>CM029657.1:25196011-25796011 GCA_017311315.1 Dendrocalamus latiflorus
GACTGACCTACTTCTAAACAAGGGAAGATAATAGTAAGAGTAAGTACAAGGTATTCAGCAAGCTTATTTAACAAAAATATATTGTATGCTCTTAATTTAACATTTCCTGGATCATCCATTTCCATTCTCATTCTCAATCTTATTCTCATTTAGAAAATAAATGTTTTTAGGTTGTGAAAGAATTTCAAATTGTTAATTTAGAAATCTACTAACACTCGTATAAATGAATAAAAGACCTCCACCAGTTCCTGTAGCCTCTAGTCTAAAAGACATACATGAATTCATGATTTATATAGTATTGCAAAGACTTGTAGCACTTTACCCATAGTCACCGTGATTCTTTTAGCCGATGGATTTTTGCAATTCCTTAAATGCGATGCCCGAATAAGAGCACAGAACTTTTACTGCTATTTCAATACATTATACCTTCACCCGACTTACTTATAATTGTAGGTCCAAGGCGGTTTACTACCCCCACCCAGCACCCTCTCAATTATAAGATAGTCATTAGTCAGGCCGGAAATCACCTTCACCCACACTCAACCACGCTAATATATGTGCCTTGGCTTTTGCCCTCTCTACCCTTACCCGCCATATAGCATATAGCATTCACTCTACACTTTGTTTACTCTTGTTCCATTCATCTGAGGTAGTTAAGCCAAATCAAGTACATTTTCATCTTAGATTGATCCTTGGCACTTGATCGATGACAAGCGAAGCGTGGTTTATTACTCTTGGTGCATGACGCCAACTTGTGAGTGGTTTGGTATCCATCATCTTCGTAGCAGAGGAAGGACAACCACTAGTGGGTTAAGCAGGTGAGGCTTAATTCATGGAGCCGGTCTCAGTCGCTTGGGATTTCCTCAATATGGATTAGGGGAAACCGGCAAGTTTTCAAACACCACGGTAAAACATCGTGTGTCAATTGGTTATCTCTTTGTCTCTTCTTACTGTACTTGCATTTCTAGCATATTGTGATCATTGTGATTGTCATATTTACTTGTGCTAGAATTATATTTGTAAAGAATTATGCTTGTGGTGCCTTAGGTATACTAGAATTGTGTAGATTTGAATTACTTTAAAATCTTACTTAGCTATAAATAGTGGAAATTAATTTTAGAAAGCAAGAATTTTTAGAACCTCCTATTCACCTCCCCTCTAGTTGGTTATCCTTGATCCTACAAGTGGTATCAGAGCTTGATTTCTCATTTATTAGACTTAACAGTCTAGAGAGAAAAGGACGGTTAGTGAAGGATTGTTATAGAAAAGGCACCTCTTTTTCAATGGCTCAAATTATTCTTATTGAAAAATTAGAATGTTCATTTATCTTAAGGCCATGAGTCCGAGCATATGAAAAATTGTAAATGAAGATTACGTTATGCCTCTTAATCCACTACATTCCACAGAACAAGAGGGGCGTAACGCTCATTTAGATGCTTAAGCTATGAATACTCTATTTGGCACTTTAAACGCGAATGATTTCAATAGAATGAGTAATTTGGAAACTACTCATGATATTTGGACCACCCTCTTGGAAATCTATGAGGGAACGCCTATGGTTAAAAAAGCCAAATTGCATAGGCTTCAGATCAAATATGATACATTCACAATGTTGCCTTATGAGGATATAAATAAAATATATCCTTGCCTCAACAACATTGGGAATGAGCTCAAGGGCCTGGGCACGTTACTAACGGATGTTGATATTGTAAGAAAGATGCTTAGGGCGTTGCTGGAGAAGTACGAGACATTGGTAACACTCTTCCTCAACTCTCCCGAGTTGACAAGAATGATGCCAACACAACTATTGGGAAACCTCATCACCAACGAGTTGTACAAGAAGGACAAGAAGGAGTTCTTGGAGCAATCCTCCTCCAAGGGCAAAAAGATCACCGCTTTCAAGGCCAAGACGATATTAAGCAATGAGTCCGAGGACGATGAGGAGAACTCCGAGAAGGAGTTAGCTCTCATTGTGAGGAAGATGAAGAAATTCATGAAGAGGTGCTCATACTGAAGTGCCCCACGAAGAAGGATGACAAGAAGAAGTCATTCAAGAAAAAGAACTTCAATGACAAAAACAAGCTTTTCAAGAAGCTTCACATCCAAGAAAAAGAACTTCAATGACAAAAGAAAGCTTTTCAAGAAGCTTCAAAAAGGATGGCAAAAATGAAGCCCACATTGGATAGTGGAATTTCAATGAGGAGTGCACCGACTCTAACTCAAGTGAAGATGAGTCCCCTAAGAAGAAGAGATTTGTCAACATCGCCATCAAGGAGGATCTATCTCTTTTCTCATCTTCAACATGCCTCATGGCAAAAAAGAGAAAAGGTAAAATTCTTAGATGACGAAGAACCTACTTATGATGAGTTTATGAATATGCTAGTAGAACTAAATGAATATATTGGAAAAGAGAAGTCAAAATTCAAGGTCTTAAAAAAAGAACATCTCTCTCTTAAAGATTTTTATGAGAAGCTAAAGGAAGTTCATGACTTGCTTCTCCAAGAAAATTCTAGCAAAACTTGCACTTGTATTAGAATTACATGTAATATTTCAAATGAAATACTTAGTGTAAAAATTGCTAAAAATAGCATATCAACTTTATGTGATGATTTGCTTGCAATGTCATATTGTTCTAATGTTGATTCTAGTCATGATATTTTTAAGTCACATGATGCTAAACTTATTGTTGATAATAATGAATTAAAGGAGCAAGTGACCAAGCTTAAAAAAAAGTTTAGAAAGGTGTTTCAAAGGTAAAGCCACCCTTGACAAGCTATTAAGTGAGAAAATGTACTCATTTAACAAGGAGAGACTTAGGTATGTACCCAAGAAAGGCAAAAAGTCGGTAAGCAAGTCCATAAGATTTGTGAGGTAAAATAGTAAATATTGCCTTAAATGTCGAGAAATAGAACATATGCACCAAAATTGTCCTATTGGCAAGGATCAATCCATTGGATTATATAATTCTTGTTATATGCTTAAGAAATCTAATGATGGTAGAGTCTTTGCTAAATTTATTAGCACCTCAATTTTAGGTACTAAAAATAATGCCATTTAGGTGCCCAAAACCATGGTTACTAACTTCCAAGGACCCCAAACGAATTTGGGTACCTAAAAGAATTTGATTTTCTTTTGTAGGTGAACTACAAGACCGGTGGAAAGCATTGTGTACTTGATAGTGGGTGCACTTAATATATGACCGGAGACCGAAAAATATTCACTACATTTGAAAGTGGAAGTAATGAAAAGATCACTTTTGGGAACAATAGTAAAGAAAAGGTACTAGGATTGGGTAAAATCACTATCTCTAATGACCTTTCTATTTTTAATGTATCTCTAGTAGAAATATTAAATTTTAATTTGCCATCGGTTGCTCAATTGTGTGATCTAGGCTTAATTTGCTCATTCTCTAAAGAAGAAGTAACCATTACAAAAGAAAAAGAAAATTAACTCATTTTCAAAGGTTTTAGATTTGGAAATCTTTATTTGGTTGATTTCTCATCTAGTGATTCATGTTTAAAAACTTGTTTAATGACAAAAACATCTTTGGGTTGGTTATGACATAGAAAGCTAGGTCATGTTGGCATGATCCAACTCAAAAAGTTTTTCAAACATGACTTAGTGGTTAGCTTGAAAGATGTGAAGTTTGAGGAAAAATAGATTGTGTAGTGCTTGCCAAGCGGGGAAGTAAGTTTCAAACTCTCATCCTTCCAAGAGTATCATGTCAAATTCTAGGCCATTGGAGTTTTTACATATGGATTTGTTTAGGCCAACAACCTATAAGAGCATTGGAGGCAATAGCTTTTGTTTGTCACATCATGTCATTAACATGATTCCCTCACACGTGTTGTTGTTGTTGCCCATGAAGAATCGAATTCCCTCCCGCTGTGTTGCACCCGCCTACAGAGCCGGGGTGGCTCGATAGTAGCCTGTATCTTAAAGACACAACCTGTATCTAAAAGTCATTGGCTGAACTGAATAGTGATGGCTAAAACTAGTGTCTTTTAGAAGAAGAGGACGAGCGGTGGAAAAAGTAAGGGAGAGATGCGTGCATATGACGGGAGCGAGAGGAGTGGGGTGCGTGATGCACTCGTGACTGCATCTCTTATCCCCAGAACAAGACGGTAGCAAAAGGAGTAAATCTCGAATTTTATCTCACGAAAGACTTTTAATTTTAAGTAATATCATTAAAGCACTAATTAAATATAATTAATACTAATTAATTGTGAATGCAATAAAATAGCATACATGCCTAATTAACACTGCATAATTAGTGCTAATTAACCATGATTAGCACTAAATAAAATTATATTAATTTAGCGCTTTAATTATCACTAATTAATGAGTGAACAGTGCTACTACATTGTGTGCTATAGCGCCTACCGTGGCATGGTGGCTCAGCAGGAGGTAGGCGCGCTGCAGCGGCTCGGCAGGAGTTGCCTGCCACATGCTACTTGACCTACCGAGCTAGAGGTCGTGGCAGGTAACATATGTCACCTATCATACCTTCTGAGCTTGTGGAAGGATCTATTTTTGCAAAAAAAAAAGCCAGGGAACCAAAATAAAAAAGTTACTAAGGGCCATATGTGTGAACAATTCATCACAATACACTCAAATACTCCACCATATAGAATGATTAAGCTAGCTTGCAACTCAATGTCATCCTGAGGTTTCTTCTTCTGACGAAATTTTGCAAAGTCATGTTTCTTTGAATTGTCGTAGGGAAAAAGAACATGTTGTTGCTTGCTGCTATAGGAGCTTAACTTACACTTTTTTTAGTTGAGACCTTTGAATTACAACGGGTAGTGTCTATTTTGGAGACTAGCTGACTTATTGATTCTCATGTAGGGCTACCCGAGTTGCTTATCTTAGAATTATTACGCAAAGAAGCTCCTATTGCACTGGTGGATTTAAATACCTACCGCTGGACCATTCATATACTAGAAAAAGAAATACTTTGTCTTATACATTGGACTCATCCAAGTCAATGAATTCAGAGGCCGCTAGCTAGGGGTAGATATTTTACTATCCAAGGAACAATATTTCTAATTAGAGGATCAAGTAAACTAAACTATGACTAATGAAGATTGCCGGCCTTCACTATGGGCCTGTTTGGTTGCCTACATCCGGTTGAACCAGGCTGGCCGGATGCAGGGTCTCCTTGTTTGGTTGCCTGGTCGCTGGGTTCAGCCTGGCTCTGCTCATGCAAGATTCCCCCCGCAGCCAGGCTCTGGAGAAACGTGGGAATCGGGCGTTTCTAGGGAGTCAGGCTCGCAGGATGCAGGTGATTAGTCAGTTGATGATGTTATTAGTGTATATTAGTAAATATCAAGTATTATTAACGTGTTTTGAAGAAGTTTAAGATATAATAAGATACGAACATCTCATATAACATATCTTCATAATCATAATCATAATCTTATATTATTTTTATCTCATGCAACATATCTTCGTACAGGCAACCAAACAATATCTCTTCTCAGCCAGACTCTACTCGTACGTGAACCAAACACGACAGCGTTGCATGCGCTCAACCTGTCCCACGAGAGCTTGGCTCTCATATACGAGCCAGGCTCTACTCGTACGTGAACCAAACAGGCCCTATCTGAATGCAGCCATGGAATCTCATATTATATGCACAATTAATCAAATCCAACCATCCTATCATCTCAAACTCACAAAAGACTATTCTCAAGCCCTACAAAATATATAAGAGATGGAAGGGTTAATCGTTAAAAAAATATTGATACCCACTGACAAATGGGACCTGGATCCACTAGGTGCAACCGGAGTACCGGACCTACAATCCAATGTGCAGGATTAGTATAGGTGTTAGTTCAGGTGTTTGTAAGACTATGTGGAGATAATCTCATAGTGTATGATGAGTATTTGATTTTGTTATATAAATATTGTTAAAATTTGAGCTTGATTTTAGGAGTTTGCAATGTTCAGAGTTGTTGTCAGGTGTAAGGCAACCTGACCGCTATGAGGCAAGCGGTCAGACTGGCCATATAGCTTTTGGAAATTACTTACCAAACACTTGTATCGGTATATTTGAGGATGTATTTTTACTAGATGCCGCATAAAATAGAGTTTTGGGTTGAAACTAGATAGAGTTTAATCAAAATTTTAGAAAGTGTGTTTTCTGGTGATCTTAAGCGGTTAGACCGACTAAACACTATTGGTATGATTGGCATGGTGCCAGCGGTCAGACCGATGCCAATGGTTTGACCGGCTTGGTAATGGCAGTCATACCAGCTTTGGTGAGCTTTTGGTGACTTAGTGCTGACATTGTGCATTTTGGTTTGAGGTTTAGTCCTATGGTTAGGATCGATGTGTGAGCATGTTTGAGTGTGTGGATGAATAGGTGTCAGTGTTTTGTTGTAGTGTGTTGCATGATACATTGCTTTGACTAACATAAGTCAAGTGCATAAAAATTGTACTCGAGATGGTTGCTTGGTCTTTGCATATGCAGCTAGCTTGGAGAATGTTAGCAGTCACGGCAAGTGACCGAGACTAGATGGTGGAGCTAAGGTCTGTGCAGTCATGTAAGTACGGGTGAGGCTACATGGCTCAAGCGGGAAGCACAGACAAGATAAGGATCATGAAGAGGCGAATTGGTCCATGTGGTGCACCGAGTGATAAGGTTGATGCATATAGAGACGGTTCGAGAGAGTCCAAATTTGTGAAGACATGACGGGTGGTTGTTGGGTACTACAGATCATGTGTCGAAGCATACGGAGATACGTTGATGAGAAGGTAAGTGTTCTTGGTTCATCAATTGTGTCAATTGATGATTTTGTGTATTGTGCAGTGCTACGTGATGGTTTGTTGGTTGGTGTTAGTTGTAGGACTTCGGAGATAAGTCATAGCGAGGCGGACTGGACTAGGACTAAGCTAGGTGAGCTTAGGTCCAGAGCGGTTAAGGGATTAGGAATAAGCTAGGGGAGCTGGGGTCCAGAACAATCAAGGTCCCACCGGAAGATGACAGAGGCTAGCAAAGTGGTTACAAGTCGAGAAGACAAGTGACCAGAGTGGGAGTATCGGTGATGGATATGACGGGCAACAGTAAGGTGAATCAGAACTAAGCTTAGGAAGGAGCTAAGGTCTAAAACGATGTGGCGCACCAACTGACTTGGGCCTGTTTGCAAGTGAGGGTGGTTCACTGTGATCCAAACATGTGAGAGGTTTGGCGACAAGTCATTAGAACCACATGGGTTGAAGATGAAGCATGAGGTTGCTTCAAGGTGAGGAAACACGAAGCTTCATGGAAGGATAATAGAGGGGCATTTTGGTATATTACATAATACCGGAAATGTGTTAGTGTGCAATGGTGGTGGCATAAGTGAATTAGGTTAAGGATGTACTAAAAATATTAAATGGATCAAGTATTAATTCACTATCAAGTTAATAGTTGTGTGCATTTTGAGAAGTGTGCATTGTGAGTGTAAACCTGGTATGGTGTTGGGTTAACGGGTTAGCCCATGTAAGTGGGTAAAACCTAACTAGAGTTTATTAGGGTTTCTTGTGAGACTCCATATATAAGGAGAGAGAGGTGTTGGCTTAGGGCTAAGTTTTGGAGAAACTAGTGCTAAGCCAAGTTGAGGAGATTAAGGTCTTTTGAGAGAACCTTTGTGAGATGAGTTGTGGCTCTTTGTTTTGAGTTTTTTTTATCATTATTAGGCTTTAAGGTTGGCTAGGAATTGGTTATAAATATTCATCTCTAAGTATCAATAGATATCAAAATTTGTTTAAGTCTTTTTCCTCTTTGATCAAGTGTTGAAATCTTGATTTTGCTTGGTTTCTTGTGTTTCCTTATCCTCTCTTGATTTTATTGTGATCTATGATGAGTAAGAGGTAGAAGATAAGTCTAGTGGATCTATCTTCGCCCATCTAGATCACTTATATAGCAAGACTCAAGATCAAGCCCAGTTTTGCTTGTTCTTGGCTCAAATTTGGGTTTTAGTGGTCAAGATAGTTTTATCCTGAATCTATACCTAGATTAGCTCGTTATGATATACATGAGTAGATCTGAATCATCCTCTTAATTAGGAACTCCTTTAACAAGAACTAATTTGGATTTTAGGGTTTTGGGTGTTCTTGATACCTAGATTTGATTTCCTTCAAATTAGTAAGCCTAAACTCAAGAACCTTATTATTCTTAATTGATTTAGGTCCCTAGTACCTTGAGTAAGTCTCATGCAAATTTTGGGGATGTTGGATGATATTTGAGTGAGTTCTTGATATTTAAGTTTTGACCTGAGAGGTTTTTAGGTTTTTAAGTCTGGGAATAGCAGACCGGTCAGACCAACCTTAGACCTGTGGTTAGACCAATGGTCCGGCCCTATGATGACATGGATCATTTTGTACCTCAATTATTCCATTGGCTATTTGGCTTCTATTGGGTTGTTTTCATGGTGTATCTGATCTTCTTAGCTCTTTAGCTATCGAAGTGAAGAAGCCTTTGTATTCAAGAGGGTTAATTTTGTTAAAGTAGAAAAAGAGTCAAAGATTTTTCATCCTCCTCTAATATCCGCCATCGGTATTACAATGTTTCTTAAAAAATTAGAAGAGATAGATTTGTTTGGGCATTGAAATGCTAGCTTTAATCATAGATCAGATGGTCTTCGATGAAGTCAAGCAAGAATGGAAGCGCGATTCTCCGATATGTCAAGTTTTTTCCCACTACTAGCTCGGAGTATCTAATTAACCTGATGAGGTACGTAGATCGACCAAGCACATGTTGTTAACGCCATGTGTCATTTGAATTTCACAAGATAAGATATGAATCCCAACAAATCAAGGTGGGGGTTTTGGTCGATCAGTGAACTTTTAGACCCCAGAGGTAAGAGAGAACGAAGGATAAGCCGGGATCGATGTTGATTAGCTCACGTAATGGACTGCCGGTAAGTTAATTTCTTGCAAGTAGCTCTGCGTACGACAAGAAACGCCTTTTTTTTATGGAAGAGAGAGCCGGAGGAGATTCTGCATTCTCTAATCTCTACCGCTCCACGACGGCGTCATGTGATTGGAAGAATCACAATACATTCCATTTGCATTGAGCGTACATATATACGTACTCACAGTATGAAACACCCTAAAAATTCAAAAATTTTCAATTTTATTTGAATTTTGCTTGAATTCCTCCCCTTTCCCAATTTGGCAAGACCCAAAACCCGCTTTCCCCTTCTGGCATTTCCGCCTTCTCCCTTCTTCTGGTGCCCCGCGCGCAATGCCGCTTCCCCACCGCCTTTCCCCTGCTGTCGTCGCACGCGTCGCCTCCTCGCCGCACGGATTTGCGACCGCCGCTCCCAGCGCGTTCCCACCTGTCTGCACTCGCGGTCCCAACGCCCAGTCACACACCCCTGCTCCTCCCTCGCTCCACGCACCGCCGCTCGCGCGCTTACCCCTCTCACCGCCGCACAGCTCACTCCCTTGCAGCTCAAGCCATGCGGTGCTTAGTCAAACCCTGTCAAATCTTGCAGGTCGACAGTTCCACCTCCCTCTCTTACTCTCTGTGTGGCAGCAGAGCTGCCTCATCTCCTCGGTTGCGCGCGAGAGGCAAGCTCCGAACCGCCTCTCTGTAGCCACCGCCTTCTCTTGTGTTATAAGCCTTGCAGCTGCTATAGAGCGCTTCATACCACTCCCACATACCTTACAAAGCCGTCAATTTCAGCTCAAGTCTGTTGCTTCGCCACATATCGTCTCCCCTACGCCCGGTGAGCCCTAGCAGCAATCCCGAGTTTCATTTGATTAATTTCCAATTCCTTGCACTAACATGGCCTCTTCTGCTTGCTGATCACGCCGGTGAACCTCCCTTGACGAGTGCAATCGCCTGGAGCCCTGGCGGCTAAGACCGCCATCGGCCGAAAGACCCCTATCGTGGCCAGCTCTTCTAGGCCATTCTCGACCTAAGCCACCACTGTCATAGTGATTCTGATGTCCCCTAAATGGTTAAGTAGCATTCAATTTCACTGGAGCTCCACTAGAACACCATGGCTCCGCCGTGAGGGCCGCCGCCTTCCCGGCTGCCGGTAGCCACCACCGTCCTTTCCCACGCCCTCCAAAATACCAAATTGGGTTCCCGAGCTTAACCCGCCCCTTTCTGCACCACCCATTTCTTCGGGGAAACCCTGCTGTTGCCGCTTCGCGTGAGCCGTTGTGCACTATTTTCCGCCAGGAGGGGAGCGTCTGGAGGATGAAGATGACCTCCCGGGGGCGACGTGGTCGCATCACGGTTGTCGGTGCCGTTTCATTCGAACGTCCGTATCCATTTAAATCTGAGCCATTTGCGCTGTCCGTGCGTCGCCCATCGGGCGGGCGTGCATGCCCACATGGGCTGCAGGCCGATTGGCCTGCTCGGCCGTGCAGTGGAAAAAGCGGCCGGGTTGCACTGTGCAGCCGGGTCGGCCCAACACTGTTCATTGGAGAAAAATCAAAAAAATTAAATAAAAATCCCAAAAAAATCCAGAAAATTCCAAAAATCCCAAAAAAAATACATTATTTTGATCGTCTCGATGCCTTGAATTCATATTTGATCTCCTTTCCACCATAATCATCTCCAAATAAATTCAAATCCCTCCATTTGAATTTTATGCAATTTACTCCTTTTTAATTAGATTATTTTTCCTAGCTTGATTAGAATCAAGTATGGACTTATGTGTTATTTTATGTGTTTACGCTAGCTTCTGACTTCTCCGAAGCTGCAGTTCAAAATCCAGAGCCAAGCACCCAAGTTTACAAGATTGTCGAGATCCCTGAGCAGCAAGGCAAGTTGAAAGTTTTTGATCATATTGAAGCCCATGAATTTTACAGTATTTAATTAATGTATTTCCTTTATCGATAATTGTGAAATGTCAATTGCTTAAAATAAATATTTAGAATGGCATGCTAGTTAGATAAATCCTACCACAGATAAATGCCCTGTTTAATTTGCGGCCACATTCACCTTGACAGCCTTAATAATAATTAAAATATTGTATAAATATGTGTAGATCATCTCATTCAACATTTTGTACTACTAAGTGAATTTGGCCGTTGGCCAGTAGGATTTGAAAACTGGTACTAGGGTAAAGGTGTGCTGTGGAAAGCCACGATGTGACCTCCGTCCATGACCTTACCCTAGGGTGGAGGCTGGTTTGGAATGGTGGTGATGCTGTTGAGCCCAGTGGAGTTGTGGTTGGTGCCTCAGGTGTAAAATATAAGGATAAGAACCTTATGCTAAGTAAAAGACACAGTGACCGCTCAACCACAGGAGTCGACTTGTCAACCCTGGTTTAGTAGCTGCTCAACTCAATTAAAACTCTACAGGAGAAAGGTGTGTTGATGTTGGGGAGTTAGGTATGCAGAACGGTAAAACCATACCTAACAACGATAGAGGTCACTCAAAGCGGCAAGGGAGTTTAGGATTAGTTGTGAGCCGTGTCTGAGTGATTCTATCGGATAGAGCCATATAAAGAATTGAGCAGTGAAACGACCTGATTTTCTTAACTCTATCGCGGGAGTTAAGAAATTGTGTGGGTAAAGCTGAGCAATTATGCAGAGTGAAACTAGGTATTCGAATATGTCGTGCTTTCGGTTAATGAAGCTGTGTTAATTGGGTGATTCCAACAACGAAGCATAAGTAGAGTTTATGATGTTGTTAAATTGGGTAATTGTGAATTTTAACTGATAAAAGAAAACCCCTTGATCTTAAGAAGAACTGCTTTAACATTATTTGTTTGCAAATAAAACTGCATCCACTCCCTGTAATAAAACCAGTATATCCCCACCCTTGATTATTCCTTACAAGTAGTAAATTAGGGTTTACCCTTGTAACTTGCTGGATACGGTTGTACTCATAACTTGCTAAAATAACAATAGAAGGCCAGTGGAGCCAAGAAGCCCCAGCTGAAGAGGAGGTTCCTGAAGAGCCTTTCTTCTCTGAGGAAGATTGGTCTTAGGTCTCAGCCTCGCTCAGGCTGCTTGGGAGTTTTGTAATGTATTATAGTTTTGGGCTTGCACGCCCGCTAGCTTAAACTGGTTGGTAAACCGTATCTTGTAATAAAGGATGGATCTTTTGTTGTAAACTTGTGCTGTTGTGATGATCACTTGAGTTTAGTGCTCCGCAACTGTTCATTTTGGATGGTTATGGGGTTCCGTAGCGCCTTCAGAAATGAAGGCGTTCAACAGTGTCATGATTGATCCTTCTGAGATAAATTTCTACTTGTGATATGTGGCTTGACAATTAACAAAAAAAAAATCTGTTTTGGTTTAGTAGTGGGTCCTACATTTTGGAGGCATAGGAGGACCTTAAACACTGGGAGGAAAACTGCAAAACATAGCCGTCTGCTTAGGCCCTGTTTGGAATGCGGGAATTTTTCCCGATTCCTGCGGGAATTGAACTGTTTCCTGTAAAATTCCTGCAAAATTCCTGTGAAATTCCTCTGTTCCAAACAGGCCCTTAATAGTGTATCAGGTCTTCAGACCCTGGGTTGGGGTTATGAGCCTTTCACCCCTCTGAGAGAAACAAAGGACCATCTGATTCAGAACGCATGAGTTATTCTGTTTTGCCAGTGTGGATTCGAGCTGTACGTTGTTCACCTGAATTTTGCTTGCACGAGTGAATCCGTATAAATTAAGATATATATCTCCGTGACAACCATACTGGCGTCCAAACAGGTACAGGCGGATACAAATTGCCACCACCTTCCGCACTTGCACGGTCCGTCGTCTGCAATTCATCAGTTTGTATCGATCCATCCAAATGTCACGCTCCTTCGCCTCTCTTTCCCAGAAAAATTTACCCCATAAACTATGAGACTTTTTCTAGTGCGTGGAAGGTATGTGAGTATCTTCTCTCTAAATAAAGATCAACAGTTAATTTCCAAGGGGTAACTTAGGATTAGGAAATTTTGTAAACATAGGTAATTTAGTAATCACAGAAGCCCGGAAATCCATGGTAAGTACGATTTTGTAAGAGTCGGTCTAAACATTTTATCATTGAAAGTGCTTCTATATTTGACTATCTAATAAGAATAGCATTAATTTTAAAATATATGAAGATATAAATAATATATATTCATTATATATTATGTTTTAAAAACTATGCAAATTACTATTAAAAAAGTATAAAAGTATCTTCCTTACTAAATTTATGGTGAAGCATCTTCCTTACTAAATATGTGTTAAGCACGATTTTGTAAGAGCCGGATTAACAAGAATCCATTTCAGCGGTCCGCCACCACCGTACGTCCCGCCACAGCTCGACCACGATGGCGACGTTAACAACGGCGCGCCCGTGCAAACCGCGTAGCATCGGCCGGCCCCATCCCCCTCGTCTTCTCCTCGGCTATAAATATGCGTCTTACCATCACCAACCCTTCGCTCTCAGTCACCAGCTGCTGCGAAGGCTTCACCGGCTCAGCCATGAACACCACAACCACCATGCTGAGATGCACGGGCAAGAATAGCAACGCTCCCGTCTTTGGCCGGAGAAGTCACCGCAACAAGGTGAAGGTGGCCGCGGCGTCGGCGAAGGCGAGCGCCGGTGCCTGCCCGGCGAGCGGGAGGGACTACTACAAGGTGCTGTCGCTGGAGCACTCGGCGGACGTGGGCGCGGAGGAGATCAGGCGGGCGTACCGGCGGCTGGCGCTGCGGTACCACCCCGACGCGTGCCCGCCGTCGCGCCGGGCCGAGTCCACGGAGCTCTTCCTCGAGCTGCGGCGCGCCTACGAGACGCTGTCCAACCCGGCCCTGAGGGTGCGGTACGACGCCGAGCTGAGGACGACGGGCGAGAAGGCGAGCTCGCCGCCGCAGGCGGGTGCGTTCGCGAGGGACGTGTGGGAGGCGCAGCTGTGCATGCTGCGCGTGCGGTCGGAGCGGCGGCAGATGGCGAGGAGCGGCCGCCGGTTCCAGGCGTCGCCGGTCTGAGCGCCGGCATATATACACAGAGCGATATACAATTGGACCAAAGATGATACGTGTGTCGTTGATTATGTCGAGAGATATGTGTGTTGTCGTGGAAGATTTCCTTGTGTCCTTCCGATTGATTCTTTGACCGTGAGAGATCGAAATCGAGACTCATGGCATCTGTTTTTACTGGGGTGTTTGATGAGTTGTGTAAACTGTAAAATGGTTTATGTATAGGGTGTGTATAGGTATATGTTAAGCTAGACTTCCCTGAATTAACGTTTGATTAATGCAAACGGCTATTGCCGTACTACATGCAGCGTTGTGTCTAGATTCACTTGGAAGAAGAACAAATATTCATGAAACACGCCCTAGAGGCTAGAGATTAGTGGGTGCAGGGAGTGGAATCATCCAGCGCTTTGCGATTGCAACTGGCGCAAACACGCGGGGCGCGGGCGCGCGGCGCAGATCGGCCACCGCGCCGGCGCGTCCGCTCGGGGATTCAGCTCAGCCAGCGGTGCCGGCGTAGGAAGACATGCATGTCGAGTTGGGCAGAGAGACACAACGCACTCACTGCAACGGCGAAGGCGGACATACATCTGTGTGCAGTGCAGTTGGCGGCCGGCGCCGGCGGAGGAGCGCGCATGATCGAGCTGACCGCGTTCTGGCTGGCCGGTTCAAAGCTGCCGATAGACGGCTAAATACTTGGGCTACTTAGCCCACAGAAAGTGGCCCTATTCAAACGCTAGTTAGAGCAAGTCTTATAATACAGCCTTCAGCTGGCTGTATAGATACTTACAGCTCACTTATCAGCCTACTCATATAGTAGTTACAGCCAGCTGAAGGCTGTATGATCTACTCATTCCTCTCACAAAGTTTCTTGGTTCTTGTGCTTCAGCTGGCTGTAAGCTTACAGCCCACCTCTCTTCTCTCTCCTCCTCTCTCTCCTCCACCTCAGCATACAGCCAGCTTACAGCCTCTTATAATACTTGCTCTTACTATAGAAAAGACGAAAAGCAGCTTTTAGAAACTGAAAAGAACAGGGTCTAAGTCAAGCTACTAGCTGGTTAGCCGTCTTGTTTGTTCTTTTTTGCTGTGGTTTATAACTTATGACTTTTGAACTCTGACTGATCGTGAGAGAGAGTATAGAGAGAAGCAATCGTGTGTGATTTTGATCGGTGTAGCTGAAGTTGGTATAGTATCTACAACAATCGATCTGTAGACTCTATCTTAAAAAGATATTTTGTTTAAAAAATAGTTATTATAACATAAGCTATAAATCAAAAATCAAAGAGAAGGTTGCCGGAAGTCTTCTTGACGCAGCTAGCGGTAGATCTGCTTGCGGCCACTACGGCCGGCGAATCGATCGAGCCGGCACGAAATACTAATACCGAGCAAGCTAGGATTTTAATTAACTGCATCGTACCAAGACTTTTCCACCAAGTAGGAACAAGAGTTTGAATTAGCTTACACGCACGCATGAAAGATCCGGAGGGAAGCTAATTAAGCTAGCTAATCAAGGCCGGCCAGAGCTCTGCCTTCTTGACCCTGGAGACGCTATGCAGGACGCCGGCCGGCGACACGTGGCCCATCACCGTCACCCGCTTGCTCTCCACATCCACGCTGAAAGATGTCACCCCTGCATCCAGTACGCGCAGATGCAGTGTAAGTGTCGAATTAACTAACAAACATCCCCATAAAAAGACGGGAGCAAGAAAGTAATGGGGGAAAAGGAGCTAAGATAGCTAGCTGAGCTGCATGTGAATCACCTAATGGGCACACAAATTTGCAAAGATTGATGGTAGTTCAAGCTGCAGAGCAGCTTTTCAGAGGCGGCTGCATGCTGCGGTACATGCAGCTACTGTAGCCAGTCTTTTATATATGTATGATTAAATTAATACAGATATTTGATTTGTTGCTACAATTGTGGTTGTCGTAGCGGCGGTCTCACTAACCAGTGATTGTGGTTGTCGTAGCGGCGGTCTCACTAACCAGTGAAGCCACAAAATATAAACATGACCCCTTCGTATAGGATGAAGGATGCGAGATCGTCAGTACAATCCCTTCACATAGAACGAAAGGTACAAGAAGTCCGGTATGACCCCTCGCACAGGACGAAGGAGATGCAGTAAGTCGGCATGAGGTACCCCCGCTGTGAAGCTCGCTATCTCAGCGTCAGCGAGGGGAGCTTTGTCTCAGGACCACCTCGTATAGACCAAAAAAGGGATCAGCTACCCATGGACCAAGAAGAGCATATGGTGGACAAATCCCATGGTAATCCACCGTGCACCAAAGCTGCTGATGTAAAGACTATAGAGTCTATGTGGTCTAAGACCTTTGTAAGGGTAATGTCATATCTTCATGTCTCCGATGTAACCGTATAAATAGACCTTTCTAGGGCCTAGGAAAGATGGATTTCTTTTGGGGAGACAAGTCCTTTTCTCTCATTTAAGATTGCTTCCCATTTTAAGGAGTTTCTAGTGTTAGGATGATCTCCACCCCAGGGTTGGCCCAACGGCCACCTGGGCCTTGAGCTCGCGCCCTGATCGGGGGCGCCCAACCCTAATGGTTGGTGGGCCCCTGTCACACTGCGCTATAAATACAGGTGGGGGCCGGCGGCTCATTTCACGAGGTTGAACGGAGCCGTACTGCCCCACCGACATAACCCTAACCCGATCTCGAGGGGGAGCGCAGCCAGTGACGGGAAGCACCACTGCCACGCCGCCCCTGGACGGCGCCACCACCGGACTTCACCACCGACGTCTCCCGACTCCACCGACTCCATGGCGGACTCCTCTGCACCCGCAACCAAGACCACGGATGGTCGGTAACACCTCCCGCTCCCTCTCTTTACTCTCTGTTCTTTTAGATCTACCCACATCCCACTTTGTTTATGCCGAACAGTAAATCTACCCCACCAGATCTACTACTAGTGATCCTGTTTAGAGTCTAACAATGGTATCAGAGCAACTTTTAGTAGATCTAGTTCTTCTGGGTAGAAAGAAAGAGATTAGAAGGAAGAGGACCTCTAACCCTACAACACTCGAACTGAGAAATCCCAAATCCTAACCCTAACGCAAGATGCGTCGAGAACAGATTAGGGGAGGACCTACCGTGGTTTTTCCCCGCACCGTAGACCTCTCGGTCGTGCGGGAAGTAAACCCCGTCGCCGCCTTGCTGGCACGCGGGAAGAACCGCCGCTCGTCGCCACGCGCACGAGCTCCAGATCGGGCACCGCCAAAGGACCGCTCGATGGCGGCGCGCTCACCCTCGGGCGAACGTGCGCACCGGCGAAGGGACCTACGGCGGCGCCGCCGCTCTTCTCCTCTTTGGCCGATGACGCGCCGTCGGCTTCTATGTTGCTGCGGCGGCCGAGAGAGAGGAGAGGGAGAGAAATGAGAGTGGTTAGGGTTTTCGGGCTCCGGCCGGCGCGGTGGGGGTTTTTGTTTCCCCGATCGGCACGCTGCACCGTTGGATCTTCACGGACGGCTGGCGATGACCGGACCGTTTTTCAGCCCAGGCGGGATCGGGATCTCCCGGCCCAGGCCCAGGTTGCGGCCTGGGTGCGGGGCTGAAGGCGCGCGCGGGCAGTGGGCCGCACTGCTGCTGCTGGGCTGCTGGGCCACGGGAGAACTCGGGCCGAATGCACAGTAAAGAGTGTTTTTCTGTTTTATTTTTCCAGAAGCATTCTTTTGATGAATTTTGTTAAGTTTGAGTTAAAATCTCTGTTCAAATTTGAACCAAGTCGAGATTTTTTCCGCTGCGAGCTAAAGTTTATTATCTTCTTATTAAATTCGAACCAACGGGAGAATTTAATTTTGAAGAGCAGAAATTTTAAGTTTTTCTCTAATTTTAATTGGAACCAACGGGAAAATTAAAATTAGAGAAATAGTTACATTTATTTACAGTTTATGTTTATAATTTTGCTATTTTCTGACCAAAGTTGATGATAGCAATATTATAAATTGATTTATTCATGAATTTATGCATTAATTCTATCTTCTGCCCAACGGTGATGTAGAATTAATGTACAAGAATTTTGCATGTTTTAATTTTGACCAACGTTAAATTAAAGCATGCAATTATTATATTATTATGTTTCCTCATTTTTTCTGATACTGTTTCAGGACTCAACCCAATGGCATACATCTCGCACATCCCGGCACTTGATGGGAACAATTATCGGGTCTGGCGAGAAAAGTATGATTTGGCACTTGCGCTGTCCGAGAATGACTTAGCCCTCACCTCTCCGTGTCCTACTGAGCCAGAGGACCCGATGAGGGCAGAAAATGAGACTGATGCTGATTTCACTGCCCGAAAGCGTGATCATGCAGAAGTCAGAATGAAATATGATCTTGAGAAAAAGAAATGGGACATCTCGAATCGCAAGTGTCTGATGGTGGCTAAGGCCACTATTGCAGATCTAATAAGGGGATCCATCCCAGACTGTGACACTGCCACAGAGTATCTACAGAAAGTGAAGAATCAGTTTACTGGCTCTTCAAAGGCCACAGCAAGCACGCTGATTAAGAAACTAGTGAATGAGAGATACTCTAGTGGTGGAATAAGAGAGCATATACTAAAGATGAGCACAACGGCAGCTAAGCTAAATTCAATGGATATGGGGCTCAAGGATGAGTTTCTAATTCATTTGATCTTTGCTTCTTTGCCAAAAGAATTTGACACTTTTGTTGTTAATTACAACATGCAGCCCGACAAATGGGACATAGAAAAGCTCATTGCAATGTGTGTGCAAGAAGAGGAGAGGCTTAAAACCTCACAGGGTGACTTTGCAAACCTTGTGAAGAACAACAAAAGAAAGAACTTTAATGCCAAACCACAAGGGAAACCTCGGTGGGATAGTAGCTCCTCTTCTAAGTCACAGGGAAAGGTTCCCCAGTTTCATAAGCCCAACCAATTTACAGTAGACAAAGACACCTGTAAATTTTGTAAAAAGAAGGCAGGGCACTATCAGAGGGATTGCCCAGAGTTCCTGAAGCATCTGTTGAAGAATGGTAAGGATGTCATTACATTTATAGATGAATCCTTGTATTTAAGTTATGAAAAATCTACTTGGTGGATTGACTCAGGTGCAACTATTCATGTTGTTAATTCATTACAGGGATTCCATACGAGGAGGACCCTACAAAGAGGAGAAAAAACAATTAAAGTTGCGAATGGAGTTGAAGCCGAAGTCGAGGCCATTGGAGATCTCTCTTTAGAATTTCATGATGGTTTTGTACTTAGGCTTTCAGACGTTCTTTATGTACCCTCTTTGCGCAGAAACTTAATAAGTGTGTCGAGATTAGATGATGATGGATATGATTGCCATTTTGGTAATGGCAAATGCAGACTTGTGTTTAATAATAAATGTGTTGGTCTTGCCTTCCGACAAGACAAGCTTTATTTATTATCACTTTCTGAGAATGTGAATCATGTGACTATTGAGAATGAGAATATCTCTTCGTCTATGAATGTAAGTAAAAAGCGGAAGATAAATCATGATGTATCGTCGAAATTATGGCATTGTCGTTTAGGCCATATTTTGAGGGGGAGAATAGAACGATTGATTAAGAAAACACTTCTTCCACCATTAGAATTTTCAGATTTAGAACAATGTATTGATTGCATAAAAGGAAAATATGTTAAGAAAATAAAGAAAGACGCCAAACGAAGCGCAGGAAATTTAGAAATAATTCACACAGATATCTGTGGTCCATTTCCTGTGAAAAGTGTGGATGGTTATGATTCATTTATAACATTCACAGATGACTATTCGCGTTATGGCTATATTTATCCAATTAAAGAAAGAACATAAGCATTGGATAAATTTAAGATATTTAAGGCTGAAGTAGAAAATCAGCACAATTTAAAGATAAAGATAGTAAGATCCGATCGTGGGGGGGAGTACTACGGTCGGCACACCCCGTATGGCCAAGTTCCTGGACCTTTTGCAAGGTTCTTACAGGAAAATGGCATAGTTGCCCAGTACTCTACACCGGGCGAACCTCAGCAGAATGGAGTGGCTGAAAGACGCAACCGTACCTTAATGGATATGGTGAGAAGTATGATAAGTTACTCCACGCTACCGATAAGTTTATGGATGGAGGCGTTAAAAACCGCCATTCATATTCTTAATCGAGTACCAAGCAAGTCGGTACCCAAAACACCGTATGAGTTGTGGACAGGAAGAGAACCCTCACTTAACTATTTACGTGTGTAGGGTTGTCCTGCTGAGGCTAAAGTTTTTAACCCAAACATAGGGAAGCTAGACCCCAAGACAGTCAGCTGCCATTTTATTGGCTATCCAGAAAAATCGAAGGGTTATCGCTTCTATTGTCCTGACAGACATACGAAGTTTGTAGAAACAAGACACGATGTCTTCTTGGAGGAAGAGATGATCAGGGGGAGCAGAGTAGCGCGAGAAATTAACCTAGAGGAAAAGTGGGTACATGTGCCCACTCCAATGGTTCAGGAACCATTTTTCACGCTACCTGTTGTTGCTACACCAACAGTGCCAGACACTGTAGTGACAGCACCTGTTGTTAGTTCTCCTGTGGAAACGATGAGTGAACATGAGGAACCTGTCCTTCAGGATCCCATAGAACCCATTGTCACCCAAGAGGAAGAGCAACAACAGCCTCACACAGAACAAGCATCAAATAGCGAGGGACTCAGAAGGTCTCAAAGAGCCAGAAGATCAGCTATCCCTAATGATTACGAAGTCTATGAAACTGAGGAATTTCAAATGGAGGGTGATCTCACCTCTTTTGAAGAAGCCATGAGAAGCGCTCATTCATCCAAGTGGCTTGAAGCTATGCAGGATGAAATGAAGTCAATGAGCACCAACGGTGTTTGGGACTTAGAAACTATTCCTAAAGGAGCCAAGACAGTAGGCTGTAAATGGGTCTACAAAACCAAACATGACTCTAGAGGGAATATAGAAAGATTTAAAGCGCGACTTGTGGCAAAGGGCTTTACGCAAAGAGAAGGTATATATTACAATGAGACATTTTCTCCAGTCTCGTGTAAAGATTCTTTTAAAATAATAATGGCGCTTGTAGCTCATTATGATTTAGAATTGCATCAGATGGATGTAAAGACGGCATTCCTAAATGGGGATTTGGAGGAAAATGTCTACATGGCACAACTGAAAGGTTTTGTTGTGGAAGGAAAAGAACGTATGGGATGCCGGCTGAAGAAATCCATTTACGGATTGAAACAAGCATCAAGGCAGTGGTACTTGAAGTTTGATAGTACAATAAGAAGTTTTGGGTTCAAGGAGAATGTAGAGGACAATTGCGTTTATGCAAAGTTTAAGAATGGGAAATACATTTTCCTAATCCTGTATGTGGATGACATATTACTTGCTAGTAGTGATGTTAGCCTATTACTGGAGACAAAGAAGTTCTTGTCCTCGAATTTTGATATGAAGGATCTTGGTGAAGCTTCGTTCGTACTGGGAATAGAGATTCACCGAGATAGAACTAAGGGGTTTTTAGGTTTATCTCAAAAGGCATACTTAGAAAAAGTTCTAAAGAAATATAGTATGCAAAATTGTAAGCCTTCATCTGCTCCTATAGTCAAGGGCGACAGGTATGGGGAATTTCAATGCCCCAAGAACCAATATGAGATCGATCAAATGAAAGCGGTTCCATATGCTTCAGCTGTCGGAAGCTTGCAGTATGCTCAAGTGTGCACGCGCCCTGACTTAGCGTTTGTTACCGGGTTACTTGGCAGATTCCAGAGCAATCCTGGAATAGAACATTGGAAATTGGTAAAGAAAGTCTTGCGTTATTTGCAAGGAACAAAAGGCCTCATGATGACATACAGAAGATCAGATTCACTCCATATAGTGGGGGTATACAGATTCTGATTATGCGGGAGATGATAGAAAGTCGACATCCGGATATGTGTTCACTCTCGCTGGAGGAGCTATATCGTGGAAAAGCTCAAAGCAAACCGTCACTACATCGTCCACAATGTATGCCGAGTTTGTAGCATGTTATGAGGCTACGGGGCAGGTGAACTGGCTAAAGAAGTTCATACCCGGTTTAAAAGTGGTTGACGACATCAATAGACCACTTAAGTTGTACTGCGATAATGAACCCGCAGTAATGTATGCCCACAACAATAAGTCAAGTGGTGCTGCCAAACACATTGACATAAAGTACTATGTTGTGAAAGATAAAGTCCGGGATCATATAATCAATCTTGAGCATATAAGGACAGAAAAGATGCTCGCGGATCCGCTCACAAAAGGCTTACCGCCCAATGTGTTCAGAGAACACTTAGCCGGCATGGGTTTACGGGAAAGCCTATGATTCCTAGACAATAAGGGCCCAGTTGAGAGTACATTTCAAAACAGAGAAGTGCATTGTGGTTGTTCAATCCAATGGCATAAGACCGTGACGATGAGGCACGCTCTATGCACTGATCTGTGATGGAATGAGAAAAGCAATGAGTGATAAGTATAGAGTTTAAGTATAAGTTGAGATCAAGGGGGAGAATGTTAGGATGATCTCCACCCCAGGGTTGGCCCAACGGCCACCTGGGCCTTGAGCTCACGCCCTGATCGGGGGTGCCCAACCCTAATGGTTGGTGGGCCCCTGTCACACTGCGCTATAAATACAGGTGGGGGCCGGCGGCTCATTTCACGAGGTTGAACGGAGCCGTACTGCCCCACCGACATAACCCTAACCCGATCTCGAGGGGGAGCGCAGCCAGTGACGGGAAGCGCCACTGCCACGCCGCCCCTGGACGGCGCCACCACCGGACTTCACCACCGACGTCTCCCGACTCCACCGACTCCATGGCGGACTCCTCTGCACCCGCAACCAAGACCACGGATGGTCGGTAACACCTCCCACTCCCTCTCTTTACTCTCTGTTCTTTTAGATCTACCCACATCCCACTTTGTTTATGCCGAACAGTAAATCTACCCCACCAGATCTACTACTAGTGATCCTGTTTAGAGTCTAACATCTAGGTGCTCACCCTCCCCTTGCGAGCAGGCACCCGGAGGCTCCTTTCCTTTTACTATTTGGTTTACAACTACAACAATAGCTTGACACGCTTTCTTAGCCGTATACTTGTGACGCTGAATTCTGTTACCACAAAAAGTGTAGCAAGCCACATTTATTGAAATTTAGTTATAGTTAAGTTAGTCACAGAGCAAACAGACCCCAAGAACACCAGAAATTTTCGTATCATCATCATAAGAAGATAGCTCTGGCTACTCATGCATGGTAAATTGGTAATAATAAGGTCGGAAGGTCTAGACATTAGGACCGGTCACGAGCGCACGTACCTTCCATTTTGGAGAGCTGCTTGCTCACTTTCCTGGCACAACCCTGGCAGTGTATGGCGACCTTCATCACGACCACCTGCTTGAATTGAAAACCAACCACATGACCAGAGCATGCGAAAAGGATTCAGATTCCCGAGGATAAAAAGGATGAGCACACGTACGAACGCATCTAAGGTACGTAATCGCACTGTAACTTACACGGCAACGTGAAAGACAAAAGTGCATGTGGTGCATGGGAAAAAAGCCAAAGTGAACTGCTGCATCTGCATGCATGTGGTCCAAAACCAGAAGATAGCTTGCTAGCTAGCCATCTCTACTAGGAAGTGCATGCCCATCTGATCGGACTGACCTCTAGCTATAGCATGTCTCTGATTCACACATCAGAATGCACGGACACAAGCCTAGCTAGTACGGCCGGATGCATGCATCCTAGAGTATGTTGCAATGCCACTTTACTCTCCTCTGCCACAGGTTGAAACTAAACTCTTACGGATTTTCCTCTGTTAATGCTGCTTCTACGTAGTTGTTTGCATCTGTTGTACGTTTCTCTGGTGTAACCGTGTCTAAAATATACAAGGAATCAGTGATAAAAAAAAGTCTACATGTATCATTTTTTAGACTGTTAAAATTGTATTTTAAGGGTCGTGTTTGATGTCTAAAATGACTTTTGCTTTTTATGACTGGAGGGAGCAATTAATAACCTGTGCTAGAGGAGAGATCTAAAGCACCGCGATATCATACTGTTTACGACAGGCAAAAGCTTCTCGTTCAATATTCTAGATGGCAACGATATGCACATTAATAATTGTAGCACAAGTCCGAGCAAAAGTGTGCAATTGAAGAAACTACATATAAATGTGATTAGGAGACTCGCATATAACTACGGTACAAGTGTACGACACAGAGCAAATGTAAGTGGTCAGGTAGCAGATTAATCGAGTTAATAAGATTCTATGCTTAATTAGTTGTAGAACTGTAGACTAGCTCAATCGGTGACGAGATGTAGACTACAGTAAGTGTGGCAAATGCACGTCCAGCTAGCGCGCCAATTAAGATGAGCTCAATTACCTGGAATACGTGGTCGGCAGATGCCGCCGCGGAGTTGCCAGCAGGCAGTGCCGCCGGCATTGCCGGGCTCCTCCGCGTGGAGGCCGGCCACCGCCTGTTGCCGCTCTCCGCCGCCGTCCCCTTGGAGCTCTTGGCCACCATCGACCGCGTCACGGCCACGGGCGGCCGCTCGGCGCGCTGCGCGGCCCACGGGGCAGCAGCGCGGGCGTCGTCGCCCGTTGCCCCCGGCACGCACACGGCCGTCGCGGCGTGCGATCGGCACAGCATCCCGCGCGCGCACCGGCCTTGCAAGTGAGCCCAGCGTACGTGAGAGGAGAGGAGAAGTGAGGTGAGGCGTTCCAAGTGGAGGTCGCTGAGGTAGCTACCAGCAGACCATATGTGCCTTTTGCGCGTCTTGGTGCGCGCGGCTGATGGGATCGAGCAAACAACGGTGGGGAGACGCAGGACAAAGCAGATGGAACCGCGGTGCAACAGTCGTTAGGATTTTTCCTGCTCTTTTCACGCACGCTCGGTCTAGTGTTTTAGGGCCTGACCTAGCTATGCACCAGGCCAGCCGGCCGCCTGGCCCAGCAGATCAACCCTTTGAACGCTTTGCTGCACAAGGTGTTGGCTGTTTTTTTTTTGGACTACGTGCGCACCGGATAATTTCTTTCTAATTATCATCTAAATTTGTGACTTTTAGATTAAATATCAAGGGAGCTATTGTTTTTAATGGGGAATATTTTTTCAAGACGGAGGGGGTAGAATTCAAGAGGAGGGGGGAGAATTCATGTCGATGACAGGTCTTTAGAGTTGCTAAGAAAAAAAGAAAAATATACTAGAAATTCTCAAAAAAAACAAAATATCTAATCCTTAATTTAGTGAACTCAAGTTATAATGTTTCAGATTAAAAGAAAGAGTTTATATTAAATATAATTCAAACTCAACCGTCACTATCACCCGCATGCATTAGTCACCGGGAATCTCCCTTAAAACACGAAAAGCAAACTAACACGTTATACACCTCTTAGATACATAAGCTCTCTCCCTTAAACACGTTATACACCTCTTAAATAATCCAAAAGAATACCAAAGGAAGACATACTAGATCCCAACAGAAATTTCTAAAATCCCCCCATTCCGAACACGGTGTTTACGAACTTCCTACGAGGTTGCCCTGGCCGTCGACGGTCGACCGGGCCATCAGGCTGCAGTTCACAGCTTAACACGGATCCCACCAGTCGATCGCTCGTACCACGTTCATTTCGTAGCCATCCATCAGAATGAATTTGGCACACTGCACGCGTGGACCTCTGGCTCCTCGCCGTCGCCATGGTTCCGGGCTCCACTGCTAATCCCTCTCCTTCAGACCGGATTACGTCCATCAACTCGCGGCCTACCCTGATGACTCGTCGACGATGGGCACGTACATCTCTGCCGTGCTGACGCTGACCCCCGCCGCGGTGGTCAGCAAGTTCCAATTCGGGTGCAGCCACGCCGAGCAGGGCAGCTTCAGCAATAAAACTGCCGGAATCATGGCTCTCGCCCGCGGCGCGCAGTCGCTGGTGTCCCAGACCAAGGGGACCTACGACCACGTCTTCTCCTACTGCCTCCCGGCCGCCAACGCCGAGCTACCATGGCTTCTTCACACTTGCGCGCCGAGAGTCTCCTCATGTTTCGTGGTGACGCCCATGCCAAGAAACAACTAGGTCCTGACGTTCTACCTCGATTTAGTGGACTCTTATTATGATCAGTAAATAATTATCAGTGAATGTTATAGGTAAAATAAAAAAATCTTATAAAACAAAACTACTTTTTATAAATTCTAGATGAACTCAATAAATAAAAAGAATCCTAGATAATCCCCACTAAGATTTACGTATGAGAGGAAAAGAAAGATATTGACGTGCAAAATAAATGAGTAAAAAGTATGCATAAGAAAAATAAGAAAAAAGTGGCACTCGACAAAAACAAGGAGAAATAAAAAAGACAAGATCTATTCTACATGCACACTTATCAACAATATGTGTTTCACAACTTTGATTTTTTTCAAGAATCGCTATAGATGTGGTAGATTCAAATTCAAGTTGAATTATATCAACCGTTGAGTGTTATATATTATACAATAAAAGCATAGGATGATTGATTACATCATCTAACTGAAAAAAGAAAAATGGTAGAAATTCTCCCAAAAATAAAACGAAGCATCTTGCCTTTAATTTGGTGTACCTTAATTACGTGGAGTAATCCATAACCGATGGATCACTACTACAAAATGTGTCATCACAGACGGTTCGGAACAGTCATCACAGACGGTTTTGTGAACCGTCTGTATTTCTGTGTCAGTGATAATCGGAAGTTATCGCTGACGGTTTGTGAGCCGTCTATGATAGAGACAACACAGACGGTTTGTAACTAGAATCGTCTGTAAAGAGAACTATTACAGACGGTTGTTTGGACGTAACCTTACACAAGCGGCCAACAATTTACGTCTGGAGCAGCTCCTTTGCTCACGCCCTACTCTCCTTCCTCGACTCACTTCCATAATCTGTCAGCTGGACCTCATTATCCGTCGTCGACGGAGATGTCTCGTTACTGCTCAGCAAAGGGAAACTGCTCTTAGCCTCATTCTTATCTGCAATGTGCACAAAGAGGAAGAAGCTCTTGCGGCAGTGGAGAGACATATGGATAACATTGCTGATCAAGTAGAAGCGGCCGATTCTGAGGAAACTTATCATGGCGTCCTCTATGAGATTATGGACCGTGCTAATCATTTGCCCAGTTTGGAGGAGGAAGTGCAGAGTGCAAGGACAATCTTGATGGCATTTGAGAACTCAGCGGCTGATCCTCCAACTCCAAAAGTCGAAGAAGAAGCATATGAAGCCCTGAAGACTAAGATTTAGGAATCACTTTTTTTGGGACTTTTGTAAAAAAAAATTGCCTTGAATTTGTCTCTCGTCTTAGTAGCTTATGTAGTTCATACGACAAAGAACAAAACATAGGCGTCTGTAAACAAAAACCGTATGTGATAGTTTCATAGACGGCTCTAATTAAAAACTATCTGTGATAATGCGTATATCACAGACGGCTTTTAAACTTAACCGGCTGTGATAGTTTCAAATACGGTTCTAATTAAAACTCGTCTGTGATATACGCATTATCACAGACGGTTTTTAATTAGAACCGTCTGTGATAGTTTCATAGACGGTTTTAGCCATGAACCGTCTATAATAATCAAAGCACAGACGGTTCCATATGAACCATCTGTGATGAGATGTCCAGTATAACTTGTTTTGTAGTAGTGGATGTTACCTAATAAATAAGAATAATTGCTAGAAACTCTAAAAAAGTATCTAACTTTTAATTTGGTGGACCCTTCTTATGATTAACAAATCATAACCAATAATTTTTCTTGATTTATGAAAATGTGTATGAAATTGATTTACACAGTGGTATGTATACATGTATAGTTGGAAAACTCTTGTATGAAATTAAGACGAGAGATGGTAGAGATAGAATTGAACTCAAGCGATCTACGCATAGGAACAAACTTGCCTATAATATCTATTATAATTTGCATTCATTTAATTGTATTAATATATATACAACTATTGTCTTTATTATTGGAGATGCCGATTAAAAATTATAAAGAACAAGTATTTCCTTCTAAAAATATAATCTATATCCTTTGTTTTAACATATACTACTATACATTAATAACATAAATGAAATCAATTATACAAATATAGAAATTAAATCGAATTGATAACGCTCTAAAATTCTGATATTTTAATTCTTTTATGTTATTTGCAACTCTTTTATTTTTCAAATGTAGTTTCTTTGTTATCATCACATATGTATCGCTAAACCAATTAAACATGATTTAAGAATGATATCCATGCAGATGCGTAGACTACTACCCTAATTAGTCTAATAAATAATAATTACTAAGAAAAATCAAAAAACAAGAGTCGCTAAAAAGTCAAAAAGACCTTAAGGACCTGAGCAATACAGCCCACCTACGTGTGTCATCTCGCAAGAGCAGGGGAAAAAATCAATTAATGGTTGAGTTTATCCATATAAAAGAAGTGATGACTGACACCTTCAGGGAGGTTGGAGTGAAACAAGATCACGGAGCTGGCGAATGGGACTGCAAGAAAATGTTAGTCTATTTTTTCGGGCATACAGTCTAATTGTTGGATGGATGGCATGTTAAATGTGATCCAAATTCATTACCGTGTCTGTACGGGACATAGAGTCTGTTCTTTTTAGCTGTGGTTTATGGCTTTTAGCTGCGGCTTTTGGCTTTTGGACTATTTATACGAGAGATTACAGAGTAACAGAAACTCACGTGTGGTTTTTGCCGATATAAATGAAGTCAGGAAAGTATGTACTACAATTAACTAATAGACCATATCTTAAAAAAATACCCCGTTTAAAAACTAGTTACTGTATAAAAGCCCAAAAACAGCTTTTCAAAGCTGAAAAGAATAGGGCCATAGTGTCGACCGGTGCCAGACATGGTGCCAAGTGACACGTGAGCCGAGTTGATGCAATCGTCATATTTTTCTATAACTCTTTCCTCTATATATATATATATATATATATAGGACGAGTGTTTCATGCACCCTGGTACCTAGGCACCTATATCAATACCCGTTGATTTGCTTTGAGATTCGCAACGTTTGATGTGGGTATCTTCATATACTCATAAAAAGTATATTTGAGATGTCAAACTCCGAAAAAAAAATTAAATTCAACTTCAATTTAATTAGCTTGAACTATTTTTATGGTATATACTCACTGTAGTCGCATTGAACTCAAAAGTAGTTCAAACTAGTTTGAACTGAGTTCAAAACTTACTTACCATAAATATATCAAGAGTATAAAACATTTTCATACCCAAACTCAAAACAATTATCAATCATACACGTGTATCGGACGGTTCTTGATGTGGGTGCCTAGGCACCCAAATGCCTTATGTAATTTTCCTATATATATATGTGTGTGTATGTCTATATGTATGTGTATATGTATGTATGTATGTATGTATGTATGTATGTATGTATGTATGTATGTATGTATGTATGTATGTATGTATGTATGTATGTATGTATGTATGTATGTATTATGTGGTCGTATGATTTAGATACGCCAAAATTTTTCGTGCTTATAATTCTTCTCATATATTGATTTGGTCTTTGTGCATCCATGATTTCCTCATAAGATTTTTCTATGTTAAATTTATGTCTTCTATTCTTTTTTATCTTCTATTTTACCGTGCGATTTTCTAACACGGCAGTTTCACACTAATCACGAAAGAACGAGATGACTTTCAATCTGATAACCATGATGATCTTCGTTAATTTCAGTCTGTGCTTATCTAGTTATCCTGTCTGGCTCTAAATTCACTATCTGCATGTGAACCGCGCTTTCACAAAGCACTGTAACGATGATGACTATTTCCATACGAATAAGTCTGGAGACATGGTATAAACACGGCTTTTCTTTGCAAAAGCCAAATGAAAGGGAAAGCAAGAACAGTTCGCTTCGCTAATTTCACACTCATTTTCAGGAATTCGGTGACGCTGCCATCTGGATAATCGACGATCGTCGGCTTGACACGCTGAAAAAAACATCGCCATCTCAAATACTACTATCCTTTCTGAGATTCCTGATGAATGCATGCACGCACAATTGCTGGACAGCTCCCCATCCACCACCAATGCAGAGAACTAACCTTTCTGCTTGTTCCCCTCGCTAGCCGCTACGAACCGTCGCGCGATCGACCTCGATGTCAACCTCAAACGATGACGACGACGAAACGATTGAAGATGCTTCATTCCGATCGAATCAAGTTTGAAAAGGGAGTATGCAAAGGGGGAAGTTGATAAATCATTTTTTTAACTGCGACTTGCTGACAGAAAACGAAGTCTCGCAGGAACACGGTGGTTGAACTTGCAAGGTAGGATATATTCCCTCCTGCTTTCGTCATCCCTTTAGGAAAGCAAAATTCCAAAGCGTCTCGTCCTGAAATGTATAAATCGTGTGCCCGTCGCTCTAGCGATTATCATAGTTCTGAAGTTTTGTCGTAGTGATAGGTTTTTCTCTGATCAGATGGCCTCAAGTAGAGACCTTGCTAAGAGATACGAAGCTGACTGCCGACACCTTAACCATTTCTTCACTGGTATATCAACTGATCAGCCGCAGCATTCTTGCAGCAACATCATCTTATTAGAGAAGATTTTGTTTACATTTTGCTAGATATCAATTAATGTGACTGATAGGTATTTATCTGTAGTCTGCACTGTACATCTATGATTTATCTTTCTCAGATACATTTGATTTTTTTTACATGAAACAAACATAGTGTCAGTGTGAACTCCCAATTTGCAAAAACACAGCAAAAAATTTATGCAGTCTTTATCAGGGACTAACCAGAAGTCAGAATCACAAAAAAAAAATAAGAAATATCTGCAGGAAACGCTGCACCGAGCAATGCGATACCGATCCTGGACATCTTCACCGCAAGGAGCAGCCAAGAGCTGAAGCAAATCTGCAGGACTTACCAGAGCATGTACCACCAAGACTTCCTCCAGCTACTGTCACAGCAGAAAACCACCTTCGCTGTAACGCCATCTTCTCTTTCCAATTGCAGCATTTTACTTTTCCGTGAAAAGGTCAGCTAATTAATTTCGTCACCATGTACATGCACGTCATGCAGAGAGTGGCCTACCTTAGAGCCAGCGAGCCTTGCGTCCGGGACGCCGACATCGCCAGGGACGCGCTCTTCGGGCGGCGGCTGGACGCCGACGTGCTCATCGAAGTCGTGTGCACCCGATCCTCCGCGGAGGTCGCACTGATCAAGCAGGCGTACCAGGCCAGGTACAGCTCGAGCCTCGAACGCGACGTCTCCTCAAGAACAAACGGAAACCTGAGGGAGGTAAGCACTGATCAATCACTTGATCAGTGTCACTTTTTTAGTACTACGATACAAAGATTAATTCGTTCTTTACCTTGTGTTGGATCGATCTTTACGTACTAGGTTCTCCTCGCGTTCTTGAGCTCGAGCAGCTACCACGGCGGCCGGGTGGACGCGACGATGGCGATGTGCGACGCCAAGACGCTGTACGAGGCGGTGGAGAGCGGCCGGAACGTGGACCAGAGGTGCGTGCTGCAGCTGCTGAGCCACCGCAGCGGCGACCAGCTCAGGGAGGTCCTCGCGTCGTACCGGCGGCTGTACGGGCAGGAGCTCGCGCGGGCCCTGAAGAGGAAGGGCGACGATGGGCGCGGCGACTTCGCGCGGCTGCTCCGCGCGGCGCTGCGGTGCGCGCAGTTCCCGGAGAGGCACTTCGCGAGGGCGGTGCGAGCGGCGCTGGAGGGCGGCGGCGGCGGCGCGGTGGCGAGGGAGGCGCTGGTGCGGGCCATCGTGACGCGCGCGGGTGTCGACGTGCGGCGGGTGAACCAGGCGTTCGCGGGCAAGACCGGGTGGACGATGGAGAGCGTCGTCAGGAACGAGTTCGGAGGCGCAGCCGCTGGCGCCGCAGCGAAGGTGGATGACGGCTTGGTCGGCGACATGCTCGTCGAGCTGCTCAAGCTGGCTTGAAGACCCCACTGACACGGTCAGCAGTTTATCCCGTGCCCTCGGATGATCCGCTCGAAGCACCCATGATCCACGAACGGTGAGGATCCCCTGCAATCTTTCTGTACATACAGGCCTGAAAGGTGAAAGTTGGATGCTTCAACTTGTCTGAATAAGACGCGACCGAGCGCTTGGTCGGGTGTCAAGTCTGACAGCGAGCAGCTTGCCGTGGTCCGTATTTTCCGGGGGCCATTGCTCATGTGAATAGTATCCTCTGAGTGCACACATATATGTAATTGTATTCAGTGATCAAAGTATATACTCCCGCTTCAAAGACTCTTTGGTCTCCGTCTCGTCTTAAGCGTGTGCATTAGACGCACCCATGTGAGTATGCCGGTATGTGTGTGGAGTAGTGTGTGTGCATATGTGCATAAGTTATAAGTATATCTTTATTGTACTCATGATCTTAAAAAGAACTTCTTTGAATAAGATACCGTTTGAAATATGAGAATTTTCCTGGTTTATGTTAGAATTAAACTGTTTCTTTAAATTTCTTATGTTTCTAAACAAGACGTGAAACTAAATGTGTTTCTAAGAGTAACGAATAAGGTCAAAAAAAATGAGGAATTGTTTGGATTTTGGAGGTGAAAGTTGTGATTTTCTCTATCAGCTCTCAGTTGATGTTTCTTACCGGGCTTTCCTTTTTAATCCACCGGATAATTTTTTTGGGAAACCACTAAGCGCCAGTAGAAAGCTGGTGAGACGCAATTTCAGCTTTCTCAGCCTAAAATGGGGTTTAAGCTTCCCTGAAGTTGAAGCTGGCAAGCAAAAGGCATAAAGCCGTTTCAATTGAACTAGTGAAATATTTCTACAAAAAATCGAAGTGAAATGTCTCTGACTTGTGTCACTCATGGCACAGTACTACTTTGTGCTGAGCTCTTCACGGCTCTCGCATGGCCATACAAGAGTTTTCTGAATTCTGTCTGAAAACAAAAATGATGTCTGAATTTTGACTCGACGATGTGGTCTATTGGTTGCTGTTAATTTATTACCACATACCGCCCATAGCACAAGCCCAAGATTGCCATTCAAGGTCAATCTTAGGCCACGGTGGGCCGGAGCACAGGCCTATCATACACTTCATGGAGGCTATATATGAAGTGTGAAGGAATAAGTGAACAGAAATGTTTTCAGCTGCTCCGGTGGATTCTGATGGTGAGTACATTTGGGAAGAACAGTTTGAAGAAGAAGATACAGAGATTTAACAAAATGAAGAACTTACATTAAAACTACCTGAAGACTTGATGCCAAAGTATGCAGTGGCTCAGCAACCGGTTAAAAGAACTGCTCAGATGGGGCAGATGAATGAGTCATCTATCAACTTGGAAGCTAGGAATTGTAGTAAAATAGAGAGATAGGGGATATGAATTTTTACGTGAAAAACCTTTAAGGAAAAATCACAGGCGAAGGAAGGCGAAATCACTATATGAGGATAAATTACAAGCATGAGACGACAGATCATCCAAAACATACGATTACAGAGAAACATATATGGCACGAGGGAAATGAGTCATAAACGGAGAAGAAAACCAAATCAGAGTTGGTTACGGCGGGTTGACACCACGTCTAGTGCAGCCCGCACCTGGCCCTAACATTGGTTATACCACGTCTGGTAGGAGATAATGTAGTGTCCAATACAGACACGGTCAAATTCAGATCAAACTTCAACAATCTTCACCTTGAGCCGAATTCCCTCTAGTAGTTGAAGAATGCAATAAACTCCTCCAAGTAAATCAGGATAAACAACTTGTGCGCGAAAGTGCATAGAACTAGTGAGTGATACCAAGTCTGAGCAATGCTCACACTTAACAGCAGGAACTAGCTTTGTCGACATATCAACTAGTTTATCATAAATATTTATCTTGCTAACTTTAATATCACCTTGAGCAATAATACATCGAATATAGTGATATCTAATATCAATGTGCTTTGTTCTCTCATAGAACATTTAATCCTTTCTAAGGTAAATAGCACTCTGATGAACATAAAATATTGTAGTGTAAGACGTACTTCCACAAAGCTCAATAAATAAATATCTTAGCTAAACGACTTCTTTACAAGCCTCAGAAATGGACATATACTCAGCTTCTGTAGTGGACAAAATAACGGTAGTTTGCAAACTTGCTTTCCAACTAACAACACATCCTTTTATGGTGAATACATAACCAGTAAAAGATCTTCTCTTATAAAAATATCCAACAAAATTAGAATCCATATACCCAACGAGTCCATCTCTAATCTTCCCCCAAACTATAAACAAGCATCAAATGTGCCTCACAAGTATATGAAAATCCACTAAACTGATTTCCAATGCTCTTTTTAAGGATTTGCCATATATCTACTAACAACACTCAATGATTGAGATGAATCGAGGTGAGAACATAACATGACATACATAAGTGAATCAATTACACTAGCATATTGAACTCTAGATATGTATTCAACTTCATTATCTGTTGTGGAATGTTAGAGATCTTGGAAGACCTGAAAACAAACAATGCCTGATAGAGGTTTTTTTTTTCAAAAGTATAATGTTGATGTTGATGTTGATGTTATAGGCTTACAGGAAACAAAAAAAAGAAAGTTTATATGATTTTTATCCTAGATCTCTTGTGGGTAATAAAATGTTCGAATGGAAACTTTTACTTGCCAGAAACACTGCAGGTGGTATTCTAGTAGGAGTTGATATTGATGTATGTGAAATAATTAGATGGGTGAAAGATCAAGCTCTGTTTAAATTGGTTTTGGTGTTAATGACAAATACTTTTATAATATTTTGGTGATAATGATAAATGTATATATGAGACTAATATGTTTGTTCAAGTATATTATAGTTTAGTCTCATTTGGATGAAAAGGTGAAACCAAAGAGGTATGCATTCAAAATCACTTTCTCATTTACTAATGCATTCCTTAGATCTAAAATATAGATTGAACTCCTCAAATAGTCAAATGAATATGTGCATATGTCTTTCTTTATATACACTTGTATGCACACATTTAGGGAGAGCTCTCTCTATATTTTGGAGTTTCATAAGTATTGATCCATACTTATTTTAATATGCATATTTATGATCTTTACTTTGAAATACATTCTTGAGTATATATAGCTTGTGTAGTTCATATATACTCATGTGCAATTGGGTTGTCACCTAACTTCTCCATTATGTGTTAATGGTTGAATGATTAATGACAACCGGATAAGTAAGCTTTATTTAAAACTTATCTTAGAGTATACAGTTGTTGTGTATAAGTTGTATACTCGCAAATTAATTATCTTTATCTCATTATTTGTTGAGATTGTCATGAATTACCAAAAAGGAAAGATTATTGAATCTAGTCCATCCATTATGTATTAATGGTAAAGTTTGGTAATTGATGACAATTGTTTTGTGGACTAATATTTTCATAAGTTGGATGAATAGGTTAGGTTCTACAAATGATGATGACTTCATATGTTGAAGATCATCTAGTCAAAAGTGAGAAGAAGATAGCTTCATGCGTTGAAAGCTATCAAGAAGAAGAAGGCTTCATGTGTTGAAGACCACCAAGAAAAAAATGCATCATGAGTTGATGCATGTACAAGATGATCATGAGTTGATCAAGTCAAGTGAAGACCATCATGTGTTGATAGAGTTGATGAAAAGAATGCATCATGAGTTGATGCATATCGAGATGATGACCCAAGGCAATGGTATGACTAGTTAGGGTTAAGGATGTGTTCTTAGTCTTTTACCGGTCTTGGTGTTTGGTTGAAAGATCGGATTACTAGTTTAGGTTGTCGTACTATTAAGAGGGGTCATGTCTAGTGGTTTGTCTCATCATGTGTTGATGGCTCAACCTCACTTGCTCTAGCTCATCTTAGCATGAGGTTTGCATTTGCGAATGTGTTTTGCAAATGGTTGAAGCTCATGTGGTGACCAACGGCTAGTTTTTTGTGACCATTGGGAGAGTGGAAGTACAGGCAGTGTAACTGCGGTACTTCCGGCGTTCGGGCTGATTTCAGCTCTCTCTCTCTCTCTCTCTCTCTTCTCTAACAGCTAGTTTTTAAGAGAGGTATATAAATACCTCCTCAAGGGCTGTTGAGAGGAGGTTGCTGGTGCTTGACTTGTATTCCTTGAGATAGAGTGAGGCTCTCCACTCAATTATGCATATGTTGCACTTTGTGAGAGAGGAGAGGTGATCTAGAGTGCATGTGTTGCATCTAGAGGAGGACTTTGTGTCCGAGTTGAGCTTGTGCATCAGTTGCACGTGGTGAGAATCAAGTGAGGGACTTGACTTGTTACTTTTGGAGTTTGCCGACTCCTAGATGGCGTGGGAGGCGTCGTGCGCAGTGATCTTCTCAAAGAAGGTTGTGAGAAGAATCGGCAAAGTTGTGAAGGTTGGAGCTCACCTACCCAGAGCGGGAAATAGCCATCACTAGTGATTTGAGGCGAAAGGCTTAATTCGTGGAGCCGGTCCGATTAGTTCAGGCTTACCTCAACGTGGACTAGGGGAGACCGGCAAGTCTCCGAACACCACGGTAAAAAGAGATTGTGTCATTTGTGGTTTGTTTTCTTGTGGTCAATTTCCTTTCAAGCAATTTACATTCATAGACATAATCTGATTGCTTGTAAACCTAGGATTGTAAATCTTAACCTAGGATAGAATTATTAGTGCACTTAGGTGAATTTAGTTGTTCTAGGCGCTATTTGAACTAAACCAATTTAAGCTTCCGCATTGTATACTTGGTTTAGGCAAATAGAAAAGGTCTTGAATTGTTAGTATTAATTAGAAGAGAATTTTTAGACCGCTTATTCACCCCCTCTAGTCGGCCACCTCGATCTTACAATGGGAAGCTTTAAAATTTTTATTAAATTATTGGGTGAAAAATAAAAAAGATGGGTTAGAATGGTGTATTGTAGTTGTATATTGCTCTCCTTATGAACAAGGAAACTAAGAATTCACATATGATCTACATGAAATTTTCATATCTTGGCAAGGCCCCACTTTGATTGGTGTGACTTTAACCTTGTTAGGTATCAAGGAGATAAGAGCAATGGGAATGTTGACTTTAAATGGTGTGATAAATTTAATGAGTGGATAAATATATGGAATTTATTAGAAATTCAGCTTGTTGATAGATATTTCACTTGGGCCAATAATCAAGAAAACTTAATTTTGTCTACTATTGATAGTTTTTTTTGCAGTACTGAAATTGATAAAACATTTTCCACTTGCTAATGCTAAAGCTTTGCCCCGAATTGGTAGTGACCATGCCCCAATTCTGTGGAAATCAGGGGATGGGCAACACCCTAGGAAATCTGGTTTTAAGTTTAAAAAATGGTAGTTGTATAGAGAGGATTTCAGGGATGTAGTTATTAAAGCTTGGTCTATAAAGAAAAAGGGTATAATTGCAGTAGATAAATGGAAAAATAAAGTAATATATCTTAGAAGGTTGGAGTACTAATGTAGAAGCTGAAACCAGGAGAAAGAAAGCTAGTTTAATTGTTAAATTTGATGCTTTAGACATCAAATCTAAAACACAAATTTTATCTGAGGAGGAGAATGTCGAACCCCAAATTTGCCATTTGGAACTCTATGTAATTCCACTATACTATTCTCTTGATAAGTAGATAATGCTCATAGATACATTGCCGAATTATTTCATACATCGTATGAACCATACCAAACACTTATATCACACATAAGAGTTTAAACAACCCATAGCAGGTAAAGTTTATAATATTGTCTGATCAGGCTAAATGGTTACATTACACAAAAGTGGAAGTAGAAGGTGAGGCCACCTTTGCCATAGGCAAGCAACTAGGGTAAATGAGGTCTCACTATTCTCCAAAAGTCTGGATAATATATGTGCATATAATCACCATTAAAATCTAGCTATCTAGGGTAAGGGCTAGAATACTATAGATCAACCTAATATCCACCATCTTCTTCTCCATCTGTTCCTAGAATGGTGTAATAGGCGTAGTGGTCTTGGTCCACAGGTTCTGAGTTAATTAAGTGAGCGAGTGTAAGTACAAACAACCGTGCTCCATGAGCTAGCACACATAATGTAATAATATAGATGCATGGCTGAACAAAGGAAGGCTCGCATTCTTTTATTTGCTAAATGCCATTAGTTGAAAACTATTGTAAGTAGAAATTCCTGACACTTAGCAATTTTAACTAAACCAAAATTTTCAAAGTGTGTGTAAGAAATGCATTAATAATAGTGTAGATTCCATCCACCTTTTATATGGTTACCTCCAACATATGCTAACTTGGTTATCTGTGTTACATCCACACATTATTTTTCACTGGGTTACACCCACCTAGGGAAAATCAATCCAGGTTTACAAACACTCATCGTTTGTTATCCGACCCATAAAGTTTTTATAATTAGATACTAACTCTGGTAGGTTCCCAACGCCCACCCATGACTATGAGCATGGTTATTCGGATAGTTTTTACTATGTAGAGGTTGCACACTTTACCCACAGAGACAATCAACTTATTATATTCCACATGTTTTCTTAGACATGTAGATCAAGAAGATCACCACAAGCTTTTAAATTGCATCTTTTCAATGAGCCACACTTACTAAGGTTTTCACCGCTGGGAAGTTACATCCATCCACTCTAGGGCCCCCTCTTGCGCCACACGACGACTTAAATCCAGTGACACAACCTGTGTTCATCCAAATGGTGTAACTGCGCTGAGTCAATGCAAATTAGTTGGCCAAGTCATACCCATTATAGACTTGTAGTTGCACTATTTTATTTTGAGAGGTCATACAAGATTCAATCATTAAAGTTATCTGGGAGGTTCCACCACAAACCACACATTCTTGTGCTACATCTGCACCAACATCTCTTACCATCCACCTAGATATTTAAGCTAGTTTTAGGATTTTGGGAGCATAAAATAATTGAGCTCAACATACCAGCCACTTCCCACCAGTGACACCAGTGACTACTCAAACCATGTTTTTATATTTGAAATGATGTCAAAGCAAATTAATGCCCCTGGGTATCTAAGTAAGACTAAGTATGTCGCTTAGATACGGATTTATCACTGGTATATTTACCATTATTCCTAGGGTGACAAGGTTGTATGTCCAAAGTCAAGAAGTGGGGTATAATTAGGCATTTATCTATAGGGAAATAACCATGAGCTAATGCAACTATAACTTGCATAATAAAGTAAAGCATACAGTTTAATATTTTAAATCAATACAACTTTCATTCAAAATGTAGGTGCAACATGTTGACACAGAATCTTGACTCGAAAAAATGTAGGTGCAACTTGCAACCAGTTGTTTTTATTTATATAGAAAAGAAACTAATAGGATAATTGGCACAGAATCTTGACTTGGAAAAAAATGAGTATTTTGCAAACCAAATCTTACTTGATACTAGATGAATGCCCGTGCGTTGCTAGGGATTTTCAAAATTTTGTCATACTACATGTTTTAAAACTCACGGGTGGTATAAATTTTTAAAATATGCTTCTAAACATGTTCTAATTTTTTTAAATCCGTCAAGTAAGTCAGAAGCCGTCGATCACACCTTGTGGTCATAAGTCGGAAAACATCGAACACACCTCGTGGTCGTAGGTCGGGAGCCCTTGAGCACACCTCGTCGTCGTAAGTCAGAAGTCGTCGACTATCACGCGTGATCGTAGGTCGGGAGCAGTCGACAATCGATTGTGGTCCTAAATCAGGAGCCTTCGACAATGGCTCATGGTCGTACATTGAAAGCTGATGACCATCGTTCGTGGTCGTAAGTCGGAAGCCATCGAGGATACCTTGTGATCGTAAGTCAGAACACATCGATCAACGCTCATGGTCGTAAGTCAGAAGACATCGACTATACCTCATGGTCGTAAGTCGAAACACATTGACCAGTGCTCACGGTCGTAAATTAGAAGCCATCGATCACATCTCGTGGTTGTAAGTTAGAAGTCGTTGACCATCGTGTGTGATCATAGGTCGAGAGCGGTCAACCATCGCTAGTGGTCGTATGTTGGCAGGCCTCCGGTGCGCTTGTGCCCTGTCACCCGATTGCCGACGCCAGCCTGCTTGACCCTGACTTCGACCACGGTCCTTCGACGTCGACCACGGCCCCCTTCAACCACGGCCCTGACTTCGACCATGGCATCGACTTCGACCACGGCCTCGACTTCGACCACGGCCCCGACTTCGACCACTACCCCCTTCAACTTCGACAATTGCCTCCTTCGACTTCGACCGTGGACTGACTTCGTCCATGGCCCTTCGACCTCGACCACTGCCCCCTTCAACTATTGTCCCCTTCGACCATGACTTGGACTTTGACCACGACCTGACTTTGACGATGGCCCTTCGACTTCGACCACCCCCTTCGACCACGGCTTCGACTTTGACCATGGATCTTTGATTTCGGTTATGGCCACTTTCAACCACGGCTTCGACTTCGACCACGGCCCCTCAACTTCGGCCATGGCCCCTTGACCACAGCCCTATTCGACCATAGCACCAACTTCGACGACCAGCTTGGGAGACCAAAATCACCAGACAGCGCGACGGGCTCCAAGCGAAGAGTAGGAGGTAGAGAGGCTCACTGGGCGAGCGACCGCTGGGCGACGGTGGCGGGGGGAGAGCCATGTGGGCGGGTGTAATAAGATAAAACCGCCACCGCCATCACCGAGTGCCCTTTTCTCTGATCCATCGGCCACTATCGCCGAGCGCCATTCTCTCCAATCCACCAGTCGCTGTCGCGAGCGTCGTGCCACTGGTTGGAGGGGCAATGGGAGATGGAATTGGTGGTGGCGCCTTGGGAAAGTTGGGGGACTACGACCAGACGCTGCCGCACGGGGAAAGAATTGGTGGCGGCACCAAGGAGGAGGAGGAGGAGGCGCGGCAGAGGGTTCGGGGGAGAAGGAGGCGGTGGCGGGTAGATGGGGAGAGGAGGCGGCGGGCAAATGCGTTGGGGAGGCGACGACGGGGGGATGCGACGCTGTTGGGGGAAGTTAGGGGACTGTGACCAGACACTGCCGCACGTGGGTTTGGGGGAGAGAAGGGACGGTGATTGCGGAAGGTGGAGTGGTTGCCGGAGGCAGAGGATGCGAAGGAGAGAAGAGGAGGAGCGTGGCCCACGCATCGGCCCAACCTTTTCTACGAGGAGCGAAAGAACTACCTACATGCGGATTTGGACGTCTAATCTTTGATTGGATGGCTGAGAAGAGAGGAGGGAGAATAGACCGACGACCGCCAACTCACATTTTTATAATAGTAAAGATGATGACATTCTCATATATTTCACACCAAAGATAGTAGCAAATAAACTGCTTATCAAAGAGTTCTTATGGCTGGGCTACTTACTACATTTAGACAAGGTTTTTTAGACGATTTAAGAGATGGTTTTGATAGGTAGCTATTGCTTTTTCAAATGTTTGATTTATATGATGAAATTGGGCCTAGTCATATTCCAAAGTCATGAAAAAGAAGTAGAATGATCTTGTGTAGATAAAAAAGACTACGGCATTTAATGTGGTGCTCATTTGGGCTTTTTTTGGGTGGCTTATGGCTAAAAAGCACTGTAGTTGGCTGAAAAAACACTGCAGCTGACAGAGGCTTATTTAGCATAATTAAATTTAAAAATTTTAAAATATAAAAAATATGTTAGCCCATTACGTATAATACAAACAAATACGGGAAAAAAAAGAACCGGCAAAAAAGCTCAATAAAAAACCAAAAGTTCAGAAAAAGATGAAATTTATGAATAGTGAAAAATAAGCCAGAAGTCAGAAGCTGAAGCCGAAACGAGCGGAGTAGTTACACAAATTTCACCATATTGAGGCCCAAATACAAGTCGTTATGTTCCTTGAGAGAAGCTCAAAGGCAAAGTTTATTTTGGGAGTCAACCGTAGTATAGCCTAGCGGTAAGGCACACATACGTCTCTCAGTCTGATAACTAGAGTTTGATTCTCATCAACTATATGTTACATAGGTTATTTATATGAATTTTTTACTTTAATTGTTTAGGATTTAGACCTATGGTATATGGATAGTGAGCCTCAAGATGACTACACTGGCCGATTATCCCATCCTCTCAAAAAAGTTTGTTTACATAAATCTAACTATAATAAATCAAACATTACTCTTTGCTAAAAAGGACCCTCGGAATCAAATATGCTGATTAAGAGCAGGTACAATAAGGCTTAGTCAGCAGGCTATAGCAAATATAAAATCAACCAAATCTTATGTGGCAGAGAAAGAAAGGAAGAGAGAGAAGGAAGCTGGCTACTAAATTACAGCTAGCTATAGCACGTAAAAATATGCATTTCACTCTCTTACACGTAGGGCCAAATAGTTATTGTAATAGCTACCTTATTGTATGAACTATTTTTTTGAAGGCTATAGATGAAATGGATAAGTGTTATAGGCACTAGTTGGCTATACTATTATACTTGCTCTAATCACACAGAGATTTTTCTTCCCTGCTAAAAAGATCTCACAAACATTTTCATCTTTGAACAACGATCTCACATTGGCCCTCCACTGACATGCGGGCCGAGAGGGCGAGCTTTGTGACGCATGTCTCCCCTTCTCCCCTGGAACCATGTCAGGATGTTCCTGTGGGCCCCGCAACCCCCTGTCGAACTGCACCCTTCCCGATTCCCACCCAAATGCGCCTTGGCCTCAGGGGCGGATCTAGCGGTGGGGCGGGGGGGGGGGCTCGAGCCCCCCCTACCGCTACCGGACCCTTGGAGCCCCCCTAAATTTTTAGCCATGGATGTATAATGTAGAAGGGGCTGAGGTCGAGCTGAAGGTACTTCAGCCCATCCAAAAAATTTTCCTGGATCCGCCACTGCTCGGCCTCGCCTAGAGGTGGCCAAATGGGCCGGGCCGTGACGGGCCGCACCACGGCCCGTCACTGTAGACCCGGCCCGGGCACGGCACGGCACGGCGGCGAGGCGGGCCGGGCCGGCACGGCACGGCGAGGCGGGCCGTGCCTGGGCCGAGGGCGCGGCACGGCGGGCCGGCACGGCACGGCGGGCCGGCACGACACGGCCCGTTAAGAAATCGGGCCGTGCCGGCCCGGCACGGCACGGCCCGCCCAACGGCACTAAACGTGCCGTGCCGGCCACGTTAATTTCAAAAAATAGCCGTTTTTTGTGACCGTTGGGGGGAAAAAAATTCGGAAAAAATAGCAAAAAATTCGGGAAAAATCTGAAATTTTTCCTATAAATAGGGGGGCATCCGGCCTCCATCTTCCACACCTCAAATCTCATTCTTCTCTCTCGGTTTAGCTGTGAAAAATCTGAAAGTGTTAGCGCAAATTTGGTCAAAATTCGGGCAAAATTCCGAAAATTCAAAAATCTTCAAATTTTTTTGTGAGAGCTGCAAAGGAGGTAATAATGCTGTCTTATTTCAATTTTTTGGTATTATTTGTTGGTTTAATTTTTTGTTATTATTTGTAGGTTTAATGGATAACTACGATTTTCAACTCTCCGAATACGGGCTCACGGCGGAGGATGTGCAATCGTTTCAACAAGCATATCCATCCGCGGAAGGTCCACATGTACAAACTGGAGATGCCGAAGAAACGACGGCCCCGGTGACGCAGGGTCCAATCGATCCATCTTCTGCTGGCTCAACAAGTGCATCCACGACCCAAAGCACGGGTGCAAAAAGATCAAGAACTAGTACATCAACAGTTTGGAATGATTTCGACAAGAAGATGAAGACCGACAGTGATGGAACTGAAGTGAGGTATGCTGTTTGTAAAATTTGTGGTAATGAATTGACTGCAAAATCTTCAGGTGGTACGGGTCATCTACAACGACATGCTGCAAGCTGCAAGAAAAAGCAAGGAATACAAATGCGCCAGACTAACCTGCAATATAACCCCGACGGCTCGGTACGTACGTGGGAGTACAACCCAGAGGTAGCTCGGGAATCTCTTTGTAGATTAATTGCTTCTCAAGATTTACCTTTAAATTTTGGTGAATCTGATGCTTTCCAAAAATATATTAAGACTGCTCATAACCCTCGATTTAGTACTGTATCTAGGCAAACAACAACTAGAGATTTAATTAAATATTATAACAATTGTCGTGATAAATTGAAAGAAATGTTTCATACATGTACATTCTCTATTGCTTTGACATCCGACATATGGAGTGGTAGGGCTAGAGAGGACTATATTAGTGTTGTTGCTCATTATGTTAATGATGACTGGATAATGGAAAAAAGAATTATAGGATTTAAATTAATTAATGTTTCACATAATGCTGAAAATATTGCAGAAAACATTATTAAAGTTGTAGAAGATTTTGGTCTCACGGATAAGATTTTTTCCATAACTTTAGACAATGCAGCTGCAAACACTAAAGCTATGGAAATTCTTACTCCTTTGTTTAATAATTATGCACAGTCTTTCTTATTGCATCAACGTTGCGCTTGTCATATTATTAATCTTATTGTTAAATCCGGTTTAAAAAGATTAGATGCTTGTATTAATTCTTTTAGAGATGCAATTTCATTTATTAATTGTTCTAACCAACGAATAGCCGCATATAAGAGTTTTTGCGTAGCAATGAATGTTCGTCCTAGAAAATTTGGTTTAGACATGCCTGTTAGATGGAACTCTACTTATCTTATGCTTAAACATATATTGCCACATAAGAGCACTGTATCTGTTTTCCTTCACACCCAAAGTCATCAATCTCGTAGCTCCTCAAGTAGAACCCAAGTTAGAGACCCTGAACTTACTGAGGACGATTGGGATGTTGGTGAAAAAATATTTTCCTTTCTAGAAATTTTTCATAAAGCTACAGTTTGTCTTTCTGGAGTATACTACCCTACATCTCCCATGATTGTTCATAATATTGTTGAAATTGCCACTCACCTAAAGGCTTTTGAAAATGATCCTATACTACGGGATGCTGTAGGTGCCATGAAATCTAAGTTTTTAAAATATTGGGGCGAAATTCCTATTTTATATGCATTTGCTTTTATTTTGGATCCTAGGGCCAAACTCCAAGGATTTATAAATGTTTTACAAGTTTTAAGTGAGGCAACCGGTTTAGACTATTGTTCATACTATACACAAGTTAAGGATAAATTAAATGAGGTATATAATAAATATGAAAATAAATTTGGATCTGTGCGTTTAGAAAGACCCCCGGTAGTCCCTAGCACCTCTAGGGGGGCTATGCAATGGGGCAAGATTTTTGGTTCTTCGTCTAGTTCTCGTGCAGGTGCAGGTACACAGCAGTTAGGAGGAGGAAGGCGACAAAACACTGGAGACCTATCAAGCTATCTCAACAGTGATAGCGTCAGCTTCGAGCAGGAGTTGAACATCCTCTCATGGTGGCAAACCCAGAAGGTATCATATCCAGTGCTATCCATATTAGCGCGGGATGTGTTGACTGTTCCTGTCTCTACAGTCTCCTCGGAGTCAGCATTCAGTCTTTCCGGAAGAATAATCGAGGAGCGACGAACAAGTCTCTCCAACGAGATGGTCGAAGTACTTATGACCGTCAAAGACTGGGAACAGGCTGAATCAAGACTCCAACATACTGCAGATAATAAATATTTAGAAGAATCTTTTGAGAATTTGTATTTAGATAGCAATGAATAGGATTTTCAATATTTTTCTTTCACATGTGGTCAATAATGAGCTTTATAGGCTGTACTCTTTTTTCTTTACCAAGGTTTTCTCAAATTGAGTTTTTACTTGGTAAAGTTTTTAATGAGGCAGTCATCCCATGTAATTTAATAAATTAATAAAGCTCATTATATCATTGCAAATATTTATTTTTATGATTAACAATGTCTACAATTTTCTATATTTTTTCTGAATTTTCTACAATTTTTTTGAATTTTCTACAATTTTTCTTAATTTTCTACAATTTTTCTTAATTTTTTCTTTTTTTCGGCTAAACGGGCTAGCCGGGCCGGCACGACCCGTTTAGCGCTAATCGTGCCCGGGCCGGCACGGCACGGCCTCGGGCCGTGCTTGGGCTTTCACCGCGGCCCGCGGGCCAGCACGGCACGGCCCGTTTAATACACGGGCCTTAACGGGCCGTGCCTAAACGGGCCGTGCCGAGCCCGGGCCCGTGCCGTGCCGGCCCGGCACGGCCCACTGGCCACCTCTGGCCTCGCCCCCTCTCTCACTTCACGCAGGCACACACGTACTCTCTCTCTCCCCCCAGCCAGAGCAGTGAAGAAACGGAAGAGGCAAAGCCAACGGGCAGCGAGTCATCGGCGTCGCTAACGACGCCGCTGCGCCAGACGCGATACATGAACGCAGGGATGACAAGTCACCACCACCAAGCCTCGCGTTGCAGTGGACTACGCCGCATTGCTGCCAGGTTGCAAGCAGGAAACAACCTAGAGAGAGACAGCTTGCAGCGGCACACAGAGTAATGTAGTAGTAAGTAGCAACCCCCTTGCCTTTTCTCTCTTACTTGTCATGTTGCTCGCTTTAGTCGAGGAGGGGGAGGGCTCTGCTCTGCTTTGCGTTTTGGCTTTGCTTTGCCTCGCTTGCCATTGCCTTGCCAAGGCCAGTATTTGCTTTGTCTTCTGCCCTCCGGTTTTTGGTCACGGCAAGGCCTTTTCTTGGAACGGGATTGCTTTTGGTTTCGCCTTTGCCTTTCCTTTTGGTGCGCGTGGAAAGGTGCGATCTTTGGCCTCGGTTCTTGGTCAGCTTCTTGCTTTCTGGCCTCTGGGGATTTGGGTAAGGAGGGAGAGCTGTTGGGTTTTGGGGTTTGGGGTTCTTCTTGGTTTCTTGGATTAGAATTTTGATTCTTGTTTGTGCGGTCGTGCTTCCCAGGATGCAAGGACGGTAGGATGCTGGAGTGCGTGCTCTGGTTCGGAGGTGACGTTGGCTGATCACTTGGTTCAGGTGAGTGTTCATCCATTCATGGAGCTCGATTGTTTAGTTTTTTTTCCCTGTTTGGTGTGGCTTTCGATTTCGCTATACTTTGATGAACTAATCATTGTGCGGTCTCCAAGCGTATAGGTAGCCTGAATCGATGGATTGTAATGATGATATTGCCATGGCAAAATGTGGTAGCGTTTCTAACTTCAGAAAGTGCAAGGGTGGTCTTAAAAAAAGTGTTTTTTATTGATTAGAGTTTTCCTGTTGCTTCCTGAGTTGTTTAATTTCATTAGTTGGTGGGCACAATCCGTGCTTTGTTTAAACACGCATACCTTGGTACTTGGATAGGTCAGAACTTAGAATCCTGGCTTCTCGTTCATCAAGTGGAATGGGACGATTCTGTGAAAACGGTGAAATTGGATGACGGTTATGCCGGGTTAAACATGGCTGACATCAAGAAATGCTGAATTCTGAAACGAAAACGCTGTTTTATTTTTGCTATTAGCTATTTGCTTGAACACGAATTCCACTTGTTGCTAAACACATCTTTATGATTATCTCCAGGTGCATGTCATAAATCGGTAGTGTCTGACTGTCTCTAGTCTAGGGGATGAATGCACATAACGAGTTCCTTTGTCAAGAGTCATGAATTCCCTGGACACGACAACTTCTTGTCTCTGTTCTGATCGTAAGTCACCTTTTGTTCTCAGGAAGTGAACCATGGGTTCATCTGTCTCGAAGCAAGACCACAACACAGCATTACTGCTCTGCAAGGATCGGTTGAGACACATCGAACAAGCAATTGATTCAAGGTATGCCCTTTCGGCTGCTCAGCTGTCGTACGAGCAATCTCTGCGCAATGTCGGCATTGCTTTGAGGCTGTTTGCGGAGTCACACCATGATGGCGATCCGGAGAAGTCCCCTCGCTCTTCTTATGCTTCCCTATCCGCATTGCCAACTGCAGACAATGCTAACTTTTCAGCACTACGAGAACCCCATCATTCTGATGTTAGTCACATGAGGTCAGCGGTAATCACTCCCTTGACAGTGACTGTCGACCCGAGTGACGCTAGCTTTGTTAAAAAAGAGCAAACCAATTCTACTTTCTTTCCACCACCACCGCCGCCAGAGTTTTGCTCCTCTTGGGATTTCTTTGATCCAACTGATGTGATTCAAAATGTTGCATCCCATGTCCCAGGGAACAGCGTTAGATTGAGAAGGTTGGAAGATTTGGGCTATCCAAATGTAATGGATTTGGCCTCCTCAATTGAAAACACAAGTGAAATTGTTGAGGTGCAAGAAGAATTGAGCACACCTGGATGGAAAGAAGTCCATGAAAATGATAACCATCCCGAGTTGAATCACAATGATTGTAATAAAATTCAGATTGCTGATATGCATTTACCGAATGACTCAAGCTTGGAGAAAGAACCTGATCAAGTGCAGATGCAGGTTATAGAGGGGCAGAATTATAAGCCTATTAGCAGTAATAGAAAAAATGAAGCTTACTACGTGGACAAGGTTATTGTACCCAAAAGATCATGTAGTGAAAGGGAAGAAGACATGAGCAGTTCCTTCACTAGCGTATCAAAAGATTTTCTATCCAGTGTGAATGAACTTGAACATCAATTTACTAGGGCAGCTGAGTCCTGCAATGAGGTCTCGAGGATGCTTGAGGCAAGGAAGATTCGGCTTAGCATTTCTTCCGGGATAACAGGTGAGGACAATAGTTTTCATGATGATAGCGTTTTCCTGAACTTCTACTTGCTTAATATTGGTGCTAATTTTTTGGTGATATTTCTGACTAGCAGGGAAATCGTCTGATGTGATTTTTCTGTCAGCATCCTTGATCTGTTGCAAAGCCGGAAGTGTAGCATCTCATGGTATATTTTTCTTTTCGTATCAAAGCAAATTTGTAAAGTGCAGCCTAGTTTGTACTCTAAACCAGTAACGACCTCATTTGGATGTTTGTTGAAAAAAAACTATTTTACTCAATTTTTTTACTGCAGAATCAGAGCAGCATGTCACAAAAGTAATCACTTGGAATCGCTCACTTTCATCACGATCATCATCATCTAAGAATCCACTCATATCAGCTCAAAAGGATTATGACCCTCCAGAAAACTGTAGTGATTTTGTTGAAGAGTTTTGTATGATTTCAGGAAGCCATGCATCCTCTTTAGATAGGCTCTATGCTTGGGAAAGGAAGCTTTATGATGAGTTAAAGGTGAGCTAACATGCGTTGTTCATCAGATGCTTATAGGCTAAACTACATTGGAAATGAAACTTTTACAACAGCAGTGTAGAACCATGAGATTGTGCTTGTCCTGTGTTTTTGTTTTATTAGATCTGAAGCATATAGAGCTGACCAAGCTGATTTTGTTTTCTTGATGTCATTTATTCAATTGTACATGGACAATATTGTAGGTGTTACCACTACTTTTAGTAATTTACAAGGCAAACATATATTAATCAGAGTCATAATAACACAGCTAATTTGTATTTGGAAATTTTGTGGATGCATTTTCAGTATTTATGCTATTATGTGTCACATATTGATCTTCTAGAATCTTAAGCTTCTACAAAAGAAACCATGCATGCCATCCAGCATAATTGCATCATGGCTGTGTTATAGGAAAAATCAGTATATTTCGTGAACTCTTGAGCATTTTCATGCTTAAGACATTCTTCATTGTATTATAACTTTCTCCCCCCTTTTTTGCAATTTCATCTGTATTGAAGTATAAGTGAATTGCCTATCTTTTTTCATCAGCTTAAGCTTTTGGGTAAACTGGTTGGTGCATGAAACTCAATATGGTATCAGAGCCAAGAGGTCTTGAGTTCAAGACCTGGCCGACGCAATTAAAACAAATTAATTGCAGTCCACTTCTATTCCACGTATTAGGCCTAAGGGAGCCTACACGTGAGGGAGAGTGTTGAAGTATAAGTGACTTGCCTATCTTTTCTCATCAGCTTAAGCTTTTGGGTGAACTGATTGGTGCATGAAACTCAATAATCTGGAGCTAAGTATTGTGTGCGAGGCTCCACTTAATAGAGCATTTGAACAAACTCCAAGCAGGGGCGGAGCTCAATGGGCCAGAAGGGGTTCCCAGGAACCCGGGTCCAAAAATTTTTTTAGTTATTACTAGTAAACATTCACCCTTTGTGCACCCCCCTTGGTCCAATATGGTGTACCCCTAGCCCAACAAACACCCTCACTCGCCCTGTCCAGCCCATTCTCCCACCGTCCTATGCTCCCACGCGCGGCCCGTTGCACCCCCCTCCGTTTTGCTCTAGCTCCGCCACTGACTCCAAGTATGTTCCTGCATCTCGCGTGCTTATAAGAGGCTTTCAGAGCTTCTATTTACATGGAGATGCCTTTTGCATGCGCTGTTGCTATGATCACATATAGGTGACACTTGCATCTCGAAAAACATTATTTACTTGTGTTGTCTAAGTGCTTTTTTATCAATATGACTTTTAAGTTGGCAGCTTTTTTATAGGCAAGTTTTGGTGCATTAGTCTTATGTTATATAAGTTAGGTAATAAATCCAACAGGCAGATTCAGATCCGCGTTGTACATTTCAAGTCCAACACCTCGGGACTTCCACGGGTTTCCCAAACAAAAAGTTGCCTTCTGGAGTTGAATTTGATGTTTACTAGAAGTTTGATAAAAGGTTAAAAATATCGTGATTCAGTTCTTGAACAATATATGTACTGTGTAACGAACTTCCCCATTATATCTGCAGAGTTAGTAGAAATAATCAACTCAAAGTACTAATATGTGTGATGGTGTACAAACCATTTTTACCAGGAATGATGTGCATCCGAGTCGTGGTATGTAGTTTACCACTTTCCTCCCATATTCCGTGGGAGCCCATACCCTGTTCAGCAAATCGAGTCGGGGTACAATGAAATTGGTAACTATGGTACAAATGTTTTTAAGAATGACAGAACTACAATCATATTCTAGCTATCAACTAGTGAACTATATCATTTATTCCCACATTAGGTAGTTTATTTTTGTTTAAAGGTTATGTATTTGTGCATTAAATTGTAGTTTAATGCTGAAAACTTCGAACACATTTTTTTCTCTAGATGAATGTTTTCATTCACCGGCAATTGACAAAAAAAAATTTGTTACATCCATGATTTCATTTGTTGTAGGTTTGTGTGTATGGTTCTTTAAGTTTTCAGACATGCTCTTGTCCGTGGTTGAATTCTGTATACTAACCTTTCACTTTGTCAATCCCCACTACACACCCAAAAAAAACTCCCATACACTTGCATCAGGAAATGGGCCACTGCTACTAACATGTCCAGTATTGGGCTTACATACGCTTGCTACCCATTGTAGATCTAAGCCATCGAACGATGACCTGCCAGTCCATACCAAAAGCTAATTATATTATGGAAGGACTAAAAATCAAATACCTAAAATTTACATAAAAAATTGATGCATCCGCTGGCCTTAGATTTGCTTGACAGAAGGGAGGTGAGGTAGGGGTGGCGTCACCAGCTGCTGCTCCAAGGTTCATGGATGTAATAAAACGTGGGGATGACGCATAGGGGGCACAGGAGTTGGCAGGACCAAGGCTGAGAGGGCGACATGTCATTGGATTGGTGTAGGGAGGTATTGTGGTGTGAGTGCCAGTAGTGTTTGGGAGGGAGATTTGCCAAGCAAAGAGAGGAGTGCGGGCGGTAATGGAGGCGGTGGGGTGAGAGAAATTAAGGGGTAGGTTGGTAAAAAAGTATCAGATATTTAAATTGTGTTTTGGGATCTTAAACCAAATCTGTAGTCACTCCCTTATAATTTTTAGTGTCTAAAATGTCTGAACTAAGATCAGTATTTATATTTATCTAACAAAATTCCTATAGAATGCAGAAATTGCCTTAGGAGAGTCTCATGACATTTTTGGATTCCAAAATAGCTTATGACTATCAAAAGTTTTCTGCTACTTCAGTTTTTCACAATGTCTTCTTTGTAAGAGCACATACAATTTTTTTGCTTAGTTTGCTATACTCTGACTTAGCTGCTTTAATCTTTGTTGAGAATTATAGGCTAGCGAGTCACTCAAGAAGATATATGATAAAAAGTGCACTCAGTTAAGGCACCAGTTTGCAAAGGATCTGAATGCCAGACAAGTTGACAAAACTCGAGCTACTGTCAAAGATTTGTATTCGCGACTCATGGTAGGGACTGAAGTACTATACTCAATTTCTAAAATGATTGAGAAGTTACGGGATGAAGAGTTGCAACCCCAACTTCTTGAATTACTACAAGGGTATGCCTTCAGTTCCTTCATAGTGCTAAGTGCAACACACAGAAAGACTTCAGGACTGTCGAAACTGTATTTGCATTTTCATGGTTAAATAATGTATTCCTTTTGCTAAAGCATTCATGCATTCAGCAGAATTTGAAGATATTGGTAAAAAAATGCAACATTTCCCTTATTGGTAAGTTTTGGCATTAATTTGGATATCATACCTATTTTGTGCTTGACAGGTTGACACGCATGTGGAGAATGATGCAGGAAATTCACCAAATGCAGCTGATCATTGTCTCACAGGCAGATACAAAGTTCTCATCAGTATCTCCTCCAAGAGAGTCGTACAAACAGAGCTTGATGAACCTTATCAGTGAGATGGGTTTCTTATACTCTAGTTTGGCAAGCTGGGTTGGTGCTTACAAATGCTATGTGGGTGGTCTCAACTCCTGGCTGCAGAAATGTGTGGTGCAACCACAAGATCGCTCACGGGGAAGGAGGTTGATTCTCTCACCTCGTCATCACCTTGCTCCTCCCCTATTTGTTCTCTTGGGAGATTGGTCCACAGGAATCTCATTGCTTCCTTCTGAAGAATCCTGTGATTCTATCAAGAACCTTGCAGCAGGTCTCAAGAAAATGTGGAAGCATCAAGCGGAAGATAAACCGGCAAAAAAGAAATCTTCAGATACTGCAGAGGCTAACACTGGCCAATCAATTGGGGAGCATGACAAAACGGAGGCTGAATCGAAGATGGCAGCCCTGCAGGGCGGCCTAATAACAATGTTCGATCGACTCTCAAAGTTCTCAAGTGCCATGGCCAGCTTGTCTGAAAATGTGAAACAAGTAACCGAGGTTGCTCGGGAGGCGTATACCATTGGTCGGTCGGGGTAGGTTGTAAGATCATACCGGGCCATTTGGATTTCAGGTGTTAGTTTATAGGACAAAGAAGAGAAGTTGCTTCAGAAAAAAAATTATGATGATTTAGTATACCGTCAATTGTACATTCCTTTGCCTGGGTATGTTTGGGGTGTTGGTGGTTGGACCAATCACAGCGCTTTGTAACTGAATGGTTCTATACTGTTCTGGGTAAAGTTTGTTGAAAACAACAGTGATGGTTCTGGCATTTTACCTGTATGCTTTGTGGGTTGTTTACCTGCTATCTGTTGAGCTTACCTGCTTATCCAGTGATGGTGTAATCTTTCGGATGCAACAATTTTGCCATCTTGGCAGTGACAGGTCCTGCCCTGATGGGATATGGTGTTTTTGAGCTCTCAATTTCATTGATCTTTTGTGGCAGCTGGCGATCAGTGCCGTATTGGCCTTTCTTTAGCTGGAGAGCGAATGTACAAAGTGTAGGTTTTTTTTTTGGGCCTGTGTTCTGAGTTCTGGCACTGCAGCGTGGAGTTCTGCGGTCAGCTCATCAAGTGGCGTTGCCGTGCTACTCTTCCTATTGAATAGGCTCGCATATGCTTCGGATGAATAGCGTTTTGGTCAGCAAGCTCTTTCTGTTGTAAATGTTGGGGCTAGCGTGTCGTCAGGTTTGTTGCACTGTTTTGGATTGCTGCCGCCTGTCCAGGGCAAATCCAACGGATAATTTTCATCCGATTAACTGCTTGAAGGCTCGCACAAGAAGCATAAAAGAGGTAAATGGCTAAATAAGTATCTGCCACTATTTGTATTTGACTTCAACTTCAAAAAAATATGAAATAGGATAAGTACCCACCTCTAATATACCACCTAAATAAATTTGAAATTCTCGTTTATCACTTTAGGTATACTCATATACTAATTATAAGATATTCTAATGTGAACCATACGAAAAAATTGCAATCAGTGAGGAATTATAAGATATTCCTCTATGTTCTGGCTCGCGGGGGCGTGAGGAAGAGCGATGGTGAAGAGGGAGGACCGGTGAGGAGGATGGTGCAATTGTTGAGGGGGAGGCATGGGTGGAACCAAGTTAGGGCCTTCAGTAATATAGAACATCAAGTCTAAAATTTTTTAATAGGGATCAATACTTTTAGTTCATGTGTGAACCTCTCAGTCCAAACTTAGTTCATCTAGTTCCTTCTTTGAAGCCCAATAAAAGGAGCACTAGCAGCCCAGATTCCCAATAGCTGGTAGCAATCTGTGAGGAGCCTCCACTTCCGTCAGCCTATGAGGCAACTACAACAAATCGAGTTAGCCCTTGAGTCAGCCGAAGAGAGAAGACCGTAACAGGGCACGGCATCTAGTCGATTGATTCCGAAGCGTGCCACTTCGCAGTAGCCCTCAACACCTATTCGTATCATATGGTTAGCTAGGAGATGTGCATCACATTCGTCGCACAACCGCATCCAGCCAGGCAGCGACCAGTCGTTGGAGAACAAGAGAAATCGATGACACCAGCCACCCTCATCTGCCATCTCACTGCAACACCATCTGGTCCCTGATGCCTCGCACCCTCGTCAGCTAAAAGAAGCTTAGGTCCACCTGATCAGTATGTATTTTACTTTAAATTTCTCTCAATTATTCCATTTGTTTCAAAACAAGGGCGAAATTCGTGAGTTAGGATTTCGATATGATGATTTTGATTGATTTTTGTCGAATTGTAGGGTTAATACTTAGAGTTCCAATTTTAATTTTCGGAATACTGGCCTAGCTTGTTGCAAATCGGAGGCAAAAAATATAGTATTTGACCACCATGTCAAGTAAGTCACTAAACGTATTTTTTCTATTATATTGTTCTTGAACTGTTGAACATACAAATTTCTAACTGACTTTTTCAATTAATTGATAATGATTTCATTAATGATATACTTATTTGCTATGTGAAGAAAGAAGAATTGGCGTAAATTACCAATAATGTTGTTGTTTGTCGCTTTTATAAACTTGAAAGAACATAAATACTAAAATATAACTCATTAACTTACATTTGATCATTCTACTATTTTTTACTCGAAAACTTCAAGTAATTTTATTCTCTTTTAACAAGCGTTGAGGTTAGATGATATATTTTTACCAATACGGACTAACTTTTGTCTATGATTTTGCCCTAAGTTCCTTCAATTTGCTGCAACTAATCAATATTATTATCAGGTTTCTTCATGTTAGTAAACATTTCGATAACTACTTTTTATCATCATATACTGCTATTGGTGATGTCGAAGTATTGATACTAAAAACGCTAAACGTGTTTCTATTTAGCACAATATTGCTTATAAATTATATATGTTGTTATATATATAAGGAAGCTAGTGGTGAACCATGGTCATTTTTGTTCTAATTCCTCTCTAAAAAGAGGGGAGCGTGGTGATGGAAAGAGAAGGTTGGAGGGAGGGATGATTGGGAGTTGAGATTGAGTGGAGAAGGGATATGGTGAGAAGGTAGCGCTGAAATTTGCCCTTTTTTATTAAGACGTGGAGGCCACCTTAAGGCGTCCTCCAAGCACGGAACATCGTAGTAATTTGCAATGAGAGTACAAGACACGTGTGCCTAGCTATCTTAAGACCATATTGAAATATAAGCATTGCGGATGCCCTAGCTAGTAGCTAGCGGGCGCACTGGAAATTTGCTTGGTGCATCAGACAGTGGGAGTTCGATATCTTACTGATATAGGATGGGTTCTTTTAGGTTGATGGTTTATGGTTTAAATATTTGAATTCTAGCTGTTTGCGAGAGGCAGTACGCAGAGATAAATAGTCGTATACGATTTTGATTGGTACAGCTGAACTTAATACACTTTTTGCTATAATTTTTCTATTAACCATACCTTAAAAAATGTACCGTTTAAAGCTAGTTACTGTAGATAGTACAAGTATAAGCTAACTTTAAAACCAAAAGAACCTGATCATAATGACAATGGGGGCCGATAATCCGCAGAATAGCAATCAGTTTCCCAGATATTTCAGGCATCACCAGACGGAAAAAAATTCCCTGCAGCGCGTCTGTAGACTCCATCCGCTGCATACGTATTCTCAGCATGCTACGCGTGGACCACCGACGAATCAGACGCTCGCGAGGACGCCGCCTCCTCCCGTACCACGCTCGGCTTGCTCTTCGGAAAAGAAAAGAAGTTTGCTAGTACAAAGAAACTTGTTCACTTACTCAAGAAATAGGCAGAATCGAATAAACCATATGGTGCAAAATAGAGATAGATTTGTAGTGATAGGATCAGTGTTGATGACTGTTGTGTCAAATGACCTATCTGTAAATGGTCTGACATGATTAATGTACAATGTAATTTTTTTGAATGTGAAATATATATGCCATGTTAGATGGTTTTGAAGTCTGTAATGTGATGGCTGTGTTAGAGAAGTTTTTTTATCTAGTTACTTGCAAGATCAAATCTAGAATGTTTGAAGGGCTGATGAAGCCAAGCCGAGCGTGGTACGGGAGGAGGCGGCGTCTTTGCGAGCGTCTGATTCGTCGGTGGTCCACATGTCGCACGCTGGGAATACGTATGCAGCGGATGGAGTCTACAGACGCCCTGTTCGGAATTTTTTTCCCACCAGACGGCCTTCACCGCAACTTGCCGAAAATGTGAACCAAAAGAAGCCCACCTCGCTTTCTCAGAAGGGAAAAAACACAGCACTTGCACCAGCCTCAGACGTGAAGGAAACGAAAAGGTGAAACATGTGGACAGGCGACGCCGCGGCTGCATGCTTTTGTCTCGTCCGAGCAGCATTCAGCCGCCTCGCCCCAAAAAAGGTGCCGTCTCGGCCCACGAAACCGCCGCACTTTTACCTCTTACTTCTTTCTAAGATATTGGAGTACAAAATTACTTGCCCGTGCCATGTTCACATGCACATGCACGAGAATCACCACACATACAATGAACACTGAACACTGGATCTTGTTTCAAAAACAGTGAGGGCCTGTTTGGAACAGAGGAATTTCACAGGAATTTTACAGGAACAGTTCAATTCCCGCAGGAATCGAGAAAAATTCCCGTATTCTAAACAGGGCCTGAACATTGAACAGTCGAGCATCAAGAACGAACTTCGAACTAATCAACTCCTACGCCGACATACTAACGTCTACTTAGTGCAGTTCCAACGTAAAAAAGACACTGCAATTTTGTCGCTCGGCGTTTTCTGCCGCCTCCAACCACATTACTCGACAGACTTGAACTAGCAAACCAAGGATAACGCTCCAATCCGAGGAGGTAGATAGTCGACACATGAAGAAAAACTACAGTCGATGACTTTTGACCGTAGTTGATAGTTTTTGAGACAGTGACAAACAGCAAAACTGTCGATTCGGACGACGCATATGATTTTGAACTCGATAAGTATACTTTTTAAGACAGCGATGAACGGCAAAATTGTCGATGCGAACGGTGCATATGATTTTGAACTCGATAAGTACACTTTTTGAGATAGCGGTGAACGGCAAAATTATCGATGCGGGAAACTTGATAAGTCATTTAAAGAAACACTGCAAACAGCTTTGAGAATTGAAAAAATCATCTTATTTATTTTAGTTTTTGGAGAAACAGATTTTAAAATAAAAAAAGCTAGAAAGAACATGACGTTCACACCGCACCTGCGCTGGGTACACGCACACGAGTATATACTACCGATACCCCCCCGTAATACGTACAAAAAGAGCTGCAAAAACCAATTAGCAATCACGATCACTTCGCAAATCACCAGGACGCGATGCACGCACGCACGCACGCACGCACGCAGGGACGCGAAACCAACGGCAGCGTCACATGGCGCGAGCGCCCCAAAGGCGAGCGAGGGGTGCGCGCACGTTACGTAGGACGAGGAGAGAAGAGGAGACAGCGCGCATGTGGCCTCGGCAGAGCCCCGTCTCCTGGACGCCACAGCAGCCGCGCACATGGCCGTGGCCATGGATGGGCGTGAAAGTCTTCGCCGAGATCCTCGAAAAAATATACGCGCGATCCCAACTGACGAGATGATGGGGGCAGGAGCAACTGCCACTCATTAAAGGCGCCCACAGCATTGCTGCTCGCCCCAACAAACTTGAACCTACCGCTACAGGCCAGTACAGCTAGACTACCATGTGTGCTGCCTGTTTTCCGCCTAAGGCGATCTCTGATGCTTTGGGCTTTTTTTTTTGGCTTCATGCTTATTACTGATGATTTTGCTACGATAACTGCTTTTTAAACAGTATATCTTTTTAATATAAGGTTTATAAGTTGATTATATTAGATATTATACTAATTTTAGCTATACTGATTATAATCGTATATAACTATCTCTCTCGTAAACAACCAGAATTCAAAATTCAAAACCCATAAACCACAGTCTAAAAGAACCTAGATTTGCTTTAATCCTAAAGGTCAGAGCTGGATTTGATATTAGTTCCAGCTGAGCAAGCTGCCTCTAATTCAAGATGGGTTCTTTTTAACTTATAGCTTTTGGCTTATAATCTATTGTTTCTCTCACACAAACAAACGGAATGGATTTTTGTCATCTTTTCGAAACGGTTTATCAGTTTATCGTTATTCAGTTTATTCGCATTAATATTTATATTAAAAATAAAAACTATTAGTCGTAGTAAAAAAGAACTCACTCTTATACTCTTTCTGGGGTCAAGTTCTGTTGTGAATCTAGAGGTTTGGTCAACTTCCTTACATTTTGGGAGATATAATTGCACATGCATGGCACAGGTCGATCTATGCTCTCGGTCCTAATTTACGGTTAGCCTCAACCTTCCAAAATGCGAACACAATTGGTGCCTACCAGGTAGTTCCATTATGAAGACGGGTAGTTGTCTTAATAATTGTTTCCTATATTCCCATATGCCATGTAAACTGCCGAGCAACGTATGGCACAACAGTAGTAATAATCATTTTATGAGCACACAGTTTCTAAATCAATAAAAAACATCGACGATGCGTGATATTGTGGGGGGGGGGGGGGGGGGGGGCAGCAACACGTATCACACGAATAGTCGAAGTACAGGGAAAGAAGGGGCCTGATGCGTCCATGCTGAACTCACTAATTTTCTTCGTTATGACGAAGGTGCTGTGCAAACTGAAAGTTGGAGCAAATTAATGTAGGGGTTTTATGTTGTACTCTACCGCAGCGACTATACGGTGAAAATTGAATTTTCATTAAACTTAAAAGTTTCTTATACTTAAACCATTACCATATGTAGTAAAATATATGTTGCACGTATCTCTAAAATTTTAAGATCATACGCGATCACATTGTCTCTTCTTTATCTTGCAAACATGATGAGTTTGATATTGAAATGATACAGAGATGTAAAATATATCCCAACTACACGCCCGGTGTTTTTGAAACTTTTTACGTTTTACAAAAATAAAAAAAATAATTTTTCACTGTATTCGTATTTCACCCAAGATGCCTCCTACAGGCTACACATGGTAAGTTTTTTTCCTCTTCATAGATATCGATACTGAAATATTGGTTGTCTAATAGCTACAACTCGACGGAAATCACCTACTCACAACCTGTTGAAACAGCTTAGGTAATTATTTTGAAAAAACACCGTTTAATTATTTTGTAAGTAACCGTTTAGGTAAAGAAATAAACAGCTCGCAACTTGCAGCAGCTGCTGCTGGTGGAATATTCGCGGCAACTCCAGGGCTGATCACCAGCGAACACCAAACACCACAACTCCCAATAGAACCCCGCCACGTGAAACACCACCGACACCACCCGGTCGCTTCCCATACACGTGTCAGCAATATGGACACCCGGCGTCCTCCCAGTGGACGCATACGCTGCTGCGACGGCGCCCTGCCGCAGCGCGATCGCAGAACCATCACACCCGATCCGCTTTAATACCTGTGCAATTATCCGCAGCGTGGGCCCGCAGGCCCAGACGCCAGTGAAACAGCTGTACTGTGATCACTAAAAAAGCAGCCGGTGGGCCCAGGGCCCCACACGCCAGTGAAACAGCTCTACTGTCATCGTAAGGGATTAGCGGTGGAGTAAGAGCGAAGTAATCACTAATCACTGCTGTAAACAAGGCGATAAGGCATAGATGAGTAATTATAATTAACCGAATAATGGGTTTATTTTTTTAGCTGCCGTTGTGAGTAATTATAACTAACTGAATAATGGGTTTGTTCGTTTTAGTTGTGACTGACGGGTTATCGTTGAGAAAGAGGATTTTTAGTTTTAATATAAATATTTATTTAAATTAGATTATTAAAAAAAATACTGTTACGATAAATCGTTTGATAGCACGACAAAGGAACTGTCCTCTTTGTTTATCAGAGTAAAGCAAGCTAAAAAAAACGGAACCAAAATGGTACTGGAGAGGGAGCTCGGCTATAAAGGAGCTTCTTGGCGTCCCTTCCTCCTCCCGCCCTCCATCTCACCCACACCTCCACCATCCACAGCCACAGCCTTCACCACCAAGCCCAAATCCCACGCGCCCACCGCCGCTACAGTCCCGTGAGCTCGAGCGAGGCAAGCTTTAGATCTGAGCGAGTTCTTGCGTCTCCCAGGTAAAGTTCTCTCAACCCTCTCCAACTCTCCGGCTAAATTCACCTCCTCTTCTCTTCTTGGTCCAAGAACAGAGCGCGAGAGACCCGGGGCCTTTTGGATCCTGGGCTTCAGATCCGTTCGTTTTTCCTTGTGTTTTTCAGTCTAGGTAGGTGGCCAAGAGGGGTTCTTTTTCCACACCTCCTTGTGCTTGCTTGTGTCTAGTAGATCTACCACCACCAGAGCCCTCTGTTTTTCCTTGTGGCTGTTGACAGTTCTTGATTTTGCCTCTTGCCTGTTCTTGATTTTGGTTTGGGAGCCAGGCAGCTTTGTTTTTCTTCTTGTTTAGTTTCTTACAAGAGAAAAAAAATCCAAAAAAAAGTTTGTTGAGATCTTTGTGACGAGAGTAATGGCAGCAGCTATAGATCTGTCCGGGGAGGAGCTGATGGGAGCACTCGAGCCTTTTATCCGAGATGCCTCTGCTCCTGACGGCTCCCATCGTAGTCCCACCTCGCCTTTCTCCTTCCCTCACGCCGCGTACCGTGGGTACCCGTACGGGGTGCAGGCCCAGGCCCGGACCGAGCTCAGCCCGGCTCAGATGCACTACATCCAGGCCCGCCTCCACCTGCAGGGCCAGGCCGCGCACTCGGGCCTGGGCCCGCGGGCCCAGCCCATGAAGGCGACTTCGGCGGCCCCGCCGCGGCCGCAGAAGCTGTACCGCGGCGTGCGGCAGCGGCACTGGGGCAAGTGGGTGGCGGAGATCCGCCTCCCGCGCAACCGCACCCGCCTCTGGCTCGGCACCTTCGACACCGCCGAGGAGGCGGCGCTCGCCTACGACCGGGCCGCGTACCGCCTCCGCGGAGACGCGGCGCGGCTCAACTTTCCCGACAACGCCGCCTCCCGCGGCCCGCTCCACGCCTCAGTCGACGCCAAGCTCCAGGCGCTCTGCCAGAACATCGCCGCCTCCAAGAACGCCAAGAAATCCGCATCCGCCTCCGCCGCCGCCACCTCCACCCCCACCAGTAACTGCTCCTCGCCGTCCTCCGACGACGCGTCGTCCTGCCTGGAGTCCGCCGATTCGTCGTCAACGTCGCCGTCGCCCACCGGCACCACGGGCGAGACTGCGACGGTGCCGGAGATTCAGCAGCTGGACTTCAGCGAGGCGCCGTGGGACGAGGCCGCCGGCTTCGCCCTCACCAAGTACCCCTCGTACGAGATCGACTGGGACTCGCTCCTCGCCGCCAATTAACACCGCAGTTCTTGGCTGCTACTACTACCACCTCCGTCTTCAGCGTGTGATGATGATAGCTTAATGGCCGCAGTGCAGATGGGGTTTTAGACATTCTGCACGGGCATTAGTGGATTAGTAGTGCTCTAAAATTCTAATCCTGTTCGTTGTGTAGATCTGTTCTCTTGTTCATCTCGGTTTGCAGATGTTAGGGTTGGGTTCCTCCCGGAGAGCCGATTGGAGCCGGCGTTTTTGTGTCCGGCGTGCGTCTCCGGTGGTCGGTCACTGGTCAGTGATTCCGACCGGTCAAGTTTGTGTCTCCCATTGTTCTAAGCTAGGTGTTACTGCTTGTACTGCTCTACACAGGTTGTGACAGTAGTAGGGTGTCATGTAATATTAGCCTGCCAAGAACTTGTAGTGTGAATTATTCCTTAATATTAGTGGTATTATTTCTTTGTAAAATCTTGTGTTTGAGCTTGCATGGTTTGCATGAAATTGAATGTCAAATATCTTGTCAAAACGAAAGATCAGATTGCAAATATGGAGACTCGGGATATATGGTTGTAAATTTGAGAACAAGAAGCGGGACTGGTTGTATGATTTTTCGCTTGAGAGATGCAGATTTGGTTTGGTGAACAAACTAATTTGTGGCGTGGCGCCATGCTTGATCAATCGAACTGTTTCATATACTTCCATCATTGAACTACCTGGCCACCGAAGTAGGCCATTTTCTACCGGAATTAGCTGCCGCTTGGATGGGCTAAAATAAGTTAATTTATAATAAAAATTATATTACAGTTGATTAAAATTATATTTAATTGATAATGATGTATTAGACGTAACTAAATTTAAAAATAGAAAAAACAGGTTAACAATAATATAAATAAATAAATAAACCAGCAAAAAAATAAAAAACTAAAAAGTAAGAAATAATAAAATAGAGAAATAATAAAAAATAAGTAAAAGCTAAGCGAGTGGAGCCTCCCTAAAGCATGGGCTTCGCTGTGATGAGTGGGACGCTTGGTCATCGGCTGCTCAGGGAACCGGTTCACTTCGTTTTCGGGAAAAGAAAAAAACATCTCTCACATCACTTGTACGTAGCAAAGCATCGCTTTTTAGCTTTTAAGAACTATTTTCTTACTTTTTTCGAAAGCTGTTTTTTGCAGTAAAATATTTTCCTATAATAATTAACTTTTAAATAAAATATCTGTCTTAAAATAGGTCTATAAGTCGATTATAGTACACACTATAATAACTTTATTTATATTAGTTAAGATTATACGTGAGTCTATTTTTTATACTCTTATGAATAGTTAAAAGGTATAAGACGTAATCTAAAAGAAAGTGTCATAAAGTAGTTGTTTACATTCAGGGGCGGAGGGCCCGATAGGGCAAGGTATGGCTTGGGCCATACCTCAAATTTTTGCAATAGACCCCCATATACCCCTCTATCCAATAGCCCAATAATGTAAACCCTAGAAACAATGCTCTCTGCTGTGCTCGGCTGCTCCTGAGATGCTGAGAAAGTGAGAACTGAGAAGCGCGGCGGCGGTCGGGGAGCAGCGCTCCGGCGGGCGACGGTGGGGGAGCGGCGCTCCGGCGGGCAGGCGGGAGGCGACGCGGCGGGCGGCGGGAGGCGACCCGGCGGGCGGGAGGCGGCCAGCGGGCGGGCGGGAGGCGACGCGGCGGGCGGGAGGTGACCGGCGGGCGGGCGGGACTCGCGAGGAGGAGGCGGCGCTCGACTTTCTCTCTGGCTCTCTGCTCTGCAGCCTCTGCTCACAGTGCGCAGTGCGGTGGGGGTTTGGGAATTGGGGGAGCGGCTGGGCTGAGGCTGAAGATATTTTTATTTGAGATTTTAAGGCTTGAGCAATGGATAGAAGGGGAAAGGAAAAATCACAGAGAGGTGAGGCATATATTAGGAGTGTTATTAATTTTTGATAATTGATATGCAGTTTATATTTGCCAATTTACATTTTGCAAATTCATAGGTCAATTTATTTGTCTATTTGCTTTTATGTGTTTAGATTTGAAGAGCTATTTTAATCGGGGTTCAAGTGCCACAAACTCAAGCACTCGTGAAAGTGGAAATGTTGAAGTGGAGGTTGACGAGTTTAAAGTTTGTCACGATCTTGCAAGTCTAGCCAAAAAACTAGTTGAACTTGAGAGGCATATTGTATTTCCACTTGTTTATCGCCTCATTGAGTTGGCATTGCTACTACCGGTGGCGACGACATCGGTTGAAAGAGCTTTCTCAGCAATGAAGATTATCAAGACAGAATTGCGCAACAAGATGTCCGATGGATGGCTTAATGATTTGATGGTATGCTACATTGAAAGGGAGATATTTAAAGGACTTCATCTTGAAAAAATTAAAAAGATGTTTCAGAAAAAGAAAGATAGGTAGATGCAATTGCCTAAGTCTCCTAGACGCAATTAACAAGATTAATATTGATATTTCTCATTTGATTCCACTTGTCTCTTTTGTGTTGTCTACACTATACATAACAATATTAACTATGTTTGCTCTTTCTTTGGCAGATTATTTCCATTGCTATGCTCTACAAGGTTATATGTTAAATTGGTGATATATTATTGTGATCCTTCAATTTTTGGAGGTACTTTCCAATATCTTGCATTGTTAAACATCTTTGTACTTAGATTATTGTTGATGAGTTTGATTAGTATTATAGCTTGAATGGTATTACTTTCGATCCGTCCTACCATATTTTTTTCCCGTCCTCCGCCACTGTTTACATTGCGTTAGCTGAAGGGAAAACACGAAGCTTCAAGATGACACTCCCCGGTGGACTGGTCAGACAAGGTGAGCTCTCTTGTCATCTACTGGTGCTACTACGAGCGCCGTAACTACGTTGCTGATGCGTCCGCGGCATCGTTTTCCTGCGGGATCTATCGTCTTCAGGAATTGCCCACAGATATTCGCATCATCTTAATCACGCGTGGTTTGATGGCGTAAGTGCGTAGCCATCCAGTAAAGCTACCGCTGCTCCAGCCCTTGAAACGTGGACTATCCTCTTCTTTTTGCTTCATCTGGGTGCCTAGACACACACCAAGAATGGTCTAATGACTCTAATATATATGTATGATTGATAAAATGGTATTCATAATAAGAAAGTTTTAAATCTAGTTCAAATTAGTTTGAACTACTTTTAAATTTAATATGGCTATAGTGAGTATATATATATCATAAAACTAGCTCAAACTAGTTGAACTAAAATTAAATTTTTTTTCAGAGTTTGATATCTCAAATATATTTTTTATAGGTATGTGAAGATACCCATATCAAATATTGAGAATCTCAAAACATATCAATGAGTATTGATTTGTGTGCCTAATACATGAAACGTGTATATACACACGAAAACTTGGCAACGACCATGTTTGTGGTGAAACCGTTGCGATTTTTCTGATCCGATGGCTAAGAGAAGTGGTACAACCTATGCAACGGTGGACGATTTGAATCCAATGGGAGGACTATCTATAATTTTATCGCCCCACTTGTTTGGCTTAGGTTTTTGGCTTATTTTTTTTATTTCTAAATTTCGTCTTTTTCTAATTTTTAGGATTTTTTTCGAACTTTTTACCGGTTCTTTTTTCCGTATTCGTTTGTATTATACGTACTGGACTAACCCATTTTTTTCTATTTTTAAATTTAATTATGCCAAATAAGCCACCATTAGCTACATTGTAATTTCAGCCAGCTACAGCAAAAATTCAGTATAAGCCACAAAAATTCAGCCCAACTGAGCACCACCTATATCCAGTCTATGGTATTTTCTCCTCCACAACGGTTTGCCAAAAAAATTGTTGGAAGAATCTCGAGAAATTTCTGCCCCATTCGGCGCAAAAGAGGCTAGGGAGCTATGTAACGTTTCGAATCAAGGCGACAGTTAGAGTAGAAGAGAAGGCGCGAGAGCGTCACAAATCTTTACTATTATAAGAGTGTAGTTGGTGATTGGTCCATTCTCCCTCCTCTCTTCTCAGCCATTCGATTTGATCTGGACCATTCGTGTTTCTCCTCTCTCTCTCAGGATACAACCGCTCACCCCCTCCACTTTTCTCATCTCCTCGCGCATTCTGGCCACCCTTCTCTCTCTATCGCTTGCTCTCCAATGTTTGATGTGTGAAGTTGATCAGATAGTAAATTTCGTCTTATTATTTTTATAACTCTGTTGCAACATATGGATCTCTAACTAGTCGTTGTATGTATTTGACCTATGGCTGCTGTTGCTGATTGGCGCCTCCGCGTTGCGTCCGCGTGAAGGAGGGGGGGGGTGCAACCGTGCAAGGCAGAGAAGGGAACGAGCGAGGTCGTAAATGCAAAGCGGGTCCCCTCCCCTGTACATCGCCGCTGATGCAGCAGAACGAACGGGTCAAAAAGGGCAGGAACGGAGCGTGCCACCACCATGTACGTACGCATGGATATCTGCAAAGCTGTGGCTATGTGGCTTTGCTTTGGCATGTGGTAACTGGCACTGGCACGCGCCCGCGCACACACGCTGTCCTTGCGTCTCCATTATCCATCCATCCGTGCCAAATTGGCAATCAGTCCTCTCCTTTTAAGATAGTACCGATAATTTTTATTTGTTTTTTTTAAAGAAGGCTACTGACAGTAAAGATGTAACTGACAGTGTATATAATTTTAGACTCAAAAAATTATTTAAAAAATGATTTTGAAAAATTATTTGAAGAAGCCCCCTATTTCGGGAAATTTAACTTTTTGCCACTCTTAACATTGTCACCTACTCAAATGCCATCCTCTACATTGCAATTAATATTTTGCCACTTTCCAGCCTCCGTGGCGCCTACGTGGCCGCCATGTCACGCCCGCGCCGGCCGCGCCCGCACCGCCGCCCGGCCTCCCCGCGCCGCCGCCCGGCCTCCCAGCGCCGCCGCCCGGCCTCCCCGCGCCCGCGCCTGCGCCGCCCGGCCGCGCTCGAGCCGCCGCCGGCCTCCCCGCGCCGCCGCCCGGCCTCCCCGCGCCTGCGCCGCCCGGCCGCGCCCGCGCCGCCGCCCGGCCTCCCTGCGCCCGCGCCCGCAGGGGAGGCCGGGCGGCGCAGGCGCGGGGAGGCCGGCGGCGGCTCGGGCGCGGCCGGGCGGCGCAGGCGCGGGCGCGGGGAGGCCGGCGGCGGCGCGGGCGCGGCCGGCGCGGGCGTGACATGGCGGCCACGTAGGCGCCACGGAGGCTGGAGAGTGGCAAAATATTAATTGCAATGTAGAGGATGGTATTTGAGTAGGTGGCAATGTTAAGAGTGGCAAAAAGTTAAATTTCCCCCCTATTTCGGCTTTTAGCAAAGTTGAAGCTAAAAGACAAGGAAAAACAGGGCCAATAGCATCGCCCACTCTTGTAGGGTTTGGTCCTGTTAAATGCAAAAGGCAGGCACACCAACCCACTGGACAAAAGAAGCAGCCTCCGCCTCCTCCTGCTGCTGCTACTTGTAAGACGTGGGTCCCACCTACCACGGGCACTGTGGGGCCCACTCCAGTGTCCCTGGTCACCCCTTTCACACCACCGCACTCTGGATTTGTACCCGTCAATCTGACTTGTTGCTGGCGGCCAAATTGGCGGCTGGGTTAGCCACGTGATCAGGCTGTGACTGACACTCCGTGCCCACGAGAAAAGAGAAAGGAAGAGAGATATAGCCGTTATTTTAGCTACTGCAGTTGCATAATTTTTAACTATTACCAATAGATCTGATAAATAATACCAACAAATAAAAATAGAAATAAAAAAGATTGAAAAATGAAAAGAACGGACCATACCAGGCGAAACGAGCGAACAAGCCGGACGGTCGGGGAGGCTGGCAACTGGCTAGTGGCCAAGCAAGAAGCAACGAGCACATCTGATGATCTGAAAATTAACCACTTCAGTTCGAGGGCGGTGGATCTCGTAACAAAGACTAAAATCTAGCAGGAGCAGGGCTGATTAGTTCAGCTTAGCAAGCGTGATGGGATTTGCCGGTGGCCTAGTTGGGCTTCAGATTCGTCTTCTGGGCTCAAATATAAGTGGCTTGAATTATATCACCATCTTTGGGCCAAGTTAAATAGACTGAACGAGAAATTCCAAAGACTTCGACCGAGCCTACTCGAACTGGACGGCTTGGGCGTAGGCTAAACTGGGCATTTCGGCCGAGCGTGCCAGCTTCGATAGGTAGGAGCAGACTTCGGGGCAAAAAAAATAAAGCCCGTTTTGGTCATGGGAATATCGCAAAAATAAGGTCATCGGGACTTCGGAATTTTACACGAAACAATTCAAATTGTCGTAGAAATTGAAAAAAAATCCATGTCTAAATTGCTTAGCTACCTTGCATGGCCTAATACTAAACATTCTGTCAAATTGTGGCATGTCGTGTTGGCTCCTCTCAATTAGGGGGTTTACGTAAAACCAATACGAACATTAAATTTTTCAAAATGACTTCTCTATTTTTTTTACTTTCGTCTCACTCTAAGTATAAGGCAGGGGGTTATGGACGTATCACACACCCTACTTTCTCGCTTCTATCTCGCACATATATCTCTCATTCGTTTTTTGTCACTCGTCCTCCTTCTAAAATCTACTTTAAGCCAGTATTATTTATTACCAGTCAAACGTTATCAGCTACAGTCAATATAAAACACCCCTTAGTCAAAGTATACTAGGTCAGTTTAAACCAGGTCGTGCCACGGTAAGTCCCGTATGCAACTGGATGCCCTAATGCCTAGTCATGGATCGAGTTGGCCATTATTGAGGGCATGGATGGATGGAATCAGCAGCTAGCAGTACTGTGTGCAGTGAACAGGGTGAGCATCACAGATGGTCGTTTTCAATGGCGAATCATGTCGGAATTAGGACCACCAATGATAACCCCGGATGCATGCATGATGCATGTGCGGAAACCTCTGGTTCTGTAGCTAAAGTACTAGCTGGAAGAGGCCATTCTATTTACACTTTCTTGATTAAAAGCATGTCTAGTTTCCATATGTCCGTATAAACATAGTCCTAGATATACCTTCCTGCTACCATAACAATGTTGTTTCTCGCAAAAAAAATTTTTTTTGTTAAGAGCAGGCCAGGCGCAGGGAGAAAAATCTCATGGGTATCTACGTGAGGACGCCTCCCATAGCCGTTCGATCGCGATCTAAATCACCATCGGATGGTTACAGGAGGAAATGCCCGCGTGCGGTACATCACCATAGAATTTTCTTCGAGGGAGAGATGAGCATCTGTTCAGCTGCTGGCGGAACGTAAGGTGCGAAGTGTAGCCGCGTGCGCATAATAATTCACCAAAAAACATGGACGCATGATGGATGGAACCCTTGGATAGATCCAAGAAGGGCATGCAACCCCAAGCTAGCAAGATAAGTCCATTGTGCTAAGCCTAAGCTTATGTCCTTTTTTAAGTGTTTATATTAGCTGCGGCCGATAATTTTTGACTGAAAATAAAAAGGAATAGTTAAAATAAGTGGCTAAAAGAAGAAGAGAGCGAGCGGTGGAGAAAGTGAAGGTGAGATATATGTGCAAGATGGGAGTAGAAAGAGTAGAGCGTGTGTCGTGTCTACGACTTCTGTTTTATCCCCGGAGCAAGATATAGGCTATGAAAAAGCTACTTTAAAAACAAGTGTTTATATATTAGTATATGACTTCTTCAAAATAAAACTAAAAACTAATACAAACAGTTCCTTTATTCCTTCTATCACTATCATCCACGTGCGGTTGCGTGTTTGAGGGATTCTAGCGAAGAAGATAGAAAGGGGTTGGTTTAAGGTAGATCAGGTAGTCTTCGCAGTAGTCCTACTTTGTAGGCCATGCATATAACGACAGGGAAAGGCCTCGACCACCACCTGGAAGTGAAGTTGTGTGCTAACTTACATGTAATCTATTCAAAGTCTCACTTGTGTTGGTGGACAAAACTTTAGGAGCATGTACACACAATTCAACGGGAAGCATCTTACAAGCGAGAGCGGTGAGGAGGCACATGTAGCTGTTTGATGTGGACAAAAGTTTAGTCGCAACCATACCGTCTCATAAGTCTATATATCCCGCTCTAGTCTGGTACCTATATATGAATAGGAAGCTTATGCCATGTACAGTGTGTTCGATGCTTGTTTAGCACCTTCTTCTCTCTCCAAGACAGGATCCGCACTGAAATAAAAATATCATATTTTTTCTTTCACCACACTCTCTCTCTCCCTCCGTATTTCACTTACAAGTGAATCCATAATTTGTTTATTGGCTTTGACACCAGAGCAACTAGGTACACCAGAACTAGTATTTTTCTTCTTGGCACTGGTACCTACAATGGCTAGCACCGATTCACTCGGTGCCAGAAACTTTCTAGCACCGCTAGCTATTCCCTCAACGCTGTGCATGGCCTTATCGTTCAAGAGAGCCTGGTGATTGGATTGGTCTTGCGTCGTACCCATCTGGTACCATGCATTGCAAGGCCTTTATTTCTGTGCTCAATCTTGATGAGTAGTTTGTGTCTTTAATGGAACTTGCTAGAGGGAGGGGAATATATTAATTTTAATTTTTGTGCAGTTCCTTACCTGTTCATTTGTTTAAGATTATTAGTAATGCTCTGATACCAAATGTGAGATCTGGACCTGACCGCATACCTAGGTCCAGCCGGGTTTTTACTCCCCGGGCCACAGGTCCACATGGGCGGAACACAACCAAGCCCACGGAGCAACGGAGCAACAACCTTATAAGTGGTACTGGGCCTTCTCCCCCCAAAAGACTAGTCCAATGGGTGGGGGCTCCCCCACACTTATAAGTTGTGCTTTCTCCTCTTCCACAACCAATGTGGGATTATTCCCAACAATGACGAGTCAGAGAGGCCGAATAACTTCTTCAAAAATCTTCTCTCAAGGATTATCAACAACACACAGTAGAAATATAAACTCATAAGCTCACCAAAGCCAAGAGCCAACAGCACAACTCACAACGGAGTTCTTACTCTAACCGGTCTAACCATTGGCTTAGGTGCGGTTTGACTGTTAGGCCCTGGTCGGACACTTAATTCGTCGGTTGGACTGCTCGGTAGTTGGACCACTCGGGCACCGATCGAACCACTTGCTGGTTGGACCGATCAGATCCTTGCAGTCTAATTGTTGGCCGAGGGAAAGTGCAGAACAACACTACATATGATCCAAGAAAAGAGTCAACTCTTAAACCATTGATCCAAGACAGTAAAACTTGGCACAAGCCCTCCCTAGGATGTCATCAACCTATTCCAATCATGAATTGTGACGATCGATACAAAAGTTTTAAACTTTATATAAAATAAGGAAGATTGCACCAAAATGGGCAAAAGTGCGAAATATTGATTTACTCTTGCTCATGAGTCCTTGATGATCTAGATGACCTTGGATGAGTTCTCACATGTCATAACAAACTAAATCACAGCATGAATTCACGACAAATTCCCCACAAGAGCAAAATTCCAAAATCACCTCTCTCTTGAGGAAAATCGGGCAAACTTAAGAATTTTCTCTAGAAGGAGCATAGATGGATGTGAGCTGATCTCCAAGAGATATCTCTATCTCTTACACATCTTTGGCACTAGGAAAGATTAAAAAGAGAAAAATTCAAACAAGAAAGCAAAGTAAATCAAAAGCACAAGGATCTATGTCGTAACTCACTTAGGTAAACTTTAGATGTTCATTTCACTTGAAGAGGAACATTTTACAGCCACTCTCTCATGAATGGGAAAGCTCTGAACATATAGAAAACACACAAGGCGACAAAAAGGAAACCATAATATCTCTCCACTTGATATATCTCTCAATGCACATAATGGCTTATATAATGTTGGTCTCTCATACCACTTATAAATGGAGAAATCTAGTAATCCATACACAAACTAGTTTTACATTTCACACACTTGCACGGTTTTTAAAGCATGACTTCCATGGCTCTAATAGCCCGATAAGATGCTCCATCCTCGAAGACGTGACCTAAACCACTTAGACCAATGCAACGGTTTTACTACCCACACTCCACTCGGTATTGGATAATTTCCACAATTGTCACCCACCGGTCTTCACGAAGATGTGATGCCCAATGCCTTATCGCCAAGATTGTACGCCTGGTCCGAGGTCGTCACCACTTGAAATGACTGAGTCCTGTGACACACAATATCACAACATAGTTCATAATGCCTAATTAATTTCCACTAAAATCGTACGTTTGCTCTAAGAAATGTCACCACTTAAAACACACAAGTCTAATTGGCATACCACGTACACACTTGTCTCCTCACGATTCTTGTGTTTCTGTCATACTTTTCTGCTTGAGATGATGCCTCACTCATACTTACACAACATGCAGTGGCCTCAGGACCCCTTCCATAGCCTAGGCCTTGCCGTTGACCGCGATAATTATCAATCATCTGAACATCAAAGAACAAGCAATCGATTCGAGTATAAATGATATATACTTGACTCTCATCAGCAAATCACATGCATGGACAGACCCATGACTCACACGTGCATGGACACCCCGTCTATGACTAACACTTACATGAACTAATACTAGCATGAACTCTACCATGATTAACACAACCAAAACAAACTTAACTCAGTACATGGGCCGGTCAGACCGGCCAACACGCTCTAGTCAGACCATTGTCCTCCGATCGTACCATAAATCCAATGCCGGTACTAGCGTACTAGGTCACAACTCAAAACCTCTAAACGATCTTATCTAAAAAATAGTTACCGCCAACTACGGGCTGATACTATTGCATACTGGTTAGACCGCCACTCAGGAGCCGATCAGATCAGACCGCTAGCAATAGAAAGCTATAGAGACAATTATTGTAATTACTAAAAATTAAACTCAAGCAACAATAGTAAAGTACAGATAAAATCAAATACTCATCATAAATATAGAATAACTTCCACATGGTCTTATAAATTGCACTGAAATGCTCCTTGTAGGTGCCTATATCTAGCTTAGCTTAATTGGCTGAAGAGCATCCGGCGTGCAAATCCATATTTGTAGTTTTCGTTATCTCTTCTTGATCCAAAAGAAAAAGGACTACTCTAGGCTTTTGTAGTTTTGTGGCCCCATTCATCCCCGGATGACGTTTCCTATTTGGAGTCATTTCCACTAGGAAGTTCAATATTTTTTTGATAAAATTTGATCTATAATATACCCATTGCTACCAGACAGTGGAAATCGCCGGGATTAGTCCAAACGACTGTGTCTGCATGCAAATACCTTATTGGCCGCCGTCGAGCACCATCACTATTGCGGCAACTAAGGTGTTGAAGAGGCAGAAGACAAGGGCATTTTTGTCTAACACGAAAATGATTTTTGAACTTACAAAAGTCACAGCTACAAACAGTAGATTATACAAAAGAACATGATAAGAGAACAAAGGAGATAAGCAGCAGGGCTCATACCGGAAATTGGGATCAAGAAAATATTTTACCCACCAAATGCAAATTGCTAGTATTGCCATGAAAAAAACATGCACAACATGTCATAACCATAGACTATACTAGTGTGTTTATCTACCTATCTCTCTCTCTCTATAGAGAGCATATCTAGTATAAATAGATTATTCAATGCTAACATACAAATGCAGTCGTGAGCCGACAGATCTCACGCGGATGGCCTGGATGCAGGTGGACGGGATGCCCCTCACACTTATGCCAGTTTTCGGAACCCCCCACCTGTGGCTCACTTTTCCCTCAAACCTCTCTCTTTTCCTTGGCCACCTCAGTCTCCAGGTTCAATCCAGCAGCTCACCTTCCCCCTCTCCCTAGCGTCCACCATCGGCTCCTTCTCTAGCTTCCCTTGGCGCTGCCCACCTCTGGCCTCCCTTGGTGCCGCTCTCGGACTCCCCTAGCACCACCCCTGAGGGCAGCGCTGGCGACGCCGCGGCCCGAGCTCCTCTCTCCTCCCCGGTCCCCTCGAAGTCAGATCTGGCCTTCCCACCGCCCCTAAGCTCCTCCCTCCCGCCCCAAGCTCCTTCCTCTTCCCTGGCCCCCTCAGAGTCAGATACGACCTCCCCGCCACCCCGAGCTCCTCCCTCCCCTCGTGACCATGGCCGCCACGATCATAGCCACCTTCGACCACGACCGCCACGACCACAGTAGCCTTTGACCATGGCTACCATGACCACACCCGCCACGACCACAGCCGCTTTCGACCACAACCACGGCCACCTTCGACCACAACCACATCGAGGAGGGGAGCGGTGCGGAGGGGGCGGCGAGGGGGCCAGCAAAGAGAGGAGTGACGCGGCTGGGGAGGGTGGCGCCGGGGGAAGCCGGGAAGGGAGTTGAGGGGGGAGGTGCTAGGGGAGGCTAGGGGTGGCGCTGGGGAGGCCGGAGGGGGGCAGTGCATCCCACCCGCTCAGATCTGAGCCGTTCGGGATAGATCGGACGGCCAACGTATATGTATGTATATGTATATATGTATGTATATGTATATATGTACGTATGTGTGTATATATATGTATGTATATGTACATATATATGTATATATGTATATGTGTACACACACACATGCTTTTTCATACTCCTGGGAGTATAACTCCCACCTTCCAATATACCACTTAACGAACGTGTTATATAGCTTTATCTCTTTCGGTGTACTTAAATATTAATTCTAAGATACTCCAATACAACATGGTTGAAAATTTTTATCGGAGCCCTTGATTTTTACTATATACACTCTTCCATATATATAAAAGGAGTATATACATAAATTACGCTATAAAAAGGTAGGCTTTGATGAATTTTTTATGAAACTCACTTTAGAGTATCTTATAATCATTATTAGAATATGCTCAAAAGGATAAAGTGGTATAACTTGTTCATTTAAGCGGTATATGAGAAGTGTGAGTACGTACTCCCAAAAGTATGGAATTATTTTCCTATATATATATATATATATATATATATATATATATATATATATATATATATATATATATATATATATATATATATATATATATATATATATATATATATATATATATATATGACGAGGGTTCAATGAATCCCTTAAATACGATTTTAATATTCAATTAAAGCCCTAAAGACCCTATGGTTGTAAGCTTCCTATATCTGTTCTCTGAATACTCTTGTCGGAGAATTACTATATACTCTACCTGACCAGTAGACCACTTGGAGGGTTTGTGAATTGGTTTGAGGACCCACTTCTTGGGGACTCCTCCCGCGCGACAGATAATACATGTGCTTTATCCATCCCAAACAACATGATGTTTCGGCCCTGTATCTCTGACAACAACTGTTGTGTAGTTGTGCCGCACGATTGTGTCCAATGGACAACAACCGATGGTCAATTACCTTTAGGTATCTCTCACTAACAACAACCTCCTCTCCAATTGGACGCGTTGATTCAATAAGACGTCTCCTTAGATGGATAACTGGTGCCCCTTCAACGATATTTAAGGGTTGATGAGAGAAGATAGAAGGACAATCAGATCAATTCGATAACCAACACACGATCATTCTGAGACACGATCAATCGATTGATAGCTAGAATCCTCTGAGCAGTGGGAAGAAGATAGATTAGGGCTAGTTAAGTCCCTTTTTATAGGCCCCTTTGTAACCAGTTCATAAGCAGTAAAGATAATCCTCTTTCTCTTGTTGACCTATTCCAAGAAATCTAGCCATTTTCTCATATTATTTCATAAGATTGGTGACTTGATTGTTGATAGTTGGCGCCATCTGTGGGGTAGAAGGCACTGATTCCCTGAAGTCTTCTTCATCAGCAAACATCATCCTCTCTCATCTTCTATCAACATCGCCCATGCGATCATGGCAGGAACTTGAGACGAGAACTTGTTAGATCTGGTCGACTATGCCAACCTTGACATAGACGCATGCATCCATGCCATGGAACACAATGCTTCTTCATCATCATACTCCATCCTAGGCTTTCCCGTTCCTGAGACCAGCAAGATCGACTGGATGGAAGAAAACACGCTGCCCCTATCATCAGCATCACTTGGGGATCCGTTCATTCCCACCTCATCGGAATGCCCAAGTAATGCGGTAAGCCCGGCACTTCTGATCGGTAAAGATGGCAACAAGAGAGCAACACCACAACTCAAGGGTCACAATACTCTCAATTTAGTCATGGGTGACCGCTATTCGCCAATGGCTCCTACGTATAGCAGGAGCCGAACGACATCTAGTCATGGTGTCAGTGAAGTTGCCTCCGGTGAGAAGCTAGGAGAAGGTAATAATGCTCATCATCCGATCCACCGGATCAGATTGAGTCCACCACATAGACTTTCGGAGGTGGTGGTCTCCAACTACTCCCTATCGTGGAGTCTACTGGCCGAAGCGATGGAAGACTCTCTCTCAATTATGATGGGAGTTTGTCGAGAGATTCATACTAGAAATACAAAGTTAATGCAATCGGAGATACCATTGCAAATCTCGTGCCAAATTCTCCACAACAGACCCCCCACAAACCACTGGTCAAAATGGTGTGAATGCTCCTGGATCGCCTAGAGGGAATGGAAACAACGGAATTGGTGGACATTGACCATGTAATCTGCTTGCTTCTACCCCCACGTGCTTGCTTGATGAGTCATGTGGGACAAGCAGGGAACTTGGGGTGAAGCTTGAGTTATCACACCCCTTCATTCGGCAAACATGCTCTGAGGCCTTTGGTAACTATCCAGAACCTACAATGAGTTTATGATATTTTGAACAACTCGGATCCTACTTTGGCAGAGACCCTAGGATATGCTCATGTTGCAGGACAGGTATAAAAAATTCTACAACAGACCATGCGTTAGTCAGAGATGTACCAAGAGCAGACATGCTCTCAAAGCCATACGCTAACTTCTTCCACAGATTCTCCGCATGATGGAAGCCAGTTGGTCAGGCTAATAATAATCCATTAATAGGACCAAGACCATCTGAAAGATTTTGTCAAGGAGGCCTTGAGGGGAGAAAGCTCTTTGAGAATGAGGCAATGCCTCCACCTCGTCCAAAAACATGACATCAGGGATACGGTCTGGATGATCTCTGATATCATCTGAACCATGTATTTGGTCAGAGACACAACTTGAGTGTCCATGACCGGATAGGAGAACCAGTTCTCCATGACAAATATTAAAGGAACTGGTCTTTGACTGATTACAATCTGGCTCATTTCCAGAGAAGGCACCATGACCTAATCAAAGGCTATCGGGCTTTCTCGGCAAGGCTTCAAGTGGTGTGCTGGACGGAAAGATTCGAACCAGTGAATCTTAAGAAATTCAATGGAAAGCAAAATCCATTAAAATATCTGTAGATTTATACCACTACTATTAGGGCCAGTGGAGATGATGATAGTGTGATGTTGAACTACTTGTCAATAGTCTTCATTGGTTTTGCCCGATCGTGGTTACTTAACCAATCGGTAGAATCAATTTATACTTGGGAGCAGCTCTGTGACCGCCTGATAGCTAATTTCCAAGGGACTTATGCCCGCCCTGGGAAGGAGGTGACCTTCACCGAATCTAGCAAGAACCCAATGAAATTTTGTGACAGTACATCTAGAGGTTTAGTTAGGCTCACAACTCAATCCCAGAGGTCACAGATTCTGCGATTATCTAGGCATTCAAAACTAGATTAAGGAACCAATGATTTATGGAGGACATTGCAATGAACCCTCTAAGGACAATTGTTAAACTATTAGACATGGCTGATAAGTATGCAGTTGCTAGGGAAGTAGTTGAATGGAACAAGGCCATCAATCGGATAGAAAAAATTTCTCAACCTGGTCTAAAGAAGAAAGGGAAGAAGGCCAAAAAGTCTTCCAAAGGTAAGAAGAATTACAAACCCAATGCCAAAGAGGTTCTTGCGATTCTAGATAAGTACGCTAAGAGTAAGAAGGATTATTCCAGTCGGAATAAGGCAAAAGCTCCAACTGATGAATCCAAGAAGAATAAAAGGTGGTGTCCACTTCAACAAGTAGCAGGACATGATCTATGCAATTGTTGTGCCTGACAAAAAAAGCTAGAAGATTATTACTCAGGTAAGGGTCTTTTCCCTTCCATTTAGGAGATTGGAGAACTAAGCTCCAAGAAGGACAAAGATGGCGATGAAGAGATGTCTATAAAGAGCCACAACACACTGTCGGCATGATCTTCGGTGGGTCCTCCTCCTATGAGTCTAGACGGCATCTAAAGACTATGAAATAGGAGGTAAACCTCACAGAATCACCAATTGCTGCCAAGCCATCCTAGTGGCCAGAGACAACCACCTTTTTCAACCGAGAAGACTGCCCTATTCATTCGACTTGATCAGTTAGGTTCTCTATCATCATAGAATCTACCATAAATAACTATAAGGTTAATCGAGTTTTAGTAGATAAAGATTGTTCTCTCAATATTGTGTTTATGGGAGCTTTATAAGAAATGCAAATTCCTAAGTTGAAAGTGAAGCCCATGAAGCATGCCTTTCATGGTATAGTCCTGGGACCCTCAACCAAATTGATAGGACTAGTGTCCCTACCGGTTACGTTTGAAAGTCCAGATAACTTCCAAATGGAAAGAATCTTGTTTGATGTGGTAGACTTTGAAACCGCATACAACAAGATCCTTGGTCAATCAACTTTAGCCAAATTCCTGATAGCCATGTATTACAGTTATTAAGTCTAAAAATGTCTGGACCAAAGGAGCAATTACAATTTGAGGAGATAGAAAAATAGCTTACGCTTATGATCGTATGTCCCTCGAATTGGTCGATGAATTAGCGACTAGGAATACTAACCCATCTCCAGTATAGGTAGAATACTCAAGGCCAAAGGTGGCTCCAAAACCCTCTGACTAGGTCGAGGAGGCACCTCTCGATAAGGATAGTTCGTCGGGAACTATGAAGGCACTATTGGACTTGAGAATGACAGTACAACTTTTCAAAAGTTGTTGGTTGGGGCAGGACTCGATCCTAAATAGGAAGAGTTGCTCGTCTCCTTTCTCTAAGCAAACTCAGATGTATTCACATGGTAGGCATCTGACATGCTCAGAGTCCCAGGGAGGTGATCGAGCATAGGCTAGCACTTCGACTTGACAAGAAATAGGTCATGCAAAAACTATGGTGTTTTGCACCTGATCGAAAAGAAGCAATCCGGTCTGAGGTTGACAAGCTCCTTAAGGCCGGATTTATTCATGAAGCCAACCACCTAGAGTGGCTCACCAATCCTGTAATGGTTAGAAAAAAGAATAGAAAATGGCAAATGTGTGTAGATTTCACAGATCTTAACAAAGCTTATCCGAAGGATGACTTTTCCCATCCTTGCATTGATCAGCTTGTCGAATCTACTTCTGATAGTGAGTTATTAAGCTTTTTAGATGCATATTCTAGGTATCACCAGATTAGTATGAGTAAAGAAGACGAAGAGAAAATTTCCTTCATTACTGCACATGGAACTTTATGTTATGTAAAAATGCTATTTGGTCTAAAAAAATGTTGGTGCCACTTTTCAATGATTAATGCAAAAACGTTTAGTTCATAGATTGGTAGGAACTTAGAAGCCTATGTTGATGACTTTGTTGGACCGAAATGGCGACAGAGGGGGGGGGGGGGTGAATGTCGTCTTTAAATATGACCCCCAAAAATCTCCAAACAAAGTGTTCTTCTCCGATAGCAACAAGTGCTATGAAGAAAGAGAGATTCACTGGACCAGGGAGAAGAAAACACAGAGAAGAACAAGAGGGAAAAATCAAGCCAAATAGAATTTGCAGCAAAAATTCCCAGGGGCGGTCTGACCTCCTGTTACCAGCCGGTCAGACCTCCTGTTACCCGCCGGTCAGACCAGTTAGTGAAGGCCGGTCAGACCTCCTTGGTACGAGCGGTCAGACCGCAAAAGTGGAGCTGGTCAGACCGGTTACACCTGAACCTGTGCAACAAGAACCCGAGAGAAAACTGACAAACCCTGAAATGCCCAAACTTGATGATTTCAACAAGGTTGATGAATTCCTACTGAGAACTCTTGGCCAACAGGACACAAACTTATCCTAAATAACATCAAGCAAACTTGGTATACAGAATTTCATCATTTGAGCATGAATTCGAGTTTTTGCCCACAATCTGAAAAACTACAGAGTGCACCACCAAAATCCAAAATACTCCTCAATCTTTGATCCTTTGGCCATGAGACTTTGAGGATAGGTATATAATAACCTCTGGACTTCACATGTCAAGAATCAGGCCATCTCATGAGGGGAAACAAAATCTAGTTCAAACCCTAGAAGTGAAAAGGAGAGATGACTGAAAAATGCACAAAGCATCACCAAAGATCAAAATGCTCCATAATCTTTGAACCTTAGTCCATGAGACTCACAGAAAGATTAGCAATAGCCTCAGGACTAGAGAGTTCAAATCTCAAGCCTTCTTTCAAAGAAAATCAAAGGGGGCCAAGAAACCCTAGAAAGCAAGATGAAGAACAGGGGAGACCAAAAAGCCAAACCTGTGATTAAATGCGATTTGCTCTGGGAAAAGTCGATCGAAAGATCTTGAGGCATCATCCCAACCTAGAGCAACCCATTTTGGCACTCCCCAGCAAGAAACGAGCAAAAACTCAAAAACTCAAAAATCACACATAGGAAACATCGAAGGCAAAAACCAACAGAGAGCCAGAGACTTGATCTAATTCAGCCAAAACCATCTCATATTGATATTGAGGAAAGGAGATACATGATTACAAAGGACAAACAACTCACATCCTCTCTACCTCCCCATACATGCTTGAGTGGACATCAAACCATCCTCTCCCTCAAGAACACACCCAAGAAGAAGCTACGAAGGGGACACACACAGAGGGGACACAGCCCTGCCCTTCTCACCCACTTCCAACCACTAAAGAGCAAAGGCAAAACCACCTCCTAAAGACTCATTTGACCAATGGAAACCCTAACTCTCTCCCAAAGCCATGAAGGGGCATGAAGCCACCAACACCTATTTATAGCCCTTGGCTAACGGGTCTCCCACCCGTTACGCCCGCTAAACCCGAACGGAGCCCGCTCCCGCTTGTGCAGCCTTGCGAAATTACCATTTCGCCCCTCCTGCACCTTTCGGGAAGCTTCTGCGCTCCTTGTCGTCCAAGCCTCGCAACCACCTCGAGTCTCCGCCGTCTTCGACACATCTCGACCGTTCTGACCTCGACACCGCCCGTGTCTAGTCCGGTCACCTCGTGTCTCGCCACGACTCCGCCTCGACGTCCTGCAGCCAACACAGACAAGAAACACATCAAATAGCACCGCTCGATACATGAAAGCATAAATGCATTAATGAAATAGCCCAAACCTGACAAGTCGACATAATATGCATCCTAACCATTTTGACCAGGTTTGACCAAGTCCGACCGAGCCCGATTGCACCACGCAACGTCAAGGTCCGAACCAACCAAATCAAACTCGACTCTCCTAAACCGATGTCAATTACTCATCACACACATGGGGGCTCAACCACAAGGTCTCTCAGACTTGGTTGTAAAAAGTGTCAACATTGGAAATTATATCTCTGACCTGCAGGAAATTTTCTTTAACTTAAGAGGACATAACCTTAAGTTAAATCTAGAGAAGTGTGTATTCGTAGTCATCTATGAGAAGCTTCTTAGTTTCCTAGTTTTGGCTAGAGGAATAGAAGCAAATCCGATCCTGAGAAGTTAGCAGCCATCGAATATATGCATCTTCCGACCACAAAGAAAGAAGTACAAAAACTGATCGGCTGTATGGCAACGATAAGTTGTTTCATAGCATGGTTGAGAGAAAAAGGATTTCCTTTCTTTAAACTTCTTCGAAAGCATGGAAGCTTTGTGTGGACTAAAGATGCCAATGACACATTTGAAAAAGTTAAGGAATATCTGACAATTACTTCAGTTTTAGTCTTGCCAAAACTAGGTAAATCTTTGCTTTTGTAGTTAGCTGCTATGCCATAAGCAATTTGTGCAGTACTAGTCGTTGAGCGTGACAATAACCAACGACCAGTTTATTACGTAAGTGAAGTCTTACACGAACCAAAAGAAAGGTATTTAGAAATACAAAAGTTATTATATGCCCTCCTTATGACTTAAAGGAAGCTAAGACATTACTTTCAGGCCCACAAAATTATGGACCAAACAGATATCCTCTAGGTCAAATCCTCCATAACAGGGAATCATCAGGATGAATAGCAAAATGGATGATCGAACTTGGGGAGTTTGATCTCCATTTAATTTCACAAATAACCATTAAATACCAGGATTTAGCAGAATTTATTGCTGAGTGGATAAATCTTGAGCCTATATAAGGGCCCAAGTACAAAAGTTACAACCGATGGACTATGTACTTTGATGGGTCCTTAATGATAAAGGGCTCAGAGGCTGGGGTAGTTTTGATTTCTCGTCCTGGAGAAAACATAAAATATGCCATCCAGTTAAACTTTTCCACTACAAATAATATGGTAGAGTACGAAGGCTTGCTGACAGGGCTCCAAGCAACCAAAGTACTCGGGATTCATAGATTACTAGTGGAAGGCAAATATCAACTAGTAGCGAATCAAATAGGGCAAGAGTATAAATGCTCAAATACCATGATGTCATCTTATCTTGTGGAAGTAAAGAAACTAGAAAGACATTTGTTCAGTTTGAATGTCCAACACATTCCTAGAAAGAAAAACTTTCTAGCAAACTAATTGGCACAGATGGTTTCTTCAAGATCATCTATCCCGCTTGGAGAATTTCTTGAGCAACTCGACATGCCCTCGGTAGTCAAGCATTTCAAAGGTGCTCCAATAGAGGTCACTCAGATCGACCCCAATAATGATTGGATGACATCAATTTACGAATAACTTCAGCATGTCACACTTCTTGAAGATGACGTAGAGGCTGATCGCACAACATGAAAAGCCAAATCATACACTTTGATCAAATGTACCCTCCACAAATGAGGAGCTCATGAAGTGTTGATGAGTTGTATATCTCAAAAGAATGTTTTACATTTACTATTAGAAATATATGGAGGAGTCTGTAGAGCACATCATTCCTACAGAAATCTGGTCGGTAAAGCTTTTTGACAAGGATACTATTGGCCAGCTGCCATCCATAATGCAAAAGAACTTATGTCAAAGTGTGTACAATGTTAGTTTCATAGCTGATAAGTACATCAACCTGCATAAGCTCTGCAAACTATACCACTTTCTTAGCCTTTCGCAACCTGGGGGTTAGATATTCTGGGACATTTCCTAAGGGCACTTGGGGCTTTGAATTCCTTTTTGTAATTGTTGTGGCTACAGACCAAACAGAGAGAGAGAGATGGTAGTGGAGAGGGCTCGACGCTACATCTTCTTTATAGTCCGGAGACTCGCGCGTGCGGAGCTAGGCTCGACGCTACGTCTTATTTAGAGTCCGTGGACTATTGCGTGCGGAGCTAGGCTCGACGCTACGTCTTCTTTATAGTCCGGAGACTCGCGCGTGCGGAGCTAGGCTCGACGCTACGTCTTATTTAGAGTCCGTGGACTATTGCGTGCGGAGCTAGGCTCGACGCTACGTCTTCTTTATAGTTCGGAGACTTGTGCGTGCGGAGCTAGGCTCGACGCTACGTCTTATTTAGAGTCCGTAGACTATTGCGTGCGGAGCTAGGCTCGACGCTACGTCTTCTTTATAGTCCGGAGACTCGCGCGCGCGAGGGCGTCCCCCCGGTGCGTATTTTGTTTATACTCAGCCCCGTCACCTTGGCGACGGCGAGTGCACACGCTAACGTGCGTCTTTGGTTTATACTCAGTCCCGCCCCCCTGGCAACGGCGAGTGCACACGCGAACGTGCGTCTTTGGTTTATACTCAGTCCCGCCCTCCCTGGCGACGGCGAGTGCACACGCGAACGTGCGTCTTTGGTTTATACTCAGTCCCGCCCTCCCTGGCGACGGCGAGTGCACACCCGAACATGCGTCTTTGGTTTATACTCAGTCCCGCCCCCTGGGAACGGCGAGTGCACACGCGGACGTGCGTCTTTGGTTTATACTCAGTCCCGTGACCTTGGCGACGGCGAGTGCACACGCTAACGTGTGTCTTTGCTTTATGCTGTGGGGGCGCGCGCGTTGGCCGAGCCGGCGCGCGCCCTCACCGCGTGCTTGCATGTGATGAAGAAAAATTAACGGCAAACGGCGATCTTCATTATATCCCCGTTTGCGCGGGTGAGCGACTACAAAGGGTGAATATACTGACCGTTTGCCCTTGGTGCGGCCGCAGTCTCTAGTCGCTAGACATCTGCAAGGCCCGCGCAGGCGCCTATGGATGACCCCACGGACCTCCGCGCTGTGACGTCGGCTCTAAGGGCGTCGCTGGGCTTCGCGACGCGGGCATCTGGTGCCTGGCTCGATGCGCCGAGCCATATCCTGGTCGCCTCGGACGGTGATGATGGTCCTGGGGCCCGGGATCTTCATGCACAGATAGCCATGATGTGGTACCGCGCTGAAGGAGTTGAGGATTGGGCGCCCCAGAATGGCATTGTAGGGATACGGGAGGTCGACCACGTCGAAGGTGGCGTCTTCGGTCCGCACATTGTCATCTCGACCGAAGGAGACTTGAAGGCCGATCTGGCCCAGCGCCCGCAGGGGCTGTCCCCCGAAGCCCTGCAGTGGGATTCCCGAGGGCCCCAGGCGGCTTCGAGGAATCCCCATCTGGTCGAAGGCTGCCGCAAACAGTACGTTCGCGGAACTACCCCCGTCCACCAAGGCGCGCCCCACGTCGCATCCCGCGATGGTGACCCGGATGACCAGGGGGTCCTGATGAGGGAAGTCCACACCTTGGGCGTCATCAGGTGTGAATGTAACCTCGTGCCGCGCCCATTCCGGCGGTGCTTGCGCTGGGTATGCCGCCACGTGATGTAGTCTTCGCGCGTAGGCCTTCTGTTGCCGCGCCGAGGCGAATTCCAGCGCAGAGCCGCCGGATATGACATTAATGACCCTGCGGTAGGTTGCGTCCGGGGCCTGCAACGACAGGAGGCCCTCCCGAGGCTGCTGTACGTGAGCTTGGATCCGCAAGGTGCCTTCCTGGGGTTGCATTCCCTGCGCCTGTACCTGCATCCCCTGCGCCTGTACCTGCATAGGGGCCTCGTATGAGAATTGGACGTGGGCCACCGCAGGCGGGCGCGCCTCCGGGTTCCTGTCTCTAGCGACGCTGTCGCGGAGCGCCGCTGTCGCGGAGCGCCGCGATGGAGGTGCAGTTACGGGTATCATGATTGCCGCGGCCGTGGACTAAGCACCACAGTCCCTGATGCTGGTCGTCGTAGTCTCCACGACCCTTATCGTCGCGGCCCCTGCCACGGCCGCGGCCCCGGCCACGGCGCCCCCGGCCGCCTCGGCCCGCTGGAGCACCCTCGTCGGACCCGCCTTCGATGTCGAGGACGTACCGGTTTCGCCTCGACCTTTGCTGGCCGCGCTTGGGCTGATCCGACGACTCCTTATGCGGGTTGTCTGTGCGGTCGGGCGCATCCCTGGACGACTCCTACTTACGCTTTCCCTTCGAAGAGCCGCCCTTCGACGGATCTTCGGTTTTTGCCGAGGCTCCGGCCTGGTTAGTGTCGGAGTCGTCACCTTGCCTTCGCCGCGCGTCTTCCTCCGCCCTGGCATATTCTTCCATCTTGTCGAAGAGCTTCGCCACCGTCTTGATTGGCTTCCGCGCATTGTATTCGGCCATCGGGCCCGAACGAAGGCCCTGTATGGCTGCATTGACGATGGTGGTCTCGTTGACGTCCTTCACTTGACATCGAATCTTGGCGAAGCGTTTGAAGTAATCCCGGAGCTTCTCCGAGGGTTTTTGCTTCACGGCGAAGAGTTGGTCCGCCTCGACCCGGTCGACGTAGTTTCCTTGGAAGTTGTTGTGGAGGCGGACGCGGAGCTGCTCCCACGCGTAGATGGAGCCCGGCTCTATGGTAAAAAACCAAGAGAGCGCCACTCCTTGTAGCGCGAGGGGGAGTCCCTTTGCCTTCGTGGTGTCGTCTCCGCCCGCGGCTTCGATCGCGGTTTCGTATACGCGCACGAACTCACGGGGGTCCGTGTCGCCTTTATACGAGTCGATGGCGCTAGGGAACTTGAAGTCTTCGGGCCATGCCGCCTGCTGCAGCCCCGCCGAGAGCGGGGACTCCGGATCCACGCGCCGCAGCGGCACGCGGCTGGACGTGGGGGCTTCGGGACTGTCCGCCCTCTCCGGCGCGGGCTCGGACGCGATTGCTGGCGCGGCCGGCTAACTCCGAGCCTCTTGTATATCTCTGACGGCTCCGCGAAGGTCCCCCAGCTCCCGCTGGAACATGTTGAGAGCCGCCAGCAGGGCACTTTCCATCGCCGGTGCAGGCGGGGTCGCCGGTACTCCCGGCGGGCGGATCGGCGCGGGGACGACCGCGTCGCGAGGTCCCGAGCTGCCGGTCGCTCCGTCGTGGCTACTTCGGACCACCCGGTCCGCGCCACCAGCGAGGGTTGCCGTGGGGGCGGCGAGGTCGGCTGCCGTTGCGTCGGCGGGGTCGGTTGTCGCCGCACCCGCGTCGACGTCTTCGACCGCGGGGTCGGCCGCGGGGCCCGTCCCCGCGACGCCGGTAGCGGGGCGGGTCGCCGCGGTGCCGGTGCCGGGGGCGATCGTCACGGTGCCGGTGACGAGGTTGGTCGTCACCGCGCGAACGCCGGCGTCTTCGGCCACCACGCCTGCGTCGACGCCCGCGTCCGCCGCTGCCGATGCCGAAGCCCTGGTGCTCATACGGTGCTCCGGGCCGACCACCTTCTTTCCCTTCGCCGCCGCTGAAGAAGCTTTTTTCGGTGCCATCTTTTTCCTTCGGTCTTCGGGCTTGTCTTCGTCCTCCCCACGGACGGCGCCAACTGTTGTGGCTACAGACCAAACAGAGAGAGAGATGGTAGTGGAGAGTGATGAAGATAAGTGTAATGGCCTGGGTCCTCCCCATGGCTTCTCATCATATATATATACATGAGGAGTGCTTTTACGGTTTTACCCTTACATCTGGTTATCCCCCTGGGGGCAGTTATGTCATTACACATGGCCTATTCTGGGCCTTATACCTTCCTACCAGGCCTGCTGGGTTTAGGTGGGGGCCACCCCTACGACAGTAATGATTGATATATTCACAAAATGGATTGAAGTTAAGCCACTTATTGAAATAACAATTGAAGCCGCCAAGAAATTTATCACAAAAATGTGATGACACGATTTTGTGTTTTCAGTCGTATAATCACAGACAACAGTGCTTAGTTTTCGAGCGAGAATTTTTAGGAATTCTGTGAGATCTAGGTATCAAGGTATGTTATGCCTCAGTGGCTTATCCATAGAGTAATGGGGCAGTAGAAGGATCTAATGGTATACTAATATAAGGGATCAAATGCCGAGTGTTTGACCAATAATGCAACTACCAGGAGCTTGGGTATAAGAACTTTCTTCTGTATTATAGTCGTAAAGTACAGCCTCACAGCCTAGTAATGGGAGATTTGGTTCTTAGGAAAATTCAAAGCTAGGCAAACCGTAAAAAACTTTTGTCTAAATAGAAAGGTCCTTACACTATGGTCGAAGTCACCAGACCACGCTTGGTACAACCGACCATGTCAGATGGGAGTGTTATTTCTAATTATTGGAACATCGATCAGTTGTGTAAGTTCTATGTGTAATGTACGTTTTGTTTCCATATTTCAATAAAGTTACATTGTTATCATTTTTTCATATGAGTATTTTTATTTATATTTTATTATCCCAAGTTTGGTCACACACTATAATTGTTGTCTGAACTACTTACAGAAATTTATATTTCTCTCAACCCCTTCTTAGGGATATTTTTTACTTAATTGGCTTTGACATTTTAGTTAAATGTCGTGTGGATTGTTATCGTGACCTTCACAGAGATGGTTCTTATGATAATCTGCACTCTTTCCTCAAAGGAAAATAAGTAAAAAAATAAATAGCCAATTGATATAGTTACTTACCATCTCAGGGTCTCGAAGACTTTCTTTCTTAGCTCTACATTTTGTTCTTCACTTGTTTAAACTTGGTCGAGAGACGGAAAACCTCTTGGTTAAAATCTCTCCTCTCTACAAGTGGGCATGACCACTAGAAGGAGTTTTCTAGTGACGGTCATTTTTCTACAATCTTTACTACCAGTCGAAACTTGAGAGTGAATATGTTTTGGGAAGTTTGTTCATGTCTTTAGTCCTTAGCTATCTTATGACTAGTTCGAATAGCGTTTACAAATAAAACACTTATCGTTTTCTTGCATACATTCTTGCATAGTTTTTTCTTATTCATCGCATCAACATGTTTATATCATATTTTTTTGATCAAGTTTTGGACTCCATTATATCTCAATTATGGAAATGATATCTAAGACTAGTCAAAATCATTCATTGGCTCTGTCAAATATGATTTCCTACTAAATACTTTATCATTTCTGCTACATAATCGAAGTCTACCAATCAGAATAAAATACATCTTATTCTTTGTCTACTGCTTTCTTAGTAAGTTCTACTACTAAACAAGTAGTCGGGGCTAGAAAAGATATGAGTATTCATCAAATTGAGAAAATAACATAAACTTTATTGATGATAAAGTAAAATTTTTTTGCATAAGAGTATTTCATATTGCATTACCACTAAATTACTACTTAGAGCCACCAGATTGGCTGCTGTCCGAAGGGTACTCAACCTTCATCTCCTCTGCTATCACGTTCCCGAAGGGCTTCATCTCTTTAAAAAACTTAGCAACTTCCTCCTCCGAACAATTGAATTTCACTCTAAATGCTTGAAGGTTGAGATTGGATTTGGAAGCTTTAAGCTTTGCGCCATCAGCAATGGCATCCATCATGGTTTGCTCATGGTTACTCTGAGAATTGGCTCACAGACTTTGAAGGGAGTAATTGGTTTCGAGCCCATCTCGGCAAGGATGTTGTTGAAGACGACAATCTTATCTTGAAGAGCTCCTTCGATCTCCTTCTTTTTCTCCTTAGAACCAAGAGATTTCTCTCGTTCTTGAACTTTGAAAGCTTGCTCTACACAAGTAACTCAAAGTTAGTTAAAACAACTTATAATCAAATTAAGACTGGTCAGATTTACCATTAGTTATCTTGGTTTTTCTTCTCGAACACTTCAACTGCTTCTTTGTGTTGAAGAGCATTGTCCTTGAACTTGGTCAACCAGTCTTCGATCAACTGGTCCTTAGTTTTGAGCATATCCTCAAGCTTGAGGATGACAACAACCTTCGCCTTAGCCTCTGCTTCTTAACCTTCCAACTCTATCGACCACAATAAAAGAAAGAAGTAAGAAAAAAAGCTAAGACAAGGAAGCAATAAAAGAAATGAGAAGAAGATACTTACTTCTCAATTGCAAGCTTTTTTTCCTCAAGAGTCTCGAGGAGCTACTCATTCTCGGTTAGAGTATACCCAAACGTCTCTCTTTCCTTCTTGAGAGTTTCTTCAAGCACCTTGACAATGCTCTCCGACCTGTAGATATATGAGAAAAGTTAAGCACAAAACCTTATAACAAGAATGTAATGACACAGAAGATCATTACCATTTGTTGGCTTCTTGGTAGAGGGTAGCTCTTTCTTTCTCCAGGCTAATATTCTTCTGGTCATCTCTTCGACTAGAGCAACTGCCTCTACCATGTGCTAGAAAGAAAAGAGGAGAAAAAAACTTAGAAAAGTTTCAAACAAGACCAAAAATGTATCTTAAGTGATCCTGAGAAAATTACCCGGACCACTTTACTAGCATATAATGAGTAGAATATTTTGGGACTCGTCCTTAACTCGTAATCTGAGATCTTCCTCTACCAAAGCTCCTCGAGCCTTTGATTATTGAAAATCCAGAGCTGGTCAGGGATGTCCCTCATATGTGGAGACCTCTTGATTAGGGAGGAACTCTCCACCTCCAGTCCTCTTAAGAATGGAGAAAGCATATCTACTCACTCCTCTTTGACCACTCTCTTCCCGATAGTGACCAGATCCTGCTGAGTCTTCTCCTCTGCCTCAACATCCTTTGATGGGGTTAGAGCCACAAAAGGTTCCCTAGTCATAGCAACCTCTGTTGAATCCTGCTCAGGGGCTGCTACGACCACTGCTTCTTTAGAAGCCTCATCTCGTGGAGTACTTAGATTAAAACTGATCAGAGTAGTAGGAGGCTAGGAGCATTACAAACAAAGAAGAAGTAAGGACTACAAAAACGCCAAAAGAAATCAAAAGGTATGAATTTACATGAATTCTTAGAACTAGTACATACCTAATCTTTTTGGTTTTGAAGTTAAAGCGCCTTGGAGCATAGTCCAGAGTACTTGTTTTCCTCTTCTTCTTGTCAACAGATTTTACCAGTATAGCACTGGTAGGGCTGGTCAGACCCTTTGAGTCTTCTGACTAGATACATTCATCCTAGTTAAATCCTCTATGGGGTGGTCAGAGACATCTTCTCCGATCGCCTGCTCAAAAGATGGAGCTCCCTCGACCATTGGAGTAGTCATCTCCTCTAGTGCACTTGAATCTTGAGGGATGGCCACTGGGTCAGCAATACAGTTGGTCACGACTGTCTCGTAGCCCATGACTAGTGAATTAGGTATCACCATTGGTTCTACAGTCATAGTGGCTTCGATCTGTGGATCTTCCTTCTCTTCCGCTTTGTTTTTGACTGAGGTGAGCTAGGCGATAAAATCCTTCATCCAAGAAATATACTCCCGTTAGAGTAATTTCTCTATTCTTTGAATAAGCGAAGGTGTAGGCTTGTAAGGAAAGCTCTTGAAATCATAGCAAGTGCGGTCAGAGGGGCAGTTGGAGTAGTCAGGATTGTGGTTGATGGAGCATGATGTGATCCTGATGCTCCATATGACTTCTTCACGCTTTGATGCTTCTTGGGACTTGGAGGAGCTTCCTCCAAGCTCCCAGCTGCCTCACCACTCTCCTACCCAACCATCTACACATCATGAGAGCATTGCAAAGCACCGATTGGAAATATAAATTTGGGTGGAAAGAATTATAATGTTACCTTAAGTCTTTTGATCCTATGCGGCATCCCAATATTTTCTGGAATTTAAAAGCTATTTTAAAATTAAAAAGTATTTGAAATAAAATAAAATAAATAATAACAAATTAAGTTAGAGATATTTTTCTGGGACTTCTGGAATTTATTTGATATTTTTCTAAGCTTTATTTGCTTTTCTTGGGTTTTCTAAAAAATGAAAATTTAAACTCCCGCCCACTCTCTCCGGCCGCCGCGTGGATGGGTCGGATTATGCCACGCCGCCACCTGACACATCTCCCACCGTCCGCCCCCTCCTTTCTCTCCTCCCTTTGGGCCGACAAGTGGCCGGCCCAGATCACCCCTGCGCCGCCCTCAGCCCATCTTCGCCGCTCGCACCTCCTCTCTCTCTCTCACACACACACACACACACACTGTGCGAGGGCCCCACTTGTCAGATCCATCGTCCCCTGGCGCACCGCCTGTTTCCTTTCTCTCCCCCGCCTCTTTCCTTTTTCGCCGGCGACTGAATCCTCATCGAATTTGGTCTTTTCTCCTCTGCCTCCCCCTAATTTTGGAAACCATGTGCGTCGCCCAATCTCCGCGCTCTCTTTCCTTCCTCGCCCCCCCTTTCCTTTTTCCCTCCATCCGAATCTCCGCCGCTATGGATTCCGGCGAGCAATCCTTGCCTCTTGTCCCCGCCTTGACCCAATATAAAGGCCCCCTCGGTCTCGCCTCCCCTCACACCAGCCCCTACCGCCTCCAACTCACCCTGAAGAGTAGCCCAAGGCCCTAGCATCGTGCTCCCTCCTTGCCGAGCTTCAGAAAAACTCCAGTGACCAATCCTCGCCGTCCCGACCACCCCCGAGGAGCGCTGCCACCTCCATCAGCTTCCCTGAGCCTCAGTGAAGCTCGTCGACTCCTTTACCGCCCAAGTTCGCCGCTGGAGCGCCCTGCCTGTCAAAGCCGAGCCACCTCCACCGGCAAGTCTCACTGTCAGCCCTCATCATCGACGCCCAAGCCTCACGGGAGGTATAGTCGAGACCACCATGATCTCCTCTCCCTTCTCCACCCCTCGCCGGCTGCCGTCGTGCACCGAAGCGCCGGCGAGCCATGGCCCCCGTACACCCCGTCGACCACCATGCCACGTCATGGCGCAAGCGCCGATGTGGCGGCCACCTTGCGCTGCCTGGAACCCCAGCTCTGCACCCCGCGAGCGCGTGTGCGCCACCTCGGCCACATCATCGCCATGTCCCACCATGCCACCTCAGCTTCACCTCTGGCCCGTGGACCTGGTCCATGGTAGACCAGGGCCAACCTGTTAGTCAACCACCTCAGGGCTGACGTCACAAATCCAGATTTTCTGTAGAAAAATAATTCGGCCAAAAGAAAATCCCAGGGCTAACGTCATAAATCCCTTTTTCAATAGAAAAATAATTCCAGAAAACCTGATTTATTCTTTTTCTCTGATTTCAAACTTCTGAAAGCCCGTTCTCCTTCATTCTAAATCCAATTGAGCCCATTCAAATTTCTAAATTCATAAAAAATTTCAATATATTCATTTCTGCCCTCAATTTAAATATTTGGAGTTTATTTGAATTTATTTAAGTTTGGTGGGTTATTTTCACGTGTAGACTACGACGATTCCAGAGAATTCTTTGACGACGATTCATAGCAACTTGAGGAGCAAGGCAAGTCATACACCTTGATCATGTTGATCCCAATTTGCAAGTAAAATTATGTTGATTTAAATTATATTACATGCATATGTTTATTCAAGTATTTCAATTCCAGTTTTAAATTTAGTTAATCCCCAATTGTTATTGATACCTTTGATCTTGTGCAACATTATACCTTGTGACCCTAGAATAAACTCTAGTTAGTACACTAGTATGGATTAGAGAATTTTATATCAAATGCTTAGACATAGTCTTTGTTTTGGGATAACCTTTTCATATAAAATGATAAGCTTTTCAAATGTATTCTTAATTTCGGTGAGTCAAGAAGAATTATGAAATATTTTGAAATAAAATATAAAATCTGGTTTAGACTTAGGCTAATGGTTAGATGGTGGGTGCAGGCATGCACTGTTGTTCGGTGACACAGTGTTGATTGTCGGGCACCGGGGGTATGTGGTTGAGCCTAAGTCAATTAAGGACCGATCTGTGAGCTACTGTCGCAAAGTCCTATCGTAATATCACAAGGCTAGTATGGGATAGTTCCGACTGATTAATTTACGAGTCCCAACCTGAATCTTGTCATAGGTTGAAAGTGAGCGTGGCGTAAGCCATGAGAAGTCTCACTCAGCTTAAGAGGGGGTCCCGGTCTGGTGGATTCTTTACTGGGGTGAAACCTTAGTGTTGGCTTGGCCGGGTTGAAGGTTTTGCATTGTAAAGGCCTTGTCATGATCTCTCTGCCGCACACCTAAGGATGTGAGTTAATCGCGTGGCAATATGAGATGATCATGTCTTGTGGGTAAAGCTGTACAACCTCTGCAGAGTGTATAATCTATCCTGGATAGTCGTGCCCACGGTCACGGGCATGCTGAGTAAAGTTTTTTTTTACAGATTAGACTTTGTTTTTCAAAATGGTGGATGGATGGAATCGATGTGAGATCTTTTGGAAAAGATGGTCTGGGTGGGATGCCCGTGGATAGGTTAGTGTTTGGTCGGAGCCTGCACTAACGATATTAATTTCATTTACAGTTGCTGCTTTTACTTATCGTATTAAAATAAACAGTTTCAATCTATTTATTGTATTTCTTTGAATGTTGTTTTATGCTCAAACTCACCCTATATGCCTTCCTTTGTTACCTTTAACATTATGTTGCATTTTTCCATGTGACTTGCGGAGTACAAGTTTGTACTCATTCTTGCTATCTCATCACAGAGGAAGATGACTTTAGCTATGGTGAGGACCAAGGCGAGTAGGCCGCGTCTTACCGTCTTTCGCCTATGGGCAGGCTTGGGCTTTGCTTTTACCAGTTTGCTTCCACAGTTATTTACCTTTATTATTATTGCTAATGAGCATTGATGTAAATGCTGGCCATAAGGCCGTACTCTTTTAATTAATAAAGTTGTCATTGGTGCTTGACATGTATCCCTGTTACGTTATGTGCACTAACTGATCCTGAACTAGTGCGATTTACACAGAGGATCCAGGAGTTGTTGCTCCGGGTTCCGACATCCTATCATCTAGAGTAGTGATAGCCAGGATCATGGCTACTCCTTTTTTGCTTGAGCTCCACCTTGCAGATTGTCTTCATCGTCTCTCTCACTTCAGCGGAGGTTAAGGCTTACAAAATAAAAAAGGACAATATTAAGGTCAAAAATTACAACAAAATAAAAATAAAATTCAACTGGACAGATTTCTTGATGCTAAGCTTCCGCGAAGTCCTTGGTCGAGTCCCTTGCGCCCTCATACTAGAGCATGATGTGGTCGCGCAACTTCAGTGGATTGATTTGGCACATGGAAAATATTCTTACCATGTGCTATGAGGTTAGTCCCTTATCCTTGAGATAGATGATGGCTTCAACCCATCTCTCTATCTTTCCTTCCTTCTTCGGGGATGACCTTTACCATGGATTCTCGACTGCAATTCGACCGACAAAGGACAAGCTGTCTTCTTTGCTAAGCATCACAACTTCTTCCATAACAACCATGAGGACTTGGAGTACATTGGAATATACTCCCTTGCCTTCCCGTTGTGGAGCAATAGAGAGCAATCTTCGGGTGACGTCGCCACTTTCCTCGACCTTCTTGTCATCTTATAGAAGTATTTAAGGAGCTTCAAATTCGTTGGAATCCCCAAATACTCTTCACAAAGATGAATGAAGATGCTCAAGCATGCGATCGAATTGGTAGCCAAATTAACCAATTCTGACGTGGGGGATTGCACGATCTTCACGACGTAGGATTGATGGAGATAATTTGGATCTGTGCAACCTGACGAATCGATAGCGCCAACCATGTTAGAACAGCAACCTGCGACAAAAGAACTCACCCAACCACACGCTCGTGATCCCATCTACTCGACCACCAAGTAGACGCATCGTCGCTCCGGCCAATCACAACGAAACACAAAAACGACAGGGAAGAACGCCCAAGTCCCCTCTAGGTTATAATCATATGTCAAACCCTAGGAGGAACAAGCGAATAGCTCTTTGAAAAATAGTAGATTCATTTTCTGTGTTTCGTGGTCTCAATGAAAACTTTCTTTTGTTCAAACTTAAGAATAATTAAATAGCAATTATTAGGTAGTATATTATTCTCATATAAATTAAAACCACTTTCAGCTAGGAGTGAGTTCACCTGTTGATTAATCTTTTTAGCTTGTGCTCACGTAATCGGACTAGTTGGAATGTCCTCATCATCATCCCCCTCTTGAGAAGTAGTCATCCTCGACTCTGATTCTTCCGGTCCAAAGAACGGTGACAAATCAGCAACATTGAGTGTAGAACTAACAACATAATCATCACCCGGAAGCTCGATTTTATATGCATTGTCATTGATCTTCTCAAGTACTTTGAATGGACCATCTCCTCTCGGCATTAACTTGGACTTACGCTTATCTGGAAAGTGTTCTTTGCGTAGATGCACCCAAACCAAATCACCTGGTTCAAATAACATCTTCCTTCTTGACTTGTTCGCCTTCTCAGTATAGTAACAAGCCTTATTTTCAATTTCTTCTTTAGTCTTGACATGAAGTTTCTTCACATATTCAGCACGTTTGGATGCCTCCATATTAACTTGTTCATGTAGTGGAAGTGGCAGCAAATCAAGTGGTGTGATTGGTTTAAAACCATACATCACCTCGAATGGACATAATTGAGTAGTAGAATGTACCACCCTATTGTACGCAAACTCCACATGCGGCAAATAATCTTCCCACTCTTTGATATTCTTCTGGATCATCGTTCGTAGTAGCATTGATAGTGTTCGATTCACCACCTCCGTTTGTCCATCCGTTTGTGGTTGACAAGTTGTTGAAAATAACAACTTTGTCACGAGCTTGGCCCACAAAGTTTTCCAAAAATAGCTTATGAATTCTTTGACATCACGATCTGAAACAATTGTCCTTGGCATGCCATGCAATCTTACAATTTCCCTGAAAAACAAGTCAACTACATGCGACACATCGTCGCTTTTGTGACAGGGAATAAAATGTGCCATTTTAGAGAATCTATCCACAACTACAAAAACTGAATCCCTCCCCCTCTTAGTCCTAGGCAATCCTAAAACAAAGTCCATACTAATATCCTCCTAAGGTGCACTAGGAACAGGAAGTGGAGTATATAAACCATGTTGATTAAGTTTAGATTTCGCTTTGTGGCATGTCACACATCGTTGTACAAACCTTTCGACATCACGCCTCATCTTAGGACAACAAAAGTGATCACTCAACATCATGAAGGTCTTTTCTCTCCCAAAGTGTTCCATTAATCCACCTGCATGAGATTCCTGCAATAAAAGCAAACACACGGACGAATCAAGAACATACAATTTGTTAGCACGAAATAAGAACTCATCATGAACATGGAACTTATCCCATCCTCTCCCATCTTTGCATTTAGAATATGGTTCTGAAAATTCATGGTCGGAAGTATATAAATCCTTCAAGCTCTCTAATCCAGGTACCTTTACTTTCAATTGATTTAAAAGCACATTCTTTCTAGATAAAGCATCAGCTACCACATTCTGTTTTACCTTCTTGTACTTAACAATATATGGGAATGTTTCAATAAATTCTACCCACTTGGCATGTCTACGATTCAGTTTAGCTTGGATTTTCAAATATTTCAAAGCTTCATGATCAGAGTGAAAAACAAATTCTTTAGGCCAAAGATAATGTTGCCAAGTTTCAAGCACACGCACTAAAACATACAATTCTTTATCATACACATGATAGTTCAATTGAGCACTTCTTAGTTTCTCACTAAAGTATGCTACCGGTTTTCCTTCTTGCATTAAAACACCACCAATACCTATTCCATTAGCATCACATTCAATTTCAAAAGTCTTAGTGAAATCAGGCAAAGCGAGCAATGGTGCTTCAATTAATCGTTTCTTTAGTTCTTGAAAAGCATTTTCGTGTGATGTACCCCATTCAAACACAACACCCTTTTTAGTCAACTCATTTAATGGGGCAGCAATGGTGCTGAAATTTTTAACAAAACGACGATAAAAGCTAGCAAGACCATGAAAGCTTCTGATTTGACTAACATTCACAGGTGTAGGCCAATTCTTAATCGCTTCAGTTTTAGATTCATCTACCTCAATGCCTTGTCCAGATACAACATAGCCTAAGAACATAACTTTATCGGTACAAAAAGTGCATTTGTCCAAATTAGCATATAATTTTTCACTTCTAAGCACTTCTAGCACTTGTCTAATATGATCAATATGTTCATCCATCGTTTTGCTATAGATCAATATATCATCAAAGTATACCATAACAAATTTGCCAATGAATGCTCTTAAAACATGATTAATTAATCGCATAAATGTACTAGGTGCATTAGTTGAACCAAAAAGCATTACTAATCACTCATACAATCCAAATTTTGTTTTAAAGGCAGTCTTCCATTTATCACCAAGTTTCATCCTAATTTGATGGTATCCACATCTCAAATCAATTTTAGTGAATATAACAGCACCACTAAGTTCATCTAGCATATCATCTGACCTAGGAATAGGATAACGATATCTAATAGTGATGTTGTTAATGGCACGACAATCGACACACATTCTCAATGTACTATCTTTCTTAGGAACAAGAATTACAGAGACAATGCAAGGACTAAGGCTTTCGCGTACATACCCTTTCTCAAGTAGCTTTTGCACTTGGCACTGAATTTCTTCGGTTTCCTACAGATTGATGCGGTATGGTGGACAGTTTGGAAATGACGCGCCAGGAACTAGATCAATTTGATGCTCTATTCCGCGCAATGGTGGACATCCCGCTGGTATCTCGTCCAGAAACATGTCCTCAAATGCCTACAAAAGAGAGGAAATACCACTAGGAAGAGAGGTTAAGTCATTAGTTGAAAGCAAAGCAGTTGCATCTTTGCACACAAGCACAAAGTGCATCTTTGATGGGTCATTGCTCACATCTCTCAAATATGATTTTGTGGCTAACATAACCAACCCTCTCTCACTCTTACTTTTTCCTCTCATATTTGGTTTGTGACTCTCACTCACCGATGTGTGGAAGTTTCTCTTTTCTTTCTTTTTACCCTCATTTTCAGTAAGCTTTCTTTGCTGAAATTCAGCTTGTATTTAACTAGGAGTCATTGGATTAAACTCCTTTGTCTTTTCCTTCTACTTAAAAGCATATCTATTGGAATGACCATCATGTTGCACACTTCTATCATATTGCCATGGCCTTCCCAACAACAAGTGACACACTATCATAGGCATCACATCACACTCAACGGTGTCCTTATAATCACCAATCTTGAAAGTAACATGCACCACATATTGAACCTTCACATCCTCACATTCGCTAAACCATTGCACATGATATGGACGTGGATGTTTCAGCATCTTTAAACCAAGCTTCTCACATAATTCAATACTAGCCAAGTTATGACAACTACCACCATCAATATTCTTGTAGTATTCCTCCACCGATCGACCTCCCTGTCTCAAATTCTGCAGTTTATAAAAAAGAATCACATTTATAAGTATTAGGAACAAAACGTGTTCTCAACTCTTGCTTCATTTTAGCCCACGATGCAATTGGAGGTTCTCCATTCTCTTCTCTTTGGTTCAACACTTGCTCCCACCAAATCAATGCATACCATCAAACTCAAGTGTTGCCATGTGTAGCTTCTTCTCCTCCGAATAATTGTGCATTCGAAAGATTTTATCTACCTTGAGCTCCCATGTGAGATAGGCATCTGGATCGGAAGCATCTTCAAACTTGGGAATAGTGAATTTGAATTTCCCAAATTTCTTCTCCACGCGCGGGTCATCATGACGACGGCTATGGCGTTGGTAGTTGTCGTTGCGGTGTAGCCAAAAGTCGTCGTCGTAGTCCTCAATGTGGGCGGCACCGTCGTGCCCACGGCCACGCCCTCTCCCTTGGCCATGGTTAGTGCCAAAAATACCTCCCCCATGCCCGGGAAAGGGTGGTCGAACCGCATTGGCAGCGGCTCGATCTGCTTGAGCTTCTCTAGTGAGCCGTGCAGCCCTCTCCTTATCGGTCTCGTCAAACTCAACACCTCCTTCATGGACGCCAATTGGGCCCCGTTATCTTTGAAGCTCCTCGAATATCTCCCTTCTCAAGATGCTCATGTTCTCATTCGTAAGCAGAGTGTTGAAATCATTCGTAAGCTTCTCAAGGTCCGCCTGGGTCACATATGCTTGTTCTCCTTCTTTCCCTGCCATTGTTAGTGCAAACAACAAGGAAAAACATATGTATGTGGATGTGAAAAGTTTTATTTGTGGAATTCACTCAACCTCACCTTTTCTTACTAACCTAAGTTCTTATGCGTCCTTGATGGAATTGAAGAGCCGCATGCACTTTGGTGACGGTAGACAACACAAGGTGATAGATCAAGCGAATTCAATTGCACAAGCACTATTATAACAATGGCTTATATGTGGAGCTTGGAGGGAAAATAACAACCTATGCAATCTGAAATTCTTGACGTCGTTAAGTTAAGTAATAGTCCAAGCTAGAGTATTTTGCCTACGTGCTGATCCAAAAGGTTTAAGTGAAGTGTATGAACGTACACGTAAAGATCAATGTGACTCGATGCAACAAAGGAATGAGCTAAATAGAAGCGATTTGAAATTAAGATTTAATTAGCTCGTTTTGCACCAAGTAGTAGAAGAGACGCTAGCCAATTGCAATAATATAAATGTAAGAGCACAAGATTGCTTAAAGAAATTAAATACACAAGCTGAAATTATATATTAGAATTAGCTAACCCCAATTTGGCCAACGCACACTTTCTTTCTTTTTTTTGCCGAGGCTTTTTTTTCGGCTGCCTTCTTTCTTTCTTTCTTTCTTTAACTTGTAGTTGGCACTAAGGTTTAACTTTCTCTTGCACAAAAAAAATTTTTCAGCAAGTACAAATTAATACTAAGAACAACCCTTAATGCAATTATCAAAGATTAGTCTAAAAAATAAACGAAAAATTATGGATATATTTAACAGAAACGGCCGCAGCGCAATTCGCGGGTACTGTAGCAGGTAATGTCCACGACTGTAGCAGATCACTGCCGTAGCCTTGACGCGGATTACTGTTTGTGGTACTGTAGCAGATTACTGTTCGTGGTACTGTAGCAATTGGGAATTTTTTTGTATTCAGGCGAAACAATGGAAATAACACAATGATCAAGCGACGCAAAGAAACACGACGATCAGCACCTAAACAAAATTCTAATGGACGAAAACTTAACAAAACTCACGAAAAAATAACAAATGCAAAAATTAGGGTTTTGATTTTTTTTGCCTTTTTGTGTATAGGAAAAAAATAAATCTAACTACAGGTAAATTGATCCTACCATGTCAACCGTGCTGTGATACCAAGATGATGCGAGGGATTGCCCGATCTTCACGGCGTAGGATCGATGGAGATAATTTAGATCCGTGCAACCTGACGAATCGATGTCACCAGCCACTGTTAGAACAGCAACCTGTGACAAAAGAATTCGCCCAACCACATGCTCGTGATCACGTCTACCCGACCACCAAGTAGATGTGTCGTCGCTCCGTCCAATCACAAGGACACACAAGAATGACGGAGAAGAACACCCGATTCTCCTCTAGGTTGCAATCATATGCCAAACCTAGGAGGAACAAGCGAATAGCTCTCTGAAAAATAGTAGATTCATTTTCTGTGTTTCGTGGTCTCAACGAAAACTTTCTTTTGTTCAAACCTAAGAATAATTAAATAGCAATTATTAGGTAGTATATTATTCTCATATAAATTAAAACCAAATTCAACTAGAAGCGAGTTCACTTGTTGATTAATCTTTTTAGCTCATGCTCACGTAATCGGACCAATCGGAATGTCCTCATCAAATTCGATCCCATAGAATTCCAAGACTTCCAAAAAGAAGAAATAAGCTCGTAGCCTGAATCCGCACTCTACGTACGCCCAAAATATCAGGATGTCACTGTTGCTTCTACTCAGGAAATTTTCCTTGATTGCTAATCTTCACGGAACCAAATCCTTGTTGGGGAGTAACCCTTCCTCTTCCATGGCCTTCAGCTTCTTCGATCCAAGCTCAGACACTGACTAATCGGTAATTAGATCTGACATTTTGGCTATAGTAGTTGAGATTCGAAAAGGGATTTCGATGGATTTGAGGCTACAATTTGAATAGGCACAAATGCGAAGAGGTGGAAGAACTTGAAGATGAAAGGTTTTTCGAGAAATCGTGAAGCCAACAGGTACCATGCTAGGGTTTTTATAAAGGTTTTGTATAATTGCAAACAGTAGTTATCCGATCTGAAACCCAACTAACACAAAATGTTTTAGTTTCCCAGTTAGTTTCTCAAAGATAAGTGAATGAAAACTGCTTCTCTACTCTTACCATTAAAAGAGTAGTTTCTAAATTGAAATTCAATTGAAAAAATCAGGTTATAAATTCACTTAAAGTTTGGGGCTAGCTAACGAGGATTCAATAAATCCCTTAAATACGCCTTTAATATTCAATTAAAGCCCTAAAGACCCCCGTGGTCGTAAGCTTCCTATAGCTGTTCCTCGAGTACCCTGGTTGGAGGATTACTATATACTCTACCCAACCAGCAGGCCACTCAGAGGGTTCGTGAACTGGTTTGAGGGCCCACTTCTAGGAGACTCCTCCCACATGATGGATAAGACACATGTTCTATTTGGCCCAAACAACATGATGTTTCGGCACTATGTCTCTAACAACAACTGCTATGCCGTTGTGCCACATGATTATCTCTCACTGACAACAACCGAACGTTAAGTACCTTCGAGTATCTCTCTCTGATAACAACCTCCTCTCTGATTGGACGCGTTGATTCAATAAGACGTCTCCTCAGATATATAATTGGCGCCCCCTTCAACGGTTTTAAGGGTTAACGAGAGAAGACATAAGGACAATCGAATCAATTCGATTACCAACACATGATCAATCGGTTGGTAGCCAAAATCTTCTGAGCTGTTTGAAGAAGATAGATTAGGGCTACTTAAGTCCCTTTCTGTAGATCTCTTTGTAACTAGTTCATAAGCAATAAAGATCATCCCCTTCCTCTTGTTGGTCCATTCCAAGGAATTCAGCCATTTTTCTCATATTATTTCGTAAGATTGGTGACTCGATCGTTGACAATATGTATGTATATATATGTACGTATGTTGTGTGTATATATATGTATGACATAATGTACGTATGGTGTAATTAGCTAGGACATCATGGTGTTAGAGTACCATGATTTAAAATAGGTATTTCCCTTATGTGTTGTGTGCAAATTTTTTTGAATTTTTGATGTCGAGTTTAATTAGTTTACTAACTACCTCAGACAAGTTTGAATTGAAATTTCAACTACAATTGTCTTTTTTATGATAATTTGATTGTAGGTATGTGCTGATTTTATATAAAAATTAGCAAAGTATGTGATCTAAATTCATTCTGAATATTTGAATTTGAGTATATTTTTTCAAAGGTATGCATTTCACTTGAATTATTATAGATGGGTATATACTCAAAAACTGAAATTTTCAAAAAAATATACATGAATTTAGGTGAAATTTGTGTATTTAAAACCATAGTGATTTGACATCATGATGTCCCATTTCGGTATCCTATATGTATGTATGTGTATATGTACGTACGCACGTTTGTATGTGTATATGTGTGTGTATATATATGTATGTGTATATGTTTGTTTATATATATGTACGTATGTATGTGTACATGTATATATATGTATATATACATATGTATGTATGTGTATATGTATTTGTATATATATGTATATATGTATGTGTATATATATGTACGCATGAATATATGTTTGTGTATATATGTACGTATGTATATAAGTACAAATGTATATGTGTGTGTATATGTACGAATGTGTTATATTTATATGAAGCTTTTTTTTTACTCTTGAGTATCTCGCACAACGAAGGGTATGTACGTATAGTATATGAGCAGTGGCGGATCCAGGAAAAATTTTAGGAGGGGCTGAACAAAAGCGATACAGCGACATAACTCCACTATGCCCCTCCTACACCATACATCCATAGCTAAAAATTTATGGGGGGCTTCAGGGGGGCTCCAAGGGTTCGGTAGCGGTAGGGGGGCTCGAGCCCCCCCGTCCCACCGCTGGATCCGCCCCTGTATATGAGTATATAAGACCATCTAGGTGATATGTATATTTTTAAGGTGGTATGTACAGTTTTTTGAACATACTCTTTTTTATGTACGAATATAATGGTATTAGAAAAATGTGCCAAAAACTATGTACTCCATTGCAACCTTTCATATGGTTGGTATTGGAGTATCTTAGAATTAATATATAAGTATACCTAAAATAATAAACGGGTATATCAAATTTGTTTAGGTGATATATCAAGGGTGGAAGAAACTACTATTTTTCCTAAATGTGTGTGTGTGTATTGCTTTTAGATATGTGCAAGTGCAATGATATATAATATCATGATGGAAAGTCTTAATTATGAAAGAAAAGTCTCAATCATGAATGGAAATTCTTAATCATGGAGTCGGGGGTACCATGGTGGCCCTGTTATATATATATATATATATATATATATATATATATATATATATATATATATATATATATATATATATACTAGTTGAATGCCCGTGCGTTGCTACGGATTTTTAAAATTTATCATGATCTATTTTAATAGTACGGCATTTAGTCTAAAATCCAGTCTTCCAACATTTTCTCCTAAGACCAGTAAAATCAAAAGAGATTTTAGACTATTTATATCTTTGTCTTGAACCATATTGATCTTCATGTTGACCGTTAACATGAATCTCTAGATTGTCACAATTGTTATCAAGACTAAACCTTTCAAACATTTAATAAACATGTTAGTACTATATTCATAAATTATTATTAATTATCAAAACAATCTTTAGACATCTAAATGCTTTCAACCTTGTAGCAGCAAACCATAGTTTTTGCTATAGCTCACTTAGACACAACATCTCTGCTCCAAATCACCAGCGCAGGCGGTTACCTGGACCCCCTAGTTGCGCGACGCAAGAAGATTCCACGTAGGATGGGGCCCACACGTCAAAATGAGGCTTATTAAGGCAGTTTGGGCGCTGCATCCCACCCAATCCCCCTAGTAGGTCTCCATGCTGATGTGTGGGTCCATCGGATGTGGCAACTCCATTCTAAACCGACGGCTAACTAATTGTTTCCCTCTTAAGAAATCTAGGAGATCCAGCATCACATGATACATTTAGATACAGTGCTCCATAGTTTCCAGTGAGTCTTCCCCCCCATCAATCTAGGAAAAGTAGCACATTATGATGAAATCAGTTGGCATTTCCTCGCTGAAACAGTTGCATTGGATTTTCTGCACATCCAGATCTTATTCTGCATGAATGGATGATGGTTTTATTTATATGCACGCCTGATGCGGTGACGGCCAGGCAATTGCGCTCTTATTCCTCCGCAAGCTGTGCTCACTCTAGGGATAATTTGGCCATCGTCAAGGCTAGCACCTTGACTCCGTTCGCCATGTCCTCAGGCGACGCATACTCTTCGGGCTTGTGGCTGTAACCTGCAACCAGAAGGATGACCTCAATAGCCAGTTTTACTTTGCAGTACTCTATTAGTTTTGCTAGCGGTTGTGTACTGTAAAACTAAGTATTACATCAGTTCAACAAACACACAAAAGCAACATTTCTACGACATGTCTTCAAAGGACATTTTAGATATCCACGAGGATCTGCACTGCTAATTTGTAGTATTTTTTCTCTTACTGCATGTCCTTCTCAACTGGTATCAGGTATCAGACTATCTCCAGTATTTTTTCTCTTACTGCATGTACTGCTCAACTGGTATCGGGTATTAGAATATCTCCAAGATTGCAGAATCTTAATTATTACATAACATAATATGGAAGTGTTGGTGTGGAGTACAGACCTTTGTAACAGGGAATGAAGATCATACCCATTGGTGAGATTCTGCAGAGCAAAGACAGGTGCAGGTGTTAGTTGACACGTGACGGTCATGTTAGTAAAAGTGTACTCACAACGAAAGCTAGCCAAAATAAATGTTGTAAATGAATTAAAATAACATGTTCCAAGGATAGCTAGCCAGAATATTGTTGTTTGCAAGGAAAAGATGAGTTCAGCAATGGGGAAATCCCTCTTGGGGCCTGGTACTTCACCTGGCCATGAAGAGTGAATCATGATAAGCTCTGCTGATCATCAATTTATAATCTAGGCTCAACTGTTTTGCAGCAAATTCCATTGTGTTAATGACTGATTTGTCAGACAGAGCAGGTGGATCTTGGTTGATGATCTTGAATTCTGAAAGCACTACTCCTCGGATCTTTGATATCTCAGTTGCAGACTGGTGAACCTTCTCAATGACATTATTCCTTCTCTTCTCATCAATATCTCTTACGTCTGTACATAGGAAATTGGGAATTTGTTAGTTGGAAAATTATCATATTTCCATAAGGAAAATCATATTTCTATCAAAAGAAACAGGCTCCTACCAATTTCCAGGTGTGATTTACTTGGGATGCTATTGATTGCTCCTGGATGTAGCTGCAGAATACCTGCAGGAGAATGGTCTATTAGTGACAAATAATATGTGGCCAAGCATACCTTGACCATCTTCTTAAGATGGCTGTTACTTGGTTGACTACTGGCTTCATAAATATCCTTTTGCAACGAAAAGCACACAAATATTCTAATTGAGCATCTAATCTACAATGGGGTAAAACATTATAAATCATGCTTATGCTTTCTGTTATTTAAATAGCGAAACATTTTCATATTTTTAAGCTGCAAGTCTCATGGCTTAGCTAAATGTGATACATATTCTGCATTTGTTGCATTTCAGATGTGCATTTCCTTTGTATGATCAGAAGACATAATCCAAGAAGGGATGAATACACACTAAAATGGAGGTAACATGCAGGTTAAGAATTCTATTCACCAGAAATCAACACATGCTTCATGCAGCTGCAAATCAATTTGTCAAGGAACACATATTTAGTCCACATATACTACAGGATATTACAACATCACAGGCATGAGTGAACTAATGGTACATATGACTTAGAAAATAAAACCTAATTTATCAAACGTACCAACAGTGCCAACAGTATCAATTGATCTTGATTCCAAAACATGTTTCTCAACTACTAATGCCAGCTAAGCTGCTGCCAATCCAGCATCATTTCTGTAGAACACCCATTTACCATACATATATGTGGAGACCCTTCAACAAGTATGTAAGCAAATGGACGGAGATGCTAACCTTGTGGGCATGAGCACTGCTCCAGCATGACCCCCATTCCCTTCAAATTCCACCTTAATACTTGCAGGAGCAGCAATAGCAGTAACAATGCCAATTGGGATACCTGTTAAAAGAACAGACATGAGTAAGAGCAATTTCAAACAACATAAATATTAATTCACTCAAAATCCAACCTTCTTTCTCCAAGATGGGACCCTGTTCAATGTGCAATTCAATAAAAGCAAAATAGCTATCGTTCTTCAAAATCACATTATGTAGGTCCTCTGGATGCATCTTGTAGCCAGCAGAGTCAGCAGCATCAAAAAATGATACATTCTTGTTGTCAACTGTCTTTTTGAGGGATTGAGCTAGTTCTTCACTCCCAGCCATTAAGCGGCTGCACAATTTCAAGGAGAAAAAAGATGAGATCCAACAAATTAGGACCATGCCACAATTAGCAGAAGCAGAAATGATATTATTGCTTAATATAAGATGTAACTTATGGAAAATGAGGGCCAACCTTCCCAAGCAGCTAATTCCAAATCGTGTAAACATAAAAACCTCCAAAGACCTTTTTGGCTGGAAACTGGACCTGTATGACATATGCAGGCCAAACATATAAGGTTTATCTCAAGATGAAAAACACAACAAAGTCCAACATTTACATAGCCTGGCGTTTGTCTCTACAAAAGGTGTGACAACATAGATAAAACATGTAAGATTTGTTTCAATATGAAAATACAACTAAGTCTAATATTTATATAGCCTGGAGCTGTGACGTCAAATGGTGTAGAAATGATTCAAGCATTTCTGAGAAATGCAATCGAACCATCAATTTCTGGATTATGCTTTGAACTGAATATTTAGGGCTAAAGCACATTTTCATGCATAGGAGAATGGGATGAGGTGCAGCTTATTAATATCGCTAATGCAAAAATGGGTACAAGTACAATGCATTAAGTCCAAACATAAGTTCCAGTTTAGCCTTGATAGTCCATCTTGATTTATTGGCACTTTTTCCACCTAGTTGAACAATTCCACCTTTCCTTTTACCATTCCATAAGTATCAGATGTACACTTTGCAAAAAATACTTGGTTGGATTCCACAACTGAGGTAGATCTTTAGCAGTCTACCAGACCGCTGCAGCAAAGAACCAATCAATATGCCGCAATGCAATTCAATCAGATTAATGACCCTAGAGTAACTGATCAAATGCAGTTTAACCATCTAATATTTTGAACAAAAGAGAAAGCAAACATGACATGGACGAATACAGTCAAAATCATGCAAGCCCCAAAAAAAATCCATGTTTAAGAAATGGCGAAAGATACTTTTAGGCAGTATTATTTTGTACCTTTTCAGCACACTAATTGCCTCAAGAGCACCCAGAACACCAACAACCCCATCATATTTGCCTGAAAATGGAATGGCATCAACATGAGAACCAGTTGCAACTGCTTCTAGTCCTGCCTCAGAACCCACCCTGCAGAGAAGAACGCAATGTTACAATGGGAAAGAGAATTCCAGTACAAGTTTGTTCCTTTTGTACATAGCAAGTCCAAAAGATGCCGACAGCTTTGGTACATCAAGTAAATCCAGGTTGAGAGGCAAGGTACGTGTTAGATGAAGAAACCATGGGAGACTCATCGGCTTCAGCTCCCGGTCTTTGGCCGGCGCAGCCTCTGGCGGCGCGCTCTCGACAGATCCAGTCTTCGCAGTGGCGCCGTCGGGGGAGGAGGAGCGGGGGGAGGAGGAGGAGGCGGCGGCGCGGTGTGGGGGAGGAGGAGGAGGAGGAGGAGGCGGCGGCGAGAGGAGCGATGAGGAGGCGGCGGCGGCTCGGGGTGGGAGGGAGGGGAGGAGGCGGCGGCGCGGGGTGGGAGGGAGGGAAGGAGGCGGCGGCGCGAGGTGAGGAGGCGGCGGCGGCGGAGCGGAGGGCGAGGGAGGAGGCGGCGGAGCGGAGGGCGGGGGAGGAGGCGACGGAGAAATCAGGGGGAGGAGCCGCACCGGTTCAGGGGAGGGGGGAGGCGCACGGGCGGTTGAGGCGCACGGGTTCGTGGGGGAGGAGGCGCACGGGCGGTTGGTGGAGCGGATGGGCCCACGCGTCAGACTACCTTTTGTTGTCAAAAGGGATGGTGGTGGGAGAGGCCGTACCAACCACCAACTCCTTCTTTTATATAGTAAAGATATATATATATATATATATATATATATATATATATATATATATATATATATATATATATATATATATATATATATATATATATATATATATAGGAAAATTACTTAAGGCACCTGGGTGCCTAGGCACCCACATCAAGAACCGTTTGATACATGTGTATGATTGATAATTTTTTCAGAGTTTAGGTATGAAAATGTTTGATACCTTTGATATATTTATGGTAAGTGAGTTTCGAACTCAGTTCAAACTAGTTTGAACTACTTTTGAATTTGATATAACTACAGTGAGTATATACCATGAAAGTAGCTCGAACTAATTAAACTGAAGTTGTATTTAGTTTTTTTTCGGAGTTTGATATCTTAAATATACTTTTTTATGGGTATGTGAAGATACCCACATCAAACGTCGTGAATCTCAAAGCACATCAACGGGTATTGGTATGGGTGCCTAGGCATCTAGGTGCATGAAACGCTCGTCCTATATATATAGTTTTTTAGAGGTGGGTATAATTACACCTGGGAGTAAAAGGTATTTTTCATATATATATATATATATATATATATATATATATATATATATATATATATATATATGGGCGCGCGTATCATCGTAACCATGCTCGGTTTGTTAGTAAATCGCACATAGATTAGCACGTAAACGAGACACACACACGTTGTCGTGTAGTGAGCCTGTACTGATCCGCCCAAAATGATTAGAGACAGCCCGGCAGAGAATGTACTACTCTAGTACTATCACTACAGTGGCAATCATCTATTAAAATATGCCGTGCGTACAATTTTTTGTCCGTCCCGAGTCATGTCACCACCGTACATCGATCGATCTTTCTACGTGACTATGTGTGTGCATGAGAACTCATTCGGTTAGTACCAGGCTACCAGCTACTAACACGCAACATAAACCCCGTATAGTGATACTTTTAGATACCGCTAATTTCAGTTTAAACTTTTAACTTCTGATTTATTTTTTACTATTCCTAAATTTTATCTTTTTTAGTTTTATAACCTTTTTTGAGCTTTTTTACCGGTTCTTTTTCCCTTTATTCGTTTGTATTGTCCGTAATGGACTAACCTATTTTTTCTATTTCTATTTTTTTAATTTAGTTATCCCAATAAGCTATCATTAGCTACACTGTAATTTCAGCTAGCTACAGTGCAATTTCATCTATAAGCCAGCTTTTTTCAGCCCAATCGAACGACACCTTAATATAATAGGGTTATTTTTTTCCTGTCTCTATGTTACTGTAGATATTTTTAAAGCTATCATACAAGTGTCTTCCTATGCATTATTACTATGAATTTAGAGATATATTATTACAACGTCTTTATATTTTTTGTGACATTGTATAAAAAAGTTTTATTGTGCTTCTAAGGGAATAGATGCATTTTATAGTGACGTTAAGTTGTGCTACTTGCATAGTGCACTATAGAAAATAAAATCTAAAAAATAGTGCACTATAGAAAATAAAATCTAAAATGTATATAAACTCTTTTACAAAGATTGGTACTTGAACATTGGACCTCGTGGGAAGTATGCATTCTCTTAGACTTATTGCACTAGCCATCTCAGCCTCCTCACTTCCTATATTTAAGGGGCCATTTGTATTGGATTTTGTTGATGGCTTTTGACTGAAAATAAATAGTAGTGGCTAAAAGAAGTGGTTTTTAGAAGGAGAGCATGAGTGGAGCAAAAGGTGAGGGAGAGATGCGTGCGCATGACAGAAGTGAGAGGAGTGAGGTGGATAACACACCTGTAACTTCCTGCCTTATCCCCAGAGTGAGACGGTAGCGAGAGGAGTGGAGAAGGCGCTTCGAGAAGCTGGATGTTCGTATTGACTTTTGTAAGCAGAAATTAACATGAATAGGGCCTTAGTTATGCCTCGCAATGCTTATATGTAGGTCATTTAACACGTATCAACCAACAAAAAATGCCTCTGGATAGTTAAAAGTGTCTAAAAAATATCTTTACATAGCAAAAAAAAAACTTTAGACGACTTAAAGAACATCTCAAAAACATTTCTACAAGATAAAATTTTGCATGTGGTTATGAAACTTCTCAAATTCGCCTCAAAACCATCTCTACAATACAAAATTTTGGGGCAGTTTTTAAAATATATCTAAAAATGCTTGTAGACTATGTAACTCTAATTTTAGAGACAAGATGGAAAACGCCTCTAGAAAAGTGTCTCTGTGTAGGGTTTTTCTTGTAGTGTAAAGGTTGATTTGTTAGAAGTTTTTTTCCATTATTGTTGTGTTTTCTATAGATCTTTTTCCCCAGAAGAAACATAGCTAGTGTTAGTAATACGCCCTAGAGGCAATCATGGAGATGATTGTATCACTTCTATGTTTATGATCTTTTGAATAATATGTTATTTTATCCCTTGAATAAATGTCTTTTATATATTATCAACAAGTATGTGACTTGCTCGTGGAACTCTTTATTCATATTTTGATGTTATTCTAAATTATCTCTGATCTTATGTCATTATATGGGATAATTATGATTTACATATCAACACATATATTGATTGATGATCATGTTTTACGGATCATAAATGTGGGGATATCAAATCAATAATATGGACACATGTTAGAGAACATGGTGTTGGATTGACATACCATGAAACACTATGAGAATTGTTATATTCTTAAGTATTATCAGTTGATCTTATACATAGTGTATGTAGGATTCTTAGAGCTGAGATTGTTACAGTTTTCTACTTGTATAATAGTTTACTTAGGGGCTGCCAAACACTACTCCGTAACTGAGTGGTCATAAAGGTAACTTTTGGGTTTACTATAAAACATGCGAAGAAATATGAGCAATCAAGATAAAATTTGCCCCTCCTATATAACGGAAGAGATATCTCTGAGCCCTCGGTATGGTTGGATTAAGAAAGTGCATGTCCATGCCGAATGTGGTTAAGAGGTCAATTATAACTAAGAAATACACTACAGATTCGAGTGAAGAATCGAGCTATCATAGGATGGCACGTTTCTCGTCTTGAGTTCACTCTGTTATCATGAGGTCAAGGGATCAGTACATAAGCACTATATGTTCGTTCGATATGATCTTTATGTATATTTGGGAATCGTTATATACTACTAGGAACCGCCACCGACTTATGAACCGGAAAGGAGTTATCAGCCCATGGTCAAATATACATAAAATTACAGTGTCACATACTTAATGGGTCGGAATAATAAAGGTCTGGTTGGAGGTTCTTCGAGTGTGATACGATATCTACTCGTATTGGATAAAGATCCAGCGTGAGACTTTCTGAGTTAGAGATGATATCTGATCGCATCGGATAAGGATCCGATTAGAGGCTATATAAAGGGAGGCGTGGAGCTGAGGGAGATATCCCGAGACACACCCATTGAAACCCTACCCTCTTATAACTCTTGTTGTGTGCGCTTGTGCTAGCACACCGACGCACAATGCTCCATCCCTTGATGTGTGGACCTCGGTAGAGGCGTTGCTGCGACTGCTGCGCTGATCGCGAGGAGGAGACGGTTGGCCAAAGGACGATCGATTACTTACACTACACCAATGCGTGTTTCATTGAACCGGCCGCTTCAATTCTACTTCCGTTGTACTACGTGTCTAGTGGTAATGACCTCTGATCTTTTACTCATATGGTTTACTGGTTTACGTGATAGAAAATTTTAATCTGCGCTAATATAACCTAATCGTAAACCAACAGCTAGAGCTAGCGCAGCTATATCATTCCACTTGGCCTGATTAAGTTTGCTTTGAATATGTCCAAAGCGAAACAATCAAATCTCCTGCCGGGCTAATACTATAAAGATCTACATGAGCAAGTTGTGTGAGCCGTGATCAACTTTCCACCAACCGCTGCCGATGTTTCATTAGGAGGATGCAAACCAACAGCAACAGAGCATTCACCTGGCTTACATGCCAAAAAAAAAAAAAAATCTTCACAGCCAGTGGCGGAGCTTCATGCAAATTATAGAGGGACCGGCCTTAAGTGGATTTCAAGGTGAACATGAAAGAGAGGATATAAATAGTATATCTGATCATTGAGTTTAGCAAAAACACAGAAGGGGCCCTGGCCAACTGTGGCTTAGTATGTGGCCTATGCTAAGGTTCTTTTCGGCTACAGCTTATGATTTTTGGCTCTAACATGAGCACTCCTGTAAATGAATCAAATACTTTCTGATAAGCCACTTTAAAAAGGTTATCACGATAAATCACTTTAAAACGGTGATAAAAAAGCTGTTTTGACTGTTTATTTGAGAAAAATCATAACTTATAAGTCGAAAAGAAATTCGACGACTATAATTTGTGTTCATTCAATTGGTTCACAGCTATTGGTACTAGCATGATATGTGTTCATCAATCGGTACCCATAATTGCATCTCAAATCACGAACAAAAGCTAAGCTAGCTAGCTAGGCAGCGAATATATTCTCTTTAGATGGCTGCAGCATTGATCCTGGTACGAAGTCCACGACTATACAGAGCAGTAGTACTACCTACCGAACCGTATGCATGGCGCTGCATGCCTTAGTTATTGAATTGGTTTTTTAAGCTGTGAATTTAGATTTTTTAGGTTAAAGTTTTGGATTTCGTCTGTTTGTGTAAGAGAGTATAGGTATTTATATGTAATTTTAACTGATATAGATAAAGTCGATACAGTATCTATTATAATCGATTTATAGACCCCACTTTAAAAAAACATATCATTTAAAAAATATTTATTGTAGATAAATCAAAAGCTATAAACCGAAAAGAAGGGAGCCATCACCAGGCCTATTCTTTTTTTGGTATGACTTTTAGCAGAAAATTTTGAATTTTGGGCTGTTCGTGACAGAGATTACGGAGAAAGATACTCGCCTGCGATTTTGGCCGAAACTGATATTGGACTTTTAACATATATTACAATTAACTTATAGATTCTAGTTTTAAAAAATAATCTATTTTAGATAGACAAAAAGATAAAAACCGTTTTTAAAAACCACGAAAGACAGACACTAAGGGCCTGTTTGGAACGGAGGAATTTCACAGGAATTTTACAGGAATTTTGCAGAAAACAGTTCAATTCCCGCATGAATCGGGAAAAATTCCCGCATTCCAAACAGGGCCTAACTGTCCATATACCCCTGGATTCCGTCCCTCCACGGTTCACGCCAGCCGCTCGTTTGATGGATTCGTACGGATTTACAGGCTTAACCCACAAGGCGGAGGAGGCATGCAGGCACCACGTAACCAAAGGTACGTAACCGCTTAGTTATGCAGGCGAGTTAGTATCGATCGTGAGCGCCTGATACGTACAGCCTTGGGTAACATAAAAACCAAGTGGCCAGTCACCCCGGGACACTTCCCACATTCTCCCGTCACAAACCAGCTAAATATGCAGCATGCATCCTCCTATTTAAGTGCTATTTTATTAAGAAGTGTTTAATTTTTTCTAGATATTGGATATATATCTACCTTTATCTACTAGTTTGTTCATTAGTTATTAGCATATGATTTGATACATTGAGAAATACTCTAATACATATTATTCTTTTATTTATAACCTTCTTATATCAATTATATACCAGTTTTACATAAATTAAATTATATAAAAAATTATGTGGCAATTTGTAAAAAAGAGAAACAAAATAAACTATAAAGAACACAACAAAAAAAACTATACAAAAATCCTGCTTAATCGTTTATGTTGTGACTCCGATCCTGATGATAGTAAATAAATTGATTACCGCGTTATCAAATTGTTGACACAGAAAAAAAATCACAAAGTCAAAACCATAAGCACAAACAAAACAACATATAATGGATAAAAAATTAAGTGTTCACAAATAAAAAAATACCCGAGTGCCATCTAGCAAATTCCAAAAAAGTACCTAGCCAGGCTGGCCAGCAGCTAGCTAGAGGTTTACATATCGCGGCGCAGCCACTTGCCGGCCGGCCGGAGCAAGAGAGGAAGATCGATCCACCGATCTGTCGATCGCACGATCGATGCAATCAAAGTTGGCGAGATTAAGGTAATCGATCACCAGCGTGCATGCGTGCGCGTTAGTACGTGGTGGTATACAACAACCATTCGTCAGCATGCGCGCTCCTGTGTTTGCCGCCGCCGCCGCTTTGTTCCGCCCCTCCATCGGCGGCGCGGCGGGGGGCCTACCTACGACGGAAAACGACGGGAACATGTGCCGTGCCGCTTGGCTTGATATATAGTATACTGCTGCTTCACCACTGGCTCTCTTTGGCACGAAATCATATCATGCGTACCAACTCCGCTAACCGCACGACGCAGGCAGCGCTGCAGGCCGGTCGTATCCCTTTCCCAGGGCTGGACCGGCGAGCTGGCGCCCCGGTCTCCCGGAGATTCATGCATCGGAGACGACGTGGTTTCTGGCTCCCTCCACCAACCCAACCTAGCTATTCTATGATTTCTTCCATGCCCTAACGACTAATGAGATGCAGCGGCGAAGGACCGGTTTGTGTTTTTACGCTGCCCTGCGCTTTGTCATGGAATCTAGCTAGTTATAAAAAAAACTTTACCTGTTAAAGTTCTAAAAATTAAGAAGATGCTAACAGTTAAAAATTAAGAAGATGCTAACAGTTAACTAATACCCAAAAGTAGAAAAATGTGATTTTTTCTTCTTCTTAAAAAGCCGTCGCAATGCAAAACAGAGCCGAATGATAAGCAATACGGAGTGTGCTGGAACTTAGTCATCAAGTGTCATGCACCGGCAAGTTTTACAACAAAATATATAGTTTAACCTATTGAGCAAAGATGCATAATCTGCTCGTGCTCCAACACATACCCCACCATGGCATGAGGTCTAGGCTTGATCGAACCTGTCATGTGGACTCGACATGAGCCAGAGCATAGCCAATCCGAATTATTTTGTCCTCAAATAATGTTGTGCTAGCTAACCTTGGCTCTAAGGGCATCTCCAATGTTTAGAGCTTCTAGGATCGTAAGGTGGCATCCGCAAGTACTGGATTGGCTTAATGAAATTGCTCCAATGTTTGAGATCACTTGTGGTTGTGGGCTCTAAGGTGGAACCCATTGAGATTAAATATACCCTCTCTCCCACCCTACTCCTGTTTCCCACCCCTCTTCCACCCTCCTCTCTCTATGCTCTCTCCTCTCCACCTGATGATCCCCTCTGGGTTTCTCCTTAACGGCATCCTGGTGATGGTGCCTCTACACTGCCGACTCGATGGCCTCCTCCTCCACTCCCTCCCTCTCTTGTTCTGATCCAACAGCCAGCGGCACCCTTCCCTGGCCTTTGGTGGTTGGATCCAATGATGGCCAATTCTAGTGGCAGCACATCGGCACCACCCCCGTTGGTCTAATCCAACGATGGTGGCCGATAACGCATCAACCCATTGGTGGCAACAACCACCTATGCGTACAACCATATTTTGCGTTTTTTTATTCCTTGAGATCGAGTCACAAGCACAAGGTCTAGTCCTTGCATTTTTACTTGGTGCCGAGCTGCGCAATGTATGGGGGTGACCCCAAGGTGCTAGCTAGCTTATCATTGGTACCCACCCTTATTTCCTCATGTGGATGCTCTAAAATCATATTGAGTTTCAGATATGAATCGTATATCATACATTAACCTATTGAAGAAAACCCGTTGATCTGCTCAATGTACTTCAACAATGGTAAAAATAGGAATATATGGTCAACCACGAGCTTATATACTTTTTTTTTTTTGCAACGAAGCTTATATACATTAATCATTTGGTACAAAACAAAAGAACAATGTAAGCTGAACTTGGGCTTACACAAGAGACCACGAGCCTGGCCCACCTTAGTGGCTGTTTATTTTGGTTTTCAGCTATTGACTTTTGATTAAAATTATACTGTGTTATTTTTTTTCTGAGTTATTCAATTAAAGAAAAATAAAAAATAATAAACATTGTTATATCTCCTCAGACAGTATAAAGAAAAAAGAGAAAAATACAAAAAAACCCGAAACAAATTAAAAAGCCAACATATATTCATTCCTTCGCTGGCCAGCTGCTAGAAGCTGAACTCATAATAAACGGGTCTTATTTCACCACCATTTGTACTTTCCACTTCATCAGCGCACGAGTTTTAGAGTGAAAAACCAAAATAATAGCTGGATCTGTACTAGAAACAGCCTCGCAAGCACAAGAAAAATGTTAATTTCACCGTGGACATGGTGAGGTTCCACGCGCCGGAGCCCACGGCCCCGCTGCCGTGGCCCCGCGCCGGATTCGCGTCATCCCGTGGCCTCCCTCCTACTATAAATAACTAAGCCCCGCCTCCACACAAACACCAGGCCTTGATCGTTCGATTCTCCTCTCACTTCTAGAACCTGTTCTTCGAAGCTTCTTGGATTGGATTCTTGATGGCGAAGCCGAGCGTGGTGGTGCCGGAGGTGGGCGTGGCGGTGGCGCCGGCGGCGTGCCCATGCCAGGGGACGCTGTTCCCGTACCCGCCGCAACGCGCCGGGATCGCCGTGCGCCGGAAGTGGCAGCTCCAGGCGGCGCAGGTTGAGCTCGGTGCGGGGCTGCTCAACGGCTGGGTGGAGTCCATGCGGGCGTCGTCGCCCACGCACGCCAAGGCCGCCGCGGCCCTCGCCGCCGGCGTCGACGACGAGCACGCCGCCTGGACGGTCCGTTCCCACTGCATGCCACTACTGCCGCGTTAATTAATAAAAAAATCTCCACGTTTCTTTCCTCCTTGGCGCGCTGACATGGCACGAATCATTTGCATGCGCGCGCGCAGGTGAGGCACCCGTCGGCGCTGGGCAAGTTCGAGCAGATCGTGGCGGCGTCCAAGGGGAAGCAGATCGTCATGTTCCTCGACTACGACGGCACCCTGTCGCCCATCGTCGACGACCCCGACGCCGCCTTCATGAGCGAGACGGTGAGCTAGCTAACTAAGCAGTCTACCGCACCTCTCCCCTGCTCTCTGCTTATACATACCATGCACCTATGCTCACCGTGCGCATTCGTTCTGTTGATGAGCAGATGCGGATGGCGGTGCGCAGCGTCGCCAAGCACTTCCCGACGGCGATCGTGAGCGGCCGGTGCCGCGACAAGGTACACATACATCACCAACCACACTCCCATTGCCATCACGAAGCAGTGCAATCACTGACGAAAGCTAACCGAGTTCTTGATTTCTAACCTCAAGGTGTTCGAGTTCGTGAAGCTGGCCGAGCTCTACTACGCGGGCAGCCATGGCATGGACATCAAGGGCCCGGCCAAATCCCCCTCCCGGCACACGAAGGCGAAGGTGAATACATACTCGTTCTCATGATCGATCGATCGATGTCCAATCGCACACATAAGCTCTCTAGCACAAACTAAGGATATTTCCCCCCTTGTGTTTGTGGCCCTGCAGTCTAAAGGAGTTCTCTTCCAACCAGCAAGTGAATTCCTGCCCATGATAGAACAGGTACCTTCTACCTTACACAAACAATTCCTGGTCATGATAGAACAGGTACCTTCTACCTTATACAAACCCTTTTCTGCTCTTCTTAATCAATTTCTTCTTTCCTGTTCACTTAGTTGCCTCAAGACTAAATAGTTTTGTGATCAAGCTAGTTATACAGACTGTCCTAGCCAACCGTAGCAGCAAGTGGGTTATTTATGTGGATTCTTCTACTTTATTCGTCCGGGATTTGAACCCCGTGACCCGTGGGCTGTGAGCCTCTAAAAAAAAGATAAAACAGACTGTTCTAATCAGTTCTTGCTGTTGTTTTCTCAATGACACGATCAGGTGCATGAACGCCTGATAGAGAAGACGAAGTGCATACCTGGGGCCAAGGTGGAGAACAACAAGTTCTGCTTATCTGTCCATTTCAGATGCGTCGATGAAAAGGTAGGCGATGGAGTGGAACGGAAAAGGATGGCCAGCGCGAGTGGCCGTTGCTTCCGCTTCCCATTTATACCTTTTTTTTCACTAGTGTCACCCAAGCCTCTACTCCACTGCTACTAGAACAAGCCAACTTGTGTCGTCAGTGGGAGAGGAGCTAGCGAGGGCAGATAATGATATGCATGTATGTCTTGGATTTATTAGCCTTAAGCCTCTGATTAACAACCCTCACTCGAATCCTAATTATTTAAAGGTTTTGCCGATTTTTCAGTGGCCTGATATTTTCTCGACTGATTCGATCGTTCGATTGTGCAGAGCTGGGGAGCGCTGGCTGAGACGGTTAAGGCCGTGCTGAGGGACTACCCGAAGCTGCGGCTGACGCAGGGGAGGATGGTGTTCGAGGTGCGGCCCACCATCAAGTGGGACAAGGGCAAGGCCCTCGAGTTCCTGCTCGAGTCGCTCGGTGAGTCGCGTTAGCCTGAACCTCAATAAAAACTGTAGCAGTTCACCAAGGACCTGTTCTTTTGATTTTTTTTTAATTTTTGTGTGGTTTTTGACTTCCGTTTCTCCGGAGACTGAAGCAAATAAGATGATTTATCTAAATAGTTTCTCAAAGAGAATTTTTAAATAGCTTTCCGAGCTGAAAATCATTTGTACCATTCGTATCGGTTTCTCCGCTGTCTGCTGCTATCTCGAAAAACATAGCCAAAAGACATCGGTCATAACCTAAAAAAATAGGGCCGAAGATGACACCAGTTTCAGCGGCCGTCGGATCTTAAATTAGACTAGTCGATCGGCTTAATCCATGTGCTGATTGGGTTTGTGTATTGCTGTGCCGTAGGATTCGCTGACTGCAGCAACGTGCTGCCCGTTTACATCGGCGACGACCGCACCGATGAGGACGCTTTCAAGGTAATATTATACGGTGCATCGTCACGTCGGTTTGTCTTTGTGCACCGCAACATTTGCACAGGCCTGTGCATTGTCTAGTAGATAATTATTAGCGATCTCTCTACTTGTTTAATGCCTCCAAAATGAAACCATACATGAACATGCTTTCTCTGCTCCGTTAAAATGACGTTGTTTTCACAGCTGCAGCGGAAAACGAGCCTAACGAGAAGGACCGAATTAATCTGTTTCGCAGGTTTTGCGGCGGAGGGGGCAGGGCATAGGGATCCTCGTGTCGAAGCACCCCAAGGAGACGAGCGCCTCCTACTCGCTACAGGAGCCCACCGAGGTGAGCACTGAGCAGAGCAGCCGAAACGCACACAGGAGCGGCACTAGCATATGACCCGTTCTTTTCGATTTTTCAGCTGATCTTTAGTATTAATTTTTATCGATCGATATTATCTATTAGACCTATCAGCTGTAACATAAAAGAACACGGCATATCACTGGCCATTCAGCGTCAGTCAGAAGGTGGCGCCCTGTGCGCCCGTGCTTTTCCCGGCCGAGGGGACGCTAAGCTGGCGATCGATATTGCTAGCGCCCGTACTCACTCTGGACCACCGGGCCACTGTGCCCTATCGCTAGCGGCCTAGCCCCACCGTCAAATCAATCGTCCGACGTCCATTTCGACGACCTGTAGATCGCTGGCCATCATTGGCTGATGCTTAGCTGCTCGTTTTTTGTTTGCGTGCGTGCGTGCGCGACAGGTGATGGAGTTCTTGCTGCGTCTCGTGGAGTGGAAGCGCCTCTCCAGGGCCCGGTTGAGGGCTTGAGGCCATGATCGAGAAGGCGCGGAATAAACACACAGGAGCCGGCCGAATTGATAGAGCAACCGATGAACAGAGGAAGCGTATTGATAGAGCCATGGCCAGATCGAAGGGCATTGTTGCATCATTTTACGTTTTCCTCTCCGTTGTTTTTTCGCCCGGGCAAGTAAATTATCTTGTTTATGTACGAGAGGAAAAGGAAATAATGAAGAGCAATGCAAGTAAATATCTTAAAAAAAAGGCTTGCCTCTTCTCCTCCATCAACTTTTGTCAGCTGCTACAGTGCCTCTTACATGTGTTCCCTGCATAATGTATTGGGCAGAGAGCATTTCACTCGCCGCTGGTTTGTTCACGCGAGTTGCAGATGCAGGCGTGATGCATGTGTGGAAGAAACCATATCGGTGCAGTATAGACTACTGCATCTTTAGCAACCTACCAAAGCACATAATTTATGGTTAAAGCTGCTTGTAGACGTTAGAGAGGTTGCTAGGACAACTAGTACTTCGGCTCACATGACGAGAGTACTACGGTTTCCTTTCTGGTGCATCCAACGTTGTTTCGTCTTCTTCCCAAGATTTGGCCTGATCTCTGAAGAGGCATCATCAGAGCTGTGTGTGTGTGGGTGAAGCTTTCACTGTGAACAATCTTTGTATCGCTACTGTTCGGCGTTGACCGCTAATTTGTCTGGATGGATAGCTCGAAATGTCGCCAATTATCACTGCTCCAACTGTTGCTTCACTATGAACAATCTTTATCACTGCTTAAGTGGCTACTCATCCAAAGGAGAACACAGTAACTGAGACAGATTCACGCAAAGCAGCACACAGTAACTGAAGCAATCACTGCTTGCACTTGCAAACGAGAAGGTAGGCTGCGGTGTGTAGGGGTGAAAACGGATCGGATAGTTTCCGCCGGATCCGGACGGATACGGATACGGATTGTGTCGGATCGGATTTTTTTCGGATAGTTCTCGGATCGGATACGGATACGGATTTTTTTTATCGGATACGGATACGAATACAGTAAGCCTAGTATCCGTCGAATACGGATACGGATACGGATTATCCGGATAATACGAAAACGGATATCCGAGGGGTGGGGAGGGATTATTATTTTTATTTTTGATTTTTGGATTTCAGAAAAGCCTGGAAAATTCATTTAAGCTCAGAAAAATATGAAATAAACTTTAAAAATTCCAGGAAAATTCACAGAAGTTCCTGGTGACATTTTGGACTTAATAAAAATATTTTCAACTAATGTTGGTATTTAATTTTCATACTTAAAAATACTTTTTAATTTCAAAAGTAGACCTTTAAACTCCAGAAAATCCAGGAAACCAAATAAAAGCCAAATAACTCCAAATAATTAATTTAAGGCAGAATTTTTTTAATAGAAAATCAAAATATCATTTTATTTAATGTCTATTTTTTTGGTTTTCACTTAATTTACTTTTCAAATCAGGCTTTTTCAAAAACAGAAAATCCAGGGCAAAACCCAAAGACAAAATTTAGGCAACAAAAATACTTATTTTAATTTAAATTTTATTTTAATTAATTTTTATTTTAATAAAAACCTGGACTGTTACAACTTGATGGATGAAATGGAGGAATGAAATGTTCTTATGTTTGTTCAAATTGCTATCATGTCATCATATGTATTCCATGAATTGCACGTTGTTGTTACTTATGTAGTTATGTTATGATCGACTATTGGGTATATTTTCATTGTAGATGAAAAGACTATGTTTGTTTAGATTTCATGAATGTTTTGACAAGATGAACTATTTACGTATTTTCGTTAACTTTGGATGTATAGTTTAAGAGGTTTTCATGTTCCGATAAATATTCGTAACCGTATTCGTTTCGATTCGTATTCGATCCGTATCTGTATTCGATATTATTCGTATTTGTATTCGTATTCGAGTTATCCGTATTCGTATCCGTATCCGAAAAAAAATATGAAAACAAATATGGTAAAGACATTATCCGTCCGTATCCGATCCGTTTTCATCCCTAGCGGTGTGCTAACAAAAGCCATTAAATTTTGGAGCAATCGATCTGGTCACAGCTAGAGATGAATCATAGGGACGGGACTCTTCCTTGGAGACATTGATCCACCGACCAAAATTACAGGACAAATTACAGGACAAAATAAGGTTGGCCCACCAGCAAAAAAACATAAGAAATGGAGCAAATTAATGCTCAAGAACCTCGTACACGAGCAGCTCGTGGATACAAGAACCTGTCGATTTGTGGCGTCCTGCATCCACATTTTTTAAGAAATAAAAAATGCAGTTTTTTTTCTATAAGAGAGTGCATAGGCATCTCCTGGATGTTTTTGTCCTCAAAACCTGAAATGAAACCGAATTTTGAAAAAGAAATTGAATTGCGTTTTGGTTTTGATTTCTTTTGATCTTTAGCCAAACCCTGCACGAATCTCAACCAATCCCGCCACTAATCCTTGCCGATATTGCTTTAACGAAGGAGAGCTGCGCTGACACTTTTCACTGTCCGAATACCACCGCTGCCGCCAGCCTCTCCCACGGCCTCTCGCCGCTGTCAGCTCTGCGCCACATGTCAGAGGTCGTACGACCGCTCTTAATGGTCCTGAGCCCATGTCAAAGCCGCCGGCCACGGCCGCCGCCACCGCGCCCACTTTTATCCCCTCTGTTCTCTCAGCGTGCTCTGCCGACCTGAACCGCTCCGACCACTTTTGACCGCCGCAATGCGTCGCCCAAGGCAGCCATAATACCCCTCTCTGACCGCCGCACCGCACCTCCCCGAGCTTTCCTGGCTGTGCCATGCGCCGTCGCTGTCGTAGCCCGCCTACTGTGCCAAACTGCCTCTGGCACCCTATAAATGCGTCTGAGCCCCTCCATTTGAAGCCATCAGCGCCCAGAGGTAGCCAAACACCCCCCAAGCTCCAATCGTCCTCCCCATTGTCGGTAATCGTCGGAATCCCCAAAGGCAAGCCCTATCTCAATGTCACCTCTCTGATCCAACACTTTCCAATTAACCTCGCCTGTAGCCTCCGCATGCCCCCAGAAGTATCCCTGAACCGTTGCCCTAGCTCCCCGAGCACCCCTCTTCCCTGTCACCGAAAACCATCGCACGACCGAAGCACCTCGCCGTGGCCAACCCAACCCCGACCTACGCAACCCAAACCACCGCTTCCACGAGCCTACCCCAGCCCCAAAGATGCTCAAACACTAGCCCAATCGTCTGTTTAGCCATCCAATTACCCCGTAGCATTCAAATGTTCCGCGGAAGAGAAAGCCTCGCCGCCGGCGATTGCCGACTCCGCTCTCCCTGCCGACCCCAAAAAGGGAATCCCCATAGTGCCAGGAGCCCAGCCATAGCCTCTTTTTCCGTCACAATGCACCCTAGCTCCACTGGTCGTTGTCGCTGTTTCCTCTATTTCGGCGTCGTGTGCGCGGTCGGGGGAAGAAGATGAACTGTAATCGCCTATTACTGTTCACCCGACCCAATAATCCCGAACCCAAACCTATAAATGCATAGTACCGAATCCGGGTGACCGAACCCGCAACGAATAGTAAAAACCCGAAATAAATAGTGCTAGACCCGTGACTGTTCACCCAAACCCAAAAACATATATATATATATATATATATATATATATATATATATATATATATATATATATATATATATATATATATATATATATATATATATATACCCATTTTGACCGTTTCGAGCCCGCCAACCCATTTCTCAGCCCTGTTTCGCCTTTTGGACCCTCCTAAAAGCCCAAAACCATATTTATTTGGATTTTCTTTCTTTATTTTATTTCTTTACTCCTAGCTCAATCCTTCGAGCGTGGAACTGAGTTAATTTTATTTGGTTTTGAGTTAGCTTCCGACGTCATAGTTTGACCGGATCAGGAAGGAGAAAATCAAGCCCAAGCTCAAGACACCGAAGAATTCGAAATTGTCGAAGTCGTAGATCCACAAGGCAAGTCACATATTTTTGATCATGTTGAACCTACATCCCTTTAATTATTTATTTATCAGTACTTTCATTATGTTATTTACAATTTGTTATTTCATGTACAATAACTGTTTAGAATGACATGATATTAGTTATGTCCTACCACCCGAAAAAGCCCAGTTCAAATTGATGGCCATATTAACCCCAGCAAGACATAGTTATATTAAATATATTAATAATGTAATCATGGTAGTTTAGAAACTCAACAAAATTTTCCTCTATTAAAAGATTTGGCATTTGTTGGTGGAATTTTGGAAAATGATTTTAGGATAAGAAAGGATTGCTGGAGGCCACGAGACGGCCGAATCCCGTGACCTTATCCTAGGGTGGAGGCATGGGTTGTGGATTGGTGGCAGTGCTGCTGGCGTTGAATATGGGTTTGTGGGAGGAGATTGCCTTAGTGGAAATATATGGACTAGACCATTATGCTGAGTAAAGAACACAATGATCGCCCAACCATAAGCGTTGATACGTCAAATCTAGTCTAGTAGCTACTTTAATTCGACTGAACCTCTACACGGGCGGCGGGAGGCCAAGTGTGAGTCTGTACGAGAGGGGCTGAGTGGGTCCGTATGGAAGGTGGTTATCCACACAACGGTTGGGCTGAGATAAGTTGGGCAGGCCTGAGGGGTCACCCGAGCTTGTTGAGGAAGCCTACTGGGTGGAGGCTATATAAAGAATTGAGTAGTGAACAACCTTGTTTTCTTAATCCTATTACAGGAGTTAATAAATCTTGTGGGTAAAGAAGGACAGCTCTGCAGAGTCATAATTAATGGTATTCGAATACGTCGTACTTCTGGAAAATAAAGCGATGTTTAATGGGTGAATCCAAGAACAAAGCATAAGTAGATTGGGAATGATTTGGAAATATTGAAGGCTTGGTAATCAAGTTTTGAAAACCCAATATCTAAAGAAGTTATCATTCTTTTATATTTAAAGCTTGTTTACAACTAAACTGCAGCCACATAAAATAATAAACCTTCCTACCCATCTCATGGTAACCCTTGCATGTAGTTAAATAGTAATTTCCATGTGACTTGTTGAGTACGGTGGTTGTACTCATACTTGCTAAAAACATAATAGAGATAGCCTGGCAAGACAACGAGGAAGTCTACGAAGGTGATGAGGTGGAATTCTACGAAGTAGATGATGCTTGTAATTAGGATTGTTCTTCACTCAGGCATGCCTGTGGAGTTCTTTTGTTATGTATTGTATCTAAGAGCCGTTCGCCCCGCTGTAAAACTTAGTTGTTAAGCCTTTATATTGTAATAAAGTTGGCTTTTGTTCTTAAGCATGTGCTGACAATGTTGTACACTCGGTTGATGTAACTCACAGCTAAACAGTTCTGGGTAGTTACGAGGGATTCACGACGCTCCTATTAATGGGGGCGTTACAAAACCATCCAAAATTTTGGATTATAGGATCAAATAACCCAACTGTTAGATCAAACATACTGACCACCCGATCAAAAACTTGATCCCACCACCTCCGGCGTGCACAACCTATTTCACATTCTATTCAAGGAAACGGGCTCCCCATTCAAACAAATTTTGATCCACTAACCCAGTAACATAATCACAAAACAAGTTGTTAGACCATGTGACTAGATCCAGAATATTTATGATGATGAATAATTGACAAAGTTACTTATTGATGTTATTTGAAGCATATAGCGTGTGTGGACTCGTATCGGTTAAGTTAAAAAGAACTTGTGCCAAAAAATGTGTTGCTTTGGTCTTTGCATATGCAGGGTAATTTGGAGGCAGTCGTGGTCTTTGGCAAGGATCGAGAGATGGTTTGGTGCAAAGTCATGGTCTAGAGGGTCAACGATGCTAGAGGAGACGGTCGTGCTCGACTTGAAGCACGTGGATATCAAAGTGAATGATGCGTGTTAGAGCTATGGAGGTGCGGTCCAGAGGCTATGACACGTGATATAAGTTGAAAACCCCATGTTACATAGGGTTTTGGATCCCTTATTTGTTGGAATTAGATAAGAACTCATGGTTGAGCCCTAGACTATAAATATAGATATGGTTAGGTGCTAACTTGAAGGCTGGAGAAATACAATTTTTGTGCTAGAGTTCGAGGGGTGCCAGCAGGACACTTTATAGCGAAAAACATTATGATCCAGCAATAAAAATTAGATCTAAGCTAAATAGACATCTCTCTCGCATCTTTGTTTCATTGTTGTGCATCAGATAAAAGCAAGGCATGAAACATCATGTGGAGGAAAGAAAGAAGGCACTGCTTCGTTTAGTCCAGAAGTCCTTAGTGCATTGCATGGCTATCACATGATGCTCGTGAAGGCAACAGAGCAGCTCAGACACATCACCGATTGAAAGTGACATCTCTGAATTTTCAATTTGCTATAGTAGTTTGCTATAGTACAGTTGTGGTGCCAGATAGGAAAAACCATATTTTTCTTCTTCTTTTGCTGTCTTTTGTTTTTGCTTTTGTTTTTGCTGTGTTGGCATGTTGTACAATCAGGAGATAGTAGATTTGAAGAAAACTTTTTTGCTGCAAATTACAGTCATTCACCCTCCTTTGACTGCCATCGATGATCCTACAAGTGGTATCAGAGCAGGTTACAATGACATCAGATCGAGATTGTTTTTCAGGTTAGCCACCGTTTTTTGATAAATCAGATTATATCTATTGGAAAACTTGCATGTAGGTTTTTCTACAAGCAGAAGGTAATGCTGTTTGGCAAAAAATTGAAAATCCATATGAAGTGCCTCCTGTTGTTACTAGTGGAAATATTGATGATGTTGAAGCTAATGCTAAGACTAAAAATATTTTTTACAAGGTCTAAGTAAAAATGAGTTTGTCAGAATTGTTCATATTAAATCTATTAATGATATTTGGGCTACTCTAACTAATTATCATAAAGGTTCTAATTATCAGAACCAATTTAAAAAGGAATAATCTAAATTTGAGATGAAACTTGGAGAATCAGTAGATGCACTTTTTGATTGCTTCAATAAAATTATTAGTGATTTGTAATATATTGATGTTATATATTCTGATTCTAACAATGCTCGTCAAATCTTAAATACTTTGGATATGTCTGTTTGGAATATGTTAGTTACTACTATTAATCATTATGTTAACATGAAAACACTCACTTTAAATTATCTTTATTGCAAGATGAAAACATATGAGATTGATGTTTTGGCTAGGATAAATAAGTCTAATTCTTTGGGTTTAGTGACTAACCAAGCTGACAATTATTCTAGTTTCTCTATTGTTTCTTTGTATGCGTTGTATTCTATTTCAGATAAACAGTTAGAGAAGATTTCAAAAGAGCAGCTTGTACTTTTCTCTGATAGGGTAATCAAGACAATTAACAACATCAGATCAAGGCGAAGAAAATGTCCAATCCGATGCTATGAATGTGGTGAGTCAAATTACATCAAGATGAATTGCCCCAAACTAAGGAGCAAGGAGGTCAAGGATGATAAAGCACCAACTCATCGCCCTCAATTCCAGATTGACCCAAGCAAGAAGCGTAATTATCGCAGGACGGTCAACAAAGTACTTTCAACATTTAATGAGATTGATTTGTGTTGTGTTGATTATGGAAGCGATGATGAGGATAATGACAAGAAAGCAAAGAAGGTGGACTTCACAGGGATGTATTTTATGGCAAACAGTGAGGAGCTCAATAAATATGTTCTCTACAGTGATCCTGATGAGGTAAAATCTTCTTATACAGATTTATCTCGTGTTGTGCTTAAATTGACAAAGGAACTCAAAAAGTATAAAAAAAACTAAAAATCATTGTCTTGTTGTTGAGAGCTTAAATTCTAAAATTAATACACTTAGAGTTTCTATTCTTGATGATAAATCTTGTTAAGTTTTACATTCTAAGTTGGAGTCTATTAGAATAATTAATACATCAAAGTTGGTTCAACTTAGTGACGTAACTGCTAAACTTGATGAATTAAGATCAGCACATAACTCTTATAATGAAAAATTAAAACTTACAAATGATAAAATTGAAAGGCTAAGTCATACTTGTTAAAAAATCATTTTTAAATGGGCAAGGTAGACAAAACTCTTTTCATGCTTAGGCATAGCAATGATATATTACTTGTTCAGATTTATGTGGATGATGTCATCTTTGGTGGCTCCTCTTATACTTTGGTTTTTAAGTTTTCAGATACTATGAGCAAAGAGTTTGAGATGAGCATGATGGGGGAGTTAACTTACTTCTTATGTTTGCAAGTAAAACAGACTAAGCAGGGTATGTTTATTCATCAAACCAAGTACACTAAGGATCTGCTTAGGCATTTTGACATGGAAACTACAAACATATCTCTACGCCAATAAGGTCTACAACTATTCTTAATCTAGATGAAGAAGGTGAGGCGGTGGACCAAAAAATACAGAAGTATGATTGGGTCTGTACTTTACCTTACTGCTTCAAGGCTGGACATATATTTTGCTATGTGTTTGTGCACTCGATTTCAAACTTCACCTCGTGCATCTCATTATTGGACTATGAAAAGAATTTTTAGCTACCTCTAATAAACTTTAGATTTTGGACTCTTGTATTCTTCTTTATCCTATCTTACCCTACGTGCATATTTCGATAGCGATTTTGCCAGTTGTAGGATTAATAGAAAGAGTACTTCTAGTACATGTCACTTTTTAGGCACATCATTAGTTTATTGGTCTTCTAGAAAACAGTCATCTGTTGCACAATCCAGTGCTGAAACTGGATATGTAGTTGTTGTTGTCAAAGTCTATGGATTTCTGCTACACTTAGGGGTTATGGATTAGAATTGAGTAGTGTTCCACTTTATTATAATAATACTAGTGTTATTAATATCGCTAAAAACCCAGTGCGACATTCTAGGATTAAACATATTTATATCAGATTTCATAAGAGAACCATGTGGAAAAGGTGATGTCGTTTTACACTTTGTTAATCTGATTTTCGGATTGTTAATATTCTCACTAAGCTGCTTTATACTTCTCAGTTTGTTTGTTTGCGGAGTGAGTTGGGGGTATGTCATCCAATGAGATTGTTCTAAGGGGGAGTTCTTTTTATATCAGTGTAAATGTTTGCTTTTATTTTTATTTTCAAGAACTTCAATTATTATTTGAGCCAATAATCACGAAACAAATCATGATGTGTATTTTGAGTTTTCTTTATTATATTTTACATGTGTAGCTTAGCAAGGCCATAATTAGCTATTTATTAAATTTTGTCAACTTAAACAAGCAACATGGTAAGACTGAATTTTTTTAGCTATGTTTTGATTAGAGTGATTACTTCTTAAGATGTGTTATGTTTAAATACCTAGTTAAATCCTAAATCACTTTTAGCTTTTCTAGAAATACAGATGGCAAATTGTGGTGAAATTGCTAATTATGTATGCATGTCAATAATTCTTTCCCATGAAACAGCTTACCATTGCACTAATATGAACTTAGGGGGAGTATTGTATGGCCAAGATCATGAAACCTTAAGCTTTTTGGCTTGATATGATCGAAAAGTAAGGCTTGAGATGCTACAGTTAATGAAATATGATTTAAGTTGGCTCAAAAATGTCATGATAAATGTGCTGAAATTAATTTGGACTGAAGCTCAGGAGGCCATTGTAGATGGCTCCAGTCTAGGACGTGCTTTATTGAGATAAACCATAATCAAGTGTCAATAAAGTGCTATGTGTTGAGTTATGTAAATCTATATTAAGCTTTGTGCTTCAGTTTGGCACTTGTGGCTCACTTAGTTCTTGATTCTAGCATTTTAGATTTAAATTTGTATTTTTACATGGCTATCTTCTTTAGTGAGATCTTTAACTTAACTGGTCATTTTTATGAAGGTCTGACATGTACATTAATTTGTTTAATCACATTATAAGCTTCTTTTGGCCTGCTTTGTTATATATGTATACTTATGATCAAGTAAGCTTTATAAGAGTATGACGTTGTACACATCATTTCAATTGGTTTAAATAATATTTTAAGTTTTCATGGTATATTTTTTTAAAAAAATTGGACCAATAATACTTGGCTGTGAGTTTTCTCTTTACTGTTTCTTCCTTTTGTGCCTTGATGCTTACATTGCCAAAGGGGGAGATATTTATGGCTCAAAATGCTAATTGCTTTTTGGTATGTTTTGTGAGAGATTTGTGGCTTGTGGCTTAAAATGCTTCTTCGGTTTTAGTTCTTCACTTAGACATATTTGAAATTATATTATCTCGAGGTGTTGTCAATGTATTCATCAATAGGGAGATTGTTAAACAATATGACTAGGTCTAGAATATTTGTAATGATGAATAATCGACAAAGTTACTTATTGGTGTTATTTGAGGCGTGTGGCGTGTGTGGACTTGTGTTGGTCAAGTTGGAAAGAACGTGTGCCAAGAAAATATGTTGCTTTGGTCTTTGCATGTGCAGGGTAACTCGAAGGTGATTGTGGTCTATGGCGAGGACCGAGAGATGGCTTAGTGCAAAGTCATGGTCCATAGGTTCAATGATGCTGAAGGACATGGTCATGCTCGAGTTGGGGCGTGTGGAGATTAAAGATGGATGATGCGTGTTGGAACTATGGAGGAGTAGTCTGGAGGCTACGACATGTGACAAAAGTTGAAAACATGTGTTACGTAAGAGTTTCGGGTCACTTATTTGTTGGAGTTAGATAAAAATTAATGGTTGGGCCCTAGACTATAAATAGAGATAGGTTAAGTGCTAACCCGAAGGCTAGAGAAATACAATTTTCGTGCTAGGGTTTGAGGGGTCCCAGCAAGGTACTTTGTAACCGAAAATATGATGATCCAGCAATGAAAATTAGATCTAATCTAATTAGACATCTCTCAGCATATTTGTTTCATTATTGCGCATTAGGGAAAAATACGACACGAAGCATCACGTGGTGGAAAAAAAAGAAGGTGATGCTTCGTTTAGTCAAGAAGTCCTTGGTGTGTTGCATGGCCATCACAATAGAGTAGCTCAAACGAATCACCAAGAGAAAGACTGAGAGAAAGGCAAGCATCATGCCAGGGGCAGAAGGTGATGCTCTTCACGCAAGACGAGGAAAGCTAGGAAGGAGTAGTTACATTGGGCTTTGAAGAAGTATAAGGATAATGATGGTGTCTTGTTTTTGATGGTGAGACCTTTTGCTTGGAATGAGAACATCTGAGTGACATTGAAAAAATTCCAACAAGAGTTTATTCATTCATCTAAAAGAGACACCTCTGTTTTATGTCTTTACTATGTAACGCTAAAATACCGATCGAAAGCAACATCTCTAAATTTTTGATTTGCTACAGTTGTTCGTTACAGTACTGCAATAGTAAAAACATTGCATCTACAGTGTTGCTGCAGTACCAGATAGGAAAACCATATATTTTCTTCTTTTGCTATCTTTTATTTTTTTTGTTTTTGTTGTGTTGGCAGGTTAGACAATTAGTAGACAGTAGATTTGAAGAAAAAGTTTCCGCTGTGAATTACAATCATTCACCCCCCCCCCCCCTCTAATTTTCATCAATGATCCTACACTAGTATAACTAAACAATGTTAATTTTCTAATCTAACAAAACCAGCTTAACTGATAAAACTGGGTTTCATGAGAAATTTACTCTTGTTTCTATTCTAACAAAACTATCTTAATTGAACAACACTAATTTTTTAATTTAACAAAATGAACTTAACTGATAAAACTAGCTTTCAACTAGCTCGTGCTATTGTATGGAATTCAATATCCAAAGCCTTGCTGTCCCCCATAAAGCTTTGAGCTTTTTGATTCAAAATGATTGGTAGAATGATTCAACTTGAATTTGAAATCTCATAACTGTTGGCACTGTCAGTAGGTTGTCTCTAACCCCTTATTGATTTTTTGACTTCCTAGAAATTGCATTATTGTTGCATAAGACCTAATTGGGAGATAACAAAACTAACAATGTAAGCAATTCCACAAAAACTACTATTCTAATGGGGGCACATAAACATAAAGATAAGTGAACAATAACCATAAACTAACAAAACAATTTTTTTTGGGAGCCTACAAATTTATGACTATAAGGAACACTTGGGAGAACAGACAACCATGGCCATAAGAAAAACAATCAATAGGACTTATTGACCCATAGAAAATCTATACTTCCAAGAAAACAAAACTAGTGGTGAAGTTCACATCACAAAATAGATAAATTGGGACAAATACAAGAAACCACCAATTCTACGAACATAAATTGGTAATGTTTAGTTTACCAAACAAGTTTTGAATAGTTTTAATGTTTAATATATTTTTAGAGATGACATAACTTCCAATTAGAACAAAAGATAACCATTAATATGCTTTTAGAACCCTATAGAAAATTGCAAGGAGGGCATATAGTCACCTTGGATGTCAAGGTTGTTGAGGTAGGTGACACTACTCTTGCTAGTTCTGGAGGTCAGTGCCGCATGGTCATGAAGGCCCCCTTTTTGGACACAACATGGCTAGAGGAGCACGTGATCCCAAGCTCCCACTAGTTGTCAATGTAGAATCGCCTCGCCATCACACAAGGTTGAATGTTGGCGTTGTCCCTCGACAGCAAGTATAGGGGCAAAGCAAGTTAAACACTACAAATAAAGCATGGATTGAAATATGGTCTGCCTAAAGAAATCCTAGCTATAACACCACACCAAAATGCAAAAGTAAATGAACTCGGTGAAAACCATCGAATCGAATCCATTGCAATCCAATTTATCCAAATCAAAATTTGTAAGACAAATTGAAATGATTTGGAAATTAGGGATCAACATTGTGCACCAATTTCCCTAAATCGTAATTAAGAAAAGCAAACTTTGTTAATCAAATTGTAAAACATTTGGGTCTCAAGATTAAATTTGTCCAAACAAACTCTAGAACACTACACACAAAATGGCAAAATTTAACGAATTTAGTGAAAAGCCCCCCAAACCTAAATCCACTGCACACCACTTTTCCTAAATTGGGAGCATCAAAAGCAGAAAATTTATGAGACAACTTCAAATGAATTGGGAATTTGGGATCAACTAACCTCCATGGCAGTGCTCAACAAGAGCATATTGGCAATCCCAGCTTCCTCTCCATGAGCACCTCCCTCCCTCTATGTGTGTGTGTGTCGGTGGAGTGGACAAAACAATGACTGGAGGTTGGATTGATGGAAAGGGCTCCAGTGGTCTAATGGTCTAACAGTTGCCCATAAGCTTAACATGCTAACAAATGAAAATATGCACCCAATAACGTATTGCAGGACCAATTATCAAACAAACAATGTGTAGAAAGTGGGATGGTGTGATCAAGAGGATCTAACCACCAAAAAGTAGGATGATTTTAACAACAAAAACATTGGGTGACAATTATCAAATCCCATGGAGAAAAACATTACCCCTGGTCCTAACAAACTGGCAATAGAATTTTATCAATCGTATTAGGAAATTATCAAGGGAGAGTTAATGGCTATGTTCCATGATTGTTGTGACAATAAATTGGATATAGACAGATTGAACTATGGCATTATTGTGCTTCTTCCTAAGGTCAAAGAGGCTGAAAACATTAAACAGTTTAGACCAATTTATTTTTTGAATGTTTGCTTCAAAATTTTCACTAAGGTAATGACTCATAGACTAGAAAGTTTCATGGATAAGCCGGTTAACATAAGTCAAGATGCTTTTATCAACCAGAGAAACATTATTGATGGGGCTATGGCTCTACATGAAATAATCCATGAAACCAAGAGGAAAAAAATAAAAGGCTTGGCACTTAAATTGGACTTTTAGAAAGAACTAACAGATTTACTTGTGTAGTTGCACGGCTAGATATTATAATATAGTTATCTTTGATATACAACTCTACTTCTTATAATTGAAATACAACTGATTTGTTATATAACTCTACTATCTATATCTAATTAATCTGTATCGTTATAACCTGGCCCACCAAAATAAGTGGTAGAGATTCTTCTCTTTTTCTTTTGATTAATGTGAGAATTTCTAGATTTTTTAAGATTATTGTAGGATTTTCTTGTCCTCAAAATGAAAGAGATGCCTTGAATATCATAGGTTGTTTTTATTTATATAGATATGACAAGGTTAATTGGGATTGCTTGTTCAGTTGTCTTGAATGGAGGGGTTTTAACATTGAATGGTGTGACTGGATGAAAATCCTAGTGAAATCAGGTACAAAGTGTGAGAGTTAAGGACTTGAATGGTTCTTACTATAAGAGCTACATAGGGGTCAGACAAGGTGACCCTCTGTCAGCTTTTCTATTCAATTTGGCTGTAGATAGCTAGGCAAAAATGATAAATTAAGCTCAAATCAATGGTCTTGTGACTGACTTGGTGCCTCACATCATTGAGAATGGGGTGGCCATCCTGTAGTGTACAGATGACACCATTTTGTGTCTAGAAAATGACAAGGAAAAAGCTAGAAATGTTAAGCTACTTCTTTATGCTTATGAAAGCATGTTTGGACTGAAAATTAATTTTGAGAAAAAGTGAAGTTCTACTTATTGGAGATGTTGACTTAGAGGCTGTTCAATATGTTGATATGTTTAATTGTCAAACAAGGGCATGGCCTCACAAGTATCTTGCTGTACCAGTGAGTACATCAAGACTACATGTAATTGACTAGAATAGATTGGAAGAAAGAATCCTGAAAAGGTTGGATGGGTGGCAGGGAAGTTCCCTTACAATTGGAGGAAGGGCAATCCTCATCAATTCATGCCTTAATAGTATTCCAATAAACCATATGTCCATGTACAAATTTCCAAAAACTATGTCAGCAAATTTAGACAAACACCACAGATCTTTCCTATGGAAAGGTGGTGGGACAAAATATATTATTAAGTGAGATGGAGTAAAATCTACACACCCAAGCAAAAGGGGGCTTCGATATTCAAAACATCAGTAGATTAAATGAAAACCTCTTATGCAAATGGTGGTGGAAGCTGGAATCAAAACATGGACTATGGTAGGAGGTAGTAAGAGGCAAATATATGGGAGATAATGGCATAAACAACCTGAAACATAAAGTAGGGGATTCTGCTTATTGGACATATCTAATATCTGTCAAACAAACATATCCGAGGGGTAGGAAAATGATAATTAGTAATAAAAAACAAAATTTTGGAAGGATTGCTGGTGTGGTATGCATCCTCTTTGTATGCAATTCCCTGAGATGTATTTGCTTTGTGATGAGCAAAATATTTCAGTTTATAATATGGCTAGAAGTAATTGGTGTATGCACTTTAGAAGATGGCTGAATGAGGAGCTGCAACAGAAGCTTATCAAACTTTAGAAGATGGTTGAATGAGGAGTTGCAACAGAAGCTTATCAGTCTTAGAAATTTATTAGCAACTGTGGCTTCAGAAGAAGAGGATATTCCCAAGTGGGATTGAGAGAAATCTAGGACCTTCTTTGTAAAATCCTTATATAAACAACTACATAGTTATCATCATGACTTGAATAATAAGATCCTATGAAAAGCTAAGATCCATCACAAGATTAAAATCTTTATATGGTTGGTGGGAAACAATGTCATTCTCACTGAAGATAATCTTTTGAAGAGGGGCTGGGTGGGAGACCCTTCATGTTGTTTTTGCAATGAACTTGAATTGACTGTGCATTTGTTCTTTGAGTGTGTGGTGGCAAAATATATTTGGGGAGTAATTGGAATGGTGATTGGGGCTGGTAACAGACCAGTTAGTGCTAAACAATATTTTTGGTGGGTTCGGTGTTATTTACCAAAGAATCACAATTCCCATTTGGTCAGTTTAGCTGCTGTTTGATGGGTGATCTGGAAGCTCAAAAATAAACCAGCATTTGACAAAAAACAATTGGTTCGATCTCTAGCTAACATCGTCTGTACTATACGTTCCTTCTTGAACTACTGGGTAGGTTTTGAAAAAGATGAGGCAAAGGAGCTATTACAAGAAGGGGCAAAGGCGCTTCAGGAGGAGGTGCTCTGTCAACATGTAGAAACATAGGTGCCATCAGGCCCAGGGGATGATAGGGTGAAACTGGTGTTGATGCTAGAAGATGACGAGTAAAAGCAAGAGGCAAGCGAAAAAATTGGCTATTCTTTGAAGGCATGGTTTTGTGTTGCTAGGAAAACAAAGAATCTAATAGTGTAATAGTTTAGCTTTCGTTCGATTAGTCTCTTAGTTTAATTTTAGTTTTTGTTTCATGTCTCTTTTGAACTTTGTCGATGTCAAAAAGTCTATGATTCGGTTGACTGCTTGGTGCAATGATTGAATTAGACTTTTTGCTACCTTTTGAACTCTCAGTCTATGTTGTGTTTTCATTTTAAGAAATGGAATTTTGAGAAAGCTCGATTGAAAAAATATGCTTTCCATTACCATGATTTAATATGCTCTTCCTTTCTCCCCAATAACACAAGCATGCACTAATACTTGACGAAAGAAGTGCTACAACCCATGCATTAATCATTAAGGGTGATATTTGCCAACAAAGGAGAACTAAAAGAAAGCCAAAAGGGTTTTAAAATAAGAAGACATTTATACTATTACTGATTTGCATGCTCTAAAGTTTAATTTAATGGTGAAGTGATCCAATCATGCACCACCATTGGCCAGCATAAATTGTGCCACAATCCTCATTGGCCAGTCCCACATCACAAAGAGGCAAGCAAGAGGTGGAATTGGAATATTGGATAATGCATGTTGATACATACACACACACACACATAATTTTACCATTTGAGGATAATATTAGTGCATGCACCTATGCTTTGGGGCTAAGCCATTGAAGGGAGGCACCCTCATCAGCTAAAGACACAGAGGCTAGAGGGAATCTACAAAATGCAGGACGATGATGAGTAGCTTGGGTGAGGAGTTGGGTTCCACATTGAAGATGCCTGCAATTATTCTGTCAAATGTGGAAAGATGACGGTGGGAGCTCAAATTCGGATTGGTTTTATTTCTTCAGTGACTCTATGTTATTTAGACCATTAGATCCCTCCCCATAGAATACATAGGAGGACTATGTATCAGAGGACATTGGATATTCGGAAGGTAAATTCGACGGCTGGATTATAGGCAGTGCAAAAATAGAGGCATGTTTTTCCTTTTTTTTCTATTTTTGTAATTGAATGCCAACTGCATATGTCGATTATACCATTTTATAGTAAATTGACCTTTAGATCAATCATGGAGAAACAACAGAGGCATATTTCTTTTACTACATTTTGAGTTGAGAGTTTGGATGCTACATTGGAGGAGCCCACAGTAAATCTCGCTCCTTGTCAATGTTGTGTCGCATAAAGGGCTAATTAACTAAGCAAGCATATCATCCCATCGTACGCCTGATTGGCTATTGGATTTCATTTAAGTACAAGATTCTTGGTCGTTCAATCTAGCACAACAGAACTCGTGAAGTGCAACAATAAAATCCCGAGCTTGAAACAAACTGCACTCTCGCTGAAACAATTCCTCTCACAACAAATTATGCAATAAAACAACCACCTTGTGGAACAAAAAAAATATGAGTGAAACAAATCAACAAGTCCATTACAGAAAAAAAAACTTGCTACAATATTTGAGAAGGATATAATGCAATAAACAAAAAACTGTTCTTGCATCAATGGAGATAGGACGTTGCAACAATTTGAAAGAACATATGCAACACAATCTTATTCAAAGGATGCATCAAGAAAGGGTGTTGCGACAAATCAAGAGAACTAAAAACTGCTGCAATATTTTAGAAAAGATGATGCGACATCCAGAAAAAACTCATGTAATAACTCAACTTAATTGTTGCAATAATTGAGACTAGCTCAAATAAGTTTGCAACAAACTCACTGCAGGAGAAGAATAAGCGATGGCAACAAAGAGCTAAGCTCGCATTAGGAGGAGAAAGTGGCCATCCGATGCCTTGTCGTCAGAGGGCCCAGATTTGATGATTCGCTGTCAGTAGGCATGAATCTAGTGGGTGCATGTTGTGCCATTGGCTCATCATGGGCCACCGCACCAGCTCCTTGTCGTTGGCCATGGAGAGAGGAGGGAGGGAGGAGTGTGGGCGGCTGCTCCCTTTGTTGCGAATCACTGGCCATCGTATGGGTGGTAAAGAGAGGCTAGGAAAGAGCGCCGATCCAAGCTTCAGTTGCATGTTGTGGCCTCCCACAATGTCGAGACCCGAATATGCAAATCCAGACTCTCCTGTGTATTCTGCACTAATCCAGAATCACGCTAGTGCACATAGTATAAACAAAGCTGTAATACCAACCATATCACGATTTTCTAAGAAAAGATCCAAATATTATTAATAATTATCAGAGTACGACCTTATGGCCAGGCTTACAATTAATATACTAAAGGCTTAAAGAAACTAGCAGTGAAAAATAAAAATGATTGTGCTAACTCCACAACAAACTCAACAAACTAAAACTATGATACAATGACCAATGACTAGAGCTCGAGTACGTCAACTTAACCATCAGGTGAATACATTCCTAAGTTTGCATACAAATATTTCAAAGAATGGCATGCTACTTAATTCTTGCGATGATTTAATTGTCCTTAGGAACCATGGGCAAGAACCACGCGAGCTCAAGTGTAGAAGTGGAACCGTCAAGCGCAATCCAAGTCCTGTTCGCGAGTTCGACCCAGATTTGTCCTTTTTAATAGTGTCTACTTCAAATGGCCATTTGATCCAGAAGGCTTCTCGGGGCCAGTGAGTACTTGTTGGAAATCTCTTGGAGTCTACTTTCAGATGGATCTGGTCTCACCTCCAAAATCCATCTGAGTCGATCAGAACTACCAAACAAGTTGCGTCACTTTTCCAGTCCGAGTCAAAGTGGGCCTTGGGCCTTATATCACCACTTAGGCTATTTGGGCCGCCATCGTCTTCATGGGTACTGTTTATGTGAATAGTAACCATGAATAGTATCACACTCTTTTCCTTAGATAAGTGCGGCTTTCTCCTTCCCTATTTAAGTAGGCCGCGCCCCTTTAGTTTTCCTCAGGTTTTTCTTAAGAGATTATTCTACTTAGCAATTTTGCCGCACGTTCGGTTTAGGAACCCCCAACTTGTGAACTTAATCTTTATTCGCAATACAATTTCAGATTGCATCTTGTACTCTCTTGCTTGTGTTCTCGATTCGCTTGCAAGAGATAGCCTTCTTGGCGAGGTCAACCGCGTTTGGCACGGTTGATAACCAACAATCTAGTGGTGTAGTGATTGCAAAGGGGTTCGATCTGTTTTGGTCGGAGCCTTTGGATCATCAACGTCAAGTTCTCCATAATTGACTTATCAGTACCTTTCGGAAGATCGGGCTATCATCACATTAACGACCTTATGGCCAAGCTTACAATTAATAGCCTAAAGGCTTAAAGAAACTAGCAGCGAAAAATAAAAAATAAAGCATAGTACCATTCGGCATGCCCACAGGCAATCGACTGGGGAGCGGAGTCTTAATCCACGAAGTCGTCGAAGTATCCTCCTTTTAGTAGCTCCTGCTGATCTACTCCTTCTTCCTCAACTGAACAAATATGGATGAAGCCATGAGTACATAGAGTACTCAGCATGTCGTTTGTAACAAAAATGCAATATAGTATGCAAGGCTTACCAATGAATGGCTGAAAGGTTAATTTTGCATAAAGAAATAATTTAAAGTAAATACAATAAATAGATTGAAGAGCAATCTTTGAAAATGATAATAAATAAGTAATCAAAGAAATTGAGACCAACCATAAGTGAACTGACCATTCACTCCAATGAATCACCCATGAACCAAGATTCACGAAATAAACCACCAGTGAACTAACCATTCACTCCCCAACTTAACCCAACCAGATTTTTTATGAAAACTCTACCCCTCGTGTGAAATCACCAAGCATTGTCCATGACCGAGGATACGGCTATTCGAATAGTTTTACACTCTGCAGAGGTTGCACAACTGTACCCACAATGTGATAATCTTCACGTTAAAGAAAATCACAACAAGGCTTTTACAATGCTCCATCTCAACCTGATCCCACTCGCTAAGGTTTTGCCATCGAGTAGCTGACCACCTAGTCGATAATTGCCCCCTTGCACCATAACAACATCAGTAGCGAAACCAAAGTTGAGACTTCACAAATTATTATGCTAGGTATATCCCATACTAGACATGTGGTTTGCGCGGTAAAGCTCAGATCAATTGCACACAAAGTTAAGTCCTTAGATTTACCCTGGCGAAGCATCCACATCCCATGTGCAAACTGCACCCCCTTTACTGCACGATCATTTGCCCGAGTGAAAACCAAATTTGTATAACCAGTACCAATGACACTACCCATGTCCTAGCAATCAAATTTTATAACTATGGCTGACCACCACGTTCCAGTACATCATTAAGTCAAGATTAATTAATTGACCACATGTGATGATAGACCCAACGTACTAAAGCATGGCTAAGCAATTCTAAACGTACATCCCATGTGACAACTAGTATTGCATCACTAGATAATTACCCATCCTATGGTGACAATAGAATCATGGTATTCAAATTATCAAGGAGGAATAATCAAATTGGACAATAGCTACCAATACAAGGTTTGTATAAAAATAGTAATGCATGATAATTTAAAACAAATTAATACATAATAGATTTAAAAATTGGGTTTAACATGATCAAAGGACATGACTTTTCTTGGCCTTGCTCAATTGACGGCTCTTGATCCTCGAATCCGGCTTCAGCTCCTTCGAAAGTGTGATCTAACGAGAGAGAAAGCGAAACAAAACACAAAATAAATTCAAACAAAATTTGTATGAACTCCAAAAACTGCAAAACCAGAACCAAAAGATAGAGCTCAATTTTAGATGAATTTAGCAAAAAGAATCGGGTCAATCAGAGTTCAGACGAGGGAGAACGGGTTCTCGGAAAATCTAATATGAAGGAAAAGGCTGAAAATCGGTGCACGGATGAGCTAGTCTACGGTGGACTCGGCTCATGGAATAATGTACAGGTTGACTAGGCTTGCTGATGCACCGGCTAACTGGGCAGACACGTGTGCATAAGCGCTGACGTGGCACGCTGACGTGGCGTGACACATGGCTGATGACGTGGCAGACACGTCAGCCTAGGGCTGATGTGGATGGCTGGCATGGCTGTGCTGACTCGGCTGGCTCACGGGTCCATGGCTGACAAGTGGGACCCACATGTAAGAGGCTCAGCTCATGTAAACCAGGTGCACGAGAAGACGAACCGACTCGACGTGCAGGTGCGGGCTGGTGTCATGGCTGACGTCTGCAGGCGTGGGAATCGAGGGGGCATGTGTTGGGGAAACCGAGCGGTGAAGACAGACAGCGTCACAAGTTATCAGCGGCTGACCGGCGACGAGCTCGGGCGGTGGGGTGAGGACGGACGATGGCGGCGACTGCACTCACCGGCAGCAGAAGGCGGCGAAGACGAACTTCAGCTGCGAGCTCCAGGGCGGTCTCGGCGAGGATGGCCGACTCGAGCACAGCTCGGAGTCTGCAGTGGAGACGGCGGCAGTGTTCGGCTCGAGCACGAAAATCAAGGCTGCAGTGGAGACGGACACCAGCTTGGAGACGACAACGCGCAAGGCGACACACGGATGGCCAGGATGCGGGGCGCAGCAAGAATCGGACGGCTGAGGCAGGAGGCGGAGCGGGCGGCTCGGATGTGAGCGGTGGGCGTGGATGGCCGATGCGTGGCGCGTGGGCAGGCCATGCCAATGGGTGGAGCGAGCCAGAGAGAGAAATTGGGTGGGCTTCGGCCCCTAGGCCTTTTATGGATTTTTAAAAATTTTCTTTTTCCAAAAATTCAAATAAATCCTTTTAAGCTCTAGAAAATAGCAAATAACTCCAGAAAAAACCAAGCAAATTCCAAAAAAAATCCTTGAGACTCAAGGAACTCAAATAAAATATTTTTGACAAATGTTAATGTTTAGTTTAATCATAGTAAATTCTTTTAATTAATAAAAATTCTAATTAAGCTTTAATTAATTCTAAAAAATCCAAATGGTGAATTTTATTTTAAAAACTTCAAAAAGGCTCTGAAAATCTAGATGTTACACACAAGTCCCTAGATGTGAGAGGAGGGGAGAAGCCAGTTACTTTGATGGAGAAAGAAAATGGGATTAAGTAAGAGGTAAAGTGTTTGCTTGAGGACAGAGCATCCGATGCAAACCGAGGCATCGTACTTCAGTTGGCTAGAAATTCCATATCGATTATCACCAACCGTTGGATAGTTGGATTGATGGTCTCAGTGTTAATCTATTATATTGTTAAAGCAAATGCAAAAGGAGCCACCATGTTCACTCTCAAGGAGAGAAATTCCCACATTAATCAGAGAGAAAAAGAAAGATCCACATCGTTGATTACGGTGGGTCCATATTATAACAGTCTAGATTAAAAGAAAGAGTTACGCCAAGTTCAATCCAAACAATAATTGAAATTCCAAAAAATAAATAAAATAATAATTTTATATCCATACAAATTCCTAAGTAAAATCCCTAAATAAAATAATTCAGAACAAAAATTAAAAAAATTAGCAATTGTATTTGTATATGAATTCCAACAAAAAAGTAGCTAAAATTTAAAATAAAAAATAAAATAATATTAGTAACTTGATTTTCATTTGATTTCCAAAGTAAAATCTCCAAATAACTATAAATCGAAATAAAATTAGAAAATTAGCAATTGGGTTTGCATATGAATTCCAATCAAAAAATTGAAATATCGAATAGAAAATAATGCAATTTAATTCCGATACAATTGCAAAGTAGAAATCCTTAAACAACTAAAATTTAGAATAAATTAAATAAAATTAGCAATTTGGTTAATGAATTCCTAAGTAAATCCCTACATAAATATAATTTAGAATAAAGGTTGAACAAATATTCAAAAATTAATTGAATTTCAGAAAATAAAATAAAATTAGAATTTATTTCTGTAAAAATTCGAAAATATAATCCCTAAATAACTATAATTCCAAATAAACATAAACACAAATTAGCAATTAGATTTGTACATAAATTTGAACAAGAAACAATTTAAATTCAGAGTAAAAAATGAAGGAAAATTTTAATTTTATTTCCAAATGATTCGAATGTAAAATCCCTAAATAATTAAAATTCAAAATGAAATAAATAAAATTAGCAATTCGATCTGTATATGACCTCCAATAAAAAAATAAATTTAATTTCAATAAAAATAAAATTGTAATAAGGATAGCATGAATAGTATTAGAGGGGACCATGAAAGAGTGGAATATTGTCAATTTGTCAAACAAGAAGACATTTATCCACTAAAAAGCGAAAAGACAAGGCGATGGCAATTGTCCACCTTAGTTGTTTAACAAGGACAATGTCATGCGGCCTACATTATTCGTTCAACAAGGACAATGTCATGCTACTCACCGAAATCGTTGAAAAGAAAGGTCAGAGTCAAAGGAGCAAAGGGTCATGATGACGAGTAGTCAGCGTTAACATTGTTGAAAAACTCAGTGTGTAAATAAGGTCGATAATGGAGAAGCTTCGACAGAGAGAAGATGAAGTTTTGCATTAAAAATGAGCTATAACAATATATGGCCATCAGGCAGCTAGAACCACTATCACTGGTGAGGGGGACGACTTTACTGACGATGACGAGAAGATTCTCTATATCATTAGATAGCGAGTAAAATAGATATGCTGGCATTAGTGAAGATGCAAAGTCACTGTGGTTACTGAGGAAGTCATAACATTGATATAGCCAATGTCGAAGAAGATGAGAGGACAATACGGGAGAGGGACATTGGGCATGTATAACATTATGCATGCATATGTACAAAGAAAAGCATGGGCGTATAGAAGCAAAGATTGAGCAGCCATAAGGAATAGGCTTAGGGTCACCTGCGAGAGCGTAACAGGTGTCCATGGCAGGAGTCAACAACAGTTGTAGGTGTATGCATGTTTGATGTTGCAACAGTTAGCACTAAGCAACAATTGAAGAAAAATAGAAGATAACTTTGTGGTGGAGTATTGTGTTGGAATAGGTAACAACGAAGAGATTGTATTGGAATGGGTAATAGCTAAGTGGGATTGATTAAGAATTGAGTGTGTTGTTGGAGGTTGAAGTAGAAGAATGGTAGTGGTGAGAAGTGATAGAAGACACATAGTTCGATAGGGTAGCTAGTGTGTGAGGGACTATAAACAGTGTTACCTGTACACGCGTGTCCAACAAAATTTTCCTATGTCGACACATGTCCTAGTGTCGACACGGGGTGACACGCACCCCATATTCTTCTCCGGCGAGTCGCCATGGCTGGGAGGAGGAGCAAGCAGCCACGCCGGGTGCAGCGGAGGGCAAGGTTGCGTCGAAGAGTTTGGTGCCGGAGGCTACCACGGTGGTGGAATATTCGTGGCCTCATCTCTGCTTTGACCTCCCGCCCTGCCGCCTCTACCACATCACCCGCCAGTTCCATTCCCCTTGCTCCCTCGCTGCCTCCGCCAGTAACTTCCTCGAAGGAATGAAGTTGTTGCCCGACAGCTCCTCCTTTCTCACCAGCTCCGATGACAACTCACTCCACCTGTTGTACGCCCAGCTCTCATTTTAGCGTACCTTCTAATAGACTAATACCCCCCTAGAGTCTCGTAGCAATCAACTAAGGTGCCGCTCGGTTGGACTGAAATAAACTGGCTTATGGCTGAAATTATACTGTAACTGGCTGAAATTACATTGTAGCTGATGGTGGCTTTTCAGGTTAGCCCATCACGGACAATGCAAATGAATACGGGAAAAAAGAACCAGCAAAAAATCTCAAAAATGCCAAAAAGCCAAAAAAAGATATTTAGGAATAATAAAAAATAAATCAAAAGTTAGAAGTTCAAGTCTAAATCATCGGAGCCTAAAGCTACTTTCTCTTTCCTTGGGAAGGCCGGAGGATGCGTGCAGTTTGGACATGTGCAGTGAGGAAGAGAGATTAGGTGAGAGGAGAGAAGGAAAAGTGTAGTCTAGGATCTTCTACAGTTTTATCTTAATAAATGATGTGAAGATATGTATTTATATCCTATTTAGTACTCTAAAATATATTCAATATAATCTATATATATATATATATATATAAGACAAAACAAATAAATATACATCTAAATTATATGATTTGATATTAAAAACTTTAAAATAAATTTTGTCGTGCAAATAGGTGATAAACATGCCATGATCACGAATAGCTAGCCTAAAGTGTGAGAGGACGCATGATTGAACACACCTAGGGAGATCTAAGGTGGCTTCCAGGAAGCATATCATAGATCTATATATAATGAAATGTTGATTTTTAATGTGCTGTTTTGCCTTAACGTAACATTGCATATAGATATAGGTCACTTGTTACTTTTTGCAGCCGGGAGCCTTGCTGCACATGCATTCTTCGCTAAATGTTTAATGCTAGTTATAGTAATATGCAGTTCTTTAATAGCCACTTGATCCAAAATGAACGGCTTAGGTTCAACTATGCAACACAAGATGTGAGGGAATTTTTTAGTACCATTCCTCCTATTAGTTTAGACAAAAAAAATATCGAAGTACAAAATTTTCATATAGCCTGATTACAAATTAGGTCATATGCTTACATGAATACAACACTTTTTAAGAGAAGACAGTGATGACAACCCAACAATAGCTTCTCTCTTTTTTTTTCTTTTGAAAATTGGCGATCCAACGATATGAGAACGTGCAGAACCAGTGATTTAGCGTTTCAAGATTAATGACGTCAAAACATTTTTCTTCCACCATCCTGATCGGAGAAGAAGGCTTCCTTGCTAAGCTCTGAACTTGCCCTTTGTGTTTGGCACTACTATGGATCATGTATTTTGTTTAGTGAAATCACTTTCGAATACTTTCTTTGTTCAGCCACCCGCTGTTTCTGAACATAAATTGCAAGTAGAAATTATTACAAGCTAAGCTTGTAAATTACAGAGTCAAACAAACACTGCAGAGTTTTGTGACAAATATTAAGCACAAAGCTGACATGAATATTCTTAGAACAAGTGCATACTGACCAAACACTACTTGATCATGCATCTAAGAGTACAGATTAACAAGCTAACCTCCTCTCCAATTAACCTAAACCCTCCTTAATCATCTCTTAATCGCAGCTCCCCTTTGGGAACAACTAACACAAACATCACACATTAAGAGTTCCCACAGGCACCCACGGTGTTCCCCAGCTTGCCCGGACTATCGCCGCACCACCTCCTCGCCGCGCCGCCTCCGCCGCCTCTAAGACCGCCTCTCAGGCCGGCGTGACCGGCGCCTCCGCTTCCCTCGTCGCGCGGCCTCTTCCCCCCCACCGCCGGCGCAGCTGGCAGCCTCCGGCCCCTGACCTCCTGCACGACCCTGAGCAGCAGCATCACACCCTCCACGTTGAGGGACCACCACCCCATGTCGCCGCCGCGGCGGGCGTCGCGGCGTGGCGTCGTCCGGCTCGTCTCGATCGCGTCGAGGAGGTCGGACAAGACCGACTTGCTCGGCAGCGCCGCGGTGGCGACCGTGCTGGTGCCGGCATTGGCGCCGAGGGTGATGGTCAGGTGCCGCGAGGGCTGGAGCGCGCCGGCGAGGAGGGAGCGGCTGAGCAGCTTGACGACGGCCGACGTGCGGAAGGCGCGCTCCATCTGCCTGGCGCTGCCGACGGCGGTGGCGCGGTCAGCCGGCGAGTCAGCGGTGGCCCGGCCGGGCGGCGAGGTGGGCCTCTTGAGGCGCTGTATCCTAGCGTGGGCACGGACCCATGGGTTGGAGTGTTGGTTCAGGTCGCCGCCTTCGCCTGCACCCGAAACGAAACCTGCATCGATCGAGCAAAGATTTAGTTGCAGCACGAGACAGATGGCAGAAATTAGGTCTGCTTCAAATGGGCTTCCGCTTCTGACTTTAGAACATGACTTTAGAACATGTTAACTTTTAATTTTGATTTTTTGCCTTTTTGTTTTGGCTTTTTCTTTGTTGTCCGTGGTGTTTTAAATTTTTTTCTTATTTTTCTTTATTTTTTCAACTCAAAACATATTATCATTTGCTACATTATAATTTGAGTTAGTAACTAGAAGCCGCAGCCGACAGCTGTAGCTAATAGCTGGTTGGAGAGATTCCTTAATGTGGATATGTCTTAATGTAACATAATTAATGTTCACGTACTGTTTGTGATCCATATGTTACAAGTACGTATATCAGATATTCAGATGCGTTGAAGTGTATATACGGAGTTATCTACTTCAAATATACAGTAAGCACGATACCTAGTAAACAATTACGCATGAAGAATTGGAAATGCATCGCATGCATGGATCGTGTCATGTATACATGCATGATAATTACCTTGTGCCGTGGAGAGATCCTGGTACGCGCAGAACCGGGAGAAGATCTCGGCCAGGGTGGAGCACTTCCTCTCGGCCGAGCCGGCGGCGGCGGCGTCGGTCGGCACGACGACAGCGTAGAAGAATCCCGGCAGCTCGAAGACGAAGACACGGGCGTCGAGGCGAGCCACGAGCGCGTCCCTGGCCAGCATCCACTGGTGGTCGCCGACGGTGCACGAGGCCATGGACACCGGGTGGCCCTCGACGCGGATCATGTGCACCGCGAGGCCGCCGGAGCGGAACAGCCGCGAGCCCTCGAACCGGTCGCCGCACAGCACGAAGAGGCTCACCGGCCAAGAGCCGTCGATGGCGAACAGCTGCGTGTCCTTGCCCATGCGGTACTCCCGCGTCCGTCCGACCCGCATCGGCGGCCGGCTAGCTCCTCCGCCCTCCCGGGATGCCATCCGATTGGCAATGCTGCACGATCCAGAGACAAGCGACACATAAGCACACGATGAATATGTAGCTGGACGTGCATGTCCGCTACGCATGAAGAACCATATGTACTCATGCGAACACACATATACACACCGTCATAGCTACCATGCACGGCACAAGGATATATGTCCGTACGGTGCAGCTGGTTCGTTTATTAGCTGTAGTGAGTACTTACATATCTAGATATTTTCGGATATTTTTGGGGTCTGAGAGGCCTGAGAGGCAAAGCAAACACATTTCGATCATGATCCTGACCAACATTTCAATGGCTAACTAATGGCAGTGTGTAGTACTGACCAATTAACAACTAGAAGCGGCGGTGTATTGTGCTGCTTACCACGAGAAGTTTTTCTTTGGGACGCCCTCTCTCTCGAGATCGGGCTATATAGAGATCAGATGGACGAAGAAGGCACAGGGACAGAGAGGTAGAGAGAGAGAGAAAAGGAAGAAAAGACTCGAAGAGGTCGATCGATCGATCGATGCTTGTACGAGAGAGAAGCCATAGTCGCGGCTGGCCACTCTTAAATAAGAGGGCCAAAGGCGCGCGCGAGCTCGACCTCCGGTTCGGAGAGACGATAGCGGGCGGAGGGCGGGAGCTGAGGGAGGAGAGAAGAAGGCGAGAGCGCGCGCCACGCGCGCCGCACGCCGGGGAGGGACACCTCGCACGCGCCCGGCCCCTGTGCCCTCGCCTCCGCGCCACATCGCCTGGGACCCAGCGCCCCCGCCGGGGCCAGCGGCGCTACACGTGGCCCCGCCGCGCTACGTGGCTGGCGCGCGGCCACGCGTTAGGCTGCTCTGGCCCCCCTCGCATGTGGCTCTGCCGTGCGACCGCTTCCCCCGCCCACCGGTCGGGTTCGTGGTGCGCCCGTCTCTGCGCGGGCCTGCATGCATGCGCGGTCGGGCTTTGGTTCGTTTCCTCGGAAATTGTGAGCAGGAACGTAGGAGGTGCTAGTTACGCCACGTGTGCATCACCAATCTCAAAGCTTCTTCTCTTCCCCATGGCTTCTCCTTCATTGTTGCCAAGCACAGGCAGTCCCCATAGCTTTTCCTCTTCCTGCTCTGTCTCCGTCTCTACCAAAGTGTCAAAGTTATGCTTAGAAGACTGCACCAATGTCTAAAACGATACTCGTTGGAGATGGGAGGAAGTAGGAGTACTAGTTTAATGGTAAGTATCAAAGGAAATTTTGGCTAAAGCTAAAGTGTGTTGGCACTCACTAGTGGCAGGCAAGATAACACGGAGAAAAACAGAGGAGTTAACTTTTATTTTCTCATCTTCTTACATTACTCAAAGTTATCATATATAGGAGAGGTACATAGGTCCTTATATAGGCCAATAAACTGACTTGAAATATACTTGTTTAGTGGTTGTTTGGATCTCTAAAATATAAATACGTTTTAGCTAAACGAGTTTTAAATAGGTTATTAGGAAAACCAGTTTTGAGTTAGTTAGTCCGTTAGCGCAAGTTTTATTAAAAATCTGTTTGGATGACTTCGAGCTGGAAATGAGGTAGAGTAAAACCATGTTTGGTTAAAACATATTTTTATTTCTCAGTATGTTCCCTTGGTCCCTCAGTCTTCACTTTCCCCGTTTCATACTCCCTCTCACTTTCCGGCTATCATCGGCGACCAAAAATAGAGTGCCGTGCCCCACCGAGCCTCCGCAGCCGTCGAGGCCGAGATTGGGATAAGGCTGCGCCGCGCGCTCTCTTCTCCGTCATTCTCACCACCGCCTGCCCGCCATGAGTTCCTTGCTGCGGTCGCAGGCGACCGTCTCGGCGTATGGGTGCTGCCACCATCTCCTGCTCACATCGACCACCGTGCCAGCGAGGAGTGGGTGCGTGGGGTGCGGGCGCGCATGCAGACTCACGCTTGTGCGTCGCTGCTTTCTATTTCTGGGCACAGGTCCGCTTCTTTTCTTGGTTTTGTGTGTGCGGAACATTGAATTGAGTAAGTGAACCTAATTGATTAGTTTGCAATCCTTTGATGAAGGCTGACGAGTTGAAGGGACTGCTCAATTCAGTAAGGGAGGATGTGGATCAGGTGTGAACATAGTCTACTTCGATGGATCTGGATGCCTGATTGATTGATTGTCGACATGCCTCCCTCAAATCTTGCAAGACTGCTGCTGTTCTGGAATCACAGAATGCATATCCTGGTAAGAATGCATTAGCCAGTTACTAGCAGAACTATGATGTGTTCACTGATTTGGTTTCCTTTTCAAATGTCTTAATAATTTATTAATCACGCAATCCTTATATCGTGCTTAGGCGGCAAAACTTGCTTAGGCGCGAAAGCGGGATCGTGAACAAAATTTCCCGCGTGGTGGTGGCTCAACCAGATCGTGGTTCTTGAAAACCAGTTCTACTAAAAATGATGTGGACCCGTTTTTACTAATACGCAGTTTTCTCGTTTTGTGGAAATTGAGTTTACCTTGTACGGGAGTTTGTTGGGAGATCCAAACACAATTTTAGAGGTAGTTACGGTAAAGCTAGTTTTATGGAGGCTAGTTTTGATAAAACGCTAGATCCAAACAACCCCTTAGTTTCCTATAGCTAGCAAGGATCACATGTCTAGCCTTTTGTTTACTGCCATTAACTAGCTGCTGACAGCAAACCGGATTACTCATTTGAGTGGCTTACGGCTGAAAAGCACTGTAGCTGGCTGAAAAAACACTGTAGCTGACAGAGGCTTATTTAGCATAATTAAATTTAAAAAAATTTAAAATAGAAAAAATATATTAGCCCATCACGTATAATGCAAACAAATACGAGAAAAAAATAACCGGCAAAAAAGCTCAAAAAAAGCCAAAAGTTCAGAAAAAGACGAAATTTATGAATAGCGAAAAATAAGCCAGAAGTCAGAAGCTGAAGCCGAAACGAGCGGGTGTAATATATATCTAGCTACTGCTACTTATTACTAACTTTGACCAAGAAGTAACAGAAATGCAAAGTTTGCTCTACAATTTGGTATATGTCGGCAGCACTTATCTACTATTTGACATAACGTCGATTCATGCAGCCCACTCAAAATAAGATTACAACAACATTCACTCTCTTAATCTTATTGCTTCTTTCGCATCTTGTAGCCCGATTTTCTAGCCCATCTCTAAAAACTTTGCATGTCCAAGAGGCTTGGTTAGTACATCAGCAAGCTGACATCGGTCTTCACATGTTCTACTACCATCCTGCCACTCTCAACACATTCACGGTGATAACGTGTGTTAATATGCTTACTCTTGTCATAATGAACGGCTTCTTGCAAAGAGAAATTGCAGAATTATTATCTACCATCAATGTGACTTGACTCGGTTCTTTGTTCTTCATGTCACTTATCAATCGACTGAGCCAGATACCTTGAAATGCAATTATTGTGGAAAAAATGTATTGAACCTCATATGATGACAATGCCACTACCTTGAACCAAAAAAAGTATACAACTCCCATAGTACTCTTCCGATCATCAACATCTCCGGTAAGATCACTATGTTATATCAGACCAACTGCAGTTGCCTTTCTCTTCTCTTTTCATACTGACAACCAAAACTTAAAGTGCCACTTACATATCTTATGCCATGTTTGTATTGGCTTCTAAAGCTACTTTTCTACAGTACCTAACTTTTAAACAGAGCGTTTTTTCAAGACGGGATCTACTAGTCGATTGTAGTACACACTGTAGTGACTTCATTTATATCAGCCAAAATAGCGCGTGAGTATTTATCTCTCTACAAACTTCTCTAAAAATTGTTACTATTCATAAACCAAAATCAAAATCCAATATGAACAAGCCCAATATGTGCTTCATGACTGCCATGCGTGTGTCATGGGAGTTTCCATGTAGCAACTCACAATTCCCATAGCATACAATATATCCGTCCTTGTGTTTATCAGATATATCAAGGTACTGATAATGCTTCTATAAAGTGTTACGTCAACACGAGAATTAGTGCTCATCTTACTCAACTTTAATATTTCTTCCATGGGAATTTGACTAGGATTGCACTAGCTCATGCCACACTTCTCCAAGATCCTAGTTGCATAACTAGATTGACATAAGACAATTTCAATTGGAGTTTGCTCCACTTCAATACCGAGATAGTAACTTAGCAATCCCAAGTCACTCATGTTGAATAAAGTCTTCATCTTCATCTTGAGTTTATCTACTTGTTTAGGATCTGATCTTGTACTAGTTAAATCATCAACACACACACACACACCAACGAGCAGCTTTATTCTCCGTCATTTCTCTTGTACACCGCATGCTCAAATGGACTTCTTTCGAACCCAAGTGACACCAACATATTGTCCAATTTTGCATACCATGCTCTTGGCACCTGCTTAAGCCCATATAGCACATTATTTAACTTCAATACCTTATGCTCGATGTCTTTCTCAATAAACCCAGGTGGCTGGATTACATACACTTCTTACTCGAGCTTACCATTGAGAAATGCTGATTTAGCATCCATGTGATGCACTTTCCAACCTTTTTGTGCTACAGATGCAATGAGAAGCCTCATTGTCTCAGGTCTAGCCACTGGGACAAAAACTTCCTCAAGATCCACTCCCTGATGTTAGACAAAGCTTTTGCTACAAGTCTTGCTTTATGCTTTACTATTGCACCTTGTGTATCTTTCTTTATTTTACATACCCACTTCAAACCAATTGTCTTGTGACCAAGTGGTAGATCAGCCAACTCTCATGTGCTATTTTTTTAAATGGATCTTATTTCTTCATTCATTGCATGTCACCAACATTTCTCCTACTTGGCCTCTTCATAGTTCACTGGTTCTTGAAAAGTCACCAACATAGTCCGGTTCCATTTCACTTATGAGTTATGCATCATATATCTCCTGGAGAGATTGGAAATGATGTGGTCACTCTGAATATGGTGTTGATGAGGACATAGTGGAGCCTCCAATGCTTGTCATTGGTGACGAGCTTGATGCTATTGTTCCTGTCTCCTCCATAGCGTGACCAATACTCGTGCCACCACTCAAGCTACTTGGCGCTGGACTAGGCGGTCTGACGAATGGCACACCTTCAATACCTCTAGCTGGTGCATCAGTTGTATGACCAGTATCATGGAACACGATAAACACATCACCATGTCCTAATGAATTAAGAACTTGTCCATGTCTCGTCTCCCACTCCCATAGCTTCTCCTTATCAAAGATCACATTGTGATTGATGTGCAACTTCTTCTACTTCTTGGGATCATACAGGCGGTACGCCTTGGACCTCGGTTTATTTCCATGAAATACTATATGAGTACTCCAGTCAGCCAAGTTCTTGAGGTGAGGCTCGGTTTATCTTACATATGTCAAACAACCAAAAGTCTGAAGATGTGTTACCTTTGGTTTCTTCTTGAACCAGGTTTGATATGGGGTCATCCCATCTAAGCTTCATATTGGCACGTGATTTAGAAGGTATATGCCGATTAACACTGCCTCTCCCCATAATGCTCCAGGCTTGCCCTTGCTTTTTAGCAAACTTCTTGCCATGGCCACCATTGTTTGGTTTCAATGCTCCACAACTCCATTCTGTTGCGGGGAGTACGACGCCATGAGATGCCGCTGCAATCCTAGGTCACCACAGTAGCATGTGAACTCATCTAACGTGAAGTCGCCTCCATAGTCTGTCCTTAAGACCTTCACCTTGTGGTCGACCTCCATCTCGGCTAATGCCTTCACTTTTTTAAACACGTTTTAAGGCCTCATCCTTCATCTTGAGTAACCGTATCCACATATATCTTTTGTGATCATCAACTAATAGAAAAAAATACCGATTACCTCCTGGAGTTACAGGTGTTATAGGGCCACACAAATCCTCATGTAGTAGCTTGAGCGGCCTGTCTGCCTGGTACATCGAGTTGACGGGGAATGGTGTGCAACGCTGCTTGCCCGTCATATAGCCCTCGCACAGTTGATTAACATGGTTGATTTCTGGCATTCCTTCAACCATGCCCTTGTGTGAGAGATCCCTCAGTGTACGAAAGTTCAGATGACCATATTATGTATGGCACAGCCACTCCTTCTCTTGATACTTTACTAGGAGACAAACTGGATGCGCATAATTGAGATTTAGTACATACAACCAATTTTGTGATATCTTCACTTTGGCTAGTAGCCTTTTTTCCTGTCGAAGATGTGCAGGTACCCATCCGTGTTCATCGAGTTGGCCCAAACTCAAGATATTGCTACACAACTGGGGGATGTAATATACACCTGTCAGTAGCTTATGCTCCTTGGTTTGAGTCTGAAGCATAACTGAGCCGCCGCCACATATACCCACAACCGAGCCGTCACCAAACCTCACTAAGCCATATATCTTGTCGTCCAGTTCAGTAAACATCTCTCTACACCAGGTCATGTGATTACTGGTCTCGGTGTTGAGATACCACATCATGCTTTTGTAATCTTCTCTGACTCTGAGCTTCGAGTTCACCTTCTCCTCATTGAGCAACACATGATCAGATTTGTTATAAGTGGATCGCACAAGCTCACATGTTTCCACTGCCAGGAAAGTAGGCTCATCGTCGTTGTGTTTTTCCGCAAAGTGTGCCCTCTCCACCTTTTTCAAGTGGCACTCGGATGTGAAATGTCCGTAGTCTTGGCAGTTGTAGTGGCTCACTTTTGCTTTGTCAAACTTAAAACTCTTCTTATAGGAATCGTCAATGCACTCGCCATCACCGCACCCATGACCACACTCACGGCCATGTCCATTTCTACCATCCTTCCACTCTGAACCTCTGGAAGGGCCCTTGCCCTCTTTCTTCCTAGACTTGGCCTCCCATTCAGCACTAGTCAATAGTATGTGCTCATCTTCTTTGCCGCAATAACCTTAGAGTCGTTTCTCATGCACCTTGAGTTGACCAAACAACTCCTCAATTGACATCTTCTTCAAGTTCCCAAATTGCTCCAATGTGAAAGCAATTTGTAGGAACTTTGGTGTCACCACGCGTAAAACCTTCTCTACCACGTAGGAGCCGAGAATCGATTTTCTCCCCAAGTGTGTGCATCTTGCTAATCACCATGGTGATTCTCATGGCAAAATCATCCACGGACTTCTCTTCGTGCATTAGGAGCCCATCAATCTCGCTCTTGAAGGTCTGGAGTTTTGCCCTTGTTACATGATCGCCCTCCCCACGTACATGGACTTTAACACAGCCTATGCATCTTTGGCTGTCCTCTTCTCTGAGAGAAGTATTTCCTTGCTCACCCCCGTTGATAGATAGCTGCAAGTGCTATCTTGTCATGCCGGTTGTTGATCTCTCCCTCAGCTTCAACTATGTCCCATACGCCCTACGCCTCCATGTAGATGTGCATCTCTATCGGACACACCGCATAGTTTGTGGTTGTCAGCAGTGGGTATTGTAGAGATACCGAACTCTCCTTCCTGGTTGCCTCGACATCATAGCGTCGTCGGTACCGTTCTTCACTGGCATCTACGATATCACTAAGGTTCTGATACCAAATATTAGCACTCACTAATGGTAGGCAAGAAAACATAGAGGAAAGTAGACAGGTACTTAACTTTTATTTTATCATCTTCTTACATTACTAAAAAGTTATTATACATAGGAGAGGTACACAGGTCCTTATATAGGCTAATGAACAACTTGAAATAATTTGTTTAGTCTTCTACAACTAGCAAGGATCACATGTCTAGCCTTTTGTTTACTGCAATTAACTAGCTACTAACAGGAAACTGGATTACTCAACTAATATCTACTGCTGCTATTTGTTACCAACTTTGACCAAGAAGTAACAAGATATGGAAAGTTTGCTCTAGAATCTTAGGTAGGTTCTTTTATACTATGATTTATAACTAAAATTTTTAAATTCTGAGCTATTTGCAAGAGGCAATACATAGAGGGAAATAGTCGTATGTAATTTTAACTGATATAGCTGAACTTGGTACAGTTTGTACTACAATCTATTTATAAACCCCGTTTTAAAAAAATATACCGTTTAAAAATTAATTTCTGTAGCAAATAGAAACCAAAGTCTAAATAAAGTGCTTCCAAACCCATCCCTTATATATGTCGGCAGCACTTATCTACTATCTGACTTAACATCGGTTCATACAGCCCACTCAAAACAAGATTACAAACAAGTTCTAGCAGGTGCATGATTCTCCGGATCCCTATGCATTCCAAAAGTACATTCCTCCGGAGAATTAGTAAGCGATCCAGGATCATGGGCGGATTTAATGGTATTCCTGGGTATTCCCGGGAATACCCAACTTTTTTGGTGTAATCTTTAGTATATATGTATGTAGACTTATATATATAAATGTATAATGATGTATTCTGTGATATTTTCGTTATTCTAGCCCACAACGGCCCAAAAAACAGCCTATTGGCCTGGCTCCCATCCTCTCCGAGCTGCGGCGGCTGCCTCCCGATTCCTGAATCCCAATTCCCAAACCCTAGTTGCGGGCCGTTCTGATTCCTGCGGCTGTTCGGTGCCTGACCAAGCTGCTGAACGAGCTCCACCCCTACCAGCGCCAGCGCGAGGACACCGTGAACTCTCTCGCCTACGAGGCAGATAGGCCGCTAGGCCAGCAGCGCTCTGCCTCTGCAGGCTGCAGCTGTGAGCTGTCCCCTGTCCAGAGGATAACAAATTTGCAAGGTGAGTTGTTGAGTATTGAGTATTGACTTGTACGCACAACGCACTATTGGTTGATGATTTGCTGATTTAGAGTCATGTACAATTACAACGCTATTAGTATTGGTTTGCAAAATGAAGAACAAAAATAAATCGGTTGATTTGAGGACTTTGTGGGATAGAGCAGCAAAGACAAGGAAGGTGGAGTTAGGTTCTACATCAGTGCCGCAACCAGTTACTATGGAGAGTGATGCCCAGCCTCAAAATCCAATTGTTCAAACTGTTGTGCCGGTAACTAATGAGAGTCAAGTTCATAATCTAACCATTCCATCTATCGATTCATTTGCTGCTTTTGACAAAGACAAATTGGTTAAGCTTGCTGGATTTTATCCTAAGGATTTCTCAAGCTTAGAGTTGATCCATCTTCCTCCTCAACTCAATTTGTACATTACTGATATGCGCACTGATGAAAGGTTTAGAAATGTGAGAAGTCTTGCTGAGCTTTCCATTAAGCTTATTGAAACAAAGAAGCATCTTAGACATGAAGTTGTTTACAGGCTTCTCAAATTGGTGCTAGTGCTTCCAGTAGCAATTGCAAGTGTTGAAAGAGTCTTTTCTGTCATGAATTATGTGAAGAACAAATTGAGAAATAAGATTGGGGATCAATACTTGAATGATTGCTTGGTTACATTTATTGAGCGGGGGTTCTTTCTACAAGTTAAGGACAAAGACATCATCAACCGCTTCCAAGCTATGAAGAATCGCAAGGTTAAAGCAACATTATAGTATTTTGTAAGTTCTCTTTATTACTTATTAGTTTGTTTCATGCATATCTTAGAGCTGAACAATTTGTTATTTGACTATTTTTGTGACTTTAATTATCGATAACGTACTACTCTGAACTATATTTTAAATCTATGGATTGGATTTTTTTATGTGAGAGTGGGAATACCCAAGGTTGAAATCCTGGCTCCGCCACTATCCAGGATTCGAGGGTCCAGACTCTAGGCCAAAATATTTCTCGCGCGCTTCTTAGGTCACGAACGTCGAAGCATACTGCTAGCTGCAGCTGCAGGAGGCAGCGACGCAGACGGCGCTTCCATCGACGCACCGGACGGCCGTCACTCGCGGCAGCGGCCGCCGCCGCCGCCGCCCCACTCGGGGGCGCGCGTTGCTCGACACGCAGGCTCACCGCGCGCCACGTGCCGGAGCGAAGTACGAGCGGCGTGGTGTGATTTGCCGCCTCTCGGAGCAGCCCAAGGGTCCCCCTCCCACCTCAGAGGCCAACGATCGTCTGAATGCTAGGACGGCCCACTTAGCCTATCACCTGTTGGGCTTAAAGCCCAACCCACGCATGCCATGAAGGAAGATTTGACCCAAAACACCGGGCTCGCCGTCGCCAAAACCCAACGCCGCCGGAGGCTCACATCAAGAGCTCAGCTATCGCTGGTTTTGTGCTCATCTTTCCAGGGGCCTTCTTCAGGTCGATGGGCTGGCTTGTGTGACCAACCATGTCTGGCAAAGAGACTGAGTATCCCTCTGTTCTTTTTTACTACACTTTTTTACTTTTATGATTTTTAAGATACAAATTTAACCGTTATTTTTTATAAATTACATTAAAATATACTTATAATATTATAATATTATAAAAATATTTTTAATAATAATTTAATAATATAATTTTCGTATAACCAATCTAGATAATTTTAAATCTATTGACGATCAAACTTTAAAAAGTTTAACGGCACATATTCTAGTATGTCAAGTAAAAAAAGAACAGATGGAGTATATCGTAGCTATTGGTAGCTTACCCTGCACTGGATGTCTGGCAAGGCTACCTCTGAATGTTGTTTTCTATTTGAGATGATGTGCTCCTCTAAGTATGCAACAAACTCATGAGTCATGACCATGAGGGCGATAGTTGTTAAGCCAAATGCTGCAAATTAAAGCTGTGTGGTTGAGCAATGAGAACTAATGAAACAAGCAAATCATAAGGTCAGTTTGGGTCAGCCTATCAATTAGATTGCTGAATTCTCGGGCTGTCGAGTATAATGCAGTAGTTGGAGTAGACTAACAGTAGTATTATCAAGGGTGTACTTGTTTAATTAAGGTGGTGACTTAATTGGTTCCAATAATTTTCCATGAGCCAACTAGTGCCTACATTAGTCTGCGCTTTATGTTTTCATTATACAGGTACACTACTACTACTTAGTTTTAACAATTGTGCAGTGTAGCAACAAAAAAGTCTGCCTAACTGCCTACCCACTGATGAACTAGTAGTTGCATGAGCAAACCTCACTGCCGGTGCACGTTAGCCATAATATATCAGCTGTTGTCTACCAATCTATATAAACAATATTAAGGCATGGTGATCGCTGAGTGTACAATACTGCAAATTTTTAAGCGTTGGTGACAGATGATTTATTTCTTGCTTTCTTTTCTAAGAAAAGGGTGTAGTAGTTGACATACAGTCATCTTACTAGACAGCAGAGAGGTTACAGAACAAATACCAGAAAATCCACAGATAACCCACCAAACATGCTGTAACTAGCGGGTCTTGAACCGTAAGTTTTAGCTAGCCACTAGTACGAGGACAACGTGTTACTCACCTTAGCTATTTGACAAGAACAATATTCCACTATTGGTAGGAGCTGTTAAAGAGAAAAGCTAGAGTGAAAGAAGCCAAGCGCCACGATGATAAATGAGCGTCAGTGTTGTTGAAGAAGTCAGTGACCAAAAAACCTTGATGATGGAGAAGCCTTGACAGAGAGGAGATAAAGCTTCGCAGTGAAGATGAGCTATATACGATATGGGACGACCATCGGGTAGTTAGGAGCATGCAATCGCTTCTTCATATCATTAGACAACAACTAAACCATATGTGCCATCATCAATGAAGATAGGAGATCACCACAATTAGTGAGGAAGCCACATGTTGAGTTGGCCAACATCAAAAAAGAGGAGCGATCGACACGGTAGAAGATGACATTGAACATGTATAGATCATGCATGTGTATATATATGCATGTATCCATACGAATAGAAACACAGACATACAGAAATAGAAGAGCAAAGAGCTCAGAGTAGAGATGGCGCAGCCGTAGGAAACAGGCTCAGGATCACTGGAGAGAGCGTGACAAGTGTCCCCATCAGGAATCGGCGATGATTGCACATGTATTTATGTTTGATGTCACAATGGTGAGAAGAAGAAAATAACTATGTGGTAAAATATTGCATTTGAAAGGGTAGCAGTTAAGAGGGATCGATTAAGAATTAAGCTTGCTATTGGATGTTCAAGTAGAAAAGTTATGATGGTGAGAAGAGATAGAAAACATACGGTTTAGTGAGGCCGCTGTCGTGTGAGAGAAGATAGTACAAGGTTGGTCGTCCATAGTGCATCGGTGTATATGTGAGTAAGGTACTTTAATACCATAAAAACTAATGAGATAATTTGTCGCACATATAATCAACGTATTGCTTGAGATTAAAATAGAGGTGTGCGTGTATGCATGCATGCATACATTTTGAAAAAGAGTAACTAATAGAGAAAAAATATGGATATGCAGCTATATGTTTCATACATGATGGAGAGTGGTTACGTTTCTAAAAATCCCAACATCTTATTATGATCAATGACTTTCTTCGATGAAAGCCCATACTTCAATTATGTTTCTCAAGTTATATTTTCCTTTAAGTTTCTATTGTTATTTCTAATGTTTGTGATGTCTTAAAATCTAAATAGCTTATAAGATATATAAATATATTCTCAAACATCTAAGTTATATTATTTGATATGCTAACTTTTAAACAAAATTTAGCTGTGTAAATATGCAGACCACCCTGCTAGTTCTACTTAGAAAATGACTCTGTCTCTACGATTAGGTGTGATGTTGTAACATTACAGAGATGCATCCAGCTAATAGAGCAAGACACACAAGGATGAGCTTTAAGGCAAACGGGGAGAAAGGAAAAGAAGCAACAAAGCAAGATCTAAGTAATAAAGTTCAAGTGTTCAACACATTAGCTAGATATATGTTCTCCTTTTCATCTTAACATCTTAGTTTAGTTGACCAAGCCATGGCATTAAAAAAACAGGAAGAGACATGCCATGATGCAGCAAGGAGGGTAGGGTGAACAATTGAACATACCCTGATCAACTCGGCTTCTGGCTTATTTTTCACTATTCATAAGTTTCGTCTTTTTCTGAACTTTTGACTTTTTGTTGAGCTTTTTTGCCGGTTCTTTTTTTCCCGTATTTGTTTGTATTATACGTAATGGGCTAACATATTTTTTTATTTTTAAATTTTTTTAAATTTAATTATGCTAAATAAGCCTCTGTCAGCTACAGTTTTTTTTTCAGCCAGCTACAGTGTTTTCAGCCATAAGCCATGAGCTTTTCAGCCGAACCGATCACCACGTTAAGTTAAGTACTACATGATGGGGGAAAAAAGTTAAGTACACGCAAAACTGAGTTGTGCTGAAAGCATTTCATCCACCCGTCGGTGGATTTGGTGATCAATTAGGCAATGCACGAAACAAAACCATGCTGCAAATTGTAGTGGTGCAAGTACAACATGACATCTTAGAAGGCAAGGTACACTAGGATAATCATATGGAAACTCAATGGCAAGTGGCAATTTTCAAATATAAAGTAAACACATTTAGAGGCTGAAAATAAAAATTTAGGGATGTATTTTCTTGTCTTCACTTCACCAAATTCTGAGTTTGAATGAAGAGACAAATTTTCAGGCATAAGATTCAAGAGAAACATAATAGAGAGCTTAGGTATAGTCAGCCATTCTGGAGCGTCAATTTTACAATTGGACGGCCTGAAGGACGTTGGAAGACATGGTACTGTAGCCATGTGTCATTAGGATATCTTCAATGATATCATCTTAGCTGTCTCTTACCTATATTAAATGAGTAAACTTCTATATAGAGAAGAGAGAAGGTGAAAAGAGATAATGTATTGTCTCTTTATGCAAGAGTCGATTTGAACCTGCAAACCAATGAAAATAATAAAAGGGCATGGGTAAAAAGTTATGGTGAAAATAGTATAAAATAGATAGATAAATAATTTACTGTTGGAGAAGTTGTCTCTAGTGCTATATTTAGATGAGATGAACATTAGAGATAACCTTAAGAGATAAATTATTGTACATGCCCATACTGTTGTCTCATAAGGCAATTTTGCCGAGAAAGCCAAGTACAGAGTTGTAGATATCCTGCATAATATTGCATACTTTTACAAACAGGTAGAATATGAACTCACAATGGAATTCAAAAGGTTTAGCAGAAAATTCTTCTACTAGGACTCCTCGCATAAGAATAGTCCTCACGTAAGAATGCCCTCGTTGTAGTCCAAGAATGCCCCCTCGTTACGGTTCGAGAATTGTTGACACAGATGGTACCGTAGTAACTTTTAAAAAAAAAATGTAGTCACCAAACATCTATTTTACAAATTTAACCTTCGTCGTTGACCTACTGAGCTTGATAGGTACCTACCAAGCTAGAAGAGCTTGGTAGATCTATAATAGCTTGGAAGCACCTGCCGAACTCCGCAAGCTAGCAGGTTGCTGCCAAACCCCCATGTGCAGCATGCCGCTATGCAGCTTAATTAGGAATTGCTAATTAAAGCAATAATTGCATTCCTAAATAAAGGCACATACCGTGCAGGGGCGCCTTCGCAGGTGACCTGCCAAGTTTAGTAAGTTCACAGAGAGGGTTATATTTGCAAAACAGACAATCGGGGGACAATTTTTTTAAAAAGTTGCTACAATGATATTTTTTGTGTACAATTATACGATTCGATCATGATCTCACAAATCTCGACGCATAATCTATAACGCCCCTATTTTTGGGGTTGTTATGTTTTTCCCGTAACTGTTCAGTTGCGAGCAGTGGCGAATCCAGGATAAAAATAGAGGGGGAGCTCTACTGTTGAGGCTATAGCATAACATAAATATACTAAACCTACATATACTAGTTCTACTTTCTATGGTTGGAGGGTTACTGCTAGTTGCATTGTTTAAAAAATATTTGTGCAAAGTTCGCTTCTTCATTTTTATAAATATAAGAATAATTAAACAATAACTAATTAAATAAATTGTCTAATTGGCTTAATGCCTGATAGCTACTATGATTAAACAATAATTTGCCTCAGTTAAACAATAACTTACTCTGAGTGCCCTCACCTCACGCGGTTAGCTCGTCACGCCTCACGGAGACACGAAGTCACGGGCAGTCGGGCCTCGGGCACTCGGGCAGACGACGGGCAGCTCACAGCCTCAGTGCTTCACGCCACCTAGAGTCTGCAGATCTGCTCAAGTGCTCAAGAGTCAAGACCTCAAGTCATCAAGACATCAAGTGCTCAGTGCCTCGGTGCTCACAGTACACACCTCATGAGTCAGGGGTCAGGCGGTCACCACTTCCATTCGGCGAACGGGGAATCGCGGGTGCCCGAGCGAATGGGGAATACTGCCTCGTCGTCTCATCGGCGTTGTCGCTCGTCGATGTCGCCTTGTCCGTCGCTTCGCTCCACCGCTCGGCCTCGCCTGCGCAGCCGCGCCAGCGCCTGACCGCCACCGAGTGGCCGACAGCCTCCCCCTCGGCCTCCGCGTCGAGTCGCCCTCCGTGCCAGGCCGCCAACCACCCCCGGCCTCCCCCTCTGCGGCTCCGCACCGAGTCACCGACCGGCGACTGCCTCCCCCTCCACCGCGCCGGGCAGTCTGGCTCTTCTTCATCCTCTGACCTCCAGTTCTTCAACCACCGGGCTGGCTGGGTCGTCTTCAACCACGGTGGGAGGAGGGGGTGCTCGAGCACCTACAAGCACCCACGGTGGATTCGCCACTGGTTGCGAGGTACTATAATCGAGTGTACATCATGCCAACCCAAGCTCCTTCATAAAAGCCAAATTTTATTATAGAATTTATGTCTTAATAGCCTAGTTTTACACAGCGGGACATACGGTCCAAAGTTATATTACATCACAAAAGAAACACCATAGGTGTACTTAAGCGAGGATAAGTCCTAAAACCAGATATCGTCCACGTCGAAGTCTTCCTCGAGGGGCTTCTCATTTTCTTCTTAAGCTTCCTCTGTTGATATTTTAGCAAACATGAGTGCAACCAACCGTACTCAATAAGTCACATGAGAAATGCTATTTAATTGCTAGGATTCTCAAGAGATGGGGGACATAGTGGTTTTATTAAGGTATTTGTTGATGCAATTTTATTTGTAAATATTTTTGAAAATAAAATAACAAACTTTAACTTCTTAAGAGAAATAGGGTTGAAACAAGTTAATTACCAGATTGAAACATTATTAAAGTTACTTATGCGTTGCTATTGAAATCACCATTAAACACAGCTTTCTTTTTTTGGAATCATGGTGTATTTGAATACTATTTATAGTTTTGAGTCTACAGAGTTGCCCAACTTTACCCACAAGATTTTTCAACCCTCATGACTGAGTTGAGAAAATAAAATTTTTCATTGCTCCCCTCTTTATATAGCCTCTACTCGGTAGGAAATGGAACCACACTGTACGATGTGCTGCGACCCAATAATGAGTGGATCTACCGTTGCTAAGAATAGTTTTACCGCTTCCATACCACCCCTTTGTTATGCGGGTTGTTCCCTCTTCTGGAACCCCAATCATCCTGTAGATATTCAATTAATTTGAGTAGCTACTAGACCAGATTTGATAAGTCAAAACTTATGGTTGAACGATCACTATATTATTTGCTCATTATAAGGTTCTGGTCTTTATTTTTCATCAATGAGGTAGACATCCACAAACCAATAACTCAGTGCATTGCAGCACTACCACCACTCCAATCCAAGGTTCCTCCCTAGGATAAGGTCGTGGATTTCAACTATCTCACGGCTTTCCACGCTTCATCTTTCACTCTAGTATCATTTTGTAATTCTACCAGCAAAACACCGAATCTCTTAGTAGTATGAAATATTTGAATTCTTAGTCTATCATGGTATATTTTATAGTAATTTATTAGTACTAAGGCTTGTGAAAGTGAATATGGCCATCAAATAAAATAGGACTTCTCAGTGGTAGGACAGCTGAATTATCATATCATTTTAAACATTTATTTTAAATAAATAACAGTGCATAAATAAAGAATAATGAAAGTACCGATAATTAATTAATTAACGAATGTAGATTTAATATGATCAAAAACATGTGACTTGCCTTGCTGTTCAAAATACTCTACTGGCTCGTAATCTTCAGTGTCTTGACTTGGTCCTTAGTCCGTCGATTCAGTGGAGTTGGAAGCTAGCGCAAGCAATGAAATGGTTTAAACGGACTGCAGATGATCAAAATAGGTGTATATATATAGTATAAATAATAGGGGCACCATGGTGCCCAGTGTTATATTTGGTTACTTACTAAATTCCCCTTTTGGGGGAGAAGGGTGGATTGTTAGTGTGGATGATTGAGAAGATATAATTGGGGGACATGTATGGATGGGTTTCATTTGTGTATTTGGTGGAATTTGGCATATCTTAACCAAACCCTTCGCATGGGCTCGCCGTGCATTTGTATGGTCTAGAGAAGCTTACTTGTCTTATAGTTTAGGCGTTTTATCTGTCTTTGGTTTTATCGTTTGTTGTTTTGCCTGGTTCAATAATATGGCTTATTCAAGTGAGTTTTATGGACCCACTGGGCCAGAAGCTTCTCAAGCTCAAGCATTTACTTTTCTAGTTAGAGACCAGCGTTGGTCTACCCAAGGACCCACAGGTTTAGGTAAATATCTAATGCGTTCCCCAACGAGAGAGGTTATTTTTGGAGGGAAAGTTATGCATTTTTGGGACCTTCGTGCTCCATGGTTAGAACTTCTAAGGGGCCCCAACGGTTTGTACTTAAGTAGGTTGAAAAAAGACATACAACCTTGGCAAGAATGACGTTCGACAGAAAATATGACCCATGCTCCTTTAGGCTCTTTAAATTCTGTGGATGGCGTAGCTACCGAGATCAATGCAGTTATATATATATGTGTGTGTGTGTGTTTATTGGGATTTGGTGAACAGTAACGAGTATGTATAATAATAGGTCAGTCGGTACGAATAGTAACAAGTCTACACTATTTGCTGCTGGTAGGGTTGAAACAGTACAGGGTCGGATCAGTGTGAACAGTGATCTAAGTGTTGGGATCAGCTCAACTGGTCCTAGAGTGTTGGGCCACTACTATGCAGTCCATGGCCTGCCGTGAACAATCGCATTTCTCCTTGGTTCGGTGCTATAGTATCTCGAGCAAAGGAATGGTGACGATGGCCAATTTTGGTGCCGACGATGGTCTTTGAGGGAATCTGATGGCATGGATGGGATCTAGGGAGAGAGGGGAACCCATTTTTGGGCTTGGCGAGGTTCAGGAGTCACTGTGGGCGGTCGGTGGTGAGAGAGTCTTCACGAGACATGAACACAGCACAGGAGTTGTGGGAGGGCTAACCGGCAAAGGCAAGGGTGGTTTAGGCTTCTCCGGGACATGGGGTGATCATAGTGGGGTTGACTCGAGCTCTGGGATTCCGTGGTGGCCTGCCCATAGTGGGGTGGCTTGGTCGGGCGGAGAAGTTGATCGTCGGCAAGGTAGAAGGCTAGAGGGGCTAAGGCAAAGCTTCAACAATGTTTGTAGGGTCACGGGGAAACTAAGAACAGAAGCAATCAAAGAATGGTGGAGGTGAAGATCGAAATTGAAATTTGGAGGCTCACCGACGGGTTACGACGGCAACAGTGGTCTTCCGACCGGCGAGGGAAGTGGGGGAGGTTAGGGGTGCGTGAGGTGCCAATGCTAAAGATGTGGTGCACGCGGGCTTTTATAGCTGGGCTAAGGCGGTTGGGGAGTAGTTGTGGTGTTCCTTGGGCGGCGGCGCATAGCCAGGGAGGGGAAGGCGCGAGAGAATTCAATGGCTGCAGTGGGAGGTCGGCAATGGCGTGGCGCGTTGGCCTCGGCACTCCCTCGTTTGGCGGGTTGTGGCGATCAAAAGTAGTAATGTGGTCAGGTCGGCCATGAGAGAGGGGTGGGCGACGGAGGCGAACTCCGACCCGGCTGCTCCAGCGAGCGATCAGGGCGCAATTAAGGGGTGTCAAGGTTGTCAAAGCAGGGTATGATGGTTTGACGAGGCTGGCAACAGCGCGCGGTGGTCGTGGTGGCGGCAAATGGAAAGGGGTCAGGTGTCAAGAAAGAAACAAAGGAGAAGACGGCTTCTTGAATTGCGCCAATGACTAGAAGAGGAGAAAATTGATCATTTGCCACTTTGAAGAGTGGGCTTCGCAAAATTGCCACTTTCAAAATTAGCTTCGTAAAAATGCCATGCAATACATTTACCTCTTGATTACCATGCCATTTGAGCTATTTAACTCATTTAATATTTTTTTCTAATTTTAGGGGCTGGAAAATACCTTTCTACCCTTGCTAAGTTTTGCACTGCATAGGCTTTGGATTGGAAGGTGAAACGTCGCCCGCCGAAGCAACGATCCGCACTCCCCGCGCCGCCCTCCACGCACGGCGGCCTCCCCGTGCCTACCTCCCCGCCAACCGGCCTCCCCTGAACCACATGTTTGCCGCGGAGATCTTCATGCATCGGTTCCTCTTGTCAAGCGCTGTCCGAACTTTCAATCCTGAGGAAGCAGATTGGTTCTACACACCTGTGTACACGACATGCGATCTGACTCCTTCTGGAATGGTGATGGAATGGTGATGGAGCCGTCCTTCAAGCAAACGTGGTTCTTCTGTCCAAAGGTCTGAACCAGTGTGGCACGCTGAAGCAAGGGGAGGATCTCCCGCCCAATTGCTTTCTCTTCCTGAAATAATAATGGAACCACTTGTTACAGAAAGATCAATATGTAGAAATAGCCAACGAGATTTTGTGCCAATTAGAAATATGGGATGAAATGGCGGCCTGGCAGGGCAGCGCGGGGAGTGCAGATCGTTGCTTCGGCGGGCGACGTTTCACCTTCCAATCCAAAGCCTATGCAATGCAAAACTTAGCAAGGGTAGAAAGGTCTTTTCCAGCCCCTGAAATTAGAAAAAAAAATATTAAATGAGTTAAATGGCTCAAATGGCATGGTAATCAAGAGGTAAATGTACTGCATGGCATTTTTACGAAGCTAATTTTGAAAGTGGCAATTTTGCGAAGCCCACTCTTTAGAGTGGCAAATGATCAATTTTCTCCTAGAAGAGACGGCAAGTCCAAAGAGAGTAAGTGTAAATGGCTAGGGAGTTTCCCAATTAGGAAATTTCAAATCAATCCAAAAATCAAGCAAATTCAAATTCATTTTAAATTTTTGGAATGTTTCATGATGGGACCACGAGAGCAGTCACCCAGATCATCCCTACTGAGGGCCTGTTTGGAACACAGGAATTTCGTAGGAATTTCGCAGGAATTTTACAGGAAACAGTTCAATTCCCGCAGGAATCGGAGGAAAATCCCGCATTCCAAACAGGGCCTGAAGTTTTCCCAGATTAGCAGTCCCAGAAACTCGTCGAGACAAAACTGCAGGTCTCAGTATGATTCTCTGCCTTGCCTGTAGGGATGCAAATGGGTTGGGTTAATCCCGACCGATCCGGTACCGAATCCGGTCGGTACCGGATTCGGGAAGGGAATTTGGTATCCGGTCGGATTCGGATTCGGATAATTCATGTCGGATTCGGATTCGGATTCGGGAGAGTTGTTATCCGACCGAATAGTTTCGGTATTCGGATACCGGATAATTATCCGGTCGGATATTCGGTCGGATATCTGGTCGGATATTCGGTTCGGGACAGCCCGATAGGTCTATAGTAAAACGGCCATAACTATCACAAACTGAGTCCGATTCAGGTGTTCTTGAGCTTGTTTGAAAGCTTATTTCAATGCCCATCCAATGGGTAAGGCCCCAGCTTTAGAACCCTTCTGGTCGCACCGTAATATCCAAAACAATGTGACGGTGGAAAAATCAGGGTTTCCTTTGTGTATGAGTTTGAGTCTAATACAATGTCGAGTTGAGTTGTACTCAGTTTGGGGACCTTGTGGGCGTCCCAAGGGGTTATATAAGCCTTATATTCATAGCCTTTAGGGTTAGAGTTTTGTTTAGATCAGTTTAGCCCCATGTGCAAGCTCCACGTTGTCTCTTGTGTCGACTAGACTAACAGATCCGCGTTACAGAACCTCAACAATCCTTGTACGACTTTTACATCTAGTAATTTTCAGGTTGCTCACTATCCTTGTTCATGCGTGTTCTTCGGTTGCATGTAGGAATAAATCTTCGTGGTCAGGTCAATCGCGTTCTTGGCACGGTTGATAACGACTTGGAGTGTGGTTCAGCGATTGATAAGGCGCAAGCGACGTTGTACGGTTATAGTCGGATTGCAAGAGTCACCTTCACCAAAATCGATAGTTATTATCCTATCGGAAGATCGGGAAGCATATGTTCCTTTTCGTATGCACGTGCTATCCGTCTACATTATCCGTTTCCGATCCGAAACCGTCAAGTATCCGTTTCGGCGGCACCGTATTCGAAATTTCGAATACTCCGAATTCGTATTCGTATCCGGTTTTACCGTATCCGACTCCGAAACCGAGAAAAAAATATGGGTTAGGATACGGTATGAGCAATATCCGTCCGAATCCGACCCGATTGCACCCCTACTTGCCTGTATCTGGCCAGTCAGTCCTAAATTGAAGTACCGTACGAAAAACGAAGACACATCAAGGAAAGGAAAGGATAAGGAAAACGAGACATCAATGGCAAAAGAGGAGCACGGCTGATCTGACAGAGTGGCTAAACAAACACGGAGTACTACGAGCAACCAACAAAAGCGAGCGCAAAGCTGCCTGCCCACCGGCGCCCGCGCTTTCTTTTCTTTTAAAGCGCCTCCTCCTCCTTTTCCCTAAAGCTACTACCACCATTGCTGCTCTGGCTAGTCCAGCGCCATTGCCAGCCACCTGCCGAGCCGGAACGATGAAGAAGAAGAAGGGCGCCGCCGGAGGAGGGGGAGGTGGCGGTGGAGCTGGGGGCAAGGTAGGGACGACGGCCCCGACCGACCTCCTCGTCTGCTTCCCCGCGCGGCAGCACCTGGCGCTCATGCCCAAGCCGATATGCAGCCCGTCCCGGACGACCTTGGACAAGGCGGTGGCCGCGCGTCGGCGCCAGCTCCCGCCTGTCAGGTCTGGGAGCGGCGGCGGCGGAGGAGGAGGAGCAGGGCGTGGGCGTGGTAGTCCTCTGTTCCAGGGCTCTAAGGCGAAGCAGACCGTCGAGGACGACGAGCCGCAGTCCCCCAAGGTGACGTGCGCCGGGCAGATCAAGGTCGGCCGGCCCAAGAAGCCGAGGCCGGCGGCGGCGAAGACCGGTAAGGAAAGCGGCGGAGGGGGCAGGAGCTGGCTCACCGTGGTGGAGGAGATCGAGCGGTTGCACGAGCAGAGGAAGAAGGTGAGCTGGCTCGAGGCCGTCGGTATCAGGAGGGACGCGCTGCCATTCCTCGGCGGCGTGCTCCGGAGCCTCAGGCTCAAGGCACGCTGCTTCGGGTCGCTCCACGCCGCGGTGGACTCCTCGACGGACGACGACGACGACGAAAGGCAAGAAGGCGAATCAGCCGCCACCGCCGGCTGCGCCGCTGCGAGCGTGTTCTCCAAGTGGCTCATGGTGCTGGAAGGCAGCCAAGAACCCCAAGAGCAAGACTCCGGAGACGACGAGGAGCACGACGAAGAAGACGAGCAGCCGAGAGATGATTCGACGGACGAGTGCTCGAAGGCGCCCTCCGTGCCGCCGCCGAACGCGCTGCTGCTCATGCGGTGCCGATCGGCGCCGGCGAAGGGGCTGTCGAGGAGAGGAACGGAGGAACCACCAGCCGGCGAGGTGGAGCAGGACAAGGGAATCCCGGACGCCGCCGTGGGGGACGATGATGCAGAGGAGGACAGAGACGAGCTGGTGTTCATGAGCACAGCACCGGATTTCCTGAAGCTGTCCATAGACATCGCCAAGGAGACATGGGTCGTCGGAGGCGTGGATCCCCTCGCGCGGAGCCGGAGCTGGAAGAGGTGACCGGCCGTCCGGTGGGCGCCGGCAAGTAGCTGCGGCGGTTGGATTCGTTGTACAGAGCTATATTTACGTACTTTTGGAGTTTTCGTTATAATGTTGTGTCACCGCTTCTATGTTTTCTTTCACTTGCAAAATATGGAAGCGTTGAGTTTACCAATGCACGCCTGCCAAGCTTGGCCGTCCACCGTTGAAGAATCATGCACGAAGGTGACACATAATGAAAGGAATCTCTAGAGTAATGATTCTATAGAAAGGTGACACGGTGACAAACTGTTTTTTCTTTGTTATGCTTGTTTGGAACGCATAGATTTCGTAGGAAATTCACCGTAGGAAACAGCTCAACATTTGTACGAACCTGGGGAAATTCTCACAGGCCTTAAGCTCATTTCGTATGATCCATGTGCCAACCAGCAAGGTTCCAAACTTATAAAACTTAGAGAACGTGAGCCATCCAATCAATATAAAACTCCAACGCAAAGTCACTAGTCATCCACACTATGGTACACGAGTTGCTAGCCTCCGTGTTACTCAAAACAAACGTAATCCAATGGTCAAGATTGTGACTTCGTAAGCTTCCATTTTAAGAGAGCTTACAGCTAACACGTTAAGCGCACAATATCGATATGTGCCATCCAGTGGCAGCAGCTCCTCGCACGACGACAGCTCTCGTCGCCGCCCGGCAACAGCAGATCTACCACCGTCCCTAACAGATCACAGCCAGATTAGAGCCAACGCAGCGACCCCGCGATTTGCAGCAAGTTCGATTCTCCCCACACGCTCCTCCGTATGACATCGATATCATGCCACTCGGCTACCAGCACACCAGATTCTGCAGATACGATCGTCCAACGCTGCTGCAGAGGCAGAGCCAGACTGCACGGCATCAGTCACAACAATCTAATAGTACCGCAAATGCATATTTAAGAGATATATTATTTAAATAATATTTAATACAAATATATTATATGTCTCTAGCCGAGAGAGCAGTACAATACCTATCTAATAAGATTAAGTATGATTTAATTTTATTAAATATTATTTAAATAATATTTTTTTTAATATGCACACCAAACTTATATTGCGGACGAATGGCGTACTACTAGCAACAAAAACTCTGCACGCCTTCCAAGGCAACACCATACCACTTTTGGCCCCAACGTGCATCCGGCGACCTGCTTCTTCGCAATCACGAAGACCAGTCACCAAATAACTAGCAAATCAACATCAAAACAAGATCTCAACCTATAACCCAACCGAAGCCGTCAGTTTGCACCAAACGCACGAGCACATAGTAAAGTACAGAGTAGTAAAGTACCACTATGCTACAGGCTGATTAATTCTACTCAGATCAGTGGTTAAAGAGAAAAAGGGTGTCATATATGTCAACACCTAGCAGCTAGCATAGCGAACATAAGAAATGAGTGTGCCGACTCCCCTTTGGCAAGCATAATGGCAGCAGGTGGCGCCTGTCCTGCTGGGACAATGGACATATATATATGTATGTAAGTTCTCTTCGAGTACCTGCAAAAGGGAAAGAGAAACAAGGAAAGTTCTATTCTACCCCTGCTCACTGCACTGGAAGCTACACTGCACCCTTGAAAAGCTAATCTGTTCACAAATCAAATGCTTGTGTTAACAGTTGTTCTCTGAAGAGATCTACGCATGGCAGAACATGGGCAGTGCTGTAAAGTTCCTTCCCATTTACCTGTTCATCCAAAAGGAAGAAACTGGGTCATGAATCTATGCTAAAGGACCTGTTTACAGCTAGGTTTGGCACATCGAGTAGACAAGATCAGCAATGTGAAATCATTCAAGACATTGCAAAACTCCAAGTGATTTGTAACTCCAAAGCAATTTTCATCACATGAGGCGCTGTACAGTTTTGCTCAAATCTTACACGACAAAGGGGGGGGGGGGGGGGGGGGGATAGGAGCTTGAATCAGTTGAGGGCAGAGCTAAATGGAAGGTTCACCATGTCACTCTTCTGTGGGCAAGGTTAAGCAGGGGGAAGGGGGTGTGGGGAGTGCTTGAGAGCAAACATCAGAAACTGCCAATCTGCCGAATTCGGTCCTGGAAAATTGTTGCAGCGAAGCTGTGTTAGCAGCGTAACCGAAAATTATGCATCAAACTACGACATGGAGAAATGGTATCTAGTGCAAAATAGGCTATGTGTGCTATCTACATCACTGCATATATTTTAGATGTAAATAAAATAGCATATGGAGATCTGCCCCATGTATGATCAGGTCTTTAATCAAAGAATGCAATGATAAGAACAGATAAATATTTTCAAGAGCGTTTATTTGGTCCAAATACAAAAAAAGAGAGAATGACTTACTTAGTGCCAACGGGGAAAAAGATGAATATAGAAGAATGTGAACAACACAGCTAAAAGGTGCTACCAATGAAACAAATGGAATAATTACATGAGACTGATATATTGAATATTTTTAGCTTTGTTCCTGGGTCTATCGTAGGCATTAGGCGAGTAATTGGTGACAAAAAAAACAATAACAAGCATGTTACCAAGTGATACATATTAACAATTCACCATCAGATGAAGACAAATGCTTTCACCAGCACATATAGAAAGTTACCTAAGAAAATAAAGGTTAACAAACTATTAACAATGCAGCTAATTATTTACCTTCAGAAAGGAAAAGCTTAGCAAACACAAAAAACAGACATAATTTGCTTTAATATCTCAACTGCAATTTAATTAAAACAAATAAACGCCAAGAGGTATACCCCAGACAGCAGACATCTTGACTAACTAATCCGTTGATGAACTAGATGCTTTCTGGACCTCCATTGTTATCGCATCTGCAAGGTGTGATGCCTCATACTCAGCTCCAAAGCATCTTACTGTCTCCAAGCATGGATCTAGCAAGTACCTGTAACTTCATATGGTCAAACTCTTGAAGCATTACCGACAAGGCAGGTTATATAACGATGATTCCCATGTGCTCTTACATGTTATGAGAACTTTCTACAAGATAATCCTGACCAACATCATCAACTTTTTTAAAGAAAACACGGTATTCCTGTGCAATCTGTCTTACTGCATTGATGGAGCCTGTTAATCCTATTATTTTTGGGTCAAATTCTGCAGTTCAAATGATGTAAAATCATCACTTCCAAACATAGTGCAAAATTTGAAGGTTCCAATAGTACAGAACAAATAGAGAGCAACTTACCACTAAGGTATGCCTTAAGCTGAGCAGGTGAATCACGTTGAGGATCAATTGTGATAAAGAGTGGTGTAATCTTGATATCATACTTTGACTCTATCAAACAACAAATTAAGGGTCGTAAAAAAATATGAAGATCACAAATCAGTAGTACAAACAGCAGAGTTCAACAATATTAATTTCAAGCAAATTATAGCATACAGAAAACTGTATCTTTAGATTGTGGATTGCCCCCGAACCCCGATTATTCAAACCCAGCTGACACAGAATAATTCAGAACCTTGAGCATGAATTACAGAAGACAAGGATTAGCTAAAATAGTATTAAGTACATAATTACTAAATAGAATAGGACCTTCTGCTTATATCAGTGGGTAACTACTGCCAAATGTTTTAGCAAAATTAGACAAACTGTTTTTGACCCAAATATTGTAAGCAAAACATGCATGTGTGCATTCACAGACAGAAAAATCATATGCATTATGCAACAAGGCCACAAACCACTAAATGTGTAAAAAGAAAAATACAGAAGATAAAGACATGATAAAACAACAAGAAGAAGAATAGTATGTCAACAGATGAGGTGCCTCCTGTCATGTATGAATAAAAAAGAAGCTGGGTGTGGTACATAGCAACACACCTAACAGCTTAACAACATCAGCCATCTTCTGAACTTCTGCTGGCCCCACATCTGGGCATGATGTATAGCCAAAGTACATCAGTGTCCAATTTCCTCGAAGCTTTGATTCAGTCACCACATTGTTTTCCGTATCGTATAGCTTAAATGGCCCTCCGATTGCAGGTCTATTGGTAGTACACCTCTTTGGAACACTGGTCTGTTGTGCTTCTTTAGATGGAAACACAGCGATACAAAATGCAAAACATCAACAGAGAACACAATTAAGAGTTAAGGCACTATAAAAGGCTTCATGAAAACAGCTTGTTGTTCAAGCTAAGAAACTATGTACAAAGGAAAAGTAGTTAAAGAAAAGAGTAAAGTCCATTACCGGTCCTTAAACTTTTTATACTGTGTCATCCCGGTCCATAAACTTTTAAAGTATGTCATCCCGGTCCTTAAACTTTCAAAGTGTGGTAATATCCTATGTAGTTGTAGCAGTGAACTTTTTATGCTGTGTCATCTCGGTCCATAGACTTTCAAAAGAAATTGCCACACTTTGAAAGTTTAAGGACCGGAATGACATACTTTAAAAGTTTATGGACCAGGATGACACAGCATAAAAAGTTTAAGGACCGGTAATGGACTTTAGTATAAAGAAAACATTGCTTTCATGCGCTTTCCATTATTTTTCTCCAACAAAAGTAAATCAAATCATCCACTGGCATTATAGCAGCAAATGTAATTTCAAGCTGTCGTGCACAATAGATATAGAAGTGCCCAGAAGGGACTAAATGATGAGAGGACACTAATTCACCATAAAAAAGATTCATCGGGCTGTCGGAGAATCCAAAAAATTAATCTTCAGATTCATTGGGCTGTCGGAGAATGCAAAAAATCAATATTCCTTTAAGTTACAGGGTTTCAGCGTTTAGCATTTATTTCTGAGATCTAGATGAGGCACAAGGGAGCATTTCAAGGATCCTTCATTGCCTAAATACCATCATGGCATCATCTAGTCTAATACTGAGTGGAATTTCGTCAAGCTAATACTGGCTAACAGAGTAGAGCTGAAAAGGAAAATGAATATCATCAAAATGTATAACTTCAGAAACAACATGAAGTTGCACTGCTGGAAAATTCTTAAGTACCTAAGGGAACCGCACGCTTCTCATCATTATAGTGAACATAAGTGGCTAGTCCAGCAAAGACTAGTAGAGCAGATGGCTGCAAAACCAACATTCACATTTACATAAGAATAGTGCATATGCAAAATGTTCCCAAATATTCTGTTAGGAAAAACTAGAGTGTACATGTCCAAAAATATAACTATTAAAGTTCGCCAATAACCCCTTGATGACAATTTGACATTTAACAAGACTACTGTAGAAAATATCGTAAATCACAATCAAACGCAATGTGGAAAAAATAAAATGAGGCAGTCCAGAAGAACAACATACGACGATGTAATATATCAGTGGCTGAGGATTTGACTCATTCTCTTCAGCAAACTGTCTCATCGGTCTATCATACTTGGAACTTCCTCCGTTAGAATAACCTCGAGAATGGTAACCCCGCACTGGAAACACCCTGCGGAAGCAAGTTCCCAGAATTACAAGAACCACTCAATTAAACGGAGAGACAAACAAACAACAGGATGCACACAGGACAAGTAGCGAACATGCAACAGGCGCACACATGCTTGTAGGAGTAACCACGCACAAGTACATTCAATCCATTCAAGCGTTAATGTAATGCTTTTAGCAATGAACCCATGACACTCAATCCAAGGTCAAAAATAAATCTAACTATCTATATGCAGCAAAACAATTGTCAAATCAAACTACATGTGAAGCAGCACAGTTTCCATTCAAACGCATGGTACAAGTAGCTTCACGGTCATACCATGATAAAGATATTTATTCTAGTCTGAGCCACCAACAAAATACATGTACCACATTTGCAACAAGAAATGTTAAACAGCACGCGTAGCAGACCATGGGTGGCACAATTACCAGCAAAATGGAACACTAGAAGACGATCATAATCGACCTAGATGTCGAATGCTAGTTTGAGCAATCATTCTATCGCATCTACACACAAATCGCGGCAGATGGATATTGAACATAGTGACACGGCCATAGAGCTTGCAGGGTACACACACTGTACTGCAGAAATTCATTACTTGTTTCTCGTAACAGGATACAGCGATTAACCACAGCTTCACAACCATTTCGCCTCTAAATGCCCTAATATACTCCCAACTCCCAAGCCAAGAGACGCTAAACAGCGCCTCGGGTGAGAACCGCAACAACCGGGGACGCCATCGCGGAAGCGCCCGGAGCGGCATTAGCACAAACAGGTGGCGCGCACAGGAGCATCACCCGCAGAAACGAGACAGGAGGGGCCCGTACCTGGGCCGCCACGGCGGGGGTAGCTCGGCCACGCGGGCGGTGCCGAGGCAACGGAGCAGCGAGAGCTTGAGGGCGCGCGGGGCCAGCATGGCCGGGGCTGGGGGGAGGCTCCGGAGCTAGGCGAAGGCGGCGGAGGAGAGGAGAGGAGAGGAGAAGGGAGGTTTGGACGAGAGGAAATGTGAGAGAAGGAAATCTTTGGGCGGTTTCGGGGGGTATCGCCTCGGTCGGTGACTCGGTCGGGGTGCGTCATGTGTTATGCACTATGCGTTCGACTTGGTCCAAGAAAGCCAAGCTTGATCTTCGTGCTGCCCAAGACAGTATTATGGTCTATTCTTTTTAGTTGAGACTTATAGCTTGGATATTGATAAACATTATCCGGGTGTTTTCTTTCTAACTATCATTCAGATTTGTGACCATTGAATTAGAGATCCAACGGTCACGAATTCTCTCCGACCTCTCCAAAAAAATCTCCCCTCCTCCAAACAAAATCTCCCCCCTCCAAAAAATAAGAGGCCATTAGATCTCTAATCCAACGGTTCGAAATTTGGAGGGTATTGATAAACATCATCCGGATGTTTTCTTTCTAACTTAGCTATCACTTATAACTTTTGGGTTATGCGTGCGAGAGATTACAAAGTAACAGAAATTCACATGTGGTTTTTGCCGATATAAATAAAGTCAGTATAGTATGTACTACAATTAACTAGTAGACTTTATCTTGAAAAGATATTCCGTTTAAAAACTTGTTACTATAGAAAAGTCAAAAGTAGAAGCCAAAAGTTGAAGAAGAACAGGACCTATACCCTATGGCCTGATCTGATATGAGTTTGTTGGCCTGAATAGTCTATTTATTTATTTATTATTAAAATTTGATGACAGATTTTTTAGAGTTACTATGAAAAAATGTTAGAAATTCTCAAAAAAAAAGCAAAATATTTAGCCTTTAATTTAGTTGACTAAGTTATAATGGTTTAGATTAAAAGAAAGAGTTCATATAAGTATAATTAAATCCGACCCTTAAATATAGTAGATCCTAATTATGAAAGAACATCTTACGTTAATCTTATGATCCTTAAATTTAATTAGAGATGTTTTCTTTTAAATAGAACACATCTTCCCTATCCTTGCATCCGAAATGCCCTCTCCACATCTTTCTTCCTCTCCCTTATTAGGTGGAAGCAAGGAAATGCAATGCCGTGCTCTTAGAGCCAGAGGCCAAGAGCGCTTCAAGTTAAGCCTTCCGCTCCTTGACGAGGAAGACGTCGGCGAGCACCGTCTTTGACTGGAAACATGCATTCAATATCTCCTAACCCTAAACATGTTCACAGTCAGTGCCCATAATTTACTCAATTGTTTGCAACACCTCAAGATGAGTTGGGCATGAATCAACTTTTGTTGAGGATCTCGCCGACATTTACTGTAGCCACATGGATCTATTCTAGCTTTGGCATTGTGACTCCATAGATTTGTTCCAGCTTCACCTTGTAGCTGTCAAACTGGTTGAAGAACCCAGCCTAGCGATTGCTTTCATGTGTGTGTTCCATCTTCATCTGCCATGGCAGTGCACACTGTGATGCAGTAGCAATGAAATGATGCTCCAGGGAATAGGAGAGAAAGCACCAAGATGAAAAATCCCACCCAAAATGTATTATATTTTTTAAAAAAGAAGATTGTGAATTTATTCTTCACAAACCCGGTTAGAAAATTCAATCATCTACCATTGGTATAAGGGCAATCCACAACCCTCGATTTTTGCCATATTTAAAAATGCTACCACATTAGATTTTGGCTGAGGTAGAGGTCGAAGAGAGAAGATGTACGTGTCTCATTGCATAGCATGTTGTCTTCACACCATCCAAGGGAAATATACATAATTCGAGTGGGGTTATGTACACAATTGTGTCTAGATGTGCGGAAAGTCCTTAATTTGATGGATCCAAGTTATAGCGGCTTAGATTAAAAGAAAGAGTTCATATAAGTATAATTTAAACTCAACCATAACCACCACCCCGTGCAACGCCAAGCGTCGCCTGACCCCTCGCCGTGCCGTAGAATCACCCAACATGTCTCAGTTCACCTCCACCCCCACAGACCCACTAAAAGATCAAGCTCCGATTAAGTTGATTAAAAGGGAGATTGAAAGATCAAGATCCGATTAAATTGGTTTTGGTGTCAATGACAAATACCATTATAATGTTTCGGTGACAATGACAAATGCATATATGAGACTAATATGCTTGTTTAAGTTTATTTATATTTAGTCTCATTTGGATGGAAATGTGAAATCAAAGAGGTATGCATTCAAAATCACTTTCTCATTTACTAATGCATTTCTTAGATACAAAATATAAATTGATCTCCTCAAATAGTACAAAATAAATATGTGCATATGTCTTCATTATATACACTTGTATGCACACATTTAGAGGGAGCTCTCTCTCTATGTTTTGGAGTTTCATAAGTATTGATCCATATTTCTTTTAATATGCATATTTAGGATATTTACTTTGAAATACATTCTTGAGTATATATAGCTTGTGTAGTTCATATATACTTATGTGCAATCGGGTTGTCACCTAACTTCTCCATTATGTGTTAATGGTTGAATGATTAATGACAACCGGATAAGTAAGCTTTGTTTAAAGCTTATCTTAGAGTATACAATTGTTGTGTATAAGTTGTATACTCGCAAATCAATTATCTTTATCTCATTATTTGTTGAGATTGTCATGAATTACCAAAAAGGAAAGATTGTTGAATCTAGTCCCTGCACTATGTATTAGTGGTGAAGTTTGGTAACTGATGACAACTGTTTTGTGGACTAACGGTTTCCATGAGTTGGATAATTAAGTTAGGTTCCACAAATGATGATGACTTGGGATGACTTCATGGGTTGAAGATCATCAAGTCAAGATCGAGAAGAAGATGGCTTCATGTGTTGAAGGCCATCAAATAAAAAGACGCATCATGAGTTGATGTGTGAGGAGATGATCATGTGTTGATCATCAAGTCAAGGAAGACCATCATATGTTAATGGAGTTGATGAAAAGGATGCATCATGAGTTGATGCATATCGAGACGATGACCCAAGGTAAAGGTATGACTAGCTAGGGCTAAGGATGTGTTCCTAGTCTTTTACCTGTCTTGGTGTTTAGTTGAAAGACCGGATTGCTAGTATAGGTTGCCGTACTATTAAGAGGGGTCATGTCTAGTAGTTTGAGTCTCATCATATGTTAATGGCTCAACCTCACTTGCTCTAGCTCATCTTGGCATGAAGCTTGCATTTGCGAATGTGTTTTGCAAATGGTTGAAGCTCTTATGGTGAATCCTTGTAACATGTGACTATACTTTGCAAATGTGTTTTGCAAAAGGTTGAAGTCCATGTACCTACTCCTTGTGACATGATCTAAGTTTGCAAATGTGTTTTGCAAACGTTGGAGATCATGCATTACTCCTTGGCATGGTCTAAGATTTGACATTAGACCACGGTAGTGACTCTTTGGATGTCTTTTAATTTCTAGATTGATCTAATGTGTTTGAGATCATGCAAATAGATGGGTTGTGTAGCCCTCTAAATAAGCTTTTCATAGAGTCCAAGATCACTCAATTCTGACATCGAAGTCAAAAGTTATAACCTGAAGGTCTGGCCGGTGTTGAGCTGGAGGTCAGACCACCCTTACAATGGCGGTCTGATAATGGAGGTTAGACCGCCCTTGTAAGAGAGGTCTGACCGGTGTTATATGGAGGTCTGACCGGTTTTTGAGCGGTCTGACCGGGTTTTGTGTGGCGGTCTGATCAATTTTCCAGGCCAACAGTTAGTTTTCTTGTGACCGTTGGGAGGGCGGTACTACCGGGGGTTTGGCTTGCAGTAGTTCCGGCCCTGGGTTGATTTCAGCCCTTTCTTTCCTCCAACGACTAGTTTTTGAGGGAGGTGTATAAATACCTCCTCAAGGCTGGTTGGAGAAGTTGTTGCTTTACTTATTTCAGTGCTCTTGAGCTAGAGTGAGGCTCTCCACTTACTAGAACACCTCTCCACTATAATATAATTCGTTGCACGTGGTGAGAGTCAAGTGAGAGACTTGACTTGTCACTCTTAGAGTTTGCCGACTCCTAGACGGCATGGGAGGTGTCGTACACGGTGATCTTCTCAAAGAAGGTTGTGAGAAGACCCGGTAAAGTTATGAAGGTTAAAGCTCACTTACCCAGAGCGGAAAAGAGCTATCACTAGTGATTTGAGGTGGAAGGCTTAAGTCGTGGAGCCAGTCTGATTAGTTCGGGCTTACCTCAATGTGGACTAGGGGAGACCGGCAAGTCTCCGAACACCACGGTAAAAAGAGATTGGGTCATTTGTGGTTTATTCTCTTGTGCTCAATTTACTTTCAAGCAATTTATATTCATAGACTTAATTTGATTGCTTGTAAATCTAGGATTGCAAACCTTGACCTAGGATAGAATTATTAGTGTACTTAGGCGAACTTGCTTGACTTAGGCGCTATTTGTACTAAACTAACTTGAATTTAGCTTCCGCGTTGTATACTTGGTTTAGGGAAATAGAAACGGTCTTGAATTGTCAATATTAATTTGAAGAAAATTTTTAGACCGCCTATTCACCCCCTCTAGTCGGCCTCCTCGATCTTACACCCACCCTTGCTAGCGGCGAATCCATACTGACATGCAAGACGTGATCCATAGCCTAAGCAGATGAAAACTGCACGAAGCTTCCTGCTGTCAAGCCATGCATGCAAATGAATCCAACTCCTGTAGCATAGATGCAACGAAGGTCGAGACTAAGTGTTATTTTCATCTTCATGCATGATCAAAGGTCCAACATATATGCATACGTAAGAGGAAATCAACAAGCAAAGAATTAGGAAAGCCACATGCATGTGGAGATTTACTCGAATAAAAAGGAGAAGCCGATCCTGATTCAATGGCGATTCTAGAAAAAAATCAAAGTTGTGAAACATACATTGTTGGTGAATGTGCATTTAGAATAAATCTTGTCTAAGAATAATAAAATTAGCAAATTAAAAAAAGAGTCCATATCAAATATAATCCAAAATAACTAAAATCCAGGGGGGAAACACAAACTGGCTACTTGATTTCCATACGAATTCCAAAGTAAATCCAAAAAACAAAATATATCTATTATATAATAAAAGTTGATCACATGAATTTTAAATTTGCTAAAAATGAGAAATAAGATACAAATAATCAAAAAAAAGAAAAACATCCATTCCTTGATTTAGTGGACCCTTACTATGGTCAGTAAATGATCATTAGTGGATGTCATAAATAAAATAAGAAATCTTATAAGACAATATTACATATTACAGATTCTAGATGAACTTGATAAATAAAAAGAATCCTAGATGACCCACACTAAAATTCACGTATGAGAGAAAAAGAAAGATATAGTCATGCAAAATAAATGAGTAAAAGTCATGCATAAGAAAAATAAGAAAAAGTGGCACTCAGCAAGAAAAAAAAGAGAAATAAAAAGACAAGATCTATCCTACATGCACACTTCCCAACAATGTGTATTTTACAAGTTTGATTTTTTTCTAGAATCATCATTGATGTGGTATATTCTAATTCAAGTTGAACTATATCAACCGTTGAGTGTTATCTATCATACAATAAAAACATATGATGGTTGATTACACCAGCTAACTGAAAAGAGAAAAATCGTAGAAATTGTCCCAAAAATAAAAAGAAACTAGAAATTCTTCCAAAAATAAAAAGAAATATCTTGCCTTTAATTTGGTATACCCTAATTATGTGTAGCAATCCATAATTATGTGTAGCAATCCATAACCGATGGATGTTACCTAATAAAATAGAATAATTGCTAAAAATTCTAAAAAAAGTATCTAACTCTTAATTAGGTGGACCCTTCTTATGATTAACAAATCATAACCAATAATTTTTCTTGATTTATAAAAGTGCGAATGAAATTGATTTACAGTGTGATATGTATGCATATATAGTCTGGGAACCCTTCTATGAATTTAAGACGTAAGATGCTAGAGATATAATTTAACTCAAGCAATCCACGCACAGAAACAAACTTGCCTATAATATTCATTATAATTTGTATTCTTTTAATTGTATTAATATGGATATAACTATTATCTCTATTATTGGAGATATCGATTATAAATTATAAAGAACAAATATTTCCTCCTAAAAATATAATCTATATCTTTTGTTTTAACATTTGCTACTATACATTAATATCATAAATGAAATCAATTATACGATATGAAAATTAAATCGAATTGATAACGCTCTAAAATTGTAAAATTTTAATTTTTTATGTGATTTGCAACTCTTTAGTTTTCAGATGTAATTTCTTTGTTAACATCATATATGTACTGTTAAACCAATTAAATATACTAGTTGTGTGCCCGTGCGTTGCAACGGAAAATCAAATACTATACTAATTTTCTTTCATTTACATGAGAATTTATTGTAGAAAAATTTCAGGCCAACATTGATGATAAATCAGATAGCATATCTCTAATGTTGCTAATTTAATCATCGGCAGACTCAGTAATAATATGACACTACAGAAAACCATGGTGAGATGTGCAATCGATTTAAGAAGAAAATAGTATTACTTATGCATTTATCATTTCGAAGACAATCATTTGATATTTCTTTTTTTCATAACAAACTTATACAATCATTTGCAGTATTGTCAGCTACCTTTTCTTGTTGTATAGTAATCGACTATTTCATCAATGTCAAAAATAGATGGTTCCCTAAACAAAAGGAACAAACCAATTTCAGCTCTCCGCAATATGCAAGTTTTAAAATATTCCTGAACTTGTGTTTAATCTAGAAAACATATGTAATTTGCAAAATACATGTTGGAAGGTTGTTTCTACTATGCCAATGCCTATGCTCAAGCCATTTGTAGGAAACCAAGTTTTATTCAACTCTAGTCATGTTATACTATTAACATCAAATGGTATCTTAAAATTCAAGATCACTTCCACTTTTTTAGAACACCTATATATTATCATCTTGTACAAGGGACTGCAGACACACTGTTTTAAGCCTCAAAGTGAATAGAGATTTCATAGATTGTGGTGTAACATACTTCTACTGCAAACATATTCATCTAATAATGGGCTCTAATATCTATCTAAATACACAATCATGCTATACCTTGCCACCAGTCACCATGAGAATCTGTGGCCGGATCCTTATTGTCCACCTTATACTGAAATGAATAAAAAAAAGAATGCTCAAAGCCTTTCTGAGGTATCGAGCATTTTATGCCGATCTAAAAAGATCAAATTAATTATGAATTGCAAATGTGAGTTGCATTTTTTGTTTTAGCAATTTCTTACATCATTGGTAAGAAATTGCTAAAACAAATATATACAACTCACATTCCTAGCCTACCCTAACTTATTTGGGACAAAAGGCTTTGTTGTTGTTGTTGTTTGTTGTTGTTACATCATTGGATTCTGTGGTTTGCTTGGGCGTAGAGCTGCCATAAAAAATAATCTCGACCACCATAGAGCATAGAAGAACCAAAGCAAGACATATCAACCGATTCATATGGATGAGAGTGCTTATTATCCTTGGTGTAAGTGCAACTTTTAGCAAGACTCCACTGGGATTTACCATCTGGAAGACATATTAATCCTTTTGCAGTTAATTTGCTGTTGTGTCATACCTCAGTGCTCCAAAACGAGTAACATCAGACCCAGATGATAAACATTCCATGACAAATTGATAATGCCTAAAAAAGACAAGAGTTTGAAACAGAAAGTAATTTCGGGTTGGTTGACACTGAAGATAACCAATATATGCACACTGTACCTAAACTTGTGAAACTCTTGACATTTATGCAAATGGTAACTACAAGTGAAAAACAAGCTCCTAACTTTCAAGATTTGTCTGGAATTGAAATTCTTTCCGTGCTTCAAACTCGTTGATACAGAGCTGTGATATACTGTTCCGTTTCATTTCCACAATAGCGCCCTAATGGCATATGCGAATAAGATGAGAAGGGGGATCCCACAACTACCTGTAATGCCAGCTTGTGCACTTCAAATTGCAATCTGGCAGTTTCCCACCAACATCCACCTCCCCTGGCTGAGCTCCTTCTACAAGGTCACCACCACCATCTACGCTAGTAGACTGAACCACTGAATCTTTGCCATCACCTGGTCCAGGGCTTTCATGATCTGAACTCCCCTGCTCACTAATACCAACATTCTGTACATTACAGCCATCACCGTCCTCCTGTACAGGCACAACATCGGCATTCTCCACTACGCTGGACACTGCAGTACCAGGCCCTTGGCCGTTGCATTGCTCCACCTGCGACCTCGGTGCTTCCTACATTGACAAATGAGTATTACACACAGCAATAATTCGCTCAAACCCTCATATCACAGAAACACAATCTTTACCTCAAATGGCATGCCACGGTTGCTGCCGCTCTCCCCGGCAAGCAATGTCAATCCAACAGGAGGCTTTGGTTCCGGCATGGCCTCCTCCCCGTCGGCCCCTCCTTCACTGCCCCTCCTCGGCCTCTGCGTCCGCATCAGCTTCGACCTTCCTCTCAGGACCCCTCTTTTCCTTCTTCTTCCTGAAATGTTGCGGCTGCATGCAAATGGCACGAAACACTCGATCAAAAAATCAAAAAAAAAGTCTCACAAAAATCGCAAAAATAAAATATGAATTTGAGGGATTCAGTACCTTCTTGCGCCCGGCAGCGAGGAGATCGGTGCGGCTCCTGTTCTCGCCATCGCCGCCCTTGTGATCCATATGGAGATCTCCCGGGAGTGGTCATGCGAGGCGGGAAGGCATCAATTCCGCCAAACCCTAGCCGCAGCAGCCAGCGCAACCGAATCGAATCGAATTGGCCTGCACAGGGACCCTAAAACCGTTCCCTCGATTGCGCGGATAGGTTATCTGCATCGCCGGCGGGGAGCTGGGCGGCGGTGGGGTGAGAGGAGGAGATGGAGATTGGCGGGCCAGGTCAGAAGATGTCGAGGACGTCGAGTATGGCGGCGTTGCAGAGTGGGCAGCGGCCGCGGCCGGCGAGGAGCTCGCGGGCGCAGGTGCGGCAGAAGGTGTGGCCGCACGGGATGAAGGCCGCGCCCTTGGCCCGCTCCATGCAGACGCAGCAGCACCCGCCACCCGCCACCCCTTTACCCGCCTCTGGCTCCGCTTCGTCTTCCACCCCCAATGCCGGCGCTGCCACCAACTCCTGCTCGCGCACTGTGGCGCCCGCGCCGGTGCTCCACTGCCTCTCCGTCTACTCCAGCAGCGCCATCAGGGACACCCTCTCCCCTTGTTCCTCCTCTGTGGGCACAGCCGTCGGAAGCTGACTCGGCGGCGCCTCCGGAGGAGGCGGCGCGGCCTCGGTGGCGGTCAACGCGGGCGGGGAGGTTGCTTGTGGCGCTGGTAGGGACACCGCGCGACGGACGAGAGGGTCACCGGCGCCAGCGCTGGCTCCCGCAGCAATCGCGGCGGCGGATGAAGTGGGAGGTTGGTCGTCGCGGATGATGTCAAGGAGGGTACGCGCCGCCACAGCCGCTGCGGCAGCCGAGGACGACCTAGCCGGCGACGAGGCCCGCCTCTCTGCTGCCACGGGGGACGCAAGGGTGACCGCCGCCCGGCGCCCGGCGGCGAGGTCGTCCTCGTCGCGCAGCTTGAGCAGGTCGCGGAGGTTGCACGGCCCCGCAGGGGCAGGCCCCACCGCAGCGAGTTGGTCGGCCAGCGTGACGCTGCGCCGCAGCACCCTCCCCTCCATTCGCCACCACCACCTCCTCCTCGGGCGCGGCGTTTGGATCCCCCCGGCCGTGCCGAGCGGTGGGATTTGGAGGCGGCGGCGGCGGCAACGCGTGGGTGGAGAACTTGAAGGGCGTCGGGGGCGTGTGCGTGGGCGCGGAGTGGGGTTCTGGGTTCAATGATGTGCATGATCTGGATGATTTTGACCTTAGGATCTTCAATGAGTAAGAGAAGAAGGCTTGAGGAGAGATCCAGGCCATTCATTTGTATGAAGTTGGATTACTTTGGTACACAAATCTGGGTGGACTTAGATTAGGCATGACTGTGGGGGTGGTTGAGGGGGTGGATTTAGTAAAGAAAATTTTGGTGTATTATAGAGGGGTAGAGATTCTAAGAATGATGCCTGAGTAGGTGCAGAAGCTTGATGTTTGGATGGTCGGCTGATCTGTAGAAGATTGATGTACAGAAGCTTGATGTTTGGGCTTTTAGTTGGAAATGTTTGAAATATGTCTGTGTCAAATGAAAACTTCTTGGATGTCGATTAAGCTAATTCACGAAATGATTATGTCACATCCATACATTCAACTAATTACAACATGCTTCTGTAACTTTGGTTTTAAATTTTACCTGGCCATAATTAAATTGATCTTACAAATTATTTATTAACTAAACAATTAATTAACAAAGAGAACATTGATGATTAAATTGGTCTTCCTAATTAAGTCATAGTCGTCACGACGGCAACAGCGGCGAACAACTCATTCAACAAGCAAACACACCAAACGAAGGCAACACAACAGCAAAAGCAAGCTCCTAGCATAAAGAAAAGGATACTACGATGAACAGCAGCGGCAAAAGCAAGCTCCAAATCGATTGAATAATCGGGCAGCTGCTATGATGAACAACAACAGCAACAGCCAGCAGCAGGCGCTGAGCCCCTAAGATGTCAGGTGTGAGCAGGGTTCAACTTACCGGACGAAAATAAAGGCATGTTCTTTTTAGCTGAGTCTTATAGCTTTTGACTGTGATTTGTGCCTTTTGGGCTATTCGTACGAGAGATTACAGAGTAATAGAAACTCATGTGCGGTTTTTGCCGATATAAATAAAGTCATATAGTATATACTATAATTAACTAGTAGACCCCATCTTAGACACTCCGTTTAAAAGTTAGTCACTCTAGAAAAGTTAAAAACAGAAAACAAAAGCTGAAAAAAAACATGCTTAAATCAGTTTTACCCGTGACCTCCAATAAAAAACCATGCCCGACAAAAAATTTGACCCACTTTAAATTGAAACCCGGCCCAAACTGGCCCGTTTGGCCTCCTCTATTGTTTGCCCTACATCCCATGACGAACCAGAGGCGTCTATTGCTTTCTTCCTCCTCTTCAGCTCTGCTTTGCTTCTTCCTCTATAGTCTGCATCGGAGCAATGGCGGTGGGATCTGGTAGAATGAGGTCACCAGCGGTGCCTGGTGCTGACCGGCGGTGGGATCCGGCAGCCGATGGCCTCATCTGGCCTGGCTTGGGCTAGCGAGGGAAGGAGAGGCAAGATAAGAGGGGAGGTTGGGGGAAGAAGAAAGAGAGCAGCAGGAAACACCCTCGAATCGCTGGCTGGTCAATATCGGTGCACCGCTCGCCAGCTCCTCTGCTTCTCGACGATTCCAGTTCCTCCCCAATCTTTGTCTATCCCAACCCCCAACACTCAAATCAGCGAGGAGCCGGGAGAGCATCAAGCTTATGGACGTGCTGGACGGCGGCAGCGGCACGGAAGCTGGCAGCATCGGCGAGTTCCTGCGGCACGGAACTGGCGTGGAGTTCCTCCTCAACACCAGGGCACTGCAGAGAGCTTCACGCCGGTGGAGTCGGAACCCAACACGTTCAGGCACACGCTGCACCGCGTCGGCTTCCTGGGGTTCCAGGTCGCCCCGGTTCTTGACCGCCGCGTCACCTCAACCTGCTCTCCGAATCTCCGATAGAGGTCGGTTAATACTTTGATGGCTCATTTGCCCTCCTTGTGATGCAAATTAATGATCGCCGATTTGTGTCTTGTTTAATTGTGGAGCCAGTTCGATGTTTTAGGCTCAATTCAGTAGCGGAATGGACTCTTTTCAAGTACTGTTCAGACCCTGCTTAATTTCTTTCTTTGTTAAGAGCTAGTAGTCTTCACAAGCATTTGCTCTCTGTTTCCGATTACGGGCGATATTTGTCCGATATTTTCAACCAATTTTGGCCGATTTTCACCATATTTTAATTCAAATTTTTATTTGAAATTTTCGGACGAAATCTGCCGAAATTTTCCGAAAATTGCTAGAATCGGTTCTATCGGTGACCGCGGGTAAAAAATTAAAACCGGTAACCAAAACCCTGGGTGTGAGCACCAGAGGCTGGCGGCGAGAAGAGAGCTCGAATCCGGGGCGGCAGCGACGAGGAATCTCCGGATCAAGGTCAGCGATGAGCGTAAGGTTGGATCAAGCCTTGAGGACAATTGATTCGATGGATCTGGTCGTTCAAGCGGCTGGTGGTGACGGGAAAGGCCGAGGGTTCGACAAATCCGACAACGACGAGGCCGACTGCATTGAGGAATAGCTCGGGCCCGACGGCGCCGGTGATGGAAGATACATGGACGATCGACAGCGACAAAAACAAGCTCAGAGATGCTGGAATCAAGCTCGAGGACGGCGTCGATGTGAAGGAGGTGGGAGCGGTCGGACGTTTATAGCACTGTAGATCTAAAAAAATCCAAATGTAGCCTCCTACACACTAAAATTCCATTTCTGGCCCCTTTTGCGACCGCGGGACCGTTTAGCGCTGACACGTGTCCAATCGTGCAGTCTCGGACCGCACGATTGCACTGTAGCAGGGGAGATGTGCGGTCCTGGAGTGCACGTTACCACTGTAGCATCTGTTGCCGTGTAGTGTCTGCGGTGTCTGATCGCACAACTGCTCTGTAGCGCGTGCTGCGTGCGGTGTTCAATTGCTACAGTCGAGTCGTGCGGTCCCCGACCGCATGACTGCCACACGTCCGCCTCCTGCAGTTCCGCGCTCAGTTATGGGGCTAGAAATGGAATTGTCGCGTTTAGGGGGCTATAATTGGTATTTCTGGTTCAAACAGTGCTAGATATATCCAAAATTCCTATTTTTCCTCGAGCTAGAACGAAAGGGTATGCCACTATGAGTGGCATGGGGTACGCGGCTTTCGCTTCTTCTAGTTCATAAGGATTTTTGGGCTGTGTTTTTTTTAATTTAAAGTTGTCTTATGTATGTACTATCTACAATACCTAACTTTTAAATGGTGCATTTTTTCATATCAGAGCTAATAAAAATTGTAGTAAAAAATGTACTGAGTTCAGCTATATCGGCTAAAATCACATACGACTATTTTCCTCTACGTACTGCTTTTCGCGAACAGGCAGAATTCAAATATTTAAATCATAAGCCATTAGTCCAATAGAACCCACTCAAGGTCTCCAAAAGCGTTATTTTAGGATGGCTTTCAGCTTCTCGAGAGGAAAAACCGAAGCTGAAGCAGTCTTAGGGTTTGTTCTTGTTGGCTGAAATTTATGACTTTTGGCTGCGGCTTGTGACTTTTGAGCTGTTCGTGCGAGAGATTACAGAGTAACAGAAACTTACGTGCGGTTTTTACCGATATAAATAAAGTCGGTACAGTATGTACTACAATTAACTAATAGACCTCATCTTGAATAGACACTCCGTTTAAAAGTTAGTTACTATAGAAAAGCTTAAAACTAGAAAAGAACCGCCCTTAAACGGGGCCTTAGATTTAGTGGATCCGGCTAAAGTTATATGTCAGGGATGACACAATGATCGTCAAAGATCTCTGCCGTCTCTAACTGTGGCTTAGTTATGTGTGATAGGCTACTTATTGGAAAATGGAGATCGAACTGGTAATCTACGAATCACTCAGCAAGTAGATTTTAATAGTTGTGTGTAAAAAAATTCCGAAATTCTGAGGAGAATATGCAATAAGTAGCTTTGAACAGCTACTCGTATATCTGTTTTGTGCAAAATTTCAATCATATTCGTGTGCTCCAAACGGAATTCGGATAATTCATTCGACACGGATGCGTCGCAGCGTCGGAGCTGTGAAGCAACTGGACGTAGTCGGATCACTAATCAAAGGTCCAAACCTAAATGTTTAAACTTTCCATTTTATGCGTCAATCTAAAAACCAGCGTCAAAAGATGGCCTCGAGATTCAAAAACGACTGAAACGGAGCGCGAGTCCGTGGCACTGGCAGTGTCTGTCTGCGAAGCGCTACATAGCATACAGAGAAACATGGCGGACTGATACGAGTAGGCACAGACAGTTTCTTCTTGGTTGGAAGTTGGAACCCAGTAGATCTGCTGCATCTCCCTCACTAGTTCAGGTCGATCGGGCCGCGCGGGCTACCCTCGCCACGTCACGTGATTTCGCCAGCCACTAGCTTTGCATCGCTCGGTGCTCATGCGCCGTCACGCCTTGTGGAGCTGGTGAATGGTCTTCACGGCGGTGATGGCCGCGGCCGGATCGAGGCTCTTGGGGCACGTCGCCGTGCAGCTCATCATCATCCTGCACCTGTACAGCTTGTCCCACCCTTCCGACAACGACTGGATCCGCTCCTCCGCGTAGTCGTCGCGGCTAATTGCTCCATCCACACAAATACACAGTGTTATTCTCTCGATCTCTCTCTCTCGCACACAAGCTAACATAGAAAAAAAAATGCAACGTTGTGCTACGTGCGTACCTGTCGGAGACCCAGCGGTAGGATGGGCAGTGGAGCAGCGCGGCGGGGCCGAGGAACGCCTCCGAGTTCGGCCAGTAGGGTGGGCACGCCGTGCGGCAGCACGCGCACATGATGCACTCGTACGGCCCGTCCAGCCTCCGCCGGTGGCCTCTTCATCTTCAGCCACGGCTCGATCGACTTGTAGTGATGGTAGAAGTTGGTGAGGTCCACGATGAGGTCCTTGACCACGAACATGTACGGCAGTGGCGTGATGGTCGTCGCCGCCGACGTGTCGGTGTCCACGGGCTTCAGTCACGCCGCCGTGTTCACCCCGGCCCGTTGATGTTAATGGGGGCAGAAGCCGCAGATGTTGTAAAGCCCTTATTTGTAGGACTGTTTGAAATCTCGGCAACTGTCTAGTATTGTTCGGCTACGGAGTATTATACATGAATATACATTATATCAACACATGTTTATAACATAAGAACTAAACTTTATTACAGGAGTATGGCATAACAGTCAAATTTTTAATACAGCAGGGCGTCTAAGCCTAAAGTTATATTACAACACAAGGAAAAAACCACATAGGCATATTTGAGCGAGGACGAGACTCAAAATCACTGATCATCTACACCATAGGATTCTTCAATTTCTTCATCGACGGATTGTTCATTAGCATCACATGGTTCTTCTGTTGATTGTTTAGCAAGTAATGAGTACAATTATACCTAGTAAATCACAAGGGGATACTAATTAACTACTTGGCGGGATTCTCAATAAGTGGGGATATAACTGTTTTATTAATGTATTTAAGGATGTAATTTTATTTGTAAACAGTTTTTGAACATAAAATAACACAACATTAACTTATTAAGGAAATAGGGTTTTATCAAGTTCATTACAAAATCGAAACATTATGAATGGTATTTATGCCTTGATATTGGAATCACCTATTAAACACAGCTTCATCTATCGAAAGCACGGCGTATTCTAATACCATTAATTTGACTATGCAGAGTTGCCTAGTTTTACTCACAAGATTTCTCAAGCTCTCTTGACTGAGTTGAGAAAATATGGTCTTTTACTGCTCTTCTCTTACTAGTCTCTACCCGGTAGGCTAGAGGCCACATAGTGTCTGAAATCCACAAGCCAAAGCGAAAAGATGTGGCTGGACTCTGAGTGGACCTACCGTTGTTAAGTATGATTTTACCAATTTCATACCACCCCCTTTTACACGTGGGCCGTTCCCAATCCTGGAACCCCAACATTATGTAGATATTCAATTAATTTGAGTAGCTACTAGATCAGGTCTGATATATTAAAACTTGTAGTTGAGCGATCACTATATTCTTTACTTGGCATAAGGTTCTAGTCCTTACTTTTCACCTATGAGGCAACCAGCTACAAACCAACAACCTAGTGCGTTAAGGCACTGCCATCAAACCAACCAAAGCGTCCTGCCTAGAGTAAGGCCGTAGACTCCAACCATCTTATAGCTTTCCACAATTCATCCTTAACCTTAATATCATTTTGTAATTATATCGGCAAAACGCCGAGTCACTTAGTAGTGTAAAACATTTGAGTTCCTAATCTACCCATAGCTATCTGTATAGTAATTTATTGTTAGTAAGGCTTATCAAGGCGAATATGGCTATCAAGTAAATAGAGCTTTTCCGAGTGTAAGGACATAGTCAATTATCATGTCATTCTGAACATTTATTTTAAATAAATAATAGTGCATAAATAAAGAATAATAAAATTATTGATAATTAAATAATGTAGGGCCAATATAATAAAAAAACATGTGACTTACCTTGCTGCTCAAAATATTCCACTAGTCTGAAGTCTTCAAAGTCTTGACTTTGTCTTCGGACGACTGGCTCGACAGACTCGAGAGCTAGTGCAAACAAGCAAATTAAATAAGTTTGTGTTTAAAAATGCAAGCTAGGAAAATAAAATAAAAAGAAATAAACTTCAAGAAAAAATCAAATAAAGATGGGTTTGGGTTTTGTCAGAGTTTGTGATGTGACGATGGCCCGATCTTCCGAGAGGTACTGATAAGTCGATTGTGGAGATCTCGACGTTGATGATCCAAAGGCTCCGACCAAAACAGATCGAACCCCTCGCAATCACTACACCACTGCTCCGTTGGTTATCAACCGTGCCGAACACGATTGACCTCGCCAAGAAGGCTATCTCCTGCAAGCGAATCGAGAACACAAGCAAGAGAGTAGAAGATGCAATCTGAAATTGCGAATAAATATTAAGTTCACAAGTGGGGTCTCACAAACCGATGAACGGCGAAACTGTTCAAAGACAGATTAATCTAAGCAAAACCCCCAGGAAAACTAAAGGGGTGCAGCCTCCTTAAATAGGGGAGGGGAAAGCCGCACTTATCTAATGACAAGGGATATGGTACTATTCGCGGTTACTGTTCACGCGGCCGTGCTACTGTTCACGTGAACAGTACCGGCCCAAATAGCCCAAATTACAAGGCCCTCGGCCCACTTTGACTCGGACTGGAAAAGTGACGTGACTTGTTTCGCAGTTTCTGATCTGCTCGGATGGAGTTTGGACGTGAGACCAGATCCATCTGAAAGTAGACTCCAAGAGCTTTCCAACGAGTACTCACGGGCCCTGAGAAGCCTTCTGGATCAAAAGTTATGGCCATTTGAAATTGACCTGTCAGGCTGAATCCGAATTGATCTGGAGGCCGAATTGGATTCCAAAACCTGTCCAACTTGAACCCTTGCTTCAATTGGTTCCAAAGTGATGTGATGCTATAAATAGATATATTTTCATCATTAGGTAGCATCATATTCTCATTTAAAATATGTTGAAGTTGAAGAAACGAATTCACCTTTAGTTCATTCTTAATATTGGCCGCTATGGTTGTACGTGTTGGTGGCGTGGTCACATCATCCTCCCCTTCTTGATGGAAAACCGTCCTCGGTTTTAACATATGTGTAGTGTCACGTATTGCATGATCTTGATCATAAATCTTGGTGTATGATAACAAACGCAACAAACTCTCATTATGTAATATCATAAGTTCTTTATCAAATAAAGTAAAATCTCTTTGAAACGAGCTCACCTCATAATTTAAGTGATGTGTAGGAGCTCTTGTAATTGTAACAACAAGTAGAGCAAATATGGTTGTATCCATAGGGTTCATGTTCTTATCATCCTCCCCTTCTTTCAAACAAAGCCGTCCTCGACTTTTGATAAGCTGAAAATATGGTAACAAAGAAGCCAAGGTGTATGCATGGTATATGTATATGTCATCCGTTTTAACAGTTCTTCGTTGTTGCACAATTAATGTTATAAAACAGCAGCGATCATAAAAGCTCATTGTATTATTAACCCAAGAGTAATCATATATGTTAATGAGCAATTCAAAATTTCTCACACAATAATTATTGCAACTTGTTTTGCAAATGTAAGTGAAGCATTTATGCAATTCAAATCTTTGAATTTGTAAACTTGTAGTGGTGGCACATATGGGCAAAACTACAACTTTTGGAATCAAGCAAAGTTCATCTATATAATCATATCTCAAACGAACAATAGCAAATTCATCTAGTAAGAGTGAAGAGCTTTGTATGTTCGGCCATAATTCATCATCTTTATTCAGATTGTCTATACTAGATGGTGCAAAAAGAGATGAACACATAGGCATTGAATGAGTACTAAATTTTACTTCCCTCGCACATTCAACATGATTCAGCATACAAGAATTGTTGTCCCAAACAACAAGTTTCAATTCATCCATGTGATCGCAAGTTATGCATATTCGATATATAAGAAATTGATTTTCCACACCATAATCTCCAATCAAATTAAACTTATATCCAGGGGTGTAGGTACTAAATAAGAATTTCGAACATGCAAGTTCAGAAACTTTCTCCATAGCATGTGACAATTTCATAGGTAGATCCAACATGATGTAACACAATGAATTAGCAGGAGAAATTCTAGTCAAAACTTCCTTATGTGTTATTAATTCGACATGTGCAAAATTATGAGAATTTAGATCAGCACATGGTTCATTTAAGTCAACACAAGGAACATCAAAAGATTGCACTATAGTAGGTATATACTCACAAGGTTGCTCTATGTCTTGTTGTAGCACCAAATCAGTACCGTGAGCGATGATAGCACCATGTTCATTACCTTTTTGGCTCTCCTCAGATGATGTAAGTGCATCCATCTTCTTATCTTCATTCTCAACCAATGGGGTCAGTGATTCAATCAACTTATGCTCCTCTTTGGCATGGTTCTCAATTACATAACCACCATCTTCTGTCGCAATGTACGCCCGCTGACTTGTGCAATCTCTCATGACATGGCCCATCCCTTTACAACGGTGGCACACAATGCCCGTCGTACGGCCCGTTGAAGCAACCGATGAAGAGCTCTGTGCTGGTGCTTGCACACTAGTAGATTCGCTCGGCTCGGGTGCGCGTGATGGTGGCGGCGGTGCTGCTGAACGTGCCCTACTCACAGAGGCGGCAGCAGCTCGACAAATAGGAGGTGGGGCTATCTTGGCTTGCCCAGGCATTGATCTCGATGTAGACGTACCTTCAAAGTTGCTCCTTGTCCTTTGTTGCCTACCCTGTAATTCTTTTTCTGCCAAACAAGCAAGCTGGAACAACTGCTCTGATACCACTTGATGGGAACGGGGTCCCGATCTTCCAACAGGTTCTGGGTAAGTTCGATTTGGTGGAGGCGCGACACAAATCGATCCGGCTTCCGAACGACACGTTCCGAACCCCGCAATCGCAGCACCACGTCTCCTCAGGTTATCAACCGTGCGCAGCCCGGTTGACCTCGCCAAGAAGGCTAATCCTCGCCTGCGAATCGAAGAACACAAGCAAGAACAAGGAAGAACACAACTGAATTGCAGATGGATAGATTTAGCACTCGAAAGTTGGGGTCTCACAAACCGATGAACGGCGAATCTGTTCAAAGACAAATCAATCTAAGCAAAACCCCCCGTAAAAACGACAAATCTTATCCACCTCATCTTCTACAACATTACAACGCAACATGCCTATTTGTAGTTCTTGATAATATTCCTCGACAGATTTATTACCTTGGTCTAAGCACTGCAATTTCTTATGCATTTCATGTTTAAAAGCAGGAGGAACAAATCTAGCACGCATATCTTCTTTTAACCGCTCCCATTTATCAGGTTGTAAGCGCATGGTACCCATGTCATTCCACCAGATAATAGCAAAGTCCTTAAACTCACTAGTAGCTTGTCTAACTCTATGTTGCTCAGGAACCAAGTGAGAATTAAACTTCTGCTCTACCGTCATCTCCCAATCAAGATATATTTCAGCATCATAAAGACCAGAAAAAGATGGAATGGTAAACTTGACTTTAGCAAATGGGTCATGATTAGAACGATCATTGTGGTGCTGAAAATTATTACCTCCCATACCGTGACGGTTTTGATGTAGGCGGTGTCGTGGGCGTGCATCTTGGACAGCAAATGAAGCACTGGCGTCGCAGTTTTGTCTCTCATTATCATCTCCCTTTAAAACACACACTTTATCATCAGACGACCCACCTGTCATGGTTAGTAGAAAACAAAAGATAACACAAAGGTATTATCCCTATCAACTACTAGGTGGTGGAAGGTGGAATCACACATTCTCAAGCGTCTTACCACACCCTTACAAGTGTTCTTACCAATGCAGCAGGTGGTACAACCGGTGGCTGGTTCGTGACACCGTGTCGAGCGTGGGTACGATTGCAAGAGGGGACCTGTTCTGATCAAGAGTATGTGGAGCTTGGAAGGCACAATATGGTAGCAATGGAGAACAATCAGTTAATTTTAGAATTGCATAGAATTGAATTATAGTTCGTATCTAGCACTTAGCCTATGTTGCTGATCAACCAAGGATGGAAGAAGGCTAAAAACAAGTGTATAGCAATGTGTAGGAGTGGTAAATAGAAGATAATTCAATCCAATGCAATCTGGAATTGAAGAACACAAGGATTGACCCAAAACTGAAAACTGAAGATTTCTGTCCACTGGATAGTACGTCGGTATTTTGGCCGTAACTTTTTGTCAGTTGCCTTTTTTTCAATGATTCTTTTTTTCTCTGTTTTCTGACGGCTTTTTCTACAACTTTTGTTTTGGGGCCAAGTTACGGAAACCGACCGAAAAATCCGCACAAAATTCACAAGTGCCGACTGTTGCAGATTCAATCTGGAATTTTAGGTCAACTTCCACCGCAGATATCTCTTAAATGGCTTGCTGGAATGACGTGAAATTTTACAGATAGATGGATAAGAGATTTTTGAATCTAATGGCGGTGGTCCCACTCAAAAATAATCTCGGAATCAAAAGATATGGCGTTTTTGGTGGCGGCTGCAGAGAAAGGAAGAAGCAGCCGAATTTGGAAATTAGGGTTTGGGGTGGGAAATTGTTCTTTTGTTTGGATTTTTAATGGAACAAGGATATGACCAGCAACTAGACAATGCTAATATGGACACAAATTCAATTTAGCAAACCAAAACTAACAGATTGAAAGGCACAACGGGGTTTGGACAGCGGAATTAATTCTTTTTGTGGGGCAATTTTTTTTTCTGGACTATAGGAAATAAAACCCAATCTACTAACTAGGGATACAAGAATTACCTCACGGGCAACCGTTGCTCTGATACCAACTGATGTGACGATGGCCCGATCTTCCGAGAGGTACTGATAAGTCGATTGTGGAGATCTCGACGTTGATGATCCAAAGGCTCCGACCAAAACAGATCGAACCCCTCGCAATCACTACACCACTGCTCCGTTGGTTATCAACCGTGCCGAACACGATTGACCTCGCCAAGAAGGCTATCTCCTGCAAGCGAATCGAGAACACAAGCAAGAGAGTAGAAGATGCAATCTGAAATTGCGAATAAATATTAAGTTCACAAGTGGGGTCTCACAAACCGATGAACGGCGAAACTGTTCAAAGACAGATTAATCTAAGCAAAACCCCCAGGAAAACTAAAGGGGTGCAGCCTCCTTAAATAGGGGAGGGGAAAGCCGCACTTATCTAATGACAAGGGATATGGTACTATTCGCGGTTACTGTTCACGCGGCCGTGCTACTGTTCACGTGAACAGTACCGGCCCAAATAGCCCAAATTACAAGGCCCTCGGCCCACTTTGACTCGGACTGGAAAAGTGACGTGACTTGTTTCGCAGTTTCTGATCTGCTCGGATGGAGTTTGGACGTGAGACCAGATCCATCTGAAAGTAGACTCCAAGAGCTTTCCAACGAGTACTCACGGGCCCTGAGAAGCCTTCTGGATCAAAAGTTATGGCCATTTGAAATTGACCTGTCAGGCTGAATCCGAATTGATCTGGAGGCCGAATTGGATTCCAAAACCTGTCCAACTTGAACCCTTGCTTCAATTGGTTCCAAAGTGATGTGATGCTATAAATAGATATATTTTCATCATTAGGTAGCATCATATTCTCATTTAAAATATGTTGAAGTTGAAGAAACGAATTCACCTTTAGTTCATTCTTAATATTGGCCGCTATGGTTGTACGTGTTGGTGGCGTGGTCACATCAGTTTGGGTTGACGAAACAGAGCTGGAAATGGTTTTTGTTGTGACTACAGACCAAACAGAGAGAGAGTATGGTAGTGGAGAGTTAAGTGAGTAATGGCTTAGGGCTTCTCCCCATGGCCTATGTTGTATTCATATACCCTCTTGGGGAGTGCTTTTACAATAGTACCCTTACATTTGCGTATCCCCCTTGGGGCACTTATGTCATTATACATGTCTCATTTTGGGCCTTACAGCCTTCTTACAGGCCTACTAGGCTTAGGTGGGGGCCACCCCTACAACAGGAGCCTCTCATGGTGAAGGGCTTCACAGGCCGAAGCCATGCTGCCGCGCCCTTTGGCCCCCTCCGTCCCATCGGCCTGTGACCCTCGATGGATTAAATACACCTTCCTTCGCGCTGATGGTACGGGAGCCGGCGTGTCTTCCGCCCCCGGAGCTGCGCGGCCGCGAGGTCGAAGATACTAGGGAGGCCGAAGTCAGGGCGGCTGAGTTTCGGGAAGTGCTCCGCGTGTATTGGTGGCTGCGCGGCTTGGGAGTGCGCTTTAATGACGCCCGGAATCGCGCCGGCCCTTATCTTGTTAGGAGCAGACTGTCGCGGCCGTTCTATCTGCTTTGCGCTGGGTGGGGGCGCGCGGCAGGCTGTGATTGGAGCGTCGTGGGATGTCAGCGGTCACACGACCACGGCCGTTCGCCTCTTCCCCAAGGAAAATGGACACGCGGCAGGAACGCATCGGCGCGTCACGCGCTGATCGCCCACCTACCGCCGCCTGCCGCGGCTATCAGCGGTTGCCCTGCCCGATCGTGGGTAGCCGAACCGTTGTAATTATGTCGTTTGGCATTCTGCTTGCGAGGGAGACGGGGGACTTTATAAGGTCTCACCGTGGGCATGCAAACGCTCCTCTTGGCTGCCTGCTTGCTTGTGCTTGTGCTTTCCTCTCTGTTTTCTTGCGCACCCCGCTGCTGCTTCCCCATCCACTCCTGCTCGTCGTCGTAGTGCGGAGGGAGAAATGGCTACGCGCGACGACCGCCCGGCTGACAGTGGCGCCTTGACGATCCTGCACGCCGTCTCAGCGGGAGCGCCTCATCGAGCCAGCGCTGCCTGACGCCACCACCGGCAGAGTGTCGCCTGGTTCTGCGTGACAAAAGGCAAACCGACCATCGTTGGGATGCCATGAAGAAGTCAAAGGGTCGCTGCTCCCGTGTGCTGGGGCGGAGTCGCGCCACGGAGGAGACCCTCCAAACCCTTCTTCGGGAGAAGAAGCTGGAGGACCGTGCTGGGGCTCGTTTGCCTGGGCCTGACGAGACGGAGCCGAACCCGGGGGAATCGGAGGCAATCGTCTTTGTGGCGTTCTTCGATGCCGGGCTCTGAATCCCGTCGACACTCTTTGTTCGTGAGGTGTTGCGAGCCTATGGGTTGGAGCTGGCGCAGCTGACCCCGAATGCGATCGTCCGGCTGACCATCTTTACTTGGGCGATGCGGACGGAAGGTACCCGTCCCAGCGCCGAAGAAAATGGAAGGGGAGGTGTATTCGAACTTTGGCACTGTGAACTTCGTGTTGAGGGCGGATTGTGCGCATTTGTTCCCCGCGCTGGCTACGTGGGGAAAGTGGGAGTTTGGCTGGACACGGCGGTGGTTCTAACACCTTGTGACGAGCACGAGCGGTCTTTGAAGCCGGGGGGAGCCGATATCATTCCACCGTTGTCCGAATGTGAAGCCTCGGTCCGGCGACGAACAACAGGCGCGAAGACTTGCTGGCATCGCCCTCCGGTTCAGCATGCGTGACCTCGCTGAGGAGTTCACCATGTACGGGATAGCTCCGCTTTCCTGTAACTGGAAGTACGAGCGGCGGGGGCCCGACCGGAAGGACGGCATCCTCCCTGGAGTGTCTTCGCTCCATAAACCCTCCGCGCCCTGTAAGTATCACTGCCATAGGCCACGCACCGCCTAGGTGGACACAAGCCCTTATGTATGACATTCCGCCTTTGCGTGCAGTGCGCCGGTTAGAAGATGCGGAGCGCGTGGTGATTGCGATTCTTGGGCCGTACACGGCGAAGGAGCACGAGGCCCGTGAGTCTGCGACTTCTTTGGCGAAGCAAGGGCGGATTAACCGGGTATGCGAGGTCTTGGGAATTCCCGTTTCGGAACGCCCGGTGCCTGCGGAAACGCCAAGCGGCTCGAAGGTGGGGGCGCCGTCCTCGCGATGCGAGGTCTGATCGAAGACCATTATCTTCAGCCCACCGGACGTGCCACCGATCGAGACCGTGGAGACGAGGGGCGAGACGGGCGCTGAGCCCGAACTGACCGGTTCGGAAAGGCACACTATTCCCGACGAGGCCTTACATGGTGGCGAGGCGACGGGCCCGAGCCTCGCTGTTCTTGAAGGTGATGCCCCGTCACCTCCGGCAACCGCGGAAGCGTCGCCTACATCTCCGAGGGCGAAACACCGCTGCCTTCGAGAGGCCGGTTCAGCGTGGCAGGCCCAGTGACCGAGGTTTTGGCACCCAGCGGGGATGTTACTGAAGCCGAGGGGGCTGTTGCTCCTCAGGCCAGCGAGGTGGTCACGACCCAGGTGGAGGCCCGGCGAAGTACCGCAGTAGAGGGTACTGGAGGTAGGTGTGGTTCGTTTGCCTCCCGCGACTTCGCGAAACTCTCTCCGATTTGCTCGCTTATTCCGTCGTCGACATCAGGCGAGACACGGTCTCCCAGACGAGGACAAGAATCGAGCAACGGGTGTGCCCGCGAGGTCTCTGGCCTAATTGAACAGGGAACTGTGTGTGCTCCAATTGTTTCCGAAGGCGCTGGCATGGGGGCTCTAGGGCTTGGCGTCTCCGACTTCGTTCCTCGATGGGAGACACTTCGCGCCTTGAGCGAGGTGGCAGAGTACGCTAACGGCCAGCTGGATCGACAGGCGCTGCGGTCCTGCGGGGGTGACCTTTTGGCGCTCGCGCTGGGCGCCTCGGAGATGAGGGTAACTATCCCTGCTCGCGCTCCATGTCTTTTGCTTAGCTGATGGGTAACACTTGTTCTTGTGTCCTTGTAGACGCTTGCGATCAGCAAGGCCCTCGAGGAGACTCGCGCGTGTGAACGGAGGGTGCTGGAGGACCGGCTGCGTGCCACTGACGATGCCCATGCAACCAAGGACGAGCGCATTCGGGTGCTGATGGCGGAACGTGACGAGGCTATCTCCGACGCGCAGTTGGTAGGTGCGAACGCGAAGAGCGCGGCGCTAGCGGCACAACGCGCGACCGAGGAGGCTCAGCGCGTCGCGACGGAGGAGCGGACCGCCCTTCTACAGCGAATCTCCGCGCTGGAGGCGGAGAAGGAGCAGCTTACTGCTTCCCTTACAGAGAAAACCTTATCGTGGGACAACACGTCTACATCCGCGTGGGGGCGATGGAGTCTTTGGAGCAGGCCCTCCGGGAGCTTTCCGTGCACGTGGAGGACGCCACTCATAGCCGTCAATATCTGATGGAGACGCTTGGGTGAATCGAAGAGGGCTCGAGCGTCGCCCTTCGCGGCGCCAGGGCCTTCGGCACCCACTACGGCTACATGAGTGCCGGCCATGCGGTCGCCCTACTGCACGCTAGTGGGTGTGAGCATGTCAATGAGCTGGCTAACCCCCAGCTTGACCTGCCCGCCCAGCCCGGGATGATATCTGATGCATTTCGCGCTGCCCAGCCCGCCATCCAAAATTTTCACAATCGGATTTGGAATTACATCGGGGAGGATGCCGCCACAGTTGCGCTGCGGCGGACGCTGCACGGCGAGGGGATGTGCTCCGCTGGCTCGAAGAGGTTCCCCGGCGTGGCGAAGGTAGTACGGGCGCTCGTCACGGCGAAGATGGCGCGGACTCGTAGGAATAGTGCCGGGTTTGGGTGCGTAGCGCGCCATGTATATTTGTTTGCTACTGTAATGCAACTCCCGTTTTATATGAGCTAGGCGACAATTCTCCCGTGCTTTTTTGTTGTGTATTATGTTGTGAGCTGGGGTGCCATGTAAGGTGCGGGTCCTCAGGCTCGACTCCGCCTCTCGTGCTGATAGTAGCGAGCAGGCTTGCGAACGCCTCGCGCCGCGGACCCCGAACTTCGGAAGCCGTCGAAGTAGTCGCGCGAGCGCTATATTCCCTACCTTTCGAAGGGGTGGCAGCAGACGCGCGAGCACTCCGTCCCATACCTTCCGAAGGGGTGGCAGTAGACGCGCGAGCGCTCCGTCCCCTACCTTCCAAAGGGGTGGCAGCGGAGCTGGCGCCTAGTCGAGGTAGACGCGCGAGCGCACCGTCCCCTACCTTCTGAAGGGGTGGCAGCGAAGCTGGCGCCTAGTCGAGGTAGACGCGTGAGCGCTCCGTCCCCTACCTTCCGAAGGGGTGGCAGCGGAGCTGGCGCCTAGTCGAGTTATACACGCGAACACTCTGTCGCCTACCATCCGAAGGGGTGGCAGCGGAGCTGGCGCCTAGTCGAGGTAGACGCGCGAGCGCTCCGTCCCCTACCATCCGAAGGGGTGGCAGCGAAGCTGGCGCCTAGTCGAGGTAGACGCGCGAGCGCTCCGTTCCCTACCTTCCGAAGGGGTGGCAGCGGAGTTGGCGCCTAGTCCAAGTAGACGCGCGAGCGCTCCGTCCCCTACCTTCCGAAGGGGTGGCAGCAGAGCTGGAGCCTAGTCGAGGTAGACGCGCGAGCGCTCCGTCCCCTACCTTCCGAAGGGGTGGTAGCGGAGCTAGCGCCTAGTCGAGGTAGACGTGCGAGTGCTCCGTCCCCTACCTTCCGAAGGGGTGGCAGCGGAGCTGGCACCTAGTCGAAGTAGACGCCTACTAGGAATTACGTGCGTAGGAACCTCGGCCACGTCTTATCTATACTCCGAGGAGTACGCACAAGGACAGTGCCTGCACGTGCGCGGGGATATACGCGTCTTGTTTATACTCTGTAGAGTGCGCAGGGACAACATCCGCGTCTTATTTATACTCCGTAGAGTGCGCACGGAGGTAGGCCTCACGTTGCGTCTTCTTTATACTCCACGGAGTGTGCGCGGAAGCGTCCCTCCGCTGCGGCTTGTTTATACTCCGTGGAGTGCGTGCGGAGGCGGACCTCAATGCTACGTCTTATTTAGAGTCCGTAGACTGCGCGCGAAGGCGAGCCTCCGTGCGTTGTGGGCGGTGAAGGTATGTGCGGAGGCGGACCTCGACGCTACATCTTGTTTATACTCCGTGGAGTGCGTGCGGAGGCGGACCTCAACGCTACATCTTGTTTAGAGTCCGTAGACTACGCGCAGAGGCGAGCCTCCGTGCGTTGCGGGCGGTGAAAGTGCGTGCGGAGGCGGACCTCGATGCTACGTCTTATTTATACTCCGTGGAGTGCGTGCGGAGGCGGACCTCAACGCTACGTCTTGTTTAGAGTCCGTAGACTACGCGCGGAGGCGAGCCTCCGCGCGTTGCGGGCGGTGAAAGTGCGTGCGGAGGCGGACCTCGACGCTACGTCTTATTTATACTCCGTGCAGTGCGTGCGGAGGCGGACCTCAACGCTACGTCTTGTTTAGAGTCCGTAGACTGCGCGCGGAGGCTCGCCTCCGCGCGTTGCGGGCGGTGAAAGTGCGTGCGGAGGCGGACCTCAATGCTACGTCTTGTTTAGAGTCCGTAGGCTGCGCGCGGAGGCGAGCCTCCGCGCGTTGCGGGCGGTGAAAGTGCGTGCGGAGGCAGACCTCGATGCTATGTCTTATTTAGAGTCCGTAGACTGCGCGCGGAGGCGAGCCTCAGCGCGTTGCGGGCGGTGAAAGTGCATGCGGAGGCGGACCTCGCCACTACATCTTATTTAGAGTCCGTAGACTGCGCGCGGAGGCATCCCCCCACGTGTCTTTGTTTATATTCATGTCTGTGCTTTCCACAGAGAGTGCGCACGCGAACGTGCGTCTGCGCGCAAAGGTAACCCTTTGCGCACTTTTGGTAGGAAAGGAAAGAATCTGCGCGAACGGTGAACTTTAGTAAATTCCCGTTTGCGCGGGTGAGCGGTTACAAGGGGTGAGGCACTAACCGCCGGCCACTTAAAGGTGGAGACGACCGCGGCCGTCGTTGCACGGTGGTGAAGCTGCACACGTCCCGAGCCTCTAGTGCCAGAGCGGCTCGCACGGGGGGGGTGACGAGGCGTGCCCCGAAGCTGTGGAAGGTCTTTGCGCTCGCACACTCGGCTTAGGCGTAATACCGCCGCAGCCTATTTGCATTCCACGTGTGGCGGACTGTTTGCCCGTCCAGCGTGGCTAGGCGATATCCTCCCTTCAGTAGGGCTTCTGCGACGATGTATGGGCCTTCCCACCTGGATTCCAGCTTGCCTACCGTCTCCGCGTGGAGTGCCATCTTAAGGACGAGGTCTCCTGGTCTGAATTCGCGTGGGTACAGCGAACGATCCCGACCGCGCACCATCTGTCGCGCGTACTTTATGGCGTGCTATGTTGCGCTTGCCCGGTCTCCATCAAGGAGGTCCATGGACAATTGGCGCTCCGCTTCTGGTGCTTGGGCGAGGACCCTTTGCGAGCCAGCCTTTATTTCCTCGGGTGTGACTGCCTTGTCGCCGAAGAGGAGCTTGAATGGCGTGAACCCCGTTGGGCGCGTGACCGCTGTGCGGAGGGACCAGAGGACGCTGTGGAGCTCGCCTGGCCACTTCCCCTTTGGTAGCCCGACAAGGCGCTTCTTGAGCGCGGCGTAGATAGCATCGTTCGCCCGCTCCACCGCACTGTTGGACTGTGGGTGTCCAACCGAGGTGAATCGGAGTGTGATGCCCATGTTGTCGCAGAATTCTTTAAACAGGGCTGCATCGAATTGCAGACCGTTGTCGACGGTGATCTCCCTGGGCACACCGAATCGGCATATGATGTTCTGCCAGAGGAAGCGTTGCATAGCTGCCGAGGTAATCTTGGCCAGAGCTACCGCCTCCGGCCACCTGGATAAGTATTCCAAAGTGACCGCTACGAACCGCAGGTCACCTAGGGCCCTGGGAAGCGGTCCCACGACGTCGATGCCCCATCGCGCCAGCGGCCATGCCGGGGGTATGGGATTGAGGCTCGTCGGCGGCCTGCGGATGGCCCGTCCCATCCATTGGCAACCTTGATAACGGCGCACGAGATCTTGGGCGTCCGCGACAGCCTTTGCCCAATAAAAACCCTGCCTGAATGCCTTACCCACCAGCGACCTTGGTGCAAGATGCAAACCGCAGAGCCCCGCATGAATCTCTGCGAGGAGCTGCTTTCCTCCTTCGCGCGAGAGGCATCGCAGAAGCGGTGCGCAGACCCCTTTTTTGTAGAGCACCCCGTCGAGCACTTGGAAGGACCTAGCGTGGTGCTGTAAACACCGGAGCTCGATGGGGTCGTCCGGCTCCACGATGCCCTGTAGAAAACCGAAAAGGGGCTCCCGCCAGTCGCCCTGCTGGGTGATCTGGTGGACGAGGGCGGCATCACGGTTGTCCTGCGCAATGGCTGTCGCTGACAGGACTTTGTAAAACGCCCCATCGGGTGTTCGGAGCTGCTGGCTGGCAGCCTTTGCTAGGACATCGGCTTGCTCGTTGTCTGCCCGAGGGATGGCTTTCACCGTGACACCCAAAAAGTGTCGTTTCTTCGCTCGTACGGCTGCTAGGTATTTGGCTAGCTCCCGGTCCTTGGCCTGATATGACTTGTCCACATGACCCGCCACCAATCATGAATCGGTGCGAACGAGGACACGCCTCGCACCCATTGCTTTGAGCTTCCCGTGGCCAAAGAGTAACGCCTCATACTCGGACGTGTTGTTCGTGGCAGGAAATGCCAGGCGTGCCGAGTACAGTAAGCGCTGCCCCTCAGGTGTGGTAACAACTACGCCGACTCCTGCGCCCGCGACGCCGTAAGCTCCGTCGGTGTTGAGCATCCACACCGGGTCTTCCGATTGAAGGACAGGCTGAGCTGGAGGGGTCCATTCCGCGAGGAAGTCCGCCAGAACCTGGGACTTGATCGCCGTTTGGGAGGCGTATGTTAAGGAGACTGGAACGAACTCGGCCGCCCATTTGCCGATTCACCCCGTGGACTCCTTATTGTGCATCATCTCCGCCAGGGCGAACGAAGATGGCACCGTTATTGGATGGGCCAGGAAGTAATGCCGGAGCTTCCTTGAGGCCTTGACCAGCGTGTAAGCAAGCTTCTCGAGCTCCGTGTACCGCGTCTTGGCGCCCTGAAGGGCTTCAGAGATGAAGTACACGGGTCGCTGGAGAGCACCCTCCTCGAGGACGAGGATGGCGCTGACCGCCGTTGTCGAGGCGGCGAGGTAGAGTAGAAGGGGAGCCTCTGGTGCTGGGGCCACCAGAGTGGGAAGGGTTGCGAGGTGCTTCTTAAGGTCATCGAAGGCCTTCGCGCAGTCGTCGTCCCAATGAAACCCATCACAACCGCGTAGGGTCTTGAAGAATGGCAAGCCCCGTTTCGCTGCCCTGGACAGGAAGCGACTCAGGGCCGCCATGCGGCTGGCTAGCCTCTGGACCTCCCTCGTCATCTTGGGCGATTCCATGCTCAGGATGGCGTCGACCTTGTTGGGGTTCGCTTGGATGCCTCGCCCGGACACGAGGAAGCCCAAAAGCTTGCCCGCCTGTACGCCGAAAACGCATTTGTTCAGATTAAGCTTGAAGCCCGCCTTCCTGAGGTTGTCGAAAGTCTCCTGGAGGTCCCGGCCGTGGAAGGCGAGCTGCTTGGTTTTTACGACCACGTCATTCACGTAGGCCTCCACGTTCCTCCCGAGCTGAGCAGCTAGGGCCAGCGTGACGAGGCGGGTGAAAGTTGCGCCCGCATTCTTTAAGCCGAAGGGCATTCTGACGAAGCAGAAGGTCCCAACCGGCGTAATGAAGAGAAATGATGAAGAGAGAACTCACATTGCGCTTCTTGCCAAGGCGCGTACCCGGAGATGTTGTACGTCTGCATGGCCCACATGCCCCCGCCGGACGACGACGAGCGCCTGGGCTCCTGGCATGCCCTCCCCGGTGGGGTTGAGCACCCACGCTACCCACTCGTCTGGCGTGGCAAGCGCGGCGACGAACGCGACGGACAGCTCGGCCATCGCGCAGTCGTAGGTCCAGTGCACGGACGCGCCGAGGTGGGGCAGGTCTCTATAGGCCGCGTAGGCACGGTTGGCCGAGAACGCCTCGGCCGAGCAGCCCTCTCTGCCCGCCGCAGACGTCGACGGGGAGATCAGAGGCGGGGGAGGAAAAAAATGGCGGGGGCGACGGGGGGGGGGGGGGGGGTTTGGCAAATTTGCATAAGTGAATTGGGTGCTTCCACCCTCAAGGATCTAGGCCGTAGGGGATAGATCTAACGATCCTGAGCGGCGTTAGCATGCTAGCACCCAAATAGGCATTAGCACTAGATACGTTCCCATATATATATATATATATATATATATATATATATATATATATATATATATATATATATATATATATATATATATATATATATATTCCACTTGTATCTGTTTATTTTGTTGTATGCTATTCAATCGAACTTCTGGACAATGTTTTAGATTTGAGTGTATTAATTTATAGTGTGAATTAAACAATTCAACTACTGTTGTAAATATTAATTTTGCTGATTAGCTTAGTTAGGAAAATGCAGGGCGTTACAAAATTGATCTTTTTAAATTAGGAAGTGATACAAATCATAATCTTACACTAATGCTAGTGTTACAGAATGTCAAAGGCTCAAAGCAATTATTTGGTTGTATTTTGGCAATTCTTACTACAAATTCTCGAAGATGAACGGTTGTAATGCTATTCTTATCTGTAGATAGATGAAGTATTATTACACAAATCCTTAATGTGGAGTTAGTATTTTGGCTCATCTAGGTAGCAGAGGACCATCCTAGGCAAGACAACTTATGAAGATTTTTTCATCTTTACCATAAACACTTTTTTGAAACATAAACAATTGGGTTGTGTGTATGTCACATAAGAACCTAGCAATTTGATTAACCTCTCAATGCTGCCATTGGATCTATATCTCTATCCATGTCTCCATGATTGCAGAAAGATATTGAATGTCAAACAAAAGACTTGGCCACCTAAAACAATGGAGTAGAAAAACAAGTGCTGGCATCAAACTGGTGAAATATTACAAGTGCTAGCATATATATATATATATATATATATATATATATATATATATATATATATATATATATATATATATATATGCTAGGAAGCCTCTTTTCTACACCCGGGTGTAATTACACCCTATATCGTATCTCACAATGTAGGGAGTATCTCGCGTAACGAGGAGTATGTACATATAGTATATGAGTATTTAAGACTATATAGGTGGTATGAACAATTTTTCAGAGGTGGTATGTACATTTTTTTCAACATACTCCTTTTTATGTACGTATATAAAGGTATTTACAAAATACGTTAAAAATTATGGACTCCCTTGCAATTTTTTCATGTGGTTCACATTAGAATATCTTATATTTAGTATATGAGTATACCTAAAGTGATAAAGGAGTATTTCAAATTTGTTTAGGTGGTATATTAGAGGTGGGTGTAATTACACCCGGTAGTAAAAAGTATTTTTCATATATATATATATATATATATATATATATATATATATATATATATATATATATATATATATATATATATATATATATATATATGTGTGTGTGTGTGTGTGTGTGTGTGTGTCTATTGGATTTTGTTGAACAATAACGGATTGTTCACAATGGGTTGGGCTAGGAACATTACTGGGTTTGAATTCAGGTTTGAATAGTACTGAGTTGGCCATAAATAGTACATGTTACAGTGTTGGCTTGGCCCGATTTGGGTTTTGGTCCGCTGAGCTGAGCCGGCCTGGCCCAGGGCCTATTTGTCTTTCATCTTCCTCCGAGTAGAGCAAAGGCGATGGCAATCCATTGGTGTGCCAGCGATGGTTGCCGATGGTGAGCAAGCATACCACTGGGTTCATGGAGGTCGCATGGTTCCATTTTTTAGGTTGGCGAGGTCTAAGATTCGTCGAATTGGCTTGCAGCAAGGGAAGTTCACCGGGGCTCTACCATGGCACGGTGGGATTCTAACAGCTAATTAACATGGCCACAAGGTGTTTGAGCATCTAGAGGTGGTCAGGAAGAGAATGGCTTTGGTCGTTTAGGCTCTGGTAGCTCGAGGCGAGTTGTCCACGAAAGGCTCCCCACTTAGTGCTCTTGCTTGTATAATTTTTCATAAATAAGTCCCTTCTGAATTTTTCTTGAAAATTCATTCAGGTATACTGTTTGTAGGAATTTTTTGAAAAATTTGGAAGGAATAAAATTATAAAAAATTATACAAGCAAATACATCACGCTGGGAGGCACCATTAATAATTATAATTTTTAGAGCTCATTTTTCATATTTGAAAATTCCTAAAAAAATATAAATAGATTTTTCCAAAAATTGAGTACTGTAGCACCTGACCCCTCCCGCCAAGGGCAGATCCCTGCTGCCCTCGATGGTCGGTCCTGCCGCGCCCGGTCGCAGGGGCAGATGCCCTGCCCCATTTGAGGGGCGTGGCAGAAAAAAAAATTCGCTCTGTGCGCCGCCTGCGAAGGATCCCCTCGAGCTGAAAAGGCTGCCGAGGCTGACTCTGCCCACGCAGTTCTGGTTCCATTCCGAGCTTGGAAGCAGCGACGGCAAGGCACTGTGAGCCCATCGTATGGGCTGGAGTTTGGGCCTGCGTCATCGAGCGCGGAAATCCTCTCGTATTTTCTCACACTGAAACTTGAAACAAGGGAAAATAAGGAGCCACCGAGGAGGTTGAGTGAGTCCACAGGGTTGATTGGGTTCTACGTCTCACGCAGCTAAGATCGATTCGAATATATACATGTTTGGATGAGTTCAAGGCCTATTCTTTATGGCTGCAGCTTTTGACTTTTAGCTGAAATTTTTGAATTTTAGCTGTTCGCGATAAATATTACAGAGAGAAAGATACTCGTTTGTGATTTTGGCTGGTACAGATATTGGGCTTTTAACGTGCACTACAATTAACTTGTAGACCTCGTCTCGAGAAAATACTCCGTTGAAAAGTTAGATACTATAGCAAAAGATAAAAGCCGCTTTTTGAAACCGAAAAAAACGGGCACTAAATTTATAGGCAGTACGGATGCAAAATGCTATATTTTGAGTGTTTGAGCTTACGCAAGCCTAGAGAAATTACCCTTGGTGAGCCACTACCCATTTGGGTGGAGGAGAAAGGAAAGCGTAGCCCAGCATCCTAGTTGGTACTGTACACTAGGTAATTATTTTGGAGTTTTATATCAGGCGCTCAATATTTTTCTTAAGCAATTACTTTAGGTATCCACCTCTTGACGCTCAATATTTTTCTTAAAGCAATTATTTTAGCTATCCACCACTTAATTATATGATTTAACCTCTTAAGGGGATTTCTTATTATCTGACGTGAAAAAGAACGGAGAAAGCAAAAGCTTCCAGACAGGGTACCGATCACACGGCTGACTGTTACCTCCGAAGGGGAGAGGAAGAGGCATCCTCAGACCGGCGACCGTGCAGAGTTACCACAAGTCAAAACTTCTAGAAGAATTCCGCGCGTCGAAAACAGGTTGGCCTGACTGGTGACCAGCCGTAGCAATTGACCATATTTTTTAGATTGCAGTGAATCATACCCTTCATACTCCCCGCGGAGTTCCCGGCCGCCGAGCCCCTCCACGTCGCCCCCAGCGCTCCCTCGGCCGGCGCGTGGCGGCAAAATTCGCGTACGGTCGGGGGAGCAGTTTTGCGAAAAAATCCCTGCGTTTTTTTGAAATTACGTAAAGATCCTTGGTTCTCGCGAAAAGGTCTTTGCCAGTTTTTTTAGCCCCTCCACTTTGCAGGATAGCCCCCGCGGTTTTCTAAATTACGTACGGGTCCTCGTTTACTTACGTACAGGTCCTCGTTTTTTTTACGAAAAAAGCCTTTGCCTTTTCCGAAAATACACATGCGCCCTCGGTTTTTTTACGAAAAAGACCCTTGCCTTTTCTAAAAATACACACGCGCCCTCGGTTTTTTTAAAAAACCCTCACGAATTATCGCCTCTCTTACTTTGGTACACACGGTGGTTGGCGCGGCGTGACGCCGCGCCTATGAGACTAGTGAGTTTTATGCTGCGTTTTTTATGACGTCTGTGGAAAGCTGAGAGGTTAATATGAACGGTATATATAATTTTAGATTTAAGAAGCTATTTAAAAGATTTGTTTTAAAAAAACTATCCCATTTGGGATATGTTCTAAGCGGCTTCTAAAAGCGATTTTTGACTTTTGTTATAGTAATTAGCTTTTAAACAAAGTGTTTTTTCAAAACGAGGACTATAAATTGATTATAGTACACACTATAGTGACTTCATTTATATTAACTAAAATCACATGTGAGTTTGTGTTACTCCGTATTCTCTCTCGTAAACAACTCAAAAGCTATCAGCTATATCTTAAAACAATAGACCTTACGTTGATTTTCAGAGAAGTTAAAAGTTAAAATCCTAAAAAAACAGGGCCATGTGGCGCATATTCTTCTTTGAGTAGGTTAATTTGCAATCCTCATCTCACCCACGTTAATGCGAGACTATCTTTTAACCGTGACACCTAAGCTCTCAGGATGGTTGCAGCAATGTTAGTTAACCTAGCTTCAGCCCTAGGTCAGAGACTTGTGACAACTAACTAAGGCTCTGTTCTTTTCAACTTTTAAAAGTTGTTTTTCAACTTTTCTACAGTAACTAGCTTTTAAATATAGTATTTTTTTAAGATATGGTCTACTAGTTAATTATAGTACATATTTTACTGACTTCATTTATATCGGTAAAAATTGCACACGAGTTTCTGTTACTCTGCAATCTCTCGTATAAACAGCCTAAAAATCACAAACCGCAACTAAAAACTACAAGCAACAGCCAAAAAGAACAGGCTCTAAACCAAGTTATTGCCGTTTTACAGCGGCAGGAACTTTCCCTGAAACATCGAGCAGAAACTAACCGTCCTAATCCTTCACCTACTTTAACGTTTGACTTGGTCTTAATAAAACGTAGCCACCTCTGAGATGCTAGTATTTCTTGTGCTTTCAATTGAGAAGCAACCTCAAAAAAGGAAAACTCACGTGTGCTACTCCGGCCTCAAAACTCTGGGCCAGAAACCCCGGCTCGGTCGATCAGACTCAAAACCACGATATGTAGAATTTGGGGAAGAAATGAGTAGATCTATACATCTTGTTGGAGTCATGAGATGGCACAATTTACATATGGGGATCCTTTACATACAAGGGTAGTCCTACAATAATTCATGGATATTCAGTTAAATACCTATAATTTTTTTAAAAAATACATTATATGCTAAATATATTACACATATATATATATTCTTAATTGAGCAAAAATGCTATATATTTGTACCAAAAAATATAAATTAACTCAATCCAGCCCACTAGAGCTCTCTCTACACCCTCCAAAACCCACCACAGCTCAAATTCTCTAAAACCCCAACTGGCCACCCAAGTTCTAACTCTAACTGGCTCATCTCTCTCTCTCTCAACAGGGCGGCAGAGTGCACGTGGAGGGTGAGGGAGTCGGCCAGATAAGAGGCATGAGGTAGTTCCGTAATGGCGCAAAGCCCACAATGTTGCACGAGGCGGTGGCCAAGTAAAGGGAGAGGGAGCACGCAGCGTGCGGTGGCGGCCGGTGACAGCGAGCCGGTGAGAAAGCAAATCAATTCCCAAATTAGGGCCATAGGTGCGTTCTAGGAGCAATGTGAGGGCGCAAGACGATGTGGGTGAGCAGGAATGTGACACGGCAAGTCAGGTGGCAACGCGGCGAGCAGGGAGGTATGAAACGTACAGTGTTGCGACGAGGTTTCATTACTAGGTGAGTTACGTTCGGTCTCCCATTCTCCCTCCCAATTCTAAAATCAACAAATCCAAAATAGTTTATTGAATGATTGTGCCTTTGTGAAATATAGATCGTAGAACCTTCAAAAATGAAGAAGTTTGCATATTTGAAATCTTTGTAGACAATGTTAGTTAGATTAACATAATAAGAGAAACTTTTAAACTTTTAAATTGGTTAGCATAAATATTTAAACAAGTTAGCAAGTTGGTTTTAAGAATCAATGAAATGACTATCCCTAAAATTGCATGAAGGGTCGTAGAGTTAAAATTATGTTTTGCTCAATTATTTTGTATTTTTTTCTATATTTTTTTCAGATGTTTTTGGTTGGAACAATCTTTACTTTGATTTTTTTTTCACCAATGACCTTTTCCTTTCTTTCTTTAACAATTTTTATTAACTCTATATACACATCTCGAAAATCCTGGTCTGCTATTGTTTACATATGTTTATATGGACAAAATACAAGCAGGATTGCAGGAAGACACCCGCGGTAGCTATAGCCTGGTGGTTTTCCTATGATTGATCTGAAAAATGGACTTGGAAGAGTTGTGTAGTACTTGGGGGACAAGTTAATTTACTCAAAATGGTCAAAACACCGCATGCCAAGCAAGCACTTTCTCAATTTCTTCCCTCCGCCTTGCGTGACTAGAGAGCATCCCTCTCCCAGCAACTGTTGATCTTAAGGTTCCTGTATATCTCCCAGCAACGGTTTCGGCTGTTGGATTGGGCTGAAACACATCAACTTCTAATTTCGGTTTTTTTAGCCTTTTAGCATTTTTTTTTGGTTTTTGATTTTTTTTTCTTTTCCCCTTATTCCTTTGCATTGTTCGTAACAATATAGCGGATTTTTTCGATTTTTCTTATTTTTCTTTTTTTTCTCAGAAAAGGTAACAACCACTGCAATGCTATTTCATCTAAAAGTCACAACTATAAACTTAAACTATAAACTAGTTAGAGCACCACCTAAGTGTCATGGTTAAAAGATAGTCTTGCATTAACGTCAGTGAGATGAGACTTGCAAATTAATTTACTCCATCGAAGAATATGCCCAGCATGGCCATGTTCATTTAGACTTTTAAGCTTCTTCAAAAATTGAAATAAGCAAACGCACCAACACAACTTGAATATTTTTAAATAATACAATTTTTTATTTATATTACATTTATACATCATTATTTAAGAAAATTACAAAAATAACCTCTGTCACCATTTTTGAAATGGCAACAGAGCCGCACCCACACAACCTGCAAAATTTTTAAATAGTATAATTTTTATTAATATTACACTCATATATCATCATTTAAGAAAATTACAAAACTAACCTTATGTCGCCATTCGAAATAGTGACAAAGGCTTTGTCGCCATTTGAGCTTGAGACAGAGGCTCTGTTGCCATTTGAATTTAGGACAAAGCAAATGGTGATAGAAGGTGTGTCACTAAATAAATGGACGATAGTGTGCTACAACCTCTGTCGTCATTTCAATTGACAACAGAGGAACCAATCGTCAATTGATATGGTGACAGAGGCCTCCATATCCACTGTCGTAGAAAAATAGATGAAGTTCACAACAATTCAGTAAGAAAGAGAAAAGGAGAAGAGAATAAGAAAGGAGAGGGGAAGAGGAGGAGAAGAGAGCAGGAGGAGTTATTTCCACATCGTAGATGTGAGTTTTTGGTTTAGTACATTTTTGAAACCATGATAGGTTAGCAAATAAAATAATTACATATGTACTTATATTGGGTAGTGAGTTGATGAGTAAATAGTGTGATTATAGATATTTAGTTATTTAGGGTAGTATGTGTAGGATGAATTATTGTACAACTATTAATTTCATGTACTCATAAAGTTGTAGTGCACTGATTAGTTTTAGAATATTCGATTTGCTAGTTAGGTCTATTCAGAACATGGAGAGTGGGATGTATGTAGAATCCATTATTAACTATGTGCACTACGTATATGAAGCATGCATGATAAGTTAGATTTTTACAGGACATATAAAATTAATTGTCTTTCTTTAGGGTGTTGTAGGTTAGGGAAATCCCCTCCTATGCAAGCTTTTTAGTGAGTAGTGGATTTGTTATCTGTTCTATTTCGTATTTAGGGTCTATTTGAGAGAGCTCCACCACTGAAAACGTGGATCTGGAGCAGCAGCTCCACCATGGAGCAGCTCCACCGTGGATCTGGGATCCCACCATGGAGTATTTGGCTTGTACAGCAGCTCCAGATCCACGAAATTGAGGTTTTGGTGGGAATTGCCACTTTTGTGTGTAACCAGTGGCATTGGTGGGTAATTACCACCCAACTCCACGGTGGAGCACCTCTTGAGGAGCTCCATGAAATCCATGGATCTGGCCCTCAGATCCAGGATTTTGGTGGATCCAGATTTCGCGGAGCTGGAGCGTTTGGGTAAAATTTCGTGGAGTGGAGCTGTTTTTCGTGGATCTGGAGCTGGTGGAGCTCTCCCAAACAGGCCCTATTTGATCGAATAAGTAGATGTTGTTAACATTAGATTATTTGTCGAATTGATTGACAGGTATGATAGAATGAGTAGCTTTAGAAATACACTATGGAGAAGGGATTCCACAAATGGGTGCTGAAGGAGTTGATTTGCTAGATTTTCTATGTGAAACGATTAGTCTTTGAAATGCAAAGCAGTATTCATGGGGCACTATTATGAGATGATTGTACAATATATTCTTGCTAGATCATGCGTTGCACGACCTGAAGTTGCATGGTGTTGCTTCCCGGGCACGACAACACGTGTACTGGGAGTTTGTGGAACTAAAGGGCTGAAATTCATGGAGCTCATATGTGAGATTGGCGAAGGAGCATGAATGACTGTTAGTCTTGCTGGGCCAAGTCCTTGAGAAAGTTCCTCTGGCTTATGTGGTGCAAGAAGATACCATTGGTGGTGATGCTGAAGAAGTTGGATAGTCCAGCCAAAGTGCACACATACTGTTTCAGCCAAGAAGGGGAATGTGATATCGACTCAGTCGAAGCCGACACTGAAGAGCTTCCTATATGCCTGAGGCCTTGGTGGAATGGATAGAGCTCAAAGACCGTGAGTACCGTGACTACCACCCATACTGTTGTTATGCTAACCCAAGCTGCAATTGTGCCTACCACTACCGCGATAACTAGTCACGTCCATGCCACCCTAATGGTTATCACTCCATACGGGTATCCTACAGAGTTTCACTTTTGCCTTATGAACATTCGCCCATAAGCCCTGTTAGATCTACAACCACTATATAGTTTACATTCCACGAGGCACTCATGTATCTTACAGTAGTTTGGGTTGACGGTTCGTGCATGTTGTTATTTGTATCGTAGGAATAGTGAAGCAAATATATGCACCTCACCAAACTCTACACGCCATATAATTTGCACCTTCATTATGAAATATTATGTCATGCTTGAAATGATGGTTGTTTAAAAAATCGATGTAATCCGGGGCATACTACTCAAATTCTCTCTATTAGTTGTTACTTCAAAACTACTAAAGCCACAAAATTAGAAGATTTATTCATAAATAATATATTTTTTAATTATGACAAATTGTATTATTTCAAAAAAACACTTTATCGTTCTGTCGTCAGTCGAATTGATAATGGGGACTTTGTCGCCAAATGAACTGGTGATAGAGACTATTGTAAATTCAGTTGACGCCAAATTCTCTGTCGCAAAATAAATTGACTACAGGGCCTCTGCCGTCAAATCAATTAGCAACAGAGACCTGTAAACTGTAATGCAGGACTCTACGTAGGATTGTTATAATTCCAAATGGCGACAAAAACTATCGCCATTCGAAATTGCGACATTAGATTATTTTTGTAATTTTTTAAATGACGATATATTTACGTAATATTAATTTAAAATATATTATTTTAAAAAATATTTCACAACTTACACTCCACTCACACCATCACATGCACACATACGTGCGCATCCTCTAACACGCACTTGGCAATTTTACGAAGGCATCAAGGTCTTAGGAATAGGACTGTGTATTCGGTTAGTTCGGTAAAATCAGTTCGGTATATACGGTATATACGCAAATACGGTATTGTTAGTTCGGTAGTATACGATATTTTTGAAAATACGGTTCGGTATCGGTAAATCCCAATTTATTTCGCTGCGGTATCGGTAAATACCATATTTTTTTCCAAAGTTGACGCAAATTGCAAATGATATAGTGACTAGCGAGACGAGTAGGTGACAGTATATATACTACGAGCCGTCACAACGCCAGCTACTACGAGTGCATTCACATACACTGCACATCTGCGCCAGAGACCACGCCAAAATGGCAAGGGCACAGACACGCGAGCACAGCACGGTCTCCTACACCCCGATTTTCAATGCTGCCTCAAAACCTGCGACCTACCTGCAAGTTTGCAACGCTTTACAAAACAAGCAAGCAAACATGGGATAGGAGCCTAGGAGGTTCAACCGAGGTTGGGTTGGTGGATAAATTTACTGACGCCTTCCGGTTTCGGTTTTTAGTCGCTTTTTCCCAAAAAAAACTGAACACCAAAAAAACCTAAAATATATGTTCGTTTTTCCGGTCCGGTTTTTTCGGTTTGGTTGAAATGTGCACAACCCTACTTAGGAACACGGGTACATGTTTTTTCACGGAATACGCACGCATATGTATAACTATTCTAAGGGACTGTTCTTTTAGACTATGATTTATGGTTTTTAGTTATGATTTATTACTTTAATAACTAGTAATTGATAAGATAAATTAAAAACTAAAAACCGTAAGAAAAGCAAAAAGAATGGGCCTGATTATTTAGGTGTGACACCGGATTCAAATGTCAGGATCGAACCCGGATTACTGCGTGCGCTACAGGAGCGCCTGCTCGGCTCTTGACACGGAACGGTGCTCACTTGACGAACACCACACACGCACGCAAAGTGGCGCTCGCGCACAGCGGCAACAAACCAAACGTTCGGGCCTGTTCGGCTAGCCACGAGCCGGCCAGCTTTTCGCAGTTGCTATAGTACCTAACTTTTAAGCGGAGTATTTTTTTTAAGACGGGGTCTATAAGTTAAACGTATTACACATTAAAAGCCCAACATCTGTACCAGCTAAAATCGTAAGAGCAACTCCAACAGTTTGGCATCCGGCTTCCCCATCCTTTAATTTTTGGCAAAACGAGATAAAACCCTCTCCAACAGTTTGGCATCCTCCTTCCCCATCTTTCCCAACTTGCCAAAAATCCCTCCTGAGCGCGCAAATATCCGCGTCGAGAAGTATCGCGCATCGGGGTTGGGAAGCCGCGCCGCCTCTTCTTCCCGCGCGCGCGAAGCCTGGAAGCCGCGCCGCCCTTCTCTTCCCGTGCGCGCAATTTAGTATATGCCACTAAAAAGTATCATGGCATAAATCATGTGCCGACAATCCTTGAATACAGGGGCATATATATATGTGCCTTGAAATGTCATCGCGGCACATAGCATGTGCCGGCAATCCTTGAATACAGGGGGCACATATATGTGCCTTGAATTGTCATCGCGGCACATAGCATGTGCCGTTTATATTGGTATGTGCTGTAGTGAATGAACCGATTACACTTGAGTGAAAATACTATGTACCTAATATAAATCTGGATGATGGAACAACGTGCTCTGCTGCCGGCATTTGTTCAAGTCACAAATACAGAGGACAGCCTCGATCGGGCTCCTATATATTTATGAAGGAAATACATACCTCGAAGATGTGCTTCCTGCCGGGTCCTGGATGCTGCCTGGGACCTGCTGCTTGCCGCCTGCCGTCGTTCTGTTGACGTGCTGACCTGCACGACGGTGATGTCCGGCTGGATGCAGAAGCCGGCTGTCTCGATCTGGTGAAGACACCGCCCAATGAAACGAAGCACATGGCGGCGGCGTTCTGGCGGTAGCGCCCGCGAGTAGGTTTCCCGCGAAAGGATTTTGCCGCGAAAAAAAAACACGATCGTGGGATCAATTTTAATTTTTGGCAAGTGAATTATGGCAAACTATTGGAGATGGGCTTCTTTTTTTCTCCCCATATTATTTTGGGAGTTGGCAAACAACAATATATGGGAAACAAAAAATGCCAAACTGTTGGAGTTGCTCTAAGTGAGTATCGATCTCTCCGTAATCTGTACCATAAATAACCAAAATTTAAAAATTTCAACCAAAAATCATAAGTCGCAGCCAAAAAGAACAGCCCCGAAACCAACGCCTCCCTCCTCCCCTGCTTGTGTGTCTTGCGGGTGGGATCGTGCTCCGAAGCAGCCGCCCTCGCCCCCCTCTTGGGCTCTCTTCTTCCCCCCTTTTTATACCACATCGCGAGTCCATCGCAAAACTTCTCCCCCTCTTGCTCCTCCCCCTTTCGCTTCCCGTCTCCCCCGGATCGCTCGCGGTTTGGTCTCTTGCGGAATGGAAGGTCCGAGCTTTTCAGTAGCTGCTTGTGGCCAGTGAGTGGTTCGGTTCGGTGGTGGTGGTGGTGGTTGGCTCTTTCTCTCTCTTGGAGGCTTGGATTGCACCAGTGCGAGGGGAGGGAGGAGTCGCTGCTCTGTGGTGGGGTGATGGACTCCGGCAACAGCGGCAGCCTCCAGTCGTCGAGCGGCGGCGACGACGAGTTCGACTCGCGCGGGGGAGGGGGCGTCGACTCTTCGCCGCTCTCCGCGCTGCTCCGGCCGACGCCGTCGCCCTCGGCGGCCGGAGCGTTCTCCCTCCACGGCTCGCTCTACGGCCTCCAGGAGCTCACCTCCGCGCCGCCGCCGCCGCAGCAGCAGGCGGCGCCCTGGTCGGCGCAGTTCACGGCGGGGGCATCCTCGCCATCGCCGCGTCTCGCGCCGGCCGACGCGGGCATGGGCATGGGTGTGGACGCGCACCAGGCTGGTTCGTCGGCGACGACGGCGCAGGGGGCGGGTGCTGTGGCGCCGGCGCCGCCGAGGGGTTCGCGGAAGCGGACGCGCGCGTCGCGGCGGGCGCCCACGACGGTGCTGACCACCGACACCTCTAACTTCCGCGCCATGGTGCAGGAGTTCACCGGCATCCCCTCACCGCCCTTCGCCGCCGGCGCGGGCGCTCCGGCCGCGTCCTTCCGCACCCGCTTCGACCACCTCTTCCCCGCGCCCTCCACCCTCCGCTCCGCCGCCGGCGCGGCCGCCGACCCAGCCTCCTCGCTGCCGCCGTACCTCCTCCGCCCCTTCGCGCAGAAGCTCCCGATGACGCCTTCCCCTTTCCCGCCCTTCACGTCGTCGTCCTCGTCAACGCCGACCTCGTCCAATATGGGCGTCGCCAATGCCAATGCCACGACGGCCACAGCCACCACGACAGCAGCATCCGCCGACGTCTTCCAGCTCACGTCCTCCGCGCTTCTCCGGATGCAGGACCCCAACAGCTACATCACCTTCCAGAACCTCCTCGGCTCCTCACAGCCCTCGTCGCAGCCCATGTTCGGCGGCTTCCCGCAGGCGGTGCCGCGGCTGCACGAGCCGTCGCCGCCGTCGGAGTTCCTGGCCGGCATGGGCGTCGGCAGCGGCAGCATCGGCCTCACCCACGGCGGGCTGATGGTCTCGGAGGGGCTGCACTTGCACCCAAGAAGCGACGTCCACCACGGCGGCGACGAGCTCTCGGGCGTGGTCGCGGGCGGCGCGTCCGGGAGTGGCAGCTGCAAGCTGAACTACACCTCCCAACACGGCGCGTCGTCGTCATCGTCCGCAGCCAGAGCCGCCAAGCCACCGGGCGGCGCCGCCACCGCGCCCGCACGGCCCACCCCAGGCGAGGGCCTAGACCCATGGATTTGTACATCCGAGTAGGAGAGAGAGAGGGAGAGAGCGAGGTGTGCATGCCGTTCTCTCCGGCTTCCTGTCGCCATGCATCACAAACAACAAAGGTCTGATTAGCCTTTTACCAGTATACCTTTTGTTACTTATTAATCACTTTTTTCTTGCAGTTGCCGTCCGTCCTTGCGTACATTAAAAACCTCGTCTTTGTTTCGCTTCTCTCTGAGATTCTACAAGATCTCACCTCAGAGAGAGAGAGAGAGAGAGAGCGCGAGCGAGCGAGCGACATGGTGCAATTCCAAACCATGCTTCAGCGTCATGTCGATCGGCACCGTGTGCGAGTAGCAGTACTAGTTGTTGCTGTCTCCGTTCTCTTCTTGCCGGTTAATCTTTGGGGGTTCGAAAGGCTTAATCATCGATCGGTGCTAATGGCCACCGGCGGCAGGCCGGCAGCAACTGGCGGCGAGATTTCCAGCGCCAAGATCCCCCTCCGAATTTGTTGTTCCACCGGCCGCAACCGCTACTCGTCGAACTTCAAGGTTTCCTTCTCGTATGAAAACCTCCAAAAAGACGGAGACAAGAGCTCACGTATCCTAGAGAGGGAGGACTGTTTTTAGGGTGTGCTTATTGGTTTTTGCTGACGGTAGCTGCGGTTTTGATTGAAAATAAATAGCAGTGACTAGAAAATATGGCTTTAAAAAGAAAGAAGCGATACATGTGCATGACAGAAGCGAGCGGAGTGGAGTGACTTATCATCAGAGTGAGACGTAGCGAGAGCAGTGGATAGGTCGCTTCGAGAAGTCATGTATTTATATTGCCTTTTGAGTTTTTCTAAAAAAGGTAGAAGTAGAAACCAATACAAGCTTAGTTTTTAAAAATTGAAAGTTATACGTTGGTTTTTTAATATGATTTTTTATATTATTTGTGAAAATATAACATTTTTATCTATTTTTTAAAAATTGAATAGCTCGTAAAACTAACCAACCGTGGTAAAAAAAAGGCATCAGCAAAATTAAAACCGATTTGATTAGGGGGAGACCAACAACCGTACCACCCCCCACCTGACTGTCGTAGGCTAGGCATTAAAGAAAGATCACGGCATGTGATCCACCGTCATATATATGGTCTTAATCTGCCGCAATCTTCTTCGTTATTGATGAGTGAGTGAGAGGGGTTAGCGAAGACATGGTTCTCTCTTTCTAGCGTCCAGGTTTCTTGTGTGAGAGATCGTGTTGTGGCCTGGGCCATAGGAGGATGGGTGGAGAGTGACAAGTTGTTGCATGTGTCCCCGCCCCCTTCCCTACACTTGATTGCACCCGTAGATGGACGAGCACTTTTTCTCGTTTCTATCCCTGGGTTTGTGTTAAATTTCATCGAAGTGCGGACTGGGTTGATCTTTGCACTTGGGAGGGGAATTCTCTTGGGATTGGGTACTCGGATGTGTACGAGCGAGGATTATTGGTGCCACTGCTACAAACTAATGATCTCCTCTCCGAGCTAAATCTGCCTCTAGGATCTGTACCAATCAAATGCTAATAGTGTAGGGATAGGCTAGTCTAGCGTGAATTAAAATTTTTACCGTATAAACTAAAAAGTCATACCAGCAAGAGATTATAGATCGTTACCACTAGACACACATACAGAGAAAGAAGAGTTTAAGCAGCCCGATTTAGTGTAGTGCACGTTATGTAGTGGAAGTAGTCAATCGTCCAATATCTCTGGAAAGTGATCCTTAGAAGCCGATTGTCCTCCAGCGGTAGTTGATCTTCATGAGCTGATTATCTTCTCCTTGGATCGTTTCAATTGGCATTGCAGTCACAGCAACGCCTTTACCGAAGTTTACACGTTCAGTGATGGAACATCGTGCGTCAGTGTACTAGCATCAGTGCACAAGCAGGACCTTCGGAAGGAGGTGACTAGGTTTTTGGTGTGATGTGATCTCTCTCTCTCTTTCTCTCTTTCCATAACCGTATGCACCTTTTTACATAGAGAGCCTCTAGCTGGATTCTTATCCAATACAACTAAAGATCGTATCCCACTCAGAGAACCTTCGATCATATTCTTATCTAATACGAGTAGAAAATTGTGTTCGACTCGGAGTCTATCATCCGGACTGCTACAGTTGTAACCCATTAAGTGTGTGATCATGTAGGTTCGTGTATACTTAGTTGTAATCCGAAAACACATTTTCAATCACTGGTCATTAGCGGTCTTTAGCAGGACATATTGAGCCCCAAATATATACAAAAGATCAATTTGGACAAATGTTATGCAATATGATCTGCAACCAGGTTTTAGTCACTCACGATCAGTTCATAACTCCTTACGACTTGTTCGTATCCCCACACAACTAGTTCACAGAGCAGTTTGTGATATGTCTGACTAACTCACGATCAGTTACTAACTCACTATACCTATATGATCAGTTTGTACCTGGTCGTACTTAACGACCCGTTTGTGTATTCACTTTTTGCCTTACGATGCCTGATCGAACTCTAGGTGAGAAATATGTAATCCATGAACTGTTTAATCTTTTTTCCAATTTAGTAATGGATAACTTCATGCGATTGACTCCCCAACCACTGGTGGCATGGCTATGCACTTCTTTTATCCGATCACATTAAGGGGTCCAACGATATCTCCCATCTTATGTAGAAGGAGCAAATCACATATCCGATCTGTCACATTTCTCTGCATATTTCATAGTATACTAAAAAACTACCTTTATAACTACCCAGTTACGGTGTAACATTTGAGAACCTTAAGTGCACTATTACATATGTAGAAAATTATGTTGATCTCAGGTACAAGGATTATATATCATCATTGATTGAGACCAACAGGTGACACATAAAAACATAACAATCTCAATAGTGTTTTAAGGTGGGTCAATTTAGCACTATGTTCTCTAATATGTGTCCACATTATTAATTTGATAGCATATTTATGATCTGTGAAACATGATCATCAATAATTACATGTGATGATCTATGAATCATTATTATCCCACATAATAATATAACATCATGGATAATTTAGAATAATATGAAAACATGAATAAGGAGTTCCATAAATGAATCACATACTGTTGATCAATATGAAAAATATTTATTCAAGATATAAAATAATATATTATTTAAAAAATTATAAATATAGAAGCGATATAATCATGACTTTGAGCGCCACTAAGGCCTATCACTGATAAATAGTATGCACTTCAACTGTTTTGGGGTAATAGCTTTGTGATGTGATCATGCGTCGACAGGCAAGTAAGGATTTCACAGTTATTTGTCATGGCAATTGACGAGTGGTGCAAAGAAAACCCATCATTAAGGGTGCAACTTTTGAGAAGAATAATTACACTAGAGATGATTAGGCATCGGTTGCTGCCATGACAGCGATTACCATCTAAACATAGGTTGAAATAAACTTGTACATGCTCTTAGCAAAAGCCAGATGTAAAGTGCAGATTATTTAGTTTAAACCCCATGCACGAATCGCTAGTTTCTCTGTCAGAGAAGTTGATTGATGCAAACAAAAGAAGCAGGGATCGATGACTAGCTCCCGGAGATCTTATCGTCTCGTTTCCACACTCCTGGTTCGGCTGCATCGTAGATAGGATCATAGTAGTAACATGTGAACCCTCTTGGCTGGAATCATGGTCGCCCATGGCAGGGAATAACTCTGTTCTACTGCAATGATGCCCCCTCGTTCTCTCTCTCTACACACATTGCTACATTAAGAGTAGTTGCTGCTCTCTCGTAGGGTTTAGATGACGATTAGTCTCACCTTTTTAGCTTATAATTTATGTCTTATGGTCTACAATTTCTTCAAAACAAACATTGCTAGAGTAAGTCTCTCGTTGGGTTTAGATGACGATAAGTCTCACTTTTTATCTTATAATTTTTGTCTTATGGTCTACAATTTCTTCAAAACAGATAAATGAAATAATTTCTTTATTATCTTTTCAAATCAGTTTAGTAAGATAGATTTTTAAAACGATTTATTAACAATTGGTCCATTCGCATGGATGGTAACGCTACGACCAGAAATCTAACGGTCACCCACTCGCACATGTGTAGGGACTGATCCTGGCCGCATATAATTTCGAGCCACCCAAAAGTTAAGGGCCTTTGCAGAGCCCAAAAGTCCGACCGGCACGGCGCCTTTCCTTGGAGGCACCAGTGCTCTCTCCGCTTCGCGGGGTCGTCGTCCTAGTTTCCGTGCTTGATAAATGCCGGCCGAGGTCACTAATTTTGCGGTGGCAGCGAGCGAGGAAGGGGAGCGGCAGCTCGGACCAGCCGGTCCCCTTCTGTTTAGGGTTATTTATATGCACTTTTAATTTAAGTTTTTGACTTTAGTTTATAAAGAGTAATAATCTATAGAGAAGTTTATAGAGAGAAAATACTTATGTGTGATTTTGATAGACATAAATAAAGTTATTTTTAATATATACTACAATCGATTAGTAAACTGCTTTAAAAAGACATTCCGTTTGAAAGTTATGTGCTATATAAAAATTATTTACTATAGAAAAACAGTTTTTAAAAGCTAATACAATCTTTACTGGATTTGCTATTTATGTGTCGATGACGATGGTATCTGGCACCACGCAGACTAAGCGGCAACTTCTAGGACTTATATGAAATTTGAACTGTTTTATATAAAATATTCGGACTAATTTAATTAAACTGTTTCCTTATAAATTTATATATTCTAAACGGGGCTATCTTTCCTACTGTACTTGCTGCGAGAGAAGATGGCCTGTTCGCCAACATGCAGCATGCGACCAAACGCAAAGCGCCGGGGCAGGCACGACGCCAAAAAAATCCACACGCGCATGCATCACAAGGACACCGCCAACTATCGAAGCCGTCCTACGGCTTGCGTTTATACTGGTGCCAGCTGCACGCTCCGGCCGCGGCACGGCGGCTGTTCCGCCGGCGCCTGTCCGACGCCGCGCACCTGCCCAGCTCCGTGCGAGGGAGCGTACGCCTTCGCAGGGGGACCAACAGGGAGGAGAGACCTGCCCAGAACTGCTGCATCTGGCGTCGCGTTGGAACGGGCAACCAACCGAGCGCGAATCCCACGCGACGCAGCGCAGCGAGCGGCAGGCGAACAGGCCGGCGCGGCGGCCTGCCTGCCTGCCGGTCCCAGCACAGATGTCCACACATTCAAGCGCCTCCATCGCGCCAGGCGAAGATGATGCTGCTCCAAATTAAGTTTATGTGAAGTTCTAAAATTCGGGTGTTTGAAAATATGAAAGTTTAGAACTTTTTTATGTTTGAAAATATGAGAATTTCAAACTTTTTGATGCGTTTTGGCGTTACTTGAATTTTTCTGGATTTTCGTTTGAGAATTTTGATGGGATTTCATGATTAACCAAATAAATCAAATAAAAATAAAACCTAAGGACTAAGAGTCATGAGATTGCGGAACAAATCAAATAAAAATTTGAATTGAATTGCCGAGCTGTGGTTTAATTTAAAATCTAAAAGGAAAGAGGTAAATAAAACGAATATTAAAATTTTTATTTCAATGTTGAGCTAAGAATTTAAATGAAAATCAAATTTGAGCCGTTAGAAAATAGGAGTTAGTTTTGTATGCCAAAAAGTCAAATTTTAATTCAAATAAAATACAAATTCAATTCAAAACCGAAACCAAAATCTAAATTCAAACAAAAAAGAACCTAAATTTAAAAAACAGAATTTTAGTTTGGGCCAGCTTAATCTTTTTACTCCCTCTTTCTCTTTCTCTCGGCCCAACGCCACTGGCCTATGACCTAACCCTTTCCCTTTCTTCCTTCCCTCCCTGCCCAACGCCACGCAGCCAAGCCGTCCCGCTCCTTCTCTCGCTCACCCCTGCTCTGGCCGCGTCTGGCTCTGCTGACTGCTCCACGCGTGCCACACTACTGCCGATCACATCTCCATCTACTGTGCTGATGCTCCCGCACGCGCCGCACTACCGCGCCCATGCCACGTTGTTGCGTTGCTTGCGTCACTGCTCGCCCCGCAGCATCACCACGACTGGCAGCGCCGCTGACCCGTCAAGTGCACTCACCATGCTTATCTCGCCGCCTCGCGCCGGCACCTGCTCTCGTGTCACCCACAACGCCTCTGCCCCGCCTCGTTGCGTTCAATCAGCCTGTGTCACCCCATCGAGGCTCGTTCGTGCTTTTGACTGTTGAGCTCGCGTCCATCCGTGCCTCTGTGGCTTTTTAAGCTTTGCCATGATCGCCATCATCTTCTCTATCTCCGTCATTCACTTCCCCCTCCATCATCTTCCTCTCAGAGCCAAACTAAGCTCAAGAACACATCGCACTCGCACCGGTCGCTGCCTTCACCTCACTGCTCCGATCGAATCCGGTAAGCTCCATCAAAGTCATGCGTGTCAAGACATGTTCCACCCTCCCCTCTAGCTTTCCCCTCACCCAATTTTGGGATTTCTCCCTTGGAGCTCGCCGCGCTATTGTCTTCCTTCGTCCCATCAAAAACCGTCGCTGCCACCGCTCTTTCCATCTTCGGTGCCACCGCTCTTTCCATCTCCGCTGGCACCACTTTTTCCATCTCGGTGAGCCTCTACTTGATTCCTCTCTCTGGGACATCAAAGTCGTGCATGTTAAGACATGTTCCACCCTCCCCTCTAGCTTTCCCCTCGCCCAATTTTGGGATTTCTCACTAGGAGCTGGCCACGCTGTTGTCTTCCTCCGTCCCATCGAACACTGTCACTGCCACTGCTCTTTCCATCTTCGGTGCCACCGCTCTTTCCATCTCTGCTAGCACCGCTCTTTTTATCTCCGGTGAGCCTCTACCTTGTTCCTCTCTCTGGAGTATCTTCACACCTCTCTCTTTCTTTTCAGACACTCAATTTGGGCTCTCCCTTACCCCAAGTCGCCACTATCGTGAAGCTCACCATGCCTACCCTCCACGGCTCCTTCCCGACCTTGTCGTCCACTCCGATTAGTTCCCCTTCGCCCCCTGATGCTCATGCCCTCCTTCATTGTAACCCTCCTTCATGCCAGCGCTGCCGCCTCCTTCTCCTCCCTAGCTCCGGCCGTCATGCTCTGTCGCGTGCTCACTGCGGTGCTACCTGAGCCATGCTGTTGCCACCTATGGGTGTCGTATGGTGCCGGCAACCTATTTAGGGCCTTGCCAGCATCGAGCATGGCAACACCGCTGCTATCTTTGCTCTATTTCGGTTGGGAGAAGCATTGTAGCAACATAATTAGTCCATGATTAATTAGGGTTAATGACACTTATTAGTTTTAAGTAATGGTTCACAAACACATTGGCCCAAGTCATTAGTAAATCTAATTACAATTGGATTTAAACTTTGAGTCTATAACATGTGGACCCCCACTGTAGTTGTGGCCCCACCAGTCATTCACACTGCCATTTGACAACTAGCCCCACCTATCAGCCTCTTTCCAATAAAAAATAAATCATAAAAGAAATTTAACATGTGGACCCTTGTTGTCAGTGAGACATATTATCTCTCCTCTGTTTATTTTTAGGATTTTTCCTATATTTTAATTTTGTAATGCCCATTCTCACTTGTTTTAAATCCAGATCAAATGAAACTTGTTTCTAAATTCATATATTCAAGATCTTTCTAACAGAGGCAAAATCATGAATTTTGTAGTTTATTTAAATTTATTAGAAAATAAGTTAAGGTTAACTATAGGTTGCAAATTAGCTAGGCTCATGCAATTAGGCGTTGAATCAACAATTAGAGTTAGATGTTGATAGAAGATAATTAAGGTGCTATTAGTATTTAATTTAAGGTATTCACTTTGATTAAATATTTCCCTGAAATATAGTTAGATGAAAATATAGGTTAATTATGATGTCATCAATATTGTTTTAGAAGCTCAAATATTCATTGAAGACCTATTAAATCATAATATTATATAAATGGTAATAAACTTACTAATTATGATATTATCCCTAAATTTAAAATACAAATTTAATTAAAGATGGTGTTAATGAGCCCTAGAACATAAGTAGTCACGTAACAATATAGTAAAATAGGTATCATAGTTAGTCTATATAATTTGAATATAAATCAAAGTCAATTAGTGTGCTAACAAAAGTTAACTGTCAATTAGCAACTTGTAATGTAGCCTATCAACCACCTAGGTGCGTATCCAGTAAAGGATATTAAAGAAATCAATTAAATAACTAATGCCATAATTTTGTTAATCATTTAATTAATTATTTGATTAATTGGCAATTAAATCTCAAATGAGATTATATCATGAACTTCCCATCAATGCAAAATCTAAGGTTAATATGGTTAATTAAAATTATACCTATCATGCATAGACCCTCGTATCTGTCCAAATGTCTCACTTAACTCATGGAGCTTCCTTAATAAATAGAAAATAGTAAAATAAGTCATGAAATTATGTTTAAGCAACGGTATCCTCCGATCAGCTATGTCTAATCACCTTCAAATCTGGAGTGGAAATTCACATGAATATTCATTCATCCTTCCTTGATGTTCTTCTCAACAGATTTCCTCTCTACCATTTCCCATTCACTCAAACTTCGTTTGACTCCAATTACACCCTGCACTCACTAAAACTTTATCCCTTGTCACTGATAAATCATGATAGTACTTAACTAAGTTTTTTTGGATTTATTAGAATTTTGATGTTCATTTGAGTCAAATCAAATACTTTTGAATTCATCCGATCGCCTTTGAATTTATTTGGATTCAGTCATTTATCATGTAACTAGAATTTAGAGTTTCAAAGGAGCAACAGATTGGGCGAGGTCAAGATCAAGATAAAAACCAAAAGTTTTAAGATCATTGATTAATAAGGTTTTGAGCAAGATCAAAACCGTAGTAAACTAAGCAAGGCAAGTTGTCACTTTGATTATATTGCACCTATCTTTTGCATGCAAAGTATATTATGTTAAATTATTAAATTTCATGCTTATTTTATTAAGCAAATTACATTACTGCTAGCTAGTAGTTAATGCCTTATTAATAATTATGTTAGTAAATTTCATTCCTTGGCTTTGGACATAATTCCTTGTCACCCTTGAATTTATAGTATGTATACTGGTTGATAAGTCCGTATCTAAATGTCATACTTAGTATTTCTTAGATACATGTGGGCAATAAATTGCCACAATATCATTTCAAATTCGAAAACTTGGTTTGTACAGTTACTGGAGGGAAGTGACCTGTATTTGAACTGAAATGATATTTTGAAATCCAAAATTCTAAACTTGCTTCGTTCTCGGGCGAATGGTAAGTGAGGTTAGTGTGGTTTATGGCAGAATTGCTCAGGTAAATTTAAGGACTAAATCTTGTGATGACCTCCCAAGGTAATACAGTGCAATCACAAGTATATAATGGGTATGACCTGGTCAATTAATTTTCATCGACACAGCTCTAGATGCGCCATCCGGTGGAACACAATATGAGTGCTAGATGGAAGCCTCTGTGACCGCGCAAGAGGGGTCTTCTAGAGCAGATAGACAGAATCCCCATGACGGTGAAAACATTAGCGGGTGTAGCCACCTTGTAGTGATCATCTGAGGCTCACACTAAAAGTAGCGTGGCGGCAGAATAAGTTAGGTATCTCTTACAGGTAAAGTGTGTGACCTCTATAGAGTAAAATTATTCAAGCAACTACACCCATGATTATGGTCGGGCTTGGGGACAACTCGGGCACGGTAGGGCGTTGTCGGGGGCACACATGATGGGGCGATGTGGCAAAGCGGCAGGGACGGTGCGCATGGCGCATGGTAGCACGACACAACGGGCGCGACGAGAGAGAAAAGAGGGAGTAGTTGGGCCGCCTGGTCCAGAGGGAAAATGGGCCAGCCTAACGGCGTGTGTGCATTTTGATTTTGTATGTTGGATTTGATTTTCGGTTTTGATTTTAAATTCTATTTTGAGTTTTTAATTTGCTGAAAATTCAAAAAGAGTCTAAAGAGCAATCTTCATTCACAAATTTCAATTTTTTCGAAGTGAGATGTTACATTGCAACTGCTGTAGCTATGACACGAGGTAGTAGGCATGAAGCATGCACAGAAAATAATGCGGCTACTCCAGCTAGCACAGGCAGCTTATCCATCCTGGGCCAGTCAAGCCTGGCATGATGGCCGCGCCCCAGAACTGCCTGACAAGTACGAGCAGTAGGTAGAGGTAGACAGGTAGGACCTCTCTGATTCATGTTTCCACCTTAGAAAGTTAAAAGTAATATGAATATTCGATTTCTGAAAACAGTTTCTCTATTTATCTTGATACCATCTCGTATCAGAGATAAAATATAAGATCACATATACATCACGTACTTTACTTCTCTTATTTTCATCACATATACGTATTTCTTTATTATTTTTTCTATAAGTTATGTATTCTTTTAAAAGCCACTTCAACCGTTACAATTTTTTTCAGTTAAAACCCAAGAGTCCCAGACCACAACCAAAAAGCCTTCGTTAAAAGTCAAGAGGAACGCGTGTGGTGGCCATCTCTGCCCAGTCCATGCCCCAACCCGTCGTTCAGACGCGCCACCCATCCATCCATCCATCCATCCATCCATCCATCACTCGAGATTCAGCAGCGGCGCTGAGAGATACTCCATGACACATGTGGCATGTCAGAACCGGTGGCCAGTCTGGACATGCCCTGCCATCGTCTGGCGCCGGCCCCCGGTCTCTGCCTCGTAGACCGCGAACCATGATACAGTCGCAGCGCCACCCTGCTTGAGATGTAGGGAACTTGCGGCAGGTTTTGGTTTCTGTAGCTGATTGAAATAACCTAACATGACAGGTTATAAAATAGATTATTTAAACTATTTTTTAATCTAAAATTATATGCATCATCCAAGTTATCGTCTCTACTGTTTGCGTTGATGTCTTCGTTATCCGCTACTGTCTTAAAAATTATAAACAAAAACTGTCAATCTCAATAAAAACGTCGATGTCTTCACTTTTCGCTACCGTCTTGAAGGGCTCGCTCGTTTCGGCTCCAGCTTCTGGCTTCTGGATTATTTTTTACTATTTATAAATTTCGTCTTTTTTTGAATTTTTAGCTTTTTTGAGTTTTTTACCGGTTCTTTTTTCCCGTATTCGTTTGCGTTGTCCGTGATGAGCTAGCATTCTTTTCTATTTTTAATTTTTTAAATTTAACTAAGCTAAGCAAGCCACCTTCAGCTATAGTGTAATTTCAATCATAATCTATAGCTTTTCAGCCCAATCGAGCGGGACGAATATTTGTAAACAAAAACCATCCATCTCAAGAAAAAACCATCAACTACGTTCTAAAATAACAGCACCACGGTCACGTGAATCCCCTTGTGCATTCCATCGGGAATCGAGACGCAACGGCAGCGTTCTGCAGGCAACCGACTCGCACTGGCTTTGGGCAAACACTGCGACACTAGGAATTTCTCATGTAACGGTGGTGTGTTTCGCGTGCTACAGTACAATGACCGATCTGTCCATTCCTCCGCCGATCCGCATATCTTGTCAGCGTTGTACATGGGCCGTGACAGTCACGCGGAGCAGTTTGGCAGCGATTTTGATGAACCTATCAACCATCCCAATAATGGGTTCCAGGATAGCACAAATGCTAACGAGTCGTTTGGCCGAAAATAAATTAAAAAACGACATAAGAATGTACGATCGATGTACTGCTTTTTTTTAAGCTTTTGACATTTTTTCTATAGCTGACTTATTTTATATTTTAACAGCTAATAATTTTTGTTATAATTAAAACTAAAAATTTTAAAATAGAAAAAACATATCATCCCATTACGAACAATGCAAAAGAACACAAAAAAACAAAAAAAAGTTAAAAAATTTAAAAAGTCAGAAAAATAAAATTATGAGGCTGAAACCGAAATGAACGAATGCGATGCGTTATTCAACTTATTAATGCAGAGGATCCCAATCGTGAGTATCGTACAACAGTACCATTCGGAATGTCAATCGCCGCTAGAGCAGCGGATGGTCCAGAATTAACTTTGGATAAATAACTAAATTTATCGTCTTAAAAAAGTACAAAATTTATGCGTACGATTATACGTAGTACACAGAGGAGTTAGAGAGTTAAAACCAGATTTAGGGCATGTTTGGAACAGAGGAATTTCACAGGAATTTTGCAGGAATTTTGCAGGAAACAGTTCAATTCCCGCAGGAATCGGGAAAAATTCCCGCATTCCAAACAGGGCCTTAACATTGTTTCACATCGTATTTATAAAAATAGCAATAAATAGATCATATTGATAAAAATATTGCTTACGCCATCCAGTGAGTGGGCGGCAGGCGCCTGCCGCCTCCTCACCAGACGGTAGGTAGCCTACTGCCCTATGGGCAGACGACAGGCTTGCTTGCCGTCCGGTGAGGGGCAGCAGGTTAGCCGGCTTAATTACCTGTTGTAATTTTTGTTTATTATTTGTTTAAATTTTTAAATACAACAAATGAGCTTCAAAAATTATGAAAACTTATGTACAGCCTCCCGACACAATGTATTTCGCAGTGTATTTTTTTGCGTAATTTTATCCGTTGTGTACATATAGCAAACGAGCTCCAAAAAATTAGAAAATTTTATGTGAAACCTCTCAGTACAGTCATAGTTATTGTGTAAGTTTTTAAGAATTTTATGTGGTCCAAATTTGCGATGTTTATTCGGGCTAACTTAATCATGAATTTACGAATATTTCACTTTTTTACAATTTTATACATTAGAAATTTGTACAATTAAAAGTAATTATACTAGTACAAAAAATGCATCACACTGAATGCGATATGGCTCACTCATCTGAGCCACTGCTATCTTATCACCGCGTCTGCCTCCCCGTACGTGGCCTTATCTTCCGTCGCGCATGGGCATGTCCCGTTGGGTACGTCAGTCGGTCCGGAGATTGTGTCTAAGGTCAGAGGAGGTATGGAGATCGTTCTATCTGCTCAGTGACCAGCGGTGGTTCAGTAGGCTCAGGTACTGTAGGCTGGGTCCGGTAAGAGTCGAAGTCGTCCAGCTTAAACATGCCGAACTGTGAGCTGCCCGCAATAATGTCGTGTACGAAGGACCCAAGAAATCTCCCTCGTGGTGCGAAGGAGCTCTCGTCCTGACCATACGACGTGGCAGCGAAGCTGGAGGAGCTCTGCCCACCGATGTGTCCAAACCCTGGGTATGCTGAGAACACTGAGCTCCGCCCTGCGTATGCTGCAAACCCTAGCGTCGTATACTACTCTCTGCAAGCATCTGGGAGGCTTGTGTCGTCGTCGGTGGAGTCGTCGCCACCCCTATGTTCAATTGGAGGTTACAAGATGAAACGATATTAGTCACAATAAATATTTTGGATGTACAATATGAATCTCATACCTCCCGAATGTGCAGCGAAGATGAACAACGGGGAGTGGTAGTCTGTGCAGGTGGTGCGGACAGCAAAATAGATGCATCTCGACGACGGATTTGAGGCAGGAGAACACCATGATGTTAGTGGAACGGAAGGCATAATAGGAAAAGAAAATGTAGGCTCGTACATAAATTACCTCCTCGTCGGTACAGCGAACGGATAATCGACGGCTAGTACTACGACGCCATGTAGACTCAGAACGTTGCGATAGCCGGCTGGACTCACAAGGTCTCGATGACCTAGCGGGCGAGCATGGTGCCCGCACAGGGTGGCTCATGTGCGCACTATGATCCGTGGAACGGTCATAGCTTAGGTTGTGCACTATTTTTTTGCGTACTTTAGGATGAACTGCATAGTCTTTTGCTGGGCGGTGGTGTCTCTAGGCTAGTGATGGCAGCCTCCGACGCGCTTGCGATGCGCTCGCTTCAACTGAAGTGACATACGAAATAGGTTCAGTAACGAGCAATATGAATTTCTTGAATGGAACGATAAGATATTTGAACTATCTTACGCTGTCCTGCCGCTGCGAAGCGCTGTAGGGATCAGTGGAGCGTTCCAGATGTTCCTCATGCATGATCTGCTCAGGGTGATCTGGTGGAGGAATGGTGAGTCTGCTGCGCGACCGAGGTACGTACCACTGCAGGTACTCGTCGTACGTCTGGACGACGTATGGACGCTGCTCCATGACGACATCGAGGTGTGCCCTTTTCCATCCATGCCATTGTCCATTGCTGTTGCATTGGCTGTCAGTCTGTACCATGCCGACCAGCCCTCGATTGCTTGCATTTCCAGAATCATCGATGTTACATAGCAAGATATACAAAGTGTACACAATAGTCCGATGGAGTTTGACTCACCGGTGCACAGCATGCGGTAGGCACCTGCCATCCAGAGGGGGCACGACTTGGTACAAACTTAACTATCGTATCACGCGCTGTGGCGCGTAAGCCTGCACCATGTACGAGAACACCAGATGGTGTGTCATCGTCCATAGCTTCCCATCCTACAAGCAATGCAGGGACAGCCCGTACGGCGATACACGATGCACGAAATCTACCATCCAGGGACTCCATATAATATCACTATCGTGCAACGACTTAAACTCATTGTGCCACAAGAAGTAGCACCTCGACGGTTTGCCCTTCACCCACCGCAGACGGGCAGCAGTCCATCGGATGCCCATAGAGGGCCTATCTATTAGGTCGACGAACACGCCGAACGGGTGCACTGATATCACAATTGTCGGACATCCAATAGGGAATTGCTCCTAGCTCTAGAGCTGTAGGAGCATGTACCAGATGGCCAGATTGGGGGTACCAGCAGTGGCGCGCTGGCAGGCGTCACATAACCCCCAATATGTGGCGCATAGAACCGCTGATCCCCAGCTATACTGAGGCATCGCCCCGAACTCTGCATCCACCAAATACTCGCGCGAGGCCGATGAATCCGGTGTTGCAAATATAGCCGTGTGTGGCTGGAAACATGCTCTAACCAAAGAGCTGAATAAGGAACGCGACGAGGTGCGTCCTGACGACCTCCGGTGGCGCAACCTGCAAGCACACACTAAAATTGTTGAGCCACGTGCGGGGGACGCCATGTGCACTCTCCGGGATAGGTCGGCTGAACCAGTCCACTAGCCTCTCCTTCCAGTCGGCTGGTGCAGCGACTGGAACAAGTGCGTCACCCCCGAGAGGGACACCGGTCAAGAACACGATGTCCTTCAGAGTGAATATTATCTCACCCCAACGAAAGTGGAATGTGTGCGTCTCGGGCCTCCACCTGTCCACCAGTGCTGCGAGCAGGCTACTATCGATGGTGAACTCGTGCCTGGTGGAGACCAGCCTCGCAAAGGGCAACAAGCCTGTGGCTCGTAGGGTTGGGACGTAGCGCTCGTCTAGCACCCACGGATCCCCCCGTAGCTTGAAAGGCGAAGGGCCAGCCGTGTCACCCGTCATTTATGCATGGCAACGGTGTTTCTCATCGTACGAGTGTTCTAAAAGCTCCAATAAAGCCATACCTACCAATACATATGACAGACGAAATATTAGTATGAAGATTAATAATGACAGTGAAACTTACTGTATAATATAAACTACATTAATTATGACTAACTAAATAATAGTAGTTATGACTACGACTATGGGAATAACATCGAAAGTATGCTATAAAAAAGTACCTGTCTTTCAGAAAAAGTAATTAGCACTGCCACGTCCTTAATAACTTATGCACTGCCTTCTCCAAATAATCAGGTATGGACTATTAATTTTGAGAGTACCTTGCAACAAATGGAATAGACGAAATGTTAGTGCGAAGATTGATAATGACAGCAACATACTACAAGTCAGTGATTACTTGCGTGCGTGTAACTACATAGGAATACTTCACTACTTACAGATAATTTGATTACTCATCCGAAAAAAGTGACGAGTCATTCATTACCATTATCCTTAGTACTAACTCATTACTTACCTCGAACTAACAAATTATGAGTACCGTACGTACACAAAAAAAGTACAAACTATGTCTAAATTACTACAACATACTTATTTCGTAATATAAACTACATTAATCAGGACTAACTAAATAACACTAATTGATTACAATTATGAGAGTAACGTCGAAAGCATACAATAAAAAATTACCTGCCTTTCCGGACGAGAAATCAGCACTGCCAATTTTGAGTTACGCACTGCCTTCACGAACTAATAAGCTACACACTCCTAATTTTCAGCGACGACTGCGACATTCACCTTCTGCGATGAGCGATTGGGATGAGCAATGACGAACTGTTAGATGTTCATATTTATGGCTGAGCGAAAGGTGAACTCAGTGCACTCACCCCCGTACATTGAGGACTCATTATGACGAGCAACACTTTGGGTGACGAGGACGGCATCATAACACTGACAAATGTGCAAACGAGGAACAGATGAGGGGGGACGACACGAAAATAATGACATTAGTACGAACGAGAGAGTGCACAAGGGGGCACATATAGAGAGAGTGACAATTGTGCAAATCATATAGCAGAAAATAATATATAGCACGATTGGTCGACACATGCCACTTCAAAAAGATGTGTGATATCATTAAATTCATGATTATGTTAACATGAATAAGTGTTACAAATTCAGACCACATAAAATTTCTAAAAAATTACACAATAACTATGACTATACCGGGAGAGTTTACATAAAATTTTGTAATTTTTGGAGCTCATTTGCTATATGTAAAAACTCGTACAAATATGAAAATTTTATGAATTTTTGAGAAACATTCGCAATGGATAAAATTACCCAAAAATTACAATGCGAGGTACATTGTATCGGAGGCTATACATAAATTTTCATATTTTTTAGAGCTCATTTGACATATTTAAAAATTTAAATAAACATTAAACGAAAAAACCCGGCTTGATTACCGGCCACCCCTCACCCGACGGCAAGCTACCGGGAGGCTGGCTACCTGCACGAATGCCACGTTGCCACTCATTAGCAGAAGAGAGAGAAACTAGACGTTGCTCTATTCTTTCAAGCTTTGGACGGTTCTGTTTATATTAGTTTCTAAAGTCTGCTTTTCTACCATATTCTATAGTTTTTAACTTTTAAACAGAGTATTTTTTCAAGATGAGGTCTACTAGATGATTATAGTACATACTATAGTGATTTTATTTATATCAATCAAAATCACACGTAAGTATTTCTTTCTACAAGCTTCTCTGTAAGCTGTTATTATTCATAAGACAAAGACACCAAATCCAAAAGCCAATATAAATGGGATGGTTTCATTGTTATTTTTCAAAAAAGGGTTATCATGATATTTTTTTTAAACGACTTATCGATATTTAGTTTATTTTTACAAACATTCACCCTAAAAGCAAAAATCATCAGGATCAATCATAAATTATAAGCTGTTGAAAAAAAGGCATGTGGTTTGGCAGGTAGGTGGGTAGCTCATCAACCGAACTATGCACCCCCCTCCATCGTGGCACGTTCCTGTCTGGGGAGGTCCTTTTCGTATAACTATCAAACTAATTGTTTTAGAAAAAAACTTAGCTACGTAAAGTAATAGCCAGTGGACCATTTGAGTAGGAAAGGTATTGCTCCCTGTGAACATTAACAGGTTTCTTTTACGTGTTATGCAAACTAGCTGCATAAGCGCGGCGCACGCCGCGCTAGCTACCGTGCGGACCAAAGTAAAAGAGGCGATAATTCGCAGAGAGTTTCATAAAAAAAATCAAGGACAAATACGTAATTTTGGAAAAATCAAAGGTTTTTTTTTGCAAAAAATTGAGGACTTGTAAGGACTTGTACGTAAGTAAATAAGGACCTATACGTAATTTTGGAAACCCGCGGGGCGCCATCCAAAAATTTTTTTAAAGAAAAAACTTGCAGGGACGTTTTCGCGAGAAAAAAGGACCTTTACGTAATTTTCAGAAGTATGAGGAAAGTGCCTCGGCCGGCCGTACGCAAATTCTCTTGCCACGCGCCGGCCGGCCGAGCGCAGTGGGCGACGTGGCGCGGCTCGCTGGCCAGGAAGTCCCCCGCTAATATGGCTGTTATGATGTGTCGCTGACATGGGGCTGCTACGTAGTTCACTTGGATTCACATGCCGGTGGCATTTCGTGTCCAATATGTACGCGGCGCGGTGATCGGTTCGGCTGAAAAGCTCATGGCTGTAAACACTATAGCTGGCTGAAAAAAGCACTGTAGCTGACAGAGACTTATTTAGCATAATTAAATTTAAAAAAATTTAAAAATATAACAAATATGTTAGCCCATTACGTATAATACAAACAAATACGGGAAAAAAGAACCGGCAAAAAGCTCAACAAAAAGCCAAAAGTTCAGAAAAAGACGAAACTTATGAATAGTAAAAAATAAGCCAGAAGCCGAAGTCGAGTTGATCGGGGATTGGACTGGGCGTTTAAAGGAATTGAAAATTGCTTTGCAGATACTGCAAGAGATGTGGTGAGCCATGCGTAAGCTGGGCGTTTAAGCTGTGATGGAAGTTTTTGGCCAGTTGGACGGACGGGAGTGCGGATGGCTGGGTCGCCTCTGGGATGGGAGGGAGTTTTTTTGGACGTAGGGTTTGTTTTTTTCCGGCTTATAGCTCATAGTTTTTTTATAAACAAATAAATAGAGTAATTTATCAGTTGTTTTTTCAAGACGGTTTATCAAAATAATTTTTTAAAATAGTTTATCAATATTCAATTTATTTATATAAATATTTATATTAGATCTAAAAATCATAAATTATGGTTATTCGCTATCAACCACGGTCGAAAAGTACATACCATTAGTCAGTGACGTGGTTGATCGGACCAGCTGAAAGTTCCACTGCCCTCGAAGAAAATTTGGGCAGTGCTTAGGATGGCCCACAAGGAAAATATTTGGAAATGGAACAGGTTTTGCCTCTGATTAATACAACTGGAAACTGCACGGTACAATCTGCAGAGATATCGTGTCGTTGTCTTGTTGACGCGTGGGTGATCGTGTGCTTCATGTGAGGCAGCACAATATACCAATGGTCTTAAGGCGGAGCGATGGTGTCTTAGGGACTAAGCATTGTACCACTAACGCGTGGGTCATGTATAACTACTGACAGATATATAGGTAAAATTATTGACAGTTCTCTTCTCTATCTTTATCTTTACTATATAAAAGAAGGAGTTGGTGGTTGGTGCGGCCTCCTCACCCTTCTCATAAAAAAAATTATACTGACTGACGTGTGGCCCCCACCCCGAAACCTGCGCTGCCTCCCCACTGAATCCCGTGCGGCTGCTCCCCGCCTCTTTCTTCCGCCCTCCCCTCCCTCCTCCGTCGCTCCTCCCCTCCCTCCGCCGCCGCGCCGCCCTCGCCTCCTCCTCCCCACCTCGCGCCGCCGCCGCCTCCTCCTCCCCACTCCGCGCCGCCGCCGCCTCCCCTCCTCCTCCCCACGCCGCGCCGCCGCCGCCTCCCCTCCTCCTTCCCACTCCGCGACGCCGTCTCCTCCCCTCCCTCCCACCCCGCGCCGCAGCCTCCTCCCCTCCCTCCCACCGCACGCCACCGCCGCCTCCTCCTCCCCCACTCCTCCGAGCCGCCGCCGAGTCGTCTCCTTCGCCTCCTGCCTAACCATCGCGCACATCGTCTTTCTCCTCCTGAAATCCCAATCCTCACCGCCTCATACCGACACCGAACCCTCTTCTCCCAACCTCCACCATCCTCCCCACGATCTCCCTCTAACCTCCTATTACAACCGATCTCCTCTTCCCCCCTCTGATATTCCCATCTCCTGCTCCTTTTTCTCGCATGTCACGACTCCGATCCGACACCGCGCACTCCACCCGCCAATGCGCCCACCTGCCCTCCATCGCATCCTCGCCGTGGTTCCCTCCTGCACTCGCCGTCGCGCCCTCCCCCAACGCCGAGGATCCCTCGCAGTCGCCATCGCGCCCTCCTGCCACACCGAGGCTCCCTTGCCATCACCGTCGCCCCACCTGCCATGCCCTCCTTCCATCTCCGTCACGTGTGACTTCGTCTACAAGCGCCCCACGCTGCTTCGCATCCCCTATTGTCCTGTCACTCGCCAGGCACTTCCTTTTTTCCTCCACCACGCCTCACGCCCGAGAAGATGGGGAAGCAGTGGATCCCCCTCTGCCGCGCCGCATGCCCGAGAAGACGGGGAAGCGGTGGATCCCCCTCAAGGCCAACCCCGACATCATGAACCAGGTGAGCGCACCTCTCCTCCTGCAGTGCTAGGGTTTTGTTCCCTTCCCGTTCGGGTCGATTTGGTGAGTGGCTCTCCTATCCCTGTGCTTCGTTCTGCCTTTCCCTTTCCAATTTCTCAGTTCTAGGTTATTGGGTAATGCTACTCCTTGCTTTTGATCTGTGGAATAATTTTGAATCAGAGTAGATGCATTTAATCGGATTGGACCCATTATTTAGCAGATCTTGCGTGACCTGGGTCTTTTCTTTCTAGCCTTCATTCACAATTTGGTATTGATGCGCTTGCGGGGTTCCAATTGTTTGGTTATTGTATTGTTGCTGTAGAGAAATGCTGCTAGGTGGTCCTATTCTTCACTAAATATTCGACCTGGATGTCTTCAGGAACATAGTAATGCATACACACATTTTTCCTGTTAATCTATATCACTCTGCAGTTTTCAGTGTCTAATTTTGTTTGATATCAAGTGGGTTCAGAGATTTACAAAATTTGTTATCTTTTCAGCGGAGGAAAAAGATTAAGCAGACCATCAATCTTTAGCATATTGCTCTCAATGTTTTAGGATAGAAAATAAAAATATTTATGCCAGGTCAGTTGCTGTTGTGGATAGCAATGGTTGCTTTAGGTTTTGTTTTGCAGCCTCCTTCAGTGTTAAATCTCCATACATGATCCCTAAAGATTATAGTATATAATAGTTATTATGCTGATGAGGAGAAATGAATGTACTAGGTGATGAAACTGCCGATTCTATTTGCAGTTGCACCAACTAAAGAAGGTGTGGATTTTCTCAAAAGATAAAAAATGTGGGTTTATTTTTATATATGATATAGTAACTATTCACGTGCACTACTTCTGTTACCATTGTACGTGCTTTCATGAAGACTACATTACTTTGTATACCTTATTTCATTGCATTAGACTATTTACTCTGGTTGCACTGCGATTGTCAGTGGGGGATGAAAGGACTAATCACCAATACTTCTTCAAGAGTCCTGTGTTGGTGTTTTTAGTTACCTCAGTTGAGTGACATACTATTCACTTTGTCAAGACTAATCTCAAGTACTAATTTTGCGCATTGCATTCTCGTATAGAAAACCAAAAATCAAACATGAATGCACATAGTGTTGGTTTTCCAATGGTCAGATTTGCCTTTTCTTTTTGTGATATTAGTATGCTCAATGCTGAATGCCTAATGGTGCCTGAGCTAATTGAGTTACACTGGGACAGTCAAGAATTCATTGTTTGGAGAAGCCATTGCGCAATCACCCCTACAGCTCAAGGCTTTTTGGCAATTGGAAAAAGGCATGGTTTGTGAACAATAACCTCTTTTGATATTTTAGAAAGTAAACTAAAATGCTGATAACATAATCAATATACATATATGGTAGCTAGATATATACATATTTAACATAATCAATATACATATATACATACACGGTTGTGGGATTGCAAAAAATGGAGATTACAAGATATGCTATAGATTGCAATTAAATGCAATATGTTAAATTTCTTTTGGAACTTATTTGTGTTATCAATTATTTGAGATCCGTTGCTAGCTGTTTCTGCCATGGTGTTTAGATGAATTAATTTATAGGTTTTGCAGTTGCACCAACTAAAGAAGGTGTGGATTTTCTCAAAAAATAAAAAAATGTGGGTTTATTTTTATATATGATATAGTAACTATTCACGTGCACTACTTCTGTTACCATTGTACGTGCTTTCATGAAGACTACATTACTTTGTATACCTTATTTCATTGCATTAGACTATTTACTCTGGTTGCACTGCGATTGTCAGTGGGGGATGAAAGGACTAATCACCAATACTTCTTCAAGAGTCCTGTGTTGGTGTTTTTAGTTACCTCAGTTGAGTGACATACTATTCACTTTGTCAAGACTAATCTCAAGTACTAATTTTGCGCACTGCATTCTCGTATAGAAAACCAAAAATCAAACATGAATGCACATAGTGTTGGTTTTCCAATGGTCAGATTTGCCTTTTCTTTTTGTGATATTAGTATGCTCAATGCTGAATGCCTAATGGTGCCTGAGCTAATTGAGTTACACTGGGACAGTCAAGAATTCATTGTTTGGAGAAGCCATTGCGCAATCACCCCTACAGCTCAAGGCTTTTTGGCAATTGGAAAAAGGCATGGTTTGTGAACAATAACCTCTTTTGATATTTTAGAAAGTAAACTAAAATGCTGATAACATAATCAATATACATATATGGTAGCTAGATATATACATATTTAACATAATCAATATACATATATACATACACGGTTGTGGGATTGCAAAAAATGGAGATTACAAGATATGCTATAGATTGCAATTAAATGCAATATGTTAAATTTCTTTTGGAACTTATTTGTGTTATCAATTATTTGAGATCCGTTGCTAGCTGTTTCTGCCATGGTGTTTAGATGAATTAATTTATAGGTTGTGATTAATTTGGATCAGCTTCTTTGATGTCATGTTGAATTATTTGGAGCATGGTCTTTGGGCTGGGCCTTCAGATAATACTTTGTAATTTGGTGTGTACTACTGTTTGCTTCTTGATTGAGAAGTGTTGATCTATTTTTTTGGTTTGCAAATTGCTCATTATTTTGAAGGGAAGGCTAACAGCTAACAACACTTTATCCCTGTCACTATAGTTTGTTTTGTCTACTTAGTTCTTACCATGTCGTATTATTTTGGCAGTATGGGAGGTTTAAAAGGAGGATAGCTGTAGAAGATTTGAACAAAAGATGGAAGCATCTTATATTGAACACAACAGTATGTTCTGTTCCTTTACTTAATTTCTGCTTCTCTTTAAAAGAATTGGATTGCTGGTAATATTTTCTAACTGCGGAGCATCTGGTTCTTCTTTCTAAAAAAACCTTAAACAACAAAGTTACATATTTATTTCCTATGCTGAACTACTACACTGTAATACTGTATGTTCTTAATAAGCCGACCTTTACTAATCATGCAGGTACAAGAAGCTCTTGCAGACAATAGATCTTAGAAAGGACTTCTTTGTTAGCCGCTCATACCATATCATGAGAAGTCTCCGGAATAATTTCAATGATCCACAGGAGTGGATGGGGCCTATATGACACAACGTTTGTATGGAATGAATTTCTAACACGAGAGATTCGTGACATTCTGAAGAGTACCATCTGGACTGTTGCATTAGTATATGGTTTTTTTTAAACAGGTATATATACCCCTATGAAATTGATCTCTTGTAGTTCTGTTATGTTACCAAAGAGAATTTGTGAATATGGTAGATTGCAACCATAAAATGGATTCCTCCTGTCCACATGGTCTTATGGATGTTGGGCCATTAATTATTCTCCCTGTTTATTTTCTTGATTTATTTTACTCTTTAGTTTACTATAGTCATGAGTTTTCTTGAGCTAGACAACTGATAGTACTAGGTTATTCAACCTTGCTTTCCACACTATTTAAAAATTGTCAAAATCATGCGATACTTATGGAAAGATAAGACTAATATTTCTCGAAGCAAGATAGAAGGGAAATGGCATCTCGTGAGGACCCAACTCCTCACAGGAAACTTCCATGTGCAATGCACCTCTTTGTGAATTCTAGACATGTTTTATTGTCATGGGCTATGATTTGTATATTTATTGTGCTTACTAAGTTTCAATATATATTTGTAGGTATGGCACCTTGAAACAGAGATTGAGAAATTATCCATCCGTGTCAGTCCTCTCGGAAAAGATAGACACTATAATAGGTATTGGCTTTTCAGGCATGAAGGCTTTTTGTTGAAAGTGCAGATTCCAGAGATTGAGGATACTACAGCACAAAGAAGAGGTGATTGCTATGCTCTGATCACTTTTATCTGGTTTTCCGTTGCAACGCACGGGCACCTTACTAGTTATTATATAAAGAGGAGTTGGTGGTTGGTAAGTTCTCCTCTTCCCTCTCTACAGCCATCCGATTTGATCTAGATCATTCATCTCGCTCCTCCTCCTCTCTCTCAGGATACAACCACCCACTCCCTCCACCTTCCCCATCTCCTCACGCATTCTGGCCACCCTTTTATCTCTGTCGCTTGCTCTCCAATGTCTGATGTGTGAAGTTGGCCAGACAGTAAGTTCCGTTTCACCATTTTTATAACTTCGTTGTAACGTACGGGTCTCTAACCAGTAAAAAGAAGAAGAATGAAAAAAAAGCTCGATGAGCTTTTCTTTGGTCTTTTCTTGGGGCCGCGAAAATGCAATTCGGGTATTTCTTAAGGGTCTTGGCATAGTTTCCAGATGCGTACATTGTGTGTGTTCATTTTTTTTCGAGTTTTTTTTTCGACATCAAACCAAAGTCGATTGCTGAAAGGGACACAAACATAGCGTCCACCTTAGTACCGCCAACCATGAATATTATCTTGAATCTTGATGACTGTGTATTGCTGGTAAACGTGGGGCAGCAACGAAGGAAACAAACTTATGCTCGGAGCAGTAGTCCTGGTAGGACGTTGGGAAACAATGAAGCTACTACGCTTTTGCCCCACTGGCCTTTTTTTTTTTTGCAATTTAGGCTCGTTCTCGTGTGAAATTGCATTTTTAGCCTCTTGGTGACTGCGGTAGCAACGGTAGGTACATATACATGTGACATATGTACCTGTTGTGTTCTCCTAACGCATTAGCAACCAGCGCCACAGCAAGTCATTCACAAGCGTGGTAGCCACAAATCTACTGTGATATGACACCGTAACAGGACCTACCACGTTGTGGGACCGCAACATAACATGCTGGGTGGGAGCACTAGCATTGGCTTTATGCGCGCGCCCGTAGGCCAGTTAATCCTGCTGTGGTGCGGTACCACAGTAGGAGCTGCTAGTTCAGGCAGCACAATAGGACTTACTGCGGTTAGGTAGCGTGACAGGTGACACACATCGTTTGCCGTTGCTGCAGCAGTAGAGAAGAGGATCAGAAATGCAATTGCTCGCGCATGGAGGCTAAATTTGAAAAATAATAGTGCAGGCCAAAACAATAAAGAATTCGGAAACAATGCACGGCCGTACATGCATGGTTTGGTGGAGCAATCTTTGCTAGATTTGAGCAAAAGAGAAAGGTAAAAGATCCATTATTTATAGCCACTTTATTTTCCAAATCAAATGTAGCAATGTGGGAAACAAAATTCAGAGATGGACACCTTATACGACAAGTCTTAATCGTTGAGGTACCACAGGCCAATTGATCCTTGGTATTGCATTTTCATTAGAATGTGCTCAATGTTCTTTTTTTTTACTTGACTTTTTTTTTAATTTTCGCTACTGAAAATATATTAATAAAATTATAAATTTTATGAAAGTATTTTTAAAGATAAATATAATGATATAGTTTTCGTACAGTCAATCTACATAATTTTAAATTTATTAATAATCAAAAGTTAAAAAGTTTGAAGGCATAGATTTTAGAAAGCCAAGTAAAAAAAAGATGGCGAGAGGAGTCTCAAAGGAAAAGTGATGAGGACATCTCTACTATGCTTTCACCTTCCACTTTAAGAGTGTATGATAAAGCTAGTGATGAGGCTCCAACAGGTCCTGTGACAAGAGCAAGAGCTAAGTTACTACAACAGGTGTTTTTGTTTCTTAAAGAATTTCCTATTGCTTTAAACGAGAATGGTATACTACTTAATGCAAATACATTGTGCGTTCTCAGATTTGAAGCAATGGAAGAACAATAATGGAAGGACCAACGGGCCAGCCTCAAGGAGAAAGAGAGCCATGCAACCACATGGGAGGAGGCCCATGCGGTCACATGTCAAAAGGAGAGAAGCTCCACGTAGCCAAGACTTGAAGAAGAGACCCATGAGCCAATTGAAGAGTTTATGGGCATGCGTGCCAATGATGGGCTGAGATTGTTTAATTCAGCCATGTAATTAATTAGTGCTCAATTCCAAATTGCTTTAGGGTTCGTCAACCAGATTGAACTCGGCCTTAGACCCAAGTGCGTGCGTGCGGAGGTTAGGGTTGGCTTTAAGTAGTCGCCACCCCCTCTACTGTTTTCAAACGACTTTTGATAAAAGAATACTCTTGTTCTTTCTGTTGGCCGAACCAACTTGAGGAAGAATTAGGAGTTCATCGAAACTAGATCGTTCAACCTTTCCGCTGGGAATTGGGAGCGCGATAGAACTTCATCTTATGGTCGTGAAGTTTAGCACGTGTGGTTGGGCAAATTATAGAGTGCTAACCCTTGCATTGGCATCGAGGGATCACTACAATTCTTCAAATCCACGTGAGTATCTTGATCCTACGTCGAAAAGATCGGGCGACCCTGTATCAAAAAGTGAATAGTAGCGCAATGCAGTGCCGTAATACATTACACATCGGTCCTTGTAACTATCGAAATATGTTGTTCTTGAATACATATGCATTGGATAGAACCAAATCTTGTGGCACCTCGGTTCTGTTGCTAACGACTAGAATTTGATTGCCACCGATCGTAGGTTAGACGGACTATCTCTATGAATTTTTTTACTATACCTATCTAGCATTTAATGTCTGGCTGAACTAGAATTTTTGGTATATAAAGCACGTTTCGTATCCATATTTACAAAAATAGCCATATACACATAGAAATGACAAAAATAGTATTTCTGTAGCCTGGTCATTGGGCGGCAACGGCTTGCAGGTGACACGTGGCGTTCCAAGCGCCTGTCGCTCTGCACCAGATGGTCGTGCACCTACCGCCCGGCCACCAGACGACAGGTGGTCTGCTGCCTCACCATAATACGGTAGTTAATTAAGCCAGTTAATTAACCAGCTTAATTACCTGACTAAATACTATTTTATGTGTTATATTTGTTTGAATTTGCAAATATATCACATGATCTCATAAAATTCCAAAATTTTACGTGCAACCTTCTGACACAACATACTTCATTATAAATTTTTTTTATTAATTTTATCTACTCTGAATGTTGCTAAAAAAATTCACAATATTGATATATTTGTAGCAGTTGTTACATATAGCAAACAAGTTCCAAAAAATTATGAAATTTTATTTGAGGCCTCCTGACATAGTCCACCTAATTTTGTAATTTTATGGGAATTTTATGTGCTGCAAATTTATCATATTAATTTATGTTAATTTAATCGTAATTAGCGATATACAATGCATCTTTTGCAATCCGTGACCTCTGTCTATCGCCTATATGTCGGCCCGTTGCTGCTATATTTTTTCCACTACGTCCTTCGCACAATTGTCACTTGTCCATACCGTCCTCCCTCGCACGCCCCCTCGTCCGCACTGATGTTGTTATGTCTGTGCCATCCCCCTCGCTCGCACAAATGTCAGTCTGTCCATGTTGTCCCACCTCGCCCGCTCCCTCGTGCACATATATGTCACTCTTGCCATACTGTCCCCCATCGCTCACGATCGTGGAGGAGACATAGTCTCAAACTTTTGGTTATTTCGTCAATAGAGCCACCGTGGTCAGGCGGAAAATAGATGAAGGCAAGAAATGGTCTGAGAATATGTAGAGGCACATGGATCATAAAGATGGAGAATGCCTGAATGCACGACATCCAAGAAATTGATGAAATCCGGAGGAAGTATGAGATCAGGGTTCGACAAAAATATGTGAACAATCATGCTGTTAGATCAAGGAGGCCGACTAGAGGGGGTGAATAGGTGATCTAAAAAATCTTGTCCAATTATTTATCAATTTTTATTTGGTTAAACCAAGCAAATAATGCGGAAGTTTAACTCAAAAAGGTTTAGAGTAAATAACACCTAAAACAACTGAGTTTACCTAAGTGTACCAACAAGATAAATCTATGTTAAGGTTTGCACTCCTAGGATGACAAGCAATCAATTTAATTGTATAAATGTAAATTGCTTGAATGTAAATTGAGCACGAGAAAACAAACCACAATTGACACGGTTGCTTTTTGCTGTGGTGTTCGGAGATTTGTCGGTCTCCCCTAGATCACACGTTGCGGTTAGCCCAAACGAATCGGAACGGCTCCACGAATTAAGCTGAAACACCTCAATCCACTAGTGGTAACTCTTTTTCGCTCCGGGTAGGTGAGCTCCAACCTTCACAACTCTGCTGGGTCTTCTCATAATCTTCTTTGAGAAGATCACTATGCACAACGCTTCCAACACCGTCTAGGAGTCGGCAAATTGCAAGAGTAATAAGTCAAGCCCCTTGTTTCAGTCTCACCATGTGCAATGAATGTACAAGCTCAAGTGGATACTCAATCCACATCTAGATGCAATACATGCAATCTATATCCTTTCTCCGTACTCATAAGGTGCAACACATGCACAATTGAGAGGAGGACCTTACACTAGCTCAAGAGAGTGAAATGAAGTGCCAAAAGCTATTCTTCAACTGGCCACAAGAGGGTATATATACGCCACATCTCAAAACTAGCCGTTAGAACAGAAAAATAGGATTTCCAGAAGAACTGTAGACAATGACCGGTACTTCCGCTCCCCTCATCAATGATCAGAAAACTAGCCATTGCAGGCAAATCCGGTAGTTCCATCGTGCAATGTCCGGTATTATCGATTATCAGAAGTACTACAACACTCGTGCGAAACTACCGATTTCCTCGGGAGTGAGAAGACTCCACACAGGTGTCTCTCTGGAAAAAATGTGTCGCTACACAAGTCGGACGTTCCGCAAATCGAAAGTATCGCTCACACAAAGCCGGTAGTACCGCTCGCCGATCGGACCGCTCACACAGAGCTGATCCGAAGTACCGATCGTCAACTTCACTGGTCCGTGATCACGTCGAATGGTTCAACCACTTAGATTTTCGAGCACGTTGATCTCCGACCACGTTGTCCGATTCGACCACACAGTTCTCCGACTACGCTGATCTCCGACCGTGCTGGTCTTCGACCATGTTGTTCGGATCGACCACATAGGTCTCTGACTATGTTAGTCTCTGACCACATTGATATTGGTTTCAACCATTCAGGTCTCGACCGCATCGACCATGTCGATTTTTGACTACGTCAATTTTCGATCACACAAATCTCTAACCACCACGTCGATCTTTGACTACATTGAATCAATCATGTCAGTTCGACGATGTCGATTACGACCACACGAGCCTCGAGTACGTTGATTTCGACCACATCAGTTTGACTACGCTGGTTTTCGATCACACAAATCTCGACCATGTTGGATTCGACCACTCTAGTTTCGACCACTTCAATCTTCAACCATGTCGATCTTCGACCACACAGGTCATCAACCACGTCGATCTTCAACCTCGTTGGTTCGACTACGTCAGCTATGACCATGCTGGTTCCTGACCACATTGATCTTCGACCACACAGGTCTTCGACCACGTTGATTTGACCACAATGGTTCTCGACCACGCAGATCTTTCGACTACCAACAGATGCGGTAGTTCTGTGATTACAACGTCGATAGCTCCGACTAGCGGTAGTACTACAGAATACACTACGGTAGTTCTGATTTTCCTGAGAAGTGCATATATTTCAACAAATTTTGCAAAACACATTTTCATACTACAGTATCATGCGCACAAGGATTATCCATGATTCCCAACAAGTTGCAAAACACATTTGCACACTTTTAGAATCATGACACAAGGATTATATATATGAGTTTCAACCATTTGCCAAATATATTCGCAATATATAATCCCATGTTATAAGGATTCAACATATGGGCTTCAACTATTTACAAAACACATTTGCAAATACAAGTCTTATGCCAAGGATAGCTAGAGCAAGTGAAGTTGAGCTATCAACATATGATGAGACTTAAGCTACTAGATACGACCCTCTCTTAATAGTATTATAACCTATACTAGCAACCTGATCTTTCAAGCAAACACCAAAACCGGTAAATGACTAGGAACACATTCTTAGCCCTAGTTAGCCATACCTTTGCCTTGAATCATAGTATCGTCATACATCAACTCATGATGTATCCATTACTTCAACTCCGTCAAGACTTGATGGGTCTTCACTTGACTTGATGAAAACACATGATCATCTCATCTTGGGCATGCATCAACTAATGATGCATCCATCACTTGACTTGATGATCTTTAACACATGAAATTATCCCAAGTTTTCCTTATTTGTAGGACCTAACTTGTTCATCCAACTCATGGAAAATATTAAGTCTACAAAATAATTATCATCAATTACCAAACTTCATTATTAACTAATTATGAAGCGACTAGATTCTATAAGCTTTCTTTTTTGGTAATTCATGACAATCTCAACATATAATGAGATAAAAATTAAACTGCGAGTATACAATATGTACACAACAATTGTATACTCTAGAATAAGCTTTCAAAGCAAAGCTTACTCATCCGGTTATCATTAATTATCTAACCATCAACACATAATGGAGGAACTAGATGACAACCCAATTATGAATATATATGAACTATATAAGCTATATATACTTAAGGAATATATTTCAAAATAAAGATCCTTAATATGTGAAAATAGAACATGTATCAATAGTAATGAAACTATAAAATATAGAGTGAACTCCTCCTAAATGTGTGCATATAAGAATGTATTGTGAAAACATATCCACATATTCAAGTTTGACTTGTTTGGTGAAATTCATTCTATATTTTGGATCTGAGGAATGCAATAAGATAAGAATACGATATTGAATGCATAGCTCTTATATTTTTCACCTTTCCATCCAAATAAGACTAAGCAATATAATAATCAATAAACATATTAATCTAACAATTGTATTTGTCATTATCACCAAAACCAACTTAATGAAGTTTGAACTTACACATACCAGGGGTGAAATGAAAAAGGCATGCGCCCTGGGTGATGTCGCAACATGCACCTGCAACGAGCCGAAACTCTTGCACAAACCATTCTCGCATGTGTACAAGGCATGTGCGCAAATGAGGTAAATGTCAGAGCCATACATCTCAGAGTATTATGACATGCAACACCGTTTCAGTACATGGAGTGCAGAGTTTCACTCATATAGCTTGGACAAGAACTACAGGGATCTTTGGGTAGACGTGCTGTAATGGGCCCATAATAAGGAGTTAAAGATAACTACGAAGGGACATCGCAGACGTGGAGCTTCCAGAATGACATGGGTGTGAGCCAACGTAGCAGCATTACCCGCACAATGAAATACAGAATATGCAAGACCTCCGGGCACTCAATGAAGGATTGCCTCAACAGTCTGAGCTCGTCTGGTCACCATTTAGTGTCATAATTTCATCTATTTTTACTATATCGCATTAATTCATATTTGTACCAATTTGAGATGTAATTGGCAATTGATCAATTGATTACCTAAATGATTAACTTCATAATTTAATATCACACGTGATGTATGTAATATTATTGCGTTCTTATTTGTACTGCTTTGTATGATGTACGTTTTTTCAATGCATATCGACCTCTCTAGCTTAATGCACGCGACGCAACGTTTAAATAGTTCACTCAATAAATACCAACTGCAATGATATGTATACCATTTAGTTACATGCTTTAGGAGATTGAACGTAACCGCGAACTACAGGGGAGAGTACCGTGCTACAAGCTTCTCTGTGCGTGTCTACTGGTACAAGATGCCTCAGTTACCCACATGGAGTGTTGCAGTGGGGGGCATCTCGCATGTGGCTGGCCATTGTTGTAGTGGCACACACATATGCAGCTAGGGTTCACGCAGCAGTATGTGGGATCATAGGAACTTCCTATGTTGATGACCTCTTCGTTGTCCCTCTCGCGCTGCATCTGTTGGCAGATGTCACCGTTTTCCTCATTGAGACTATCAATCCACGCCACCATTTCTAAGATTCGCTCCCATAGTGTATCCACGTACCTCACAACATAACATTCATTGGAGGATCTATCTAACGGACGAAGTCGTATTTTGCCATCTGCTGGAATGGAGGGTTAACATAGAAGCTCTATTAGCAGTAAGAGAAAATAAACTATTGGCTAATTGTACCTCAGAGTATGGGCATCGGAAGAAACGTCACCCTCCATCGAAATAGCCTTTGAAGACCTGCACGACCACGTCGTCCCAGTGTCTGCATTTTGGCCATACCGGTTGAGCCCACCTATTTGGCATCAAGCGGTAGTCAGGACCGAAGTCCTCTCTCATTTCCAAGGGAAGGTCTTTCTTTGGCGACCCTGCTCCGACTGGCCCCTCGGTGTCTGCCATAGTATGTTACTATATGACCTAGAAGGTTCTTCTTTCTACAAGAAACAAAACACAGTTTACATCAGCGATGATCGATTGCGAGAGCTCCATATTTGAAGCCAAGAGAAAAGGGAACCTGGTGCGTTGCCACCAAAAATTACGGGCGCGTTGTCGATATGCAGCGCCACAAGCAACGAGAGACAGCATGGTAAGAGTGACATATGTGTGCATGAGTGAGCGAGCGCGGTAGGACAACATGGACAGACTAACATTTGTGCTGGTGATGGGGGACGACACATACATAACGATATCAGTGCGGATGAGGGAGCGCACGAGGGAGGATGGCACGGACAGAGTGGCAATTATGTGAAGAACACAGCAGGTAAGAAAACATTGTAGCAATGGGTCGACATATGTGTGAAGGAAAGAGGCCACACATTGCAAAAGATGCATCGCATATCACTAATTATGATTAAATTAATATGATAAATTTGGAGCACATAAAATTCCCATAAAATTACAAAATTAGGTGGACTATGTCAGAAGACTTCACATAAAATTTCATAATTTTTGGAGCTAGTTTGCTATATGTAATAACTCTTGTAAATATCTTAATAGTACAAATTTTTAAACAACATTCAGAGAGGATAAAATTATCAAAAAAAATTACACAATGAAGTACATTGTGTTGAAAAACTGCACATAAAATTTACAATTTTTTAAACTTATTTGCTTAATTACCTGCTATATTGTGGTGGGGCGACAGGCCACCTGCCGTCCGGTGGCCGAGCGGCAGGCAGCCAGGACGTCACGTGTCGCCTACAGGCCACTGTCGTCCGGTGACCGGGTGATAGAAATATCATTTTTATCATTTCTATGCCTATAAACTATTTTTGAAAATACAGACGCAAAACGTGCTATATGTACCAAAAATTCCGTTGAACTGCGATTGTATTTGTCGAACCAGAAAGATACACCAGACATGGATATGACGCCACTTCCTTTGCTCACGAAGAGGCCAGCAGACGGGCAATTCCCCTTTTCCGACGATGCTTTCCCCTTTTCTGATGATGCCCAATTACAAGAGCCCATATTGCGGCTATTATTAGCCTGTGTTTCTTTTGCCCACCAAAACCATCGTAAGATAGTGAAAGAGGACAGGGTGATGTGCTCGTGAAAGACATTTTGTCTATGAAAGGAACTAAAGAGAGGAGGAACACACGAGTTGACATCATAAGAGGGGGAAAAAGAGCAACGCAGCTTTATTACTTTCTAAAAGGCTCTTGAGGAACGAGCAAGATCAACCTGGGTAACATAAACATTTTTCGGCTGTAAGGTTGTGGAAATCATGCTTTTTCAGGAGGGAACAATGTAGTGATGTAGTAGTACCAATCTAGCTTGTTGGAAGAACTATACTAGAGAAAGGAGTATATTTACATTACTAGAGAAAGGAGTATATTTACATTTTTCTCTAAAAGTACAGACCCCTTGTCTGCACTACAAATGCCACCTTCCATGCAATAAACTCCTATGGTCAGTAATAACCTACATAAGTTTGGCCATACACAGCTGTGAAGTACTCCATTGGTTGATTTTTATGAGGCGTCCATACATTTCGAGAGTCCTTCGTAAACTAACAATTATTCAACAACCCAAACGTAGGAATCATTAAAATTTGGCCACTCCATGGGGCGATTTTTCACGACCTCTCAATGTACAGAATATAATTCTTCTTCTGCTATTGCAAAGGTTGCGAATGTATCTTTTGCCTCGAAATGATTCTTTTTTTCGCTCTTCTTCCTCCTCAAGCTCCTATTTCTGCCCCACTGTACCGGGCATGGTCACCGGCAAAGCTTTTTCTCACCCTGCCTAGAGAGCCACTTCAGGGTGGGTTTTTTGGACTGTGACTTATGGTTTATGGCTTGAATTTTTGAATTCTGACTGTTCGTGAGAGACAGTATGCAAAGGAAAATAGTTGCTTATAATTTTGGCATGTATAGCTGAATTCAGTACACTTTTTACTACAATCTTCCTGTTTACATCGTCTTAAAAACGTACCATTTGAAAACTAGTTACTATAGCATAAACTATAAATCACAAGGCATAAGTGAAAAAGACATGGGTGAGCATTTGCCATCAACCCCACTGGTTTGGCGGCCTTCCTCTGCTGCCTCCCGCTACTCCCTATTATTTAAAATATGATAAATAATGAATAGATATTATTTACTTTTTTATTTAATTTGAGATTAGTGCTATTTTTATTAAAGAGAAAAAAAAGTATAAAACCACTTTTCAAAATCGAATATTGTACACCACAAAATTAGCCATCAGCGCATCTTGCTGGTGGCTTGGTTCACTGTGGATGCAGTGCACGGGGACGCACATGGCTTCGCCTGTCGTCAGGGTAGTGTGAGCGTGACGAGTGAAAACTACCCAGCGGTAAAAACAGGCGGCAAGTGGCAAACCGGGTATGTGGTCTCTGCCGGGCGTTTCACTCGTCCAGTTTGTTTTTCCGGTTGGTCGTGTGGGCGCCCCCGGACAGCCGCGGGAATTATGGCGTAAAAGCAGCACGTTCGGTGGTTACCACCCCGAGGCTGAAACTTGCAACGCTTTCCTTCCCCCAGATAATTCACCCCTTCGTTAATATGATAAAAATAAATGTCATTGCCTTCATTAATATGATAAAAAAACGCCATTGAAATATTTACATAAATAATACTCTGCCGCCAAATAAATTGATGACAGAAGCTCTATCGTCGAATGAATTGGCAACAAGAGCTTTGGCGACAGACTGACATGGTACCTTTTGTTACCATTTCATTTGGCGATAGAACCTATCGTTAAATTATTTGGCGACAGAGTCCTATCAGCCAAACTAACCTGTCAGTGAAATGAATCAACGATAAAAGTTTGTTGGCAATATAACATTGTCGCCGAATGATTTGGCGACAAGACTTCTGTCGCCAAATGAATTGGCGACGTGCTGACAGGGAAGCTCTTGTTGCCAATTCAATTGACTACATGAGTTGCCACATCAGCTTGCTAATTCATTTGACGATAGAAGTCTGTATTATACTTGTATTATTTAAAGGGTATTTATTTTTTATATTAATAATTATAAAACAATAGGTTATTTCTGAAAAATTTCCTCCAAGTTGGACATGGCTACTGTAGCCTGGCTTTGTAGGCCATTGCAAAACATTCTGCCTTGCCCAGCTTCTTTATGTGTAGACCAACTGGCATGCCTTTTGTTATAATCTGATTATTTTTTGTTTATAGCTCATTTATCTGGATAGGAAGACATACTGCTGACTAGTTTTACCTTAGTACCTCGGCTTAGTTTGGCCTGGTTAGGCCAAGCAGGGCAACGGATTACACTTAGAAAGTTATGCTTCTTACTGTAGAGTTGGATGCATCAGGAATTAGTGTATATGAACCAGGCCGAGTAGGGCAACGGAGAACAGGGGCGGGCCCAGCGGGTAGTCTATATAGGCCTAGGACTACCCTGCAACAGTACAATTTGGCTAAAAAAATCCCGTGCCCTAACGGCCTAACCCACGCTCCGTGCCTCGCCCAGTGCTTGGCTCCGCCGACTGCGCCCATCCGCCTCCACGCCAGGCTCTCCCGACTCCCGGTCTCTCCGCCAGTCCGCCTCCGCCTCCGCCTCGCCGCCTCCGCCTCCGCGCCTCCGCCTCCGCCTCCGCCTCCGCGCCTCCGCCTCCGCCTCCGCCTCGCCTCGGCGGCGCCTCCGCCTCCGCCAGGGCGCGAGGGCGGCGCGGCACCAGTGCTGGCCGGGCGAGTCCTGGTGGCCTCCGCGGCTCCGCCGTCCTGGTGGCCTCCGCCGACCACCGACCGCCGTCCTGGACTCCTGGTGGCCTCCGCCGACCGCCGTCCTGGTGGCCTTGCTCTCGGCAGAGTGCAGACCAGCTTGCTGTGAGCCTGTGCTCTGTGTGCTCTGTGTCAGGCGGAGGAATCCTTACGGCATGTTCAACTCACTGGATCCCGAGTACTACGACATCCTCATGAAGTGAGGACTCTCACCTCCTTTCCCTTCCTTGCTTCCAAGATCCAGCTATCTTAATTTACTCAGAGTAAATTGCTGTGCACAACATGTCAGGGTAGGGTAGTTGTTTGGAATTTGGATGGTGGTTATCATTATTCATTTCCAAATATGTTGCGATAACATAGCATTTTGCTCTTTTGATCTTCCTTGGACTGTGTCACAGTATTGCGACGACTCAAGTAATTTTTCATGACTGCTGAGCAGAATATTGGGCTTTCAGAATATTAGTGTAATAGATTGCTCTTTGTGCTGAATTGATGTACAAGCATTGGATTATTGTGTTCAGGCTTTCAGGGAAGCTGAATTGGAGCAGGCTTTCAGTTTCAGGGAAGCTGAATTGGAGCATGTTTAGGCAATTCATTTCACATTTTGAACTTTTGATTGAATGTTCTTCTTTCCAGGACAATAAATCTATATCTGGATTGATAGCCTATGCTCTATGTGCAGCTGATGAGGCTTTAAGAGATGCAAATTGGTTGCCTTCGGAAGATGAGAAGAAGGAAAGAACGGTACCAATTGCCTTTGCTGGAATATCTTAGATGCGTCGCAGGTGGTCATTGAAAATGTTAGTATCCCCACTAGCTTCAATTCTTATTGCTCTTTTTCTTTAGTATTGTCAGTCATAGTGTCAGCTATGGTAATTTCATATGATGCATGGAAGTAGTTAGATCATTTTTTTCACTGCTATTGTGTTTCTATTGTGTTAGATCATTAGATTATACCAACATTGGATAATAATTTTTTAGTTAGGCATACCCTGGATTCAAATCCTGGGTCCGCCACTGACGGAGAACACTTAGAAAGTTATGCATCTTACTGTAGAGTTGGATGCATCAAGTAGTAGTGTACATGGCCTGTGCATTTTCAACCTCTCGGGATTAGTACATTTCGTCATGGAGTGATAGCGCAAGATGCGGTTTTTTCTACCGAGGGGTGTCACATCGAGTTGTTTTGGATTTGCTTGCACTACGGTGCAATTACAAGACTACAAGTAGAAATATGGAACTACCAGCAAAACACTCGATAGAGTATTCGTCGGTTGTCACTTTCCCAACACATAGGTCAACATATATTCCACTAGTAAAAAGGCTGCTACTAGTTCACTAGCAGAAAGCAGGAATTGAAACAAGAAGAAGAATTAAAGATGGGAAGCAAGAAAAAAAAGAAAGAAGGAATGAACAGAAGAGAGAAGGCACAGGGGAAAGCCGAAACAGGTCAAGATCAGGAGTGGCCGTGGGAGGTTGGGCGGTGCACTGCCGGCGGCCCACCGTTTGTGGCACGCTCATCTACCTACCTACAGGGGTGGAATCATACCTCAGATAGGATAGACTTCAGTCGGAGTTATGAAAAAATATCTAATGTACAGCTTAAGTAAATTCAGTTAAATCTAAGTAACATTTTTATAGTCTAACCTAAATAGGCTAGATCATTCCATCACTGAGTCAGAGACGTATCCAAATTCTAGTTCTGCCACTGCCTACCTACACTTCCAAACCTCGCCTTTCCCTCCTGCCGGCCATTCCCGGCAAACCTTCTTAGCCCCGTGCCAACGACCGAACCAGAAAAGAAAATACGTAACGGGAAGCCACGGAGCAGCTATGTGTGCAAATGTAACGTTGGAACATCGATCACACTGGACAGTAGAGTGTTAGCCAATAAGCAAGTAGTACGCATGTCGTGTGCCAGAATGCCAATATTTGTGGCAGCCGCAGATGAGGATACGAAGACCACCAAAAATGCAAAGGGATCCGGTTTACATGGAACAGTCGGGACCAAAGTTCCAAAATTGGAACCGGAAGAAATTCTGGTCGGTGGCCGGTAACGGTAATCGGACAGTTACCGGAAAAACCAGTCACAATTTGAAAATTAAAATTAAAATTTTGAGATGTTTTGAAACCAGTAACCGGAAAAACCGGTCGGTAACCGGAAAAACCGGCCAAAATTCGAAAAATCAAAAATTGATACCGGCCGGTTTTTTTCGATTACCGATCTTCACGGGTAAAAACAGTAACCGGCGGCCCGCCGGGATTTTGAACACTGGTCGGGACAGATTGGCAGCTCGTATTCTTGTGCCATCCTTTATGTTGTACTAACAACTTTTGTGCATTCCTATGAGCACTTTGATATATTTAGGCCCTGTGATCTTTTTGGCTTAGTAGTTAGTACAATATATGCTTACCTATTTTTGGATCATATAAAAGGTACACGCACCATGAGGCGGCGAGAGACTTGCCTTTCCTAGAGGTACAGCGAGGGTTTGCTCGGAACATATTAGATCTAGGAATTTCGGAAGCACATAAGCGCAGAAACATGACATCTCCTTGTTCCAGCGTTGGCCTATCCAATGGTTGGCAGCTCGCAAAACTACCGTTGAATTTCAGTAGAGAAAAACTAGTGAGCGTTTTACCGTTTGCTAGCGTTTCAACGGGATAGCATCCCATCGTCTGATCCAACCCTTGATGCACTAGATCTTGGCTGGGTTTTTTTAAGTTTGCTGCTTGTGATTTTTGGCTTTTCCTATAGTAACTGGCTTTTAAATACTACGTCTTTTCAAGGTAGAATATATAAGTTGATTGTAGTAGACACTATACCGATTTTAGCTATACCGACTAAAATTATATGCGCATTGTTGGATTTTTGATCTCAGGCTAAAACGGTTGAAAGGAGACGTGGGGTGATGCCCACGTCTCCCGTTTCTCACGCGCCCTGATCGGGGTGCCTAACCAACTTTGGTTACGGTCCCCCGTTGCGCAGCGCAATATAAAAGGGAGTTCCAGCCTCTCACGTAGGTTTTTGCCGTTCGTTCCCGTGAGAGCCAAAAACCCCGCACAAACCCTAAAGAGACCCGATCTACTGCGCGCTGCCAGCAACGGGAAGACCGCCGCCACTGCAAGACATTGCCGGCGACTACCCGGACTCCGACGCCTCCCCGACCTTCACCGACTCGCCCTCACGCCTGCATCACGCAGGCACGTGGTCTTCGCTCAATGGCCTTCATTGCCGACCGTAAGTCTCCCGATCTATTGAACCTCTAGGTGTTCTAGTGCAAGGCTAGCGGATTAATGTGATGTGCATAATGTTTGAGGCCTATCACGCATGTCTCTCTTTTCATACTTTCTCTCGTGAATAGCAAGAATTCAAAAGTTATAAGCTAAAATCCATAAGTCACAGCCTAAAAAAAACTACCCCTTGTCTTTCACCGCGTGCATGAAGTCCTCAGCCTCCTCTACGTTGCAATGCCCACAATCCCCTCTCTTTTCTCTGTGCACCCAAAATTCCCAAATCGAGCTGCTCTAGTGACTGATCCCACCGTTGGTAGTGTTGCCGCTTCCGTCTCCTCCATCCTACACCCGATGCTAACCTCAATTTCTCCTCCCAAAGAACCAAATGGGGGGCAACTCTTACCCTACCCACTCATGGAAATCACCACATGGGGCCAACTCTCGAGATGACGGTGGGTATGGTGGTGGGGCACAATGGAGACGGGGCGGCACGATAGCGAGGAGCTTATCCGAGCGACAAGAGGGTATGCCCAATGAGTTGCTATGAGTGGCTGCTAAGCGTGCTTCGTTGGTTAGACGATGTAGAGCCGTTGACCTTCTCGTCCCACTGGCGAGCAAGCATGAAGGTGAAGGCAGTAGCCGGGTGCTTGTGGTGGGCGAGCATGTGAGACAACGATGCACGCGATGGATGAGCAAGAGTTGCGATTGCGAGTTGATGTGGCATCTGGCGCCAAATCTGTTGACACCATGCTCATCCACCGACGGATCCGCCACCAGATCTACAATTGACACGCCCATCCATTGACGGATCCGCCACCACTGTGGTACTCAACCCTCGTCGGGGATCTGTCATTGCCAGACAAGATGAAGGGAAGGTGCCATAGAGGAGTTGTGTGTCAAGATGAGCTTCAACAACACCGCCTTTTGATCACTGCCATCACCATCCTCTCTATGTCGCTGCCCCGCCGACGATGTCCAAGGTGGGCACCAAGCACCGTGGCTTCTGTCGTCATTGTAGTTATGGTGAGCTCGTCGAAACTTTTTAAAACTTTTTGTTGAAATTTGATGGAACATGTTGAAACTTGCTGGAATTTTTTGGAACTCTTTGATTGAAACTTGCTAAAACTTTTTGAAACCTTTTGGGTTGAAACTAGAGTTACAACATCTGAGAACCTCGTTGAAACTTGTCCTTAAACTTTCTTGAAATCTTTAAAAACTTCTAAAAATATGTAAAATTCATTGAAACCTGAAACTTTATAAATATTTTCATAAAACTTCGAGAAACCTTTTACTATACTGTTAGAACGGTATTTTGTTCACTAGCAGCTCCCATTTCAATAAGTTGACTCGCGATACATCCCAGCGTGCAATGAAACATTGCCAATTCAACTTCGAGGTCCAATCACCATAACACAATCATTGCACCTCCAAACTTTAGACTAAAAAATTTTACCGCGTTAGTGGCGTACACCTAGCTGGTAAGGAGTAGGACGGAAACGGATCGGACACGATCGAATAGTTTTAATTACGAATATAAATTCATATTTTAAAAACGAATACGAATACAAATGTGAATATTCTCGAATACGAATACGATCGAATGTCATAACGATATGAATTCGAATAGAATATATACTTAATTTGGTCGAATACGAATATCCTCTTACAACTTCTGTAACAAATCTCAGTAGAATATATTCATAGTGGTTTTGCCAGTTTTTCACCAGTTTTTGACCGGTTACCGAAATGGTTACCATTTTCAAACCGCCCAAATTCAAATTTTTAATCATAAAATTCATCCGGATTTTTCCCGAGTTCTGAAAATGTATCGAATATGAGTCAAATAGTCTCAAATACGAATATGAATACGAATATTCTAAAATATGGATATGAATATTCTCAAATACGAATATAAAGTTTTTGAATACAAATTTTTCTTATCATATTTATGTTTTCTCAGATATGAATATTAGATAAAATATATTATTTATTACCGTTTTTCACCCGTAGGAAGGAGTACTCGTCTACTTTCCAAGCAACAACGGCTACCTTTTCTTCCCTTGTGTGAGAAAAGAAAGCCTTGGGAGTCCATGATCCAAAAACGATTCTCGTCGGGCCCTGCCTGGATTTGGGGTGTGCTGGGCCCCTTCGAGGTCGTGTCCTCCCAGCTGGGCTGTGCGTTGGACCGGGCCCCACGACCCTTTCCCCTGGGCCCACCAACCTACGATGCGCCGTGGGGGCGAGGGTGAAGAGCGGATGCCCCTTACGTTTTCCACAAAGCTTCTGTCTAGTGTTTGGGGGAGTTGTATTGACTGCGAATGATAACTTTTGATGAAATTAAATATTAGTATTTAAAAGAACTAACATTAAAAATAAGTACGTGAGCGGTAAGAAAAGTGAGAGAGAGATACATGTGCGAGACGAGAGCGAGAGTAGGATGTGTGATGCGCTTGTAACCGAATGCACCTGTGACTCCTTTACCTTATCCTCGGAGCGAATGCGCCCCGTAACCTCCTGTTTTATCCTCGGAGTAAGAGGAATGGAGACACCGCTTTAAAAAAAATTAGATGTTTATATTAATTTTTAGTTTATCCAAACAAAAGATAGTAATAGAAACCATCACGAACAAAACCTTACTAAAAGAAACAAAACATATGTACCAGTGCTCTAATGCGGTTCAATTACACAACGAGAGCGAGACGTGCATAACGAATAAAGAAAAAACAAGAAAAGAAAAAAGTCCGGACCAGAAAAAGCAGAAGCCAATGAAAATAGAACCTTAATAACGGAACAAAACGTATGTACCAGTGCTCTAATGCGGTCCAATTACACATCAAGAGAGCGAGACGTGCACAACGAATAAAGAAAAAAAAAAACGAGAAATGCCCGGGCCGTATTGTGGAGTTGGGCGGAGCCCACGGGACGCGTTGCGCCGCCGTGACCTGCGGTCGCCACGTCTTCGTCGGGTTGAATATCCTGACGCGCCTCCGCTGTATACCCGAGCCATGTGGAGACAGCACGAAGGAAGGCCGGCGAGCTGACTCATCGGCCATGCTTCATGCTCATGCCGTGCTAACCGCCCTTGCTCCCGTGGTAGGGAAATTTCTATCACTGAATAGTTATCATTAAAATTTTATATTGGTAAATTTTTTTTCAGATTCATTAAAATTTATCTAAAATATTCAAAAAAAATTCAATTTCAATTCAAAATTTTTGTTTGAAAAAAGGGAGTGTCTATTTGTCATTCGACTGTTTTTTCCTTGTAAATTAGTCGGATGTTGAACCATGTGACAAAACAACTAGGAAATTTAATCAAACAAAATTTGACTGTGCTTCTGAGCATACAACACAAGTAGTGATACTTGACCTAACAAATTAGTTAAGCCTATTAAGAGAAAGATCCAGAAAAGCAAACAAAACATCTTGGGAAATTTAATTTTAAAACCCAACTATCCTTCTAAATGAACAAAAACCATTATGAATACTTAACCTAACAAATTAGGTAAGCCTATTAAGAAATTATTTAGAGAATGTAACAAAATAACTAAGAAATTTAATCAAACAAAACTTGACTATGCTTTTGAGCATACAAAACCAGTAGTGATACTTGACCTAACAAATTAGTTAAGCCTATTAAGAAAAAGATTTAGAAAAGCAATGTATGTTGCCTCTTTAATTAACAAATAAATATTGGGCTGTGATAGTACCTCTGTATTAAGATATGATTCTAAAAAAAAGTTTAGAAAAGCAAACAAAACATCTTGGGAAAATTAAACAAACATAGCCCGACTACTATCATGCAGCCAGAATAACACAATCACACTCCAACCTCTTAGAATTAAAAAAAAAGATCAGTCGTCATCAACCGGACTGCTGCAGTAAAATGCAGAACCATTTTCCAATTCAAACTAGCACGCACCAATCCCCCCAGTTCAGTTGAACTTCTAAAAAGAAATTGGTTATCATGTAAGTAAATAAATGAAATTAAAAATTTGATGTTTCAAAATTGTATATATACATACCAACCAAAAAATCGTATATATACATACATGTCCCAGCAGCCTCTATCAGATTGGACTGCACTAAACGGGTTCAGGTGCCTAATCAACAACAGAATTGCGGATCCGATTAGAACACGAATCCTAAAGCAAAATGGGCGGTCTAAAATTTGATTGATTTCAATTAAAAAAACACCCGACTGAGCTTTAGCACTTTCGTTGAAAAAATTTAGAAAATTTTGGTAACTAATTGTATCTTTCCCTGCCCATGGGCGCCTCGCCAATCGCGCAACGCTACTCACTCTGCCATCCTGCATGAACTGCACCGTTGCGTTGAGGCGAAGAACGAGGCGAGCGCACGGCGGAGTACGGGGGTGTTTGGTTGGAGGCCACAATTTACCATGCCTCAACTTAAGAATTTGCCACACTTGTGGCTAACCAAATTTGTGGCAAAAAAGAGGTGTTTGGTTGATAACTAAGGTGTGGCAAAAACTTTGTGGCTATTGTTTGGTTCATTGCCACAAAAGTGTGACAAAAAATTGTGGCAAGTGTTTGGATTACTCCACATGTAGGCTAATACACTTGTGTAAAAATTATTATTAGAGTAACAACACCTAAGATACCAATAGTATGAACAATCCACCATTATACCATACAATTCAACAGTACCATACAGTCCATAAGCAATATAATACAATAGTGCAGCTACCAACAACCAAAATATTAGGTAGTAGTCACCCCACATGAGTTTTCATTACCATACCAACAGCCAAAATAATCACAGAACAAATAGTCCCAATGCTCCATCCACCATCACATAAAGATCCATCTACCAACAACCAAAATAAGCATGAACTATTAACAACACAGATTCTAGTCATTGCTAATTGTCTCACATAGCCAAAATAAGCTGACATCCAACAGGAACTTCAGAGGTTAATTCCATCCTTCTCACATAAGAACTTGAACACCCAAGCATTCAGAGTAGAATCACTTGCACTACACAGCCAACCACGCTTACCTTTGTTCTCCTTGGATGACAAGAAATCTCCAACAAGAACCCTCTGCTCAGCTGTCATTGGGAAAGCCTCTAATCTTTGCCACAACCGCTCATGAGGATCAGTAGGTTGTGGCATTGGAGGAGGGGCAGTGGATTGAAATGCATCTCGAAGTGATTTCATTGTAGCAGCTATTTCATCGGTGGAATCTGCAAAACGACTCTTCTTTTTTGATTCCTTCTTAGTTGGGGAGTTGCTGCCCCTTGTACGCTTTTTACTAACCCGAGTAGTGCTAGAAGAGCTATTATCCATAGTGGCATTCCTAGTTGGAGTTGGCAAAGTATCAGAATCCTCACCAAGGTCTCAGGTTGAGTGTAGGAGTTGAGGTCAATAAGATCTCTTGAATCATCATCACTATGTGGGCCATTACTACCATCCAAGCATGTATTCTGATCTCTAGCCAAAGAACCATCAGCACTAGATCCTGTAAATAGCTCCTGCATCTCATGGAAGAACTTGATTGGCTTAGATAGTAGGCGCCTTGCTCTGTCCTGTACTCAATGCAAACAAGATAAATTGATATGTGCAGTTCAGATGCTGAAATAAAACATTCAACTAACTTAAGTGCAAATAACTTACACATAGCTTTGCCTTTTCTGATTCTGAAATGGTTATCAAGTTTCTGCTATGGTCAAATGCATTGCCACTCTTGCTCAAGGCTGCTGCAATGAACTTCCAATTTTCTTTATGGTACCTGTAGTGACGGTCCACTTGATCAATAGTCACCCCCATTGCAAACTTCTTATTTAAAGCATCTGCACACAACATGAGATGTTGCTTCCTGAACTTAAACCCTGCATGTTGTTTTTTCAAGTACTCCATGCACCACTATAGCATCAACTTGGTCTGATCCTCATGCCAAGTCAAGGACCTCTCACGAGAGGATGCAAGTGCATCAACCTTCACCTTTGCTTTGGCCATTACTGATTACATCACAACAAGACAACACATGACAGATCATACTCAAATAAACTCATAGCAACATGATAATAGAAACATGGCAGATCAATAAATGTCAGGATATACTCAAGTTCAGTACATTAAATGGTCTCATACACAATACATGAAGTACATTAAAAAAATGGCAGATCATAGTCATTACACTCATAAAGTTGTTCCTACTTTATCTTCCCACATCTTATTAGCCATCTCCTCTCTTTTATTTGCCCATGCCACATTCTCCTGATGCATATCACTACGGCTTCTTGTACTTCGTGGCAAGGCTGTGTACCATGCAACGTCATCATATACGTATTCATCAGGACCGTCCTCTAAAATCCAATTATGAAGCGCACAACACGCCATGACAATTTTTACTTGTGTTTTCAAAGGGAAGAAAGGCTGACTGTGAAAGATTTTGAAACGATTTTTCAAGGTGCCAAATGCCCGTTCAACAGTTGTTCTAAGTGAGGAATGCCGCAAGTTGAATAATTCCCTTGGGTTTTCTGGCTCTCTAGTACCCCTATATTCTTTAAGGTGATATCGAGCACCACGATATGGGGGTAAGACACCAGGTCTAGCTGCATATCCAGCATCAGCTAGGAAATATTTACCTACATCATGATTTTGGGTAGATTAATTAGGGAAAAAATGAACTTGATGATTCAAGCTAATATTAGGACATGAGGGGGCAATCCTACCTTCTGGTATTTTAAGGCCATTGGGACGTGAAAGAGCATCTTGAAGTACAAAAGAATCATGGGCAGAACCCTCCCATCCAGCAAGAACATATATAAACCTTAGGTCAAAATCAACCGCTGCAAGCACATTTTGAGTGGTAATAGACTTTCTACCCCTAAATCGGTCTTGCATATGGATAGGTACACAAGTTGGTATATGTGTACCATCCAAGGCTCCTATGCATCCCTATGAAAATAAAAAAAATTAGAAGAGCTTGACACCTAGAGTTTGACAAATAGTGACTATGGCATATGGATATACCTCAAAATAGTGTCTCAATGGATCTGATGCATATGAGGTCACGAGCAAGGATACAAAGGGCATCTAGAACAAGATTGAAATACCTACTAACAGTCTCACTTGACCTAATGAACTCAAATGCAATTGCTCTTGTTGACCAATTTTGACCAACAGCATGGATAAACATGGCAACTTGTTGCTCTATTGTGACATGAAAGGTCTCCTCTAGCAATGCACGTGATCTAAGCTCATTACACAGCCTATGAAATACCGCTTTTCTCATTCGCAGCTCACTAATGCAATGGGCCTCAGTTCCATGATACAAACGATTTAGACGCCTCAATCTTTGAATATCTCTGTCAATCATAGGAGCATATGTTATGGATCTTTTCCTTTTCCTTCTATTAATCATATACCAATACATGGCTAGGCACATAAGTATAGCAGCAATCATTCTTCTCCTCCACAAGAAATGGCAGTACTCCAAGTAATATTTTAAATATAGTTTCCTTTGACCCATCTATAACATAATTTCAAATGTAAGACATTAATCAGTAGAAGGAAAAGACATGCATCAACAGTTCAACATTCAACACACAACAAAATATACCGTGGAGAGCGCCAGAGTGGAGACTGCAGAGGTGCCCGAGTGGAGACTGCCCGGGGTCGCTGCTTCCTGCAAATTACATGGTCTATTAGACAAGTCATTTCAAATCATCAATTCAAGTCTATTAGCAAAGAAAATAAGTATTTCTAATTTTTGATTAACAGGTGATCAAATGACCAATAAAATTAGAACTAGTGTTGTGTTAATGTCAATTCAACTACAAAGATTTGGCAAGCATATTTTCTAGTGACATACATGACAGTGGAATGCTAGTATTAAACAGAGCGATGCTAGTATTAAGTATCAAGCATATTTTCCTGGCGTCGGGTCAGGCAGCGCAGTAGAGGAACCAGGGGAGGGAGGCGACCCGCAGAGGAGGGAGGCAGGGCGATGAGCCGGTGAGGAGCAGGGAAGCGTCCGGCGAGTTAGGGTGCGGCGGTCCAACCCCCGTCGATGGCTCGTGACCGGCCGGGAGGGGGGGGTGCTGCGGGCGAGAAGAGGACGCCGCGGCCGAGGAGGACGACGCCGCCGCCCGGGAGGAGGACGCCGCGGCCAAGGAGGAGGACGCCGCCGCCCGGGAGGAGGACGCCGCGGCCGGGAGGAGGACGCCGCGGCCGAGGAGGAGGACGCCGCCGCCCGGGAGGAGGACGCCACGGCCGAGGAGGGGGGCGCCGCGGCTGGGAGGGGGCGCCGCGACCGACGAGGGGGCCGCCGCGGCCGAGGAGGGGGCCGCCGCGGCCAAGAGGGGAGCGCGCGGCCGAAGAGGGGGCCGCCGCGGTCGGGAGAGCGCCGGCATCGATTCCTCAGGCCGCCGTCGCCATGGAGCCCCTACATCCTCAGATCCGCGCGCCTCGGAGGGGAGGGAAGGACCGGCGACCGAGCTTGGAGGCGACGGTGGGAGCGGCGGCGGAGGAGGAATCGAGCGGCACGGGGAATCGAGGAACGGAGCGGGACTGGAGAGAGAGAGAGCGGAGAAAAATGGCTGGGTGTGGCGCGCCAAAGGCCAGTGAGGCGGGGAAAATCCCCGCCACACTTTGGCTGTGAAATACTGTGGCGGGGAGAAGTTGTGGCTGTGGCATGCCTAAGTATAATCATCAACCAAACATTAGCCAAAGTGAGTGTGGCATGCCTAAGTTGAGGCATGGCTGGGTGTGGCTTCCAACCAAACACACCCTACATGCGGCATGATGGCGGATCGGGCAGCGAGGCGGACGCTAGTGAACATGGCAGCCATCATGGAGTGCGCCGACAAGGCGCTGCTGCCGGCGGTCTATCGGGAGGTGAGCTGCATGCCACGCCCATGGGGCTCGGCGTGCTCACACTGTACCGCTCCTTCGTGCAGGCCGCCTACTTCCCGCTCGCCACCTTTCTCTGGGTCGCCGCCGCCTTCCTCGTAGTTGTCTTTAACACCTTCGCCCAGGTCGGTCCCGTCACAAAGAAAAATCTCGCTTCTTCCTGGTTAACTGGCCAGCGTCTGTATGTTCTTCATCTTCCCATGGATTTGATAGGCTATCCATTTCAAAGTTTTGATCTTGCGTGGTTTTGGGGTGTGATTTGAGAGCGATTTTGCTCAATTCTTGATCACATTTTGGGGCTTGGAGCATGGATCGTCATGGGTATCTCTACTCCTTAAAAATATGAGTTGGTGGTTGTCGGTGCGTTCCTCCTTATCTATTTTCAGCCGTCCGATCTAAACACAGAAATCTTAACCATCTATATCTCCTCTCTTTCGCTAACTGTCCCTCCTCTCCACTTCCACCTTCGGTTATTCTGTTCGCTCATTCTCTCTAGATTTCTCTTCCACGTTCTCACCCTCGCAGACCCGTCACCTCATCTCCCTTCTCCCTCCTCGCCGCCCATCGGGCATCTCCCCACCGCCACCACCTCATCTTCCCTCTGCCTTCTCCCTTCGACCACCGGGCCAGACTGGTGGGAACCGTGAGGCGGCATGATGCTCGACGACAGTGGCTGGTGGATCCGAGAGAAGGGCGCTCGACGATGATGGCTAGTGGATCTAGGAGGCATGCTCGGCGACAATAGCCGGTGGATCAAGAAGGCAGCGATCGATGGTGGCCGGTGGATCCGAGAGATGGGCACTTGTAGATGGCGGCCATTGGATCCGATGGCCGCCCCCTGCTCCCTCCTTGCCCCGCGTAGGTATTTTTACAATGGACCTAGAAGAGAGCCCAAAAGAGGTCTACATAGTGCTCATGTGCATTTTCATGTTTTTCATGCTAATCCCTTGTATGGTTCATATATTGTTGTTCCTGTATGTCATGTGTCCCAATACTAGATCCCCAAGTGTCGGGACTAGATTTTCAAATCCGAACCCTCTGTGTATTACTGCACTAGTCTTAGCTCAAAACTAGTACACATAGTTGAACAGTGATGATTACATAACCAAACAATGTTTTATTGCAATAATAAAGGGTACCGACCTTATGGCCACTTATTACAAATGAGGTTACAAGACCTCACAAACCGACAAACTCAAGCGGAAATAAATAAAATAAACTCCAAAGGTAGCCCATCAATATGCCACAGGCAATTGACTGGGTAAGCACAACTTAGAAATCTGGAAAGCTTTCATCATAGCCACACACGAAGTATCTATAGTCTCCTTCTACGTCTTCATATTCCTCTAAGATGGTTTTGTAGATTGCAAGGTGAGTACATATAGTATACCGCAAGTCTTGGAAAAAATACAATTATATGAAATGCTTAACAAAGGAAGGATAATTTGGTTCTTTTGCACAAAGCAGCATTTTATTTCAATTACCCTTATAGATTTTCCAAAGCATCATTTTAACAAAGTAAATGTAACAACTGAAACTAGTATAAGCTTTCTAGTGAAGGTTCTACTTGCCAATATTAGTATCAAGGCTCTAACCGCCAAGGTTTACTGAATCATATTCTATCTACCTGCTTGGCTTTATCTGCCAGAATGATCACTTAAGAGCTCTAGCCACTCTCAAATTCCCAAAACTCAGTTAAAAATAAAACTATAACTCTAACATGTGACAGCGCACCTTGCCCACTCTTGACCGTGGGCACAATTATTCGAATAGTTTTATACTCTGTAGAGGTTGTACAACTTTACTCACAAGAGATAATCAACTTATAATGTCCATCTGATGTACTTCCAAAGGTTTGTGACTAAATAATTATCACAAGGCCTTTACAATATGCCAATCCAACTAGAATACGCCCACTAAGGTTTCACCATTGAATGGGTTCAATCTGCCCAAATCGAAAGCCCCCTCTTGCACCGGGTGGCAACGCTGCTCTCTGACACACCACATACAACCATTTGGCAAAATCTAAGCTAAGCCATTACAAATTAATTAGCTAGGTCATACCCATTTAGACTTGTGGTTGTATGGTAGTGGTCAGTTTGGACAATCACAAGCGTCGGTCTTTAATTGACTAGGGTGACACTTTCACGATACAAGTTCTCGTACTCAATCTACATCAATTCAATCTTGCCATCCACCCAAGTTTAAAATTATTTTTATTATTTTATTTTCCTTTTGAAATAGCTACAATACCTATTGCTACAAAGTTATTAAGATGAAAAAGATTAAGGCGTATGTTAACAATTTTCACCCTAGGGTTAAAATGACTAAATAGTTTGTCTAAGCCATTCTACCATTCTAAAATGATCAAACAGTAACATAATCTCAATACTGAGACAAGGGTAGCCTAAGGTGACAATGGTACATGGATATCAACATCAAATAAGGGTATAACAATGTTGGATGAACAAATAATCTTAAGATAAATTATTATTTTATGTGAAATAGCAATGCACGTAAATTTAAGATAGTGAATAGCTTTGATAAATCTAGGCAAAACATTGTCAAGGAAGATTTGCCATTTGTGGTTGGAGTTTCTCCCCGCTGGTCAGGAACTTCTTCGACGATGTTGGGTTCTACACGCAAAACAAAAAAGCACAAATAATTAAATACAAATAAAATAACAAAAATGAAAAATATATACTATAAGGTATATTACAATTTTAGATGGAACTTGAATCACTCTATTTAGAGTTTGGACAACAGAGAACAGGCTCTTGGAAGATTGATTGGAAAGGAAAATGCTAAAATTATAAAATGAAGGAATATTCTTTTTGCTGGAATTTTGAAATTATGTGTGTGTATGGTAGGTTGGGCCCTATTGTCATTCGCTCTAGGTAAAACATATGAAGAGGTAACAGAGGAGAACAGAGGAGCTCCATGCTTCATGGCAGCGGCCATGGCCATGGCATGCGCTGGTAAGGGGAGGGCCAAGGCAATGTGGCCAACACCCAAAATGGATCGGACACTCCTCGAGGGACGACTGCCCAACGGTGGCACCATGGACCGCTGGCAACATAGGTTGACGAGGGCAGTGAGGCTTGAGCAGGGAATGCGAAGAAGTAAGGTAGGCATGGGCACAGTCTTGACCCAAGGAATGCGTTGGTGTGATCGGTTCGATCAGAGGATGGTCGGAATGGGCTTGCCACAGTGATGGGCATTGGAAACAAGGGGTGCACCGGTGGTGGACTTCCTTGGCGATGCCCTTGGTGAACCAAGGAATGGAACACGTAGAGTAAGTGATGGTGATCGTGAAGTAGCAAAAAAAAAAGATTTTGGCTCACTAGAGGCGACAAAATAGACGACGGAGGACAATGTAGATTAGTTTGGGAAAAACTTGATTCTCGTCAAACAGCTGCACAAAAATCAAATTAACTTCACATGAGGGTGCAAGACACTCGGGAACATGATGTGACATGAATTTTTTTTGAAGAAATTCACCAGAGTACTCAGAACCAAAAGAGATAGAAACAGACTCAAATTCGTTGGTTTTGGTTTTGAATCGGTTTGGGAACATGTGAGATAAAAGAAAAATGGATGAACGAATCGTGAAGAAACTAGGAGGAATGGATTCCTCGCGTGATTGAAAGTGTTTTCCATTTTGGCTCAATGTGGAGATAAGGTTTAGGTGAAGAATTGGCTTAGGGTGGAAGGTAGGGTGCCATGGCCTTTGCTCAGCCTGAAGGTTGTTTGGTCAAGAAAATGGTGAACAATAGCCGAGGGAAGAGAGAGAAAGAAGAAAGAGAAAGGAAGGAAAAAGGAAAAAGGGGAAAAGAAAAGAAAAGATGGGCCAAGAAAATAGGTTCGACCTAGAAAAATAGAACAAATATTTTTCTAGAGATTTTAATTTAAATTTGGAATTGGGATTGGAATTGGAATTTTCAGATTGCCTTCTAGGATTACACATAAAATTCAAATATTTGAAATAATTAATTTGAAATTAAAATTTTAAGTTAAGTCAAATTTTGAGATGTTACAAAGCCACCCCCTTAGAAATAATCTTGTCCCTGAGATTCGGATGGACTGGGGAAAAAAGAGAGTGAAACTCAGCTCTTAGATCCTCCTCACGCTCCCAAGTTGCTTCTTTCTTTGAACTAAATTAAGCTTAGGCAAGTACCGGATTAACAAAAAACTTACCAAGCATGATTGCTACCTCCGGAGTACCTTACGGGGTGATGCGGTTAACTCATCATCTTCCTTACGATTGCAGGGTTCTCGATGTTTGTCCTGAAGTCTGAGGTACTCCCCATCCTTGTCCAGCAGCTAGAGCTCGTGTTGGTGTGGTCCCCAAGTTGAAAGGAATTGGAGTGATAACATGATGATTTTGTGGACAATTGCTAGCATAATGCCCCATCTCATGACACTGAAAACATTGCAGTTCTGCTCCTGACATGTTGCTTTTTGAGGTTAGATACCGATATAGATGTGGGGTCCTTGCATCGCTGAATAGGGCACTGAACCTAGAGTTCTTGGTACATTTGTTATTGCTAGGGCTTTGTTGAATTGGGGTTGATTCATTCGAGGTCTAGAACTGCTTGAATTGTATTACATCTGAAATGCCATTTTTTTTCTTACGAGATTCCTGTAGTTGATGTTCAGGTGATGAGGAGATCTTGAATATCTTAGATGTTGTTTTGGATATCCTTCACATGGACTTCTGGTGATGTCTATCCTCTTCGAGACAGGCCTGTGCTCCGGCTTCATCTTGATTGACTATGGTAAAATTGCTTGGGCTTCTTTAGATTTTTAATTCCTATTTTTATCATTGCATATCATCTAGGGTTTTAGTTGAGGATCTGGTCTTAGATAGGTTGGTTTTCTTGAGTTGTGTCTTTCTCAGGAGTGTCCTATCCTCTTTAGGTCTTTTAGAGTCTTTTATCTTGTCTAGGTTAAGCTCGCTTCTTCAATCACTAGTATCCAGTAGTAGGAATACCTAATATTGTTGATTCGCTCCTTAACTTGTGTTCTTCTTGGCCTAGAGACCTTTATGGAGCAGAGGGTGGTGTTTTGGACTAGGTGTCTTATGCTTGTTGTTTAGGTTTTATTGACTCTAGTTTCTTCCAATTGGTTATAGTTTCTTATCTTGGTATCTATTTTTCCAATTGGTTTTCTTCTTTCCTGCAAGTGGTGTCAACTCCATAATTGATATCTTTTTTTGTCTTGCTTCGGTTCTCCTCCCTTAGAAACCATATTGAAAAGGGTAGAGTAGTACTCTTGTGTCGAGTTTGAGTTTTAACTCATTTGCACTCTTTTAGCCTTTTGTTTCTTCTGCTTTTCTTCTTGCTGGGTTTTGATGTTATTTGCCTTTCTTGCTTGGTTTGAGGGGAGGTTTGAACCTTTGTTGCGTTCATTGTGAGATATTGCATATGTAATTTTCTGCAACTAGAACTAATTAATATCCACGAAACTTTGACTATTACTCATGTATGATGTGCTATCATGAAATTGTTCATTGCCATGGTCTGGGCTAGTTTAGCTCGATTTATCATGTCTTTCTATGTGTAACTTAGCTTTTTAGCATACACTTAGCTTTTTACCATACTAGCAAATTAAAAATGCAAAAACATGAAGTAAAACATGTCAATGTTTTATCTTTTGATTAGTTTTGCTTTAGTACTACCTTTTATGATTCATGCCATGTTAAATATGTTCTTTTGAATTTAGAATATAAATTAAGCTTTACATTGAGCTATGCTAGTTCTTTGTTAAAGCATTAGCTACTTCTCCTATGATTGGATATTGCTTACAGACTCAGAAGTAGTTCATTATTCTTGAACTAGAAACTAAAATGAAAAGTGATCACTTTTATGTGCAAAAAACTGATCTCACTAATTCTTTTTTATAAGGTGGCTTGCCACTTTAGGTATGAATGTAGGGGGAGTTTTGGATGACCATACTTTTAAGCTTTTCGCTTGGGGTGATCACAAAGGCTTTGAGATCTAGCATATGGCCAAGTAAATGTGAAGAAAACAAAGAATTGAGAAAATTGCAGTAATGACTAAAATTTGTTTTAAAAACTGCTAAATGTGCTAATCTTGCTCGAATCCAAGTTTTTGAATAAAATAATTCAATATTGAACTTGTGGCACTCTAAAATGATTCCATTTAACTTATTAACATGTTTGGCTCATAATTAAATACCTTTAGCTAAACTAGGATTTTGATCATCCTAACATGATCTCAAATTGACATAATTCATAATCTTGTACTAGTTTGGTCATGCTTTGCTATATATAATTTATCATGATCTAGATAGGTTCTACTTATTTTATGGCTTGTGGTAATTCTTGTTTGAATCAACATGGATAATCTTCATAGCTCCTTGCTAGGATAAAATGAATAAATTGTAGACATTCCATTTGCATCATGATGTTTCTTCTTTGTCCCTCAATCTTTTCAAAAGGGGAGAATTTGTCTCTTGAATTAATTGCATTAATTAAATAGAGAAGAATTTGGATCTTGATGAATTCATTGTCAAAGGGGAAGAATTTATGCCCAAAATTGCTCATTGTTCTTTAAAAAGGGAACATTAATCCTAAAATGGTAAATTGAGATTTTTGTGGCTTTCTTGAGCTTTTCTTGGTATTATTGATCTCTTCTCACTATGACCAAGGTCAAATAGAGCAATTGCTCTTTCATATAGACCTAGAGTAAGATTTCCAATTATCATGGTGAAGTTGAAACTTTTCATGGAAAACTTGCTCTTTCTAGTTATTTCACTTCACATCTTACTCACTTGGTCTTTTCAATCTTGTTGCATCCTATGCACCAAGTGAAGCTCTCTTTCTCAAATTGATCTTGGTTTTCAAAAATCAACCCGATTACGCGTGTGAGGGGGGGGGGGTGGAGGCTATCCTCGGTGTTTGTCTCATAGCATGGCAATGTCATTGTGCTGACCGCAACTGATGGTCTTCAGTGCCTTCCTCATGTTGTCATAGATGGCACGCATTGTACCTAGGAGCATTCAATGGTGGTGTTCCTCCCACGGCATAGAGCATCAGCAGCTTCATGGTGGACATGGTTGAGGTGGTTGTTCTACAAGAAAAACAAGAACTCGTTGGAAATGTGTTGCCGTTTGAAAAATCTAGGAAGATTGGATTACCGTCTCGTTGCGGTGTGCCGCTCGGTGAGGGTCTGGACCTGCTCGTAGAGCAACGCCATGCGTGATCTCCATTGGACGATGCGGCATCGACCTAGTAAGCCTATACCTTGTGCGCAGAACGTACCACCTCAAGTACGAAGTGTACGTATTGACTTGTATGGTCGTGTCTCCTGCACAACGTCGATTGCCACCCTCTTGGCCCACAGCGTCGTATACAGTGGCTATGGCTGAGCCCAGTCATCACTCTTCTACTCTTTCCTTGTTTGCTTGCAAGTGAATTTTAACGTCGGATAATCAAAGAGAGAGATGCAGGTAGTAGGTTAACTAACGAAAATAAATAATGGCATACATGTATTCCTATGTTGTAATTGGTTGTCCCAATTGCAGTGCACCTGTTGGTACAGCCCAAACTGTCTCAGGACCCGCCGTGGGTTGTACAGCTCGACCATGTGGGAGCACACCGGGTGGCAGGTCATAAGCCAATACGTGTGGTCCTGATCGCACTGAGATGACAAATAGTAGGGGGCTGTATCTGCAATGAACTGTGCAGTTTAGGGCCTCCAGATGACCTCGTCCTCATGGAGAGTCTCGAACAAGCTATGGAACTCAGGGCACACACACCTCGGTCTTTTCCTAGCCCACCCTAGGTGAGCATGTGTCTAACATGTTCCCATTATGGGCCTGTCGACGGGGTCCCCGCCACTGTAAAACTCATGGCTCAACTGAAAAGGGGGCACAGTGCTTTAAAAGTACAACCAGCCAACTGGAAAGTGTTCCCACGAACACAACTGCAATATGGTGTAGCATACCGCGAGGACTGGCTTCCTCGTGGTACTGCACTATGAGGCATCACACAAGTCTCGATATGTGGTGCAAAGAACTAAGGAGCCCCAACTGTACTGTGGCACCTTGTCAGGCCACGTATCTACCAATGACTCAACTAGATGGATGTAGCTAGGGTACATTTAGTCTCCTTGAGTCGTAGAAAATAGCACCCACCCAAATAGGAACAATAGGTGCACGAGGTAGTGCATGCATACCACCTATTTGGTCGTGTCCATGGGGCAGGTCATGTACTACTGTAGCCATGAATGTGGCACCCCCATGTTCTTTTGGGGATTGGGTGACTGAACCGTTTTGCCATATGTACCTTCCAGTCTAGTCATCTAGGAGGGGGCACTGCTGCAGGACACTACAGCGGTATACCTATGAGCATAACGATATCCTAGAGAGTAATGATCATCTCCCCCTAGTGAAAGTGGAATGTGTGAGACCCCGGTCGCCAATAGTCCACGAGTGCGAACAACAGTGCCATGTCAAACTGAAATGCGTGCGGTAGGTCCAACATGCGGGCAATGGATAGGAGCCTGGTGTCCCGTAGTAGTGGAATGTACCACTTGTCAAGATACCATTGCTCTCTAGGGTGCCTCAGGACAAAGCTCGGAGGGCCAACGCTAGACGCCCACGCCAAGCATCGATGTCAGCCATCCCACGTAGGTTTGAGCAGCTCATACATGGCGTGAACTGGAGGCTGCACCATCTCCTATTGAAAGTAGAAGAACAAGTTAGTACAAAGTAAAAAATAGGAGGTACAACAAACAAAGTAAAAGTGCATCATATGATAAATTAAACGCATGATTATCACCGTACGATGAACAATATAGAGCTCAAAACATACAAAGCATTGTGCAATACATTACATTGGAGACGCAAAAAATTCTAAGGCACTGCAATGAAACTACCATTTTTGGACACATTGCAACACATACGACACGAGAATATGTAACACGAGTGCATCCGAATGCATGAAAACAAACAAGCAACATCATCGCTACGATGAATTACTTGAGCTAGGCCTGTTTGGGCAATTGCTGAGGGAGTGCCCAACCGCCTTGTAGAGCCTACATCTGGGGTGTCTAACCCATTGCCCACACTAGCTATTGTCCATGTCATTGCGGATGTGTAGGACTATCGTCTTCCACGACCAGCCTACTTGAGCGTGTCATTCGGTGTCCACTTCACCTCCCCTAGCCAAAGGTCCTTGTAGTGGACATCCAACCCATATGAGTTTAACTCGGCACTCCAAGTGTCGTACAGGTGGTGGATGTTGTAGTACCCTGAGATGTAATGCGCCAAGGCTTATCGCCACACCGCACACGCTGTGTACACATGGAAGCACAGCTTGTGAAGAAGCTGCGGCTTGTTGTAGGTGCAGGAAGCTTCATCATCGATCATGCAGGCTTATGTGCGATCCCCTCTGGCATGACTCATGATGTACTTCTCCCTGAGATGGATCTCGAACTTCTTTCTGATGCCATCCAAGGGCCTGGCAATGTGCGAACGAGCCTTCTTCATCTTTATGTCTATGTACGCCTGTATAACTTCTAAGAATTGCTTGCCTTCCTCCATATGTTTCTCGGCCATCATGGTTCTGTTCACAAAGTACCCAACGGTACAGTTCCAGCTCTTCTCGATTATTGTGGTGATCGGTAGGGATCACACACCCTTCAGGACATTGTTGTACACCTCGGACATATTTGTCGTCATAATTCCGTACCTTGCACCGTCGGTGTCATGCAGTAGAGGCCATTTCTCTAAGTCAGGCACGTGCATGTCCACCCACTGCATGAACTCCCCAACTCTCATGGACCCTCCCGCCGTTGCCCCTGGTTCAGTGTCGTCTGAGTGCGTAACATGCTCTTCTCATCAAACTATCTCTATATGGCCTCAAATTTCCGCCTTTGGTTTTGCATGCAGAGCTTGTTGAACGTCTTCATCAGCTGCTTACTTTGAAATCTTGTGTGGAAGTTTACCATGAGATGCCTTATGCACCAACAATTTCTCAAGTTGTTCCACACGAACGGGGGGCTGCATCCCGTTCTACATTGTGCTTAACACAGATAGCAACCTAGCATTGAGGTCCAAGATGATGCACACATCCGTGCAGTCTTGAACCACCGCCTACTTCACATTCACTAGGAACCACAACCAGCTCCCCTTGACCACTGCGCACAGATCTTGCCATGGCAAGATTCATCCACACACTTGATAATATAGGTGTCAGGGTTAGATCTGTGCACCCGATACGTCTGGCTAATGGTAATAGCATATCTGGAAATGGCCTACTTGGCAGCACTCTTGTTAGGGAAGTGTTACCCAAAGAGTAGAGTGTCTTTATTGAAACCCTACTGTGGAACCTCTAGCTATGGTAGAACGAGCGATGTCGTCCAATCTAGAGGAGACATAAGCAATATCGATGGTAACAACACCACCGACTACACCTCTCGCAGCAGCTTCTCCATATCCCTTGTCTCCAGAACTAGATGATTTCACGTCCTCATCCTCCTCACTCTCCACTTCTTCCACCTAGTTGGCCAAGTACTCATGGTAGTCAAATGGGCTGCCCACCATTCCTCTATGCCTTCGTTGGGCTTGAAATTATCAGCATGTCTCCTCAGGTCTCCATCACCCACTGCTTCTCCCACATCTCCATCAGCAGCAGCGTCTACATCACCAACAGAGACCAACCCAGGCACTTCCTCACTAGCATCTCCACCGGAACCACCCACGCCAGATGATTCCATCCTCTCCATGAACTGCACATACACTATCGGCCTCGCATATATCACAGCAGCAGGGTTGCAAACAACCTCCTTGTAATTGCCTGATGAAACATCACTTGTCACCTTCATAAGTTACCAAAAGGTCTCCCCTGCATCACCCACCACTGAATCGTACAACGCCTCGATGCGCAGCTTCTTCTCTTGTAGTGGCCCGATCGAACGCAGAACGCATGCACCTCCTTTGCTTCGAGAGGGTCATGTCCTTCAGACCCATCGCCTGGATCATGGTCTGCTCACAGTTCGATAGGTCCACCCTGTATGGCCCATTACATATGAGACTGTTCCCATGGAACACGAACAGATCTTGAATGCTCGACATGGCGTACCTAACACAGGTTCATATGAAACCCACTTAATATAGAATACACAATAATCATACCATCTAACAACTGCTACCGTATGTCAACCGGATTTATATTTATAAAATGCATGAGCACCTAATGTAAATTTAGAGGTGTGGCTGTAGTTAATACATACGTACGTTATATTGATATGAAGGTTTGGTTACAAAAACTGGCTTCATGATAACATTTGCGCTCATCTCGTCATATGACTACTGTTTTTGTCCAAGGTAAAAATAACCTACTGTAATTTAAATATAAATATATTTTTTGAAAATACAAGTAAATATTTTATTCATATTATTTCAATTATTTGATTTACCTAAACCATTATTAACCATGCATGTAGGTCTACGTATCTTTAAATATTCTTTGTAGCTTCAGCTACCTACCATGCAATTTGAATGTAAATACATTTTGAAACATACAAATAAATATTTTACATACATTATTTGGATTATTTCATTTACGTGAACAATTATTAATCGTACGCACGCTCCACATACATTGGTAATTATTTTATTTTTTTCCTACCTAGCCACACTACCTAGGTTTTAATGCATTTTGGAGTATCACATATGAAAATTATTTTAAATTTTATCTGCCAAATAGCATGTGTACTTACACCTAGCCGCACAACCTACGTTTTTATTTTCTATTTTTCTTTCACTTTTCTTGCTGCTGAAAATGAATAAGCACTATCCTATATATACGAATATATATTTGGATTATATAGTTCTTTTCAAATTGACCACATATTATCGTCAGCTTTTTTCTATGCTACTGCCAAGTTACCATTGGGTCAGCAAAAATATTGTGCCTGCTGTTTACTCTTTTGTGCATATGTGTATTTCAGTTAGGTTACTTATTTTTTTATATCTAACAGAAGTGATAATTTTAAAAAAGAAAATGCCCATTAAGTAATAGTATCACAACACACACAAAAAACACCCTACACATTAAGTAATAATTATTTTCTAACGTAAATAATGTAACAACTCCATTTGCACGCAAATTCAATTAGCTATGCATAAGCAATGGCATGCGCTTATTTACCATGACTAATAAGGCTAAGTACCACCTTTTCATACTAACAAGCTACCATTTTTCTAATTAGATGCTAATTATGTTGCTAAAAAATTGGTGCATGTTGATGGAAATTATCACTTTCGGATGCTCAAAAGCTGATTTGCAACTTTTCCAACTGCGCAAACTTGAAATACAAATCAGAACCACTCAAAAATCTTGTGGTTTTACGGCCTTCCTTCTTCGCAGCCTTGCTCGATCTCTCGTTCCCCGCTCAACGAAAATGAAATGGTGCTACCTCTAAAAACGAACCTCGGACCATTTTATCGCGGAGCAAGCCACAGGGGGGCAGGTGGACGCGCAAGAGGGGAGCCGGCGCATGGAGGCACTGCACGTGCCGGGGGGGCAGCCGGGCCAGGCGGACGCGCGCCCGGCGCGTGGCAGCAAAATGGCTCGGGGGGAGGGGGTCTCCTCACGTGACCAGGAGGCATAGCAGGACGCCTAGCGTGGTCTCGAGGGCGGTCTCCTCATGCATATGGGAGGTGCATCAAGCGAGGTAATGCGCCTGGGGAGCGCATTATCTCCCTCACGTGGGCCCTGGGCATGGGAGGTAGATCATGTTGTCGGGGGGGGAGGGCTGCATTAGGAGGTTTTGTGCGCTCCCCGGCCGCGGGAGGGGGCCAAACCTAGGTTTGCTCGTGAAGGGGGGGCCAGATCTGGCATTTCGATGGCGCATACGACCAAAAAAGCCAAAATTCCTATAAATGATCAAGTCCAAGGAATTTTCAACACAATGTTTGGCATTTATCTAAATCCTATGCGAGAATATAGCAAATTTTATCCGAATTAAATATGCATAATAGTTGGAGTAAAACAATGTACTTAGCATTGAAATATCTTTAAAATATATGTTTAACTAGTTGAATTTCCCACGGAACTACGTGGGTAGATACTACAAGGTATGCTTATCTAGAACATTGGGTTGTACTTTTTATGCCATTTTAGTGCTTACTATGGAGACTTCTTTGTTTATACAATTGTGGCAGCTCTTGTATCTGCATCTGAATAATCTGAACCGGTATTTCTAGGTCCATCAAAATCAATGACGTATATTTTTCTCTTTTTTTCTCCAATTAACATGATAATTTTTAGTCCTTAAGAGTTAAGAACGAATATGAGAACTTAGTTCTATGTTATTTTAATAATATAGTTGATAGATATGATGGAGGGGGTTGTTTGACTTGCTCAGTGAACACTTGCACTAAAGCCCTAATCTGTCTCACGATTACAAAAAAAAAGTCCTTATCTAATATCTTTGCCATGATTCTCGAAAGGAAATCCTAATCCATCAGACTAAGGCCCTGTTTGTTTCCACTTAAGATTATTATAATCTAGCTTATAAATCATAAGTGGAAACAAACAACCCAGATTATAAGGTAACTTATTATAATCTCATAGCCCAGATTATTGTAATCTAATAAGCTCAAAAAGGAGCTTATTTCAGCTTATAGATCCACCTTTTATCTTAATGACCATAAAACTTTAGGAATATTACCTACTTTTACCATTCATCCAACCCCCAACTCCCGTGCCTCTCTCTCCCAGGGCATTGTAGTCTTTAAACATTCGAATACAACAATCCATAACTCTGATAATCCAGGCTGCCAAACACCTAACAGCTTATTTCCCACCAGCTTATTATAAGCTAGCTTATATAATCCCATGTATAAGCTAGATTATAATAATCTTAAGTGGAAACAAACAGGACTAACACACATAGAACGGATACAAATCCAGGCTTCTGCACCCTAGTCACCTCCACCCGGGACCCACGAGAAACCGACCCGATGAGAAGCAACCCAACTAGCTCGGCTCAATTTCTCGAGGTACACGTAGGTTCCCACTAACTCATCTCCAATACACTTACTCCATCACAAGACCAGATCATTTACCCACCTACACGAATCATCTCACTGGCAGCCCTAGCCCACAGTGCAGTGGTGCCCACACGTCATGGAAATCAAACAGAAGCCTCGTAAAATATTCCACGTAGGGAGGAGAGAAGTCGTAATATAAAATATCCCGCGAAGAGGAGGGGTGGAGACACCGGATTGCCGTCGCGGTAGCAGTACTTTTGCCGGAGAGGGGAGATCGGAGACGGCCGACGAGCTGACCTGGCTAGACTGGAGGTGAGGGATGGGGCAGCGGCAGGAGGATCTGGAGCGGGAGCGACGGTGGACGCTTGTGCTGGTGAACCTGGCGTCCATCATGGAGCGCGCCGACGAGGCGCTGCTGCCGGCGGTGTACCGGGAAGTCGGCGCCGCGCTGCACGCCACCCCCACGGGGCTCGGCGCCCTCACGCTTTGCCGCTCCATCGTGCAGGCCGCGTGCTACCCGCTCGCCGCGTACGCCGCCGCGCGGCACAACCGCGCGCACGTCATCGCCGTGGGGGCCTTCCTCTGGGCCGCCGCCACCTTCCTCGTCGCCGTCTCCGATACCTTCCTTCAGGTCAGTCGCTGCCATGTATCTGTAGTTCAGTTAGTTCGCTAATTTTGTCAGTGGATTGATTATGGCCTCTCCAAATTTATGCTGTGACTGTCACAATATGCGACCTCTTATTTGTCTAAACTTCTTGTCAATTAGTAGGCTTCTGACTGTTAGTTTAATCCGTTGCCGTTGTTGTTTAGGAGTCCATTTACCCGTTTAGGAGTCTAATTTCTAGTCCGTTTCAAAGTCTGTTTTGGTGTTTGTTTGCTACCGGGTCGGTCTTTGTATTGCTGTATATAAAGAGAACCAAGTGCAGCGATTAGAGCATCGCAGCACAACAGAAAACATTGCGAGTGTTCTTCATCTGTTTGTTGCAATGTTGCCTCAACTCTGTGAGAGTTCGTCCGAGCGTGAGCGTTCATGATCGTTCTTTGCCAACACTGACTAGTTTTTAATATGATGTCGAAGAATTTCATAAGTATTTACAAAGGTTTCCACTTTGATTTAGATACCAATAAATGGATATCGATTTTGATTCAGAAATCAGAAGTTGATAATCTCCCTTATGATGTGTAGAACACGCAAGAATTAGATGCATTGCTCGACAAATTCAGTTTCTTTATCAATTGGCAAGTATGTAGTCCTTGAACCATCATCAGTTGGAAATTGTATTCTAGGTAGCAATCTCAAGGGGCCTGAATGGCATTGGTCTAGCTCTGGTGGTACCAGCAATCCAGTCATTGGTCGCCGACTCCACTGACGATGGTACACGCGGATCAGCATTCGGATGGTTGCAACTTGCCAGCAGCCTAGGGCTTATCTCTGGGGGTTTCGTCGGTTTGCTCATGGCACAAACCACAGTCCTCGGGATCGCAGGCTGGCGCATCGCCTTCCATCTTGTGGCAGCCATGAGTGTCGCTGTAGGGACTCTGAATTGGTTCTTCGCTGTCGATCCTCATTTCCCGACGAGCAATGCTGGCCAGTGTGATAGGCCGGTTGGCAAACAGTCTGCGCGGCAAGTCGTCGATGAAATGATCAAGGAGGCCAAGTTTGTGGTTCAGATTCCGACGTTCCAGATCTTTGTGGCTCAGGGTGTCAGTGGTTCATTCCCATGGTCGGCTCTTTCCTTCGCATCCATGTGGCTTGAGCTCATCGGATTCAGCCACAAAGACACTGCCGTTCTCATGACAATTTTCTGGGTTGCAAGCTCCCTTGGAGGTCTTCTTGGGGGCAAGATGGGTGATTTTCTTGCTCTACGATATCCGGATGCCGGGAGGATTGTTTTGTCGCAGATCAGTGCTGGTTCGGCTGTGCCTTTAGCTGCTGTGCTACTACTGGGGCTCCCTGATGATCCATCTACCGGTATCGCTCATGGTGTCGTTCTGTTCATCATGGGTGTATTTATCTCTTGGAATGGTCCTGCTACAAACCTGTAAGTCATGCATTACATGCAGAAGCTACCATAATTTAACAGTGAATTCAAAAGCCTAGTATGATGGTGGGAAATCCTACATTTCGCCACCTCCTATTGTTAGTATTTACATTTGCTCTACTATACCGTAGTCTAATGTTTAGAATTTTTGCTTGCCTTGCAGCCCTATTTTTGCGGAGATTGTTCCTGAGAAGTCGAGAACAAGCATCTATGCTCTCGACGGGTCTTTCGAGTCGGTACTATCATCGTTCGCTCCTCCTATCGTTGGCATCTTAGCACAGCGCGTATATGGGTACAGGCCAAATGACAAAGGGAAGAGTGTTCAACTAGACCGGGAGAATGCTGCCTCCTTGGCCAAGGCATTGTACACGGCCATAGCAATACCATTCACGATTTGCACCTCCATATACTCATTCTTGTACTGCAGTTATCCCCGGGATAGGGAGCGTGCACGTATGCAGTGTCTGATAGAATCAGAATTGCAGCAGATTGAGCAAGAGAGTTCTTGTTTGCAAGATGGCAATGGACGTTTTGAGGTATTCGACTCGGCAAATGATGGTGAAAGGGCTAGAATTGATGTTACCTATGACTCAAAGGGGTTGCCCGAGTCTGAAATAGATACTGCAAAACTATTAGCAAGCCCGGAATCGTGACAGATGTTGAGCCATTTATTTGATGAATGTTCTGAATTCTGCAGTGCCAATGTTGGACAAGAGTTTCTTCTGATTTAGGGAGATTGTAAAATGGAGAGTTATCTGCTGCAATTAGAATGAGTTTGTTCATTTATGCCAATTATTTGTTCTGATGCTGGGAAGTCCTATACAACAAGATAAATTTGTGAGGACCCATATTTTTATCGTAGGGTAAAAACACTAATCAACGGATTATTATTCGTTTTAGGCAATAAAACATCGCCCTAACAATAATAACCCCAATAGAGTATTGTAACAGAACAATAATTAGAGACAGTACATAACATTGTATCCAAGTAGCCACGTGGGGCTAAAGTTTGATACAACCATTCTAGCTAGTTTATTACAATACCAAAAGTGAAGTATAGTCCAGAATCTAATTATGCAAGAAGAGCTAAATGTAAATATAATACTCTAATATGATATATACCCTGGGGGTTGAGACCATGCCGCTCCTAGAGTCTTAGTAGTCCCAGGTCTTGTATAATGCGTCACCCTCATACGACTCGGTTTCAGTGCCATCTCCCTCCCACTTGGGGTAGGGCTCGTTCACGTAGGCCTCATCCACCCCAACTGTGGATTCCAGCTTGCTGTCCTCTAAAGAAAAGAAATAATAGCAATGGTGAGTACATAGTGCTAAGCAAGCTTATATAGCAATTATGCATTATATGCTCCTACTCTACCTCTTTTGATGCATGTCATTCTCATTCCCTTTCTCATGCTCATTCTCATTCTTAGACTATATAGAAAATAAATGTTTTTAGGTTGTAAAAGATTTCAGATTTATTAACTTTAGAAGACTACTGAACACTCTTATAAATAGCTAAAAACCTCCATTGGTTTTCGTAGCCTCCAATCTAGGAGATAGACATGAATTCATGATTTGTATAGGATTGCACAAGCTTGTACCACTTTTCTATTGTCACTTTGATTCTTATAGCGAATGGAACTTCGTATTTCCTTAGATTTGATGCTCAAACTAGAGTATAGAACTTTTACAGTTATCTCAGTATAATATATCTCCATCTAATTATCCTCAATCGGTGGTCCAGGGCAGTCTCTCACCCGCACCAGACTACCATTGACCTCGACATAATTGTTGGTTGGGGCAGTATAACCCTCACCCAACACTCCACTGTGTAATATATCGCCTCCATGTCCCTCACTTCTGGCCTCTGTACCACTTCTGGGTTCTGGCGGTCCGCGTCCCCCACTTTTAGCCTATGTACCAGTTCTAAATTTTGGCAGTTGTGGATCCCTACTCCTGGCTTCTTTATCTGGCTCTGGGTTCCTCCAATTATAATACTTACCCATGTGGAGAGTATAATAACCTCGATAGAGTTACTGATTATGCCCGCCCTCAGACAGAGTAATGGATGATATGATTATTACGGTCCATTACATGAGTGAAGTTTGTAGGTCCTTATATTCTATTCTTATGCACAGGTCCCAATCCTGCCTTTCTATCGCCTGCCAAGGCAACCTCTACCCATCCTTTTATTTAACCTTTGTCGACTGCTCCATTAGTCGACTGCTATCACTTCTCTTTTCTTTCTTATGCCTTATTTGATTTAAGAAGGGTTCCAGTTTTTCATGCAAGGTGATAGTAATTTAATAGAGAAATGCTTGTTTTACAGAATATACTCTGCTCAAATACTCGAAGGTATGCTTGCCTGAGTTTAGATTGAAGCTCTGGGTCTCAAGGTCACTCTGGAAAAATCTACTTTCAAACCCCGGTTCCTCTCCTGCAATTAGTACATGTGCTATAATTTAATTTACTGGCATCGAGGAAAATAACATACGACAAATAATTGAGTAAATTATGCTTAAGAATCTCGGGGTGATTCCTAAATTTTATTTTAGCTATTGCAGATTTTTATGACTCAATAGCTATTTTAATTTCACGTTAAACTTTAATCATTGTGTGTAATTTTATTTCATCGTGTTTAGAATTTAATCCTCTAGATGGCAGTTAAAAATCTAAGTAATTCTTAATAAGTTTCTACCACGTTGTGTGCGACTAACAAATTAACTTGTTATTTAGGTATACCTCACAATGATTTAAATAAAGGTATACCAATTTAATTGATCGCACTGGTTGGTAATCTACTAACGGACCTCAATCATTTTGATAGTCCTACATACGTATGAATGATGTTTTACAAGGTGATATAATTAGCAAGATTTTATAGCGAAGTATAACATGCAATTTGGAAGGCTTAGGTTTAACGATTTGCGAAGACGAATTTTCATTGCGTGCGCTAAACCTCTCTCTTCCCTTTTTCTTTTTTTTGTTCCTTTTCTTTTCTTTCTTCCCCTTTTGTTTTTTTCTCCCTTTTCTTTTCTTCCTTGGGTCGGACACTGGCCATGCAGCCCCTTCCCCCTCAATCTTATCTCCTCTCCTCCCCTTTCTCTCAGCTCCTCCTCCTTCTCCCGATCTAGATCTCAGCAAATCCTACCTCTCGTGCCATCGCCACTTGGTACCATGCGCTGTCCCCGTCTTTGGTTGTTACCCCGTCTCCCCTGGGTCTAGGTCCCTACACCGTCACCCTTTGCCCATTCTCCCCTATGTTGCCACCGCCTCCTATGCCTAGGCACCGCGTCCTCCCGTCGCCTTCCCTGGATCCATCTACGGTCTCTCCCGGCTCCCTCTTGGCGCTGACCTAGTGCTTGGCCGTGGCTCCCCTAGCATTGTCTCTCCCCCTTGTTGGCTAGGGTCTACTCGTCTCATTAGCACTGTCCCTCCATGTGTCGCCACCTCCATGGCTAACACTCCTCCCCTTTTAACTCCTCTACTTCGTCATCTGCCTTTACTTACTCTGGTTATTTGATTTACTTAAGCCTCTCTTTATACTTTACATCACATTTTTGGATTTGAATCCTACTGAGGGTAGTGCTATGTGGTTCCTACGACGAGCCTCGAAGTGTTTCCGTATGCCAGGGGAGTGTGGATGGGCTGTCGTGTGTGAGTGGTAGCCCGGCACTATAGTGTCTTACCCCTCGATAACTTCTTCCACCTATGTTCTTGTTACTCTACTCTAGCTTGTTGAATGGTGATAGATGGGTGCTCTGGTAGCTTGTAGTGCTGGATGATGCTCATTGGTGGTTGCTAGGTTTTGCTATGTTGGAGTTGATTTAGTAAGTATATGTGTTCCTTGTGTGGTCCTAGAAAGCAATGAAATCATGGGGAAAAGTGTGACATGGCCTATCTCAATTGGTTTGTTGTCGGGTTGATTTGGGAAGAGTTGAGGATGTGGCTGTGTTGTCGCTTTCCTCTTTGTTGGCCGTGCAGGTGGGGAACCTTGTGGTTGTCTCCTCCCGCGGCTTGGTCCCTTGCTTCTTGCTCCTAGTCGGCTGGCCGTGAGCTCTCCTTATGTTGGCCAAAGCAATGTGGCTTGTAGGGGAATGGACTGGGAAAAAATTAGGGGTAGCCTTGTGCTGGCTTGCTTTCTTAGATGTGGTTGCTTCTTTGGCTCTCTATGCTGGCTTGGTTGAATGCTTTCTCTCTCTATTGTGGTCGAGATGCTTGCCCTTATCTGGTAGCTATGCGTCCCTGTGCTCTCACTACTACTGTGCCATGGGGGTGGTGAACCTGACATATTTGTGTGGTTGGGTTTGAAAATGGACTTCTAAATAAACATAGGTTTGCTTTACTATCGAATGATAATCCTACGGCTACGAGAGGTGCCGACTGACCCCAGTCATCTGGTATCTCGATGAGCGGAACATCCAGCTCAAAATTAAATTATAGGGTTCTAACGGTAACTCTTTCTTTTAATTCTTTGGTTTGGTCTTTTTTGACATCATTAAGTTCATTCTATTCGCAAATGATACTATAGTGCGGTTATGGTTCTGAAATCAGTAATTAATGTATGAGATGCTATTTATGTACATTTACCTTCTTCCTTAGCTGTTGATTAACTGAAAAATGTATGAGATGATCTATATGTAATTTGAATTCTCTATTACTCCAAATATATTTGTATATGTATGAAATGATCCCCATTTAATTTTTATGTCTTTGTTTTGCTCGATGAATTAATTACAACAGACTATATATCTACTTATTTTTACTATATATATATATATATATATATATATATATATATATATATATATATATATATATATATATATATATATATATATATATATATATATATATATTAATTCCACTTGTATCTGTTTATTTTGTTGTATGCTATTCAATCGAACTTCTGGACAATGTTTTAGATTTGAGTGTATTAATTTATAGTGTGAATTAAACAATTCAACTACTGTTGTAAATATTAATTTTGCTGATTAGCTTAGTTAGGAAAATGCAGGGCGTTACAAAATTGATCTTTTTAAATTAGGAAGTGATACAAATCATAATCTTACACTAATGCTAGTGTTACAGAATGTCAAAGGCTCAAAGCAATTATTTAGTTGTATTTTGGCAATTCTTACTACAAATTCTCGAAGATGAACGGTTGTAATGCTATTCTTATCTGTAGATAGATGAAGTATTATTACACAAATCCTTAATGTGGAGTTAGTATTTTAGCTCATCTAGGTAGCAGAGGACCATCCTAGGCAAGACTACTTATGAAGATTTTTTCATCTTTACCATAAACACTTTTTTGAAACATAAACAATTGGGTTGTGTGTATGTCACATAAGAACCTAGCAATTTGATTAACCTCTCAATGCTGCCATTGGATCTATATATCTATCCATGTCTCCATGATTGTAGAAACATATTGAATGTCAAACAAAAGACTTGGCCACCTAAAACAATGGAGTAGAAAAACAAAAATTAGTTCTTACCTTTTTCAAGAACACTTGATGTCAATCACAAGAAAAACAAAGTCATTACCAAAGTTCTTACCTTTTTATGTTTGAAAGAATGTTGCACTAAAATCGGGCAAAAACAAAAAAAGCGGTGAGTATGACTTGCTCATGGGTGAATGATGGTCAAAATAGCTTTAGATATATCTATACATATCACAACAAGTTAGAACACATAAAGAATAGACATAAGGAATCGAGGAAAAAATAACTGGATTAAGAAATCATTTAGAGAGGCCAAATTAAGCAAAAACTGGACAACTTCAAAAACTCGCCTAACCTGATGCCTAGATGGATGGTGATTGATTTCCAAGGTATATCTCCATCACTTACTCATCCTTGGCATCCAGCAAGATCAAAAAAAAGGGGAGAGACAATATCAAAACCAACTAAAACAACATCAAACCAATCAAAACATGAGAGATCCGTGAGAGATGAACAAAATTGATATATTACTACTTGAGGATGAAAGTTTTACAGTTACTCCACTTGAAAGACAAGAGAGCACACCACAACACTAACTCTTCTTAAACCCTAATCCTAGAACAATTGGCTTTAATGAGTAATGCTAGGATGGTTAGGTGGTTAACTTTGCAAGTTTCAATCCTAACGTGTTAAATAGACAAAGCAACCAGTCTCATCTAATACTAATAGATACTATCCACTTAACACAAATAGGAGAAACCCATTAACCCTATGCAACATGGGTTTTACTCACACAATATATTTATGCATGTTTTTCAAATTACATAACATAAGTTCGAATCCACTAAGTTCTTAGCCTTTGATCCATTTGACCATATCAGCTTCTCTTTTATCAAAACCACCTTCCCAAGCGCCACAATTTTGATTCAAGATAGTTTTTGGTATTTAGGTTGACTTACCAAAATACCTTCTTGACCTGGTCTTTATTTTCCCTTGCAAGCAATTGCTATACTTACCATGTGTAGATGCACCACTACCTTGCTACATGTTGGCAAGCCTCTCTCGTTCTGGTTCTATCAGACCATGCCTCACTTGGACCAACTAAGTCATATAGTGCAACTTCAATATTCTCCATCTTCCTTGTGCCATATTTGAGCTTAATCATCTCATCTAACATCTTTGATCATTCTGGGCCTCAGTTCCTCCAAAAATGTAGCTCCGATCCTCATCATTGGCCATGGTTGATTCAAAGTACCCTGCACATCCAAAGAACAAAAAATCGTTTTTAAGAACAAGTTCTTCACAACTTGACTCATGTTAGCTGAAACATGTATTATGCCACACATATGCACTGACCTAGGTCAAATTAAATCATCCCATAACTTAAATTTTTCAAAATTATCTATTTCGGCCGAATCAACACAAGTTGGTCGGTCAGACCGCCGCTTTGCAAATTGTCCATAAAAATATACAAATATGCAAATTTTCACTCCTCCAAAATGATAATGATTTATCACAACAAAACTTTAAACTTTCTCACATGATCCTTCAACAGGTAAGGAGGGGCTGGTATTGAGCAGTTGAGATGAAAAATTCTGAATCCTACATTATGCAAGTTGGACAAGGTTTTGATTTTTGGAATCTGTAACATGGGGAGAACTGAGCACTCTGCTGGTAATTGGAATATTTGTTCATTTGTGTCAAGTTCTTCTGATGAGAGGAAGGTAGACAAGATAATGATGTGCGACACAATTAATTGTGTTTCTTGCTACAGGAAGGAACGCGAGAACTTCAGCAGTCTGACAATGATGCTGGTGCTACAGAATGCCAAAGCAGTTTCATACATTGAATCTTGAAAATTGTCACTAGAAGTTCATGAACATGAAGTGCAATCATGCAGTATTGTTATCCTATGTTATCTATAGAATGATGGGAGTGTTCTTACACAAATTGCCTGTTAATGGATAGGTTATGAAGATTTGACTTCCTTTTCTGTTATCACAAATGCTTGGAATGTGTCCACTAGCAGAAAAAAAACTGGTATTCAATTGAACATATCATTTGATTTTTTTTTTCTGTCCATGGTTGCAGACAGCACACCTGGCTACAACCAGATCAATACTATGCCACAAAATATATAACATCCGTCTCCTCAGACTATCAAAACTTTAAGCAAAAGAGGCAGGAAAAAAAAGACTTTCTCACTCACTTAAAAGTTAAAACAATCCATAAAACTGTTAAATTCAGGAAGGAAAATGATTGAAGAACGCTTGATGATGCAGCTCACAAGCTGGAAATGAAGTCAACACCAAACTGAGCGTGCTGCCTTGTTACCTTGCCAAATTGAACCATAAGATATGAACAACATGGCACAGATTACTGTCATACACTGGAGAGGGAATCATTATTGTCTTAATCTATATTATTAACACGTGAAGCTCTCTTCTGAGGAGAAAGAACGCATCGAACGTATCACACCATCTCCCGGATACGTTGTACTGAGCACAGAATACCTTATCCCACATGAAACTCCAGCTACCTCACTGACACCCAGACCCCACGCATGAACCGAGCCCACATGTCATACTAGAGACCCACAGTGAACGCTTTCAAACCAATCCACGAACCGAAGGCAGCTCGCAGTATACAATTCCCGCTTATCAGGAAAAAAAATCCGGCGAAGACAAGAAGACACCAGATCGCCGGTGGTAGCAGCAATGGCGGCCATGCCGAGCTGAGCTGAGCACTCGACCAGGATAGAGAGAGAGAGGGAGAGAGGTGGCGGGCGAGTGTTCGAGAGATGCGGCCGGCGGCGTGGCAGGAGCGGCGGACGCTGGTGCTGGTGAACCTGGCGTCAATCATGGAGCGTGCCGACGAGGCGCTGCTGCCGGCGGTGTACCGGGAGGTCGGCGCCGCGCTGCACGCCACCCCCACGGGGCTCGGCTCCCTCACCCTGTGCCGCTCCATCGTGCAGGCCGCGTGCTACCCGCTCGCCGCCTACGCCGCCGCGCGGCACAACCGCGCGCACGTCATCGCCGTGGGCGCCTTCCTCTGGGCAGCCGCCACCTTCCTCGTCGCCGTATCCGACACCTTCGTACAGGTAGCAATCTACAGAGGCTTGAACGGCATCGGTCTCGCTCTGGTCATACCGGCGGTGCAGTCGCTGGTCGCTGACTCCACCGACGACGACACCCGCGGCACGGCGTTCGGGTGGCTGGGGTTCAACAGCTGTATGGGCTCCATCCTCGGCGGCTACTTCGCCCTGACGCTGGCGTCCACCACCGTCCTCGGTGTCGATGGCTGGCGCATCGCGTTCCACCTCGTGGCCGTCGTCAGCGCCGCCGTGGGAGCCCTCGTCTGGCTCTTCGCCGTGGACTCCCATTTCCCGGTGAGCACCTACGGGAAGCGCAAACGCGCCACCGCATGGTGGCAAGAAGCCAGGGAGCTGATCACGGAGGCCAAGCGCGTGATCCAGATTCGGACGTTCCAAATCTTTGTGGCTCAGGGGGTCGCCGGCGCGTTCCCGTGGTCGGCGCTCTCCTTCTTGTCCATGTGGTTCGAGCTCGTCGGGTTCAGCCATGGGGACACAGCCGTGCTCATGACGATGTTCTCCGTTGGCACCTCCATTGGTGCTCTCTTCGGGGGCAAGATGGGGGACTTTCTCGCGCGGCGATACCCGAACGCCGGGAGGATCGTGCTGTCGCAGATAAGCTCCGGCTCAGCCATTCCGATCGCCGCCGTGCTTCTTCTCGGCCTTCCCTACGACCCATCCACCGGCTTCGCCCATGGCTTCGTCATGTTCGTCATGGGGCTCTGCATCTCATGGAATGGATCTGCCACAAACTGGTACATTACGTCACATGCTCTACCATCTCAAGATTTCCATACTATTAATCAGCATCTAAACTCCTGAACCAAAAACAAATACCTCTTAAACCTTTTGATTTCTTCAGAGTGTTGTAAGGTCTTACGACCTCCCAGGATCCTGTACGACTTGTTAGAGTCGTTTACGACCAGATAGAAATTGAATACGACCAGTCCTGGATGTTACGACCAGTTCCGATCGCTTCAAACTCTATCGATCGATTTTTCTTCTTAGTCGTAAAACCGCTGTAGTAATTACGACCACTCCTCTTTATCGAGCGATGTCTTCCTCCAGCCGCTCTCGAAAAATACCGTGATCGTAAGTCTTTACGAACACGCAGTGATGCTGGCGATCACCGTTCACCGTAGTCGAACACTCTTCCGACTACGTTCACCTCCTTCAACGTGATCGAAGTCGCTTCCGATCACGTACTAACCTTCTCTGCGTAGTCGCTGTTCCTCACGACTACTTTCACCGTAGTCGTGGCCTTCTCAACGTGGTCGATCCCCTTACGACCACGTTGTTCGCTCCTTCCTCCGTAGTCGTAAAAAACACTGTTCCTTTGCCGTGGTCGTAGCGCCTCCCGACTACGCCTGCTGGAATTTTGCCGTGGTCGTAGCTCCTCCCGATCACGCTTGCGGTGATCGTGAGTCCTTCCGACCACATCTTGCACAATCACACGACAACACAATACTTTGTGTCTTTCCCTCTTTTTGTATTTTCTCAATGGCTTGGTGTTCAGAATACATGGCTCTAAGCCTCTTTTTATACCCGGCTGTTCTACTTCAACACGGGTTCTCAACCTACTCCGACTCCGAGTCTCATACGACTTCGACTCGGATTCCAATTACGACTTTGACTCGGTTTCTAACTTCGACTTTGAATTGCGGCTGCAATTCGACTTCGATTACATCCAAACTTTGTTCCTGACTCCTAAACAAGATTATTTACAACATTCTCTCCCTAATCTTGTTTTTCCACTTCAATCATGCCGATCTTTCTCCTCATCTCCGAGAACTTTATCCGCCCCAGCGATTTTGTCAATATGTCTGCTTTCTGTTCTTCGGTTCTGATATAGTTGATATCGATCTTCCCCTCTTCGACACAATCTCTGATATAATGATATCTTGTGTCTATGTGTTTGCTTCTATCATGTAGAACCGGATTCTTGCTCAGTGAAATAGCCGATTTGTTATCAACTCTGAGCGTTACCTTCTGAATTTCTTCATCTGACAATTCACTCAACAGTCGAGCGAGCCAGACTCCCTGACAAGCTGCTGCACTTGCTGCGATGTACTCAGCTTCACACGAAGATAACGCAACCACCTTTTGCTTCTGAGATTGCCAGCTGATCGGACTCTCCCCAAGCACAAACATTACGCCTGTCGTGCTCTTCCGATCGTCGACATCTCCCGCCATATCGCTGTCACTGTAGCCCGTCAGTGATAAACCGTTTGCTCCTCTTTTCTTGAACTGAATCCCGAGATTCAGAGTACCTTTGATGTATCTCAGGATGTGCTTCACGGCATTCATATGCTCCTGAGTCGGTTTCTCCATGAAACGACTTGCGTATCCGACCGAAAACGAGATGTCTGGTCGGGTGTGCACCAGATACCGTAGACTTCCAACAATGCTCCTATAAGTCGTGGCATCAACTGGTGATCCTGGGTCTGTCTTGCTCAACTTCAGATGATTCTCCATTGGAGTTTGACATGGATTGCACTCTTCCATACCCGACTTCTCCAGAATCTTTCGAGCATATCCCGACTGACAAAGTGTTATGCCGTTGTCGGTTTGATTTACTTCAATGCCGAGGTAGTAGCACAGAAGTCCCAAATCGGTCATTTTGAACAGCCTCTTCATCTCTTCTTTAAACCTCATAATCTCCTTCGAACTCGATCCAGTAATGATCAAGTCGTCCACGTAAACGCCCACGATCAGTCTGTTCTTCGCATCTCCCCTTGTGTACACAGCATGTTCAGAGTTGCTTCTTCTGAACCCGAGTGCCGTTAGACTTTTGTCAAGCTTCAAATTCCATGCTCGTGGTGCTTGCTTAAGTCCGTAGAGAGCTTTGTTCAGCTTCAAGACTTTCTTGGCTTGCTCCTTGGATTGAAAACCCGGCGGTTGAGAGACATAAACTTCCTCCTTAATGTCTCCGTTCAAAAACGCCGTTTTCACATCCATGTGGTGAATCTCCCATCCACCGTTTGCTGCCAATGCAAGAAGTAGTCGTATAGTCTCCATACGAGCTACTGGGGCAAAGACTTCTTCGTAGTCGATGCCTTGTTTTTGAACATACCCTTTCGCCACAAGTCGTGCTTTGTGTTTTACGACTTCTCCCTTGGAATCCTTCTTTACCTTGAAGACCCACTTTAAACCGATCGCTCGCTGACCCTTTGGTAGATCAGTAAGTTCCCATGTGTCATTGTCTTCAATCGACTTCAACTCTTCCTGCATAGCAACTCTCCAGCATGCATCTCCCTTTGCTTCTTCATAACTCGTGGGTTCTTCTGCAGTCGTGTAAAGCAACAATTTTTCAGACTGTATTGGTTCAGTCTGTGCATAGATCTCGCTAATGCTCCTCATCTTCGGTATTCTATCGCTCGAATCTTCTTCATCAGACTCTTCTTCATTAGGTGAGACTTCCTGATCATCAGCACCGATCGAATTTTGGCTTTGAGATGTAGTCGTAGCTTCTTCCGTATTGTCAGCATCGACTGCTTCGACTTCGAAGGTTACCCACTTCGACATGTCTTTCTCAATGTCCTCGTGTTCTTCCCACTCCCAATGTTTGTTCTCTTCGAAGACCACGTCTCTGCTCACATGAATCTTCTTTTCGACTGGATCATAGCACCTGTACGCCTTGGTGCCTGGTTCCGAGCCAAGATAAATCATCCGTCTGCTCCGGTCGTCTAACTTTTTGAGATAAGTGGATGGCTTCACATGGGCTAAGCATCCGAAAACCCTTAGATGCTCGACATTGGGTTTTCTTCCCGACCACTGTTCATATGGAGTGACTCCATCCAGTGATCGCGTGGTCGCACGATTTAGCAGATAGACAGCATGTCGTACTGCTTCTGCCCAAAATCTCCCCCGCAGGAATCGGCTCTTCAACAGACTTCGTGCCGTTTCGACCACGGTCCGGTTTCTTCTTTCTACGACTCCGTTTTGTTGAGGTGAATACGGAGCCGTGAAGAATCTTGCAATACCCTTCTCTTCACAAATCGAGTCGAACTCTTTTGCGAGGAATTCTCCCCCTCGGTCTGATCTGACCGACTTCACCTTCTTATCGACTTCGTTTTCGACAAGAGTTATGAACTTCTGAAAGTTCGTCTTTGCCTCATCTTTGCTCTTCTGCATGTACACCCACATGGCTCTTGAATAGTCGTCTACGATCAACATGAAGTATTGATTCCCGGCATCTGTACGAGGTGTGATTGGTCCGCACAGATCCACGTGAACCAGTTCGAGTGCTTGCGAAGCTCTGAAACTCGTCTGCTGTGGAAAACCGCTACGAGTTTGTTTCGCCACCAGACAGCCTTCGCAGACTTGCTCCGGGTGGTCGATTGTCGGTAATCCGACCACCATCTCCTTTCCCGCCATCATGTTGAGACTATGGAAATTCAGATGTCCGAATCTTGCGTGCCATAGCCAGGCCGCATCATCGGTTGTAGTCTTCATACACTTTGGCTTGCATGCTTCAATTTGAATTTTGTACAGACGGTTTACCGTTCTCTGTACTTTCATCAGTAGTCGCTCAGTGTGGTCGTACATCTTCAGATAGGTGTCTTTGAGTTCAATCCGACAACCTTCTTCAGTCAATTGTCCAAGGCTTATAATGTTGCTTCGTAGACTTGGAATGTAGTATACATTTGACAATCTCCTCTGGCTTCCATCCTTGCACTGCATCAGGATCGTGCCTCTCCCTTTTATCTGAATGGTCGAGCCGTCTCCGAACTGTACTCTTCCAAACACATTCTTATTTAATTCGTAAAACATCGAGTACGTACCCGTCATGTGGTTGCTGGCTCCGTTGTCGAGATACCAGTCTGCCGTCCGCTCTTGAGTCTGCTCTCCTTTCTCCAATAGACTCGGAAATACTTTCTCCTCGTTTAATAGAACCATTGTTGGTTCGTCTGCAGTGCAGAGCGACAACAGCAATGTCGGCTCTTTGTGCTCATCCGTTTGAGCCAGGTTTGCTTCTTCTACTTTCTTCTTACTCCGGCAATTCGCAGCATAGTGACCATACTTCTTGCAGTTATGGCACTGGATGTGGCTCCGACATTCGGCAGCGTAATGTCCGAATTTCTCGCATGTGTAGCACTGGATGTCAGATTTGTCCGTCTGGTGATTTCCATCTCCACGACCACCACGACCTCCTCGACCACCTCTTCCACGACCACCTTGGCCATAGCCTCGTCCTTGTCCTCGCCCATGAGACGCGCCGCGGCCACGACCACGTCCACGACCGCCCCTTGATGACGATTCTCCTCGGTTCCTCGTGTCATCCTTTACAAACAACGCTTGTTGGTTGTAAGGCCCTTTTTCCTTCATTGTCGGTTTGGTAACTCTTCAGAAGCTGCTCGTGTGCTCTGAGCGCCCCAGTTACCTCCTCGACCTTCATCTTCGAGAGGTCTTGTGAGTACGTGATCGTAGTTACGACCGGGAGAAACTTCTCCGGCAGTACTCGTAGATACTTCTTTACCGCCACCTCATCTTTCAAGTCGTCGCCGAGAGATTTGATCTCGTTTACGACTTCATTAAACTTCCCAAAGAATTCTTCCACAGTCTGGTCTCTTCCCATCTTCAAAGATTCAAACTCACTGCGTAAAGTTTGAAGTCGAACTTCCTTCACTCGATCTACTCCTTGGTGCATTATCTGCAGAGTAGTCCAGACGTCTCTCGCCGTCTCCTTACCGATCAGCTGCCGCATCATCGAGTCGGGCACGGCCTGATAGATCGCTGCCATCGCCATCTTGTCGAGTCGTTCATCAACGACTTTGTCTTTCTCCTTTGGTTCAACTGGACCCCAGACTCCCTGTGCGATCATGTTGACCTTCATCTTCATCGCCCAGATCGGGTAATTGTCCGAACTGAGGATCGGGTACTGCAGCGACACGCTTTCCTTCACCTTTGAAGCCTCCGCCATGGTTCACCAGGCTCTGATACCAACTGTTGTAAGGTCTTACGACCTCCCAGGATCCTGTACGACTTGTTAGAGTCGTTTACGACCAGATAGAAATTGAATACGACCAGTCCTGGATGCTTACGACCAGTTCCGATCGCTTCAAACTCTATCGATCGATTTTTCTTCTTAGTCGTAAAACCGCTATAGTAATTACGACCACTCCTCTTTATCGAGCGCTATCTTCCTCCAGCCGCTCTCGAAAAATACCGTGATCGTAAGTCTTTACGAACACGCAGTGATGCTGGCGATCACCGTTCACCGTAGTCGAACACTCTTCCGACTACGTTCACCTCCTTCAACGTGATCGAAGTCGCTTCCGATCACGTACTAACCTTCTCTGCGTAGTCGCTGTTCCTCACGACTACTTTCACCGTAGTCGTGGCCTTCTCAACGTGGTCGATCCCCTTACGACCACGTTGTTCGCTCCTTCCTCCGTAGTCGTAAAAAGCACTGTTCCTTTGCCGTGGTCGTAGCGCCTCCTGACTACGCCTGCTGGAATTTTGCCGTGGTCGTAGCTCCTCCCGATCACGCTTGCGGTGATCGTAAGTCCTTCCGACCACGTCTTGCACAATCACACGACAACACAATACTTTGTGTCTTTCCCTCTTTTTGTATTTTCTCAATGGCTTGGTGTTCAGAATACATGGCTCTAAGCCTCTTTTTATACCCGGCTGTTCTACTTCAACACGGGTTCTCAACCTACTCCGACTCCGAGTCTCATACGACTTCGACTCGGATTCCAATTACGACTTTGACTCGGTTTCTAACTTCGACTTTGAATTGCGGCTGCAATTCGACTTCGATTACATCCAAACTTTGTTCCTGACTCCTAAACAAGATTATTTACAACACAGAGTTCATGTTTGCGTTGATCGAGTGCCCCTAATTGATCGTTTAATGCAGCCCAATTTTGTCGGAGATCGTTCCGGTCAAGTCAAGAACAAGCATCTTTGCTCTGGAGAGGACATTCGAGTCGATCCTAGCCTCATTCGCTCCTCCCATCGTCGGCATCTTGGCTCAGCATGTGCACGGATTCAAGCCGGACGGCGAAGGCAGCAAGAACAGCATCGAAACTGACCGGGAGAATGCAGCGGCCTTGGCCAAGGCGGTGTACACCGCCATAGCGATACCAATGACGATCTGCGCTTCCGTATACTCGTTCCTCTACAGCAGCTACCCGCGAGACAGGGAGCGCGCGCGCATGATGCAGTCCGAGCTGCAGCAGATTGGGCTCAAGGATTCGCGATTCGGAGACGGCGATGATGCGCCGTTCGAGCTCATCGAAACGGGAGCGGATGATGGTGAGAGAGCTGAGATTGATGTCGGCTGTGGATCAGAGGAGTCTGAGGATGGTACGTACTGGTACTGAGAAACTACTGACAAACCGGCATTGTAAGTTGTATCATATGCGTGTATGATATGCCTTTTGGTGAGATATTAGTAGTTGTCATCTGTTTCTTGGATCTAAGACTGAATTTCACTTTTAGCTGTTCCCCCAATGTTAGGCTTTTTTCATATTTCTGGTAGCTAGCCAGGTGGTCGCCCAATTGTGCACCGTCTGAACATTGGAATGAAGAACACTAAAGTAATGCAGCTCCAAGTCTGTTTAGCTTATTCTGAGCGTTGAAATGAAACAGCCACCCTATTTTCATGGAAATCTTTATCATAGCAGCCCCGAAAATTCTGGAAATAGAGAAGCGGGTTATTTTTTGAAGATGTTGTACCAGCCTCACAAGGGTGGACAAGCCTTTTCAGACAGGATCTCATTCTTGCTACGCATACAGTGAAAATACAACACAAGCAAATTAGATCTTTAAGTGGCTAGAGTCCTTTCAACTTTTTTCTCCTATGTTAGTTTTGTTTTTACATTCTTTTCCTTTTGTGCTTGTTCATAAATATTTTGTTCTTTAATTTATATATATGCAGTACGAGGCTCGCCTACTATTTCCCGTTTGAGCGTTTGCCTTATTTCATGATTGGGTTCTTGGAGAGACAAGTAGAAGAAGAATATCAGATGAGTCCTTGTGCTGTGCAGAGTAATAGCTTTGAGTATGGAGTAAGTCATTAGTGTAAGAAATGAAATGCTCATGAGGTGGTTAATGGATGGTTAAACTGCAGATATGTGATCGTGGACAGACGAAATACTCAACAGTACGTGCTGGTGGCGTTCGTCAACCGTGCCATGGCTGGTGCCCATCTTCGTATGTCTCCAAAGTGGTCATTCTTTCGATGTTCAGTTGTTCACAATACAAAAAGAAGTTTCAAAGGACTATAAAATGGTTTTAGCACAGAACATTACGTTCGATGTTCAGTTGTTCACAATACAAAAAGAAGTTTCAAAGGACTATAAAATGGTTTTAGCACAGAACATTACTTGTGATATAGAGCTGTGGTGTGGTATCACAGCTTTACTCCTTCACATATTATGTGCCTGCATCTAGATTAGATGTAAATATGTTATGCTTACGAAAGGCACAAGTTCTAACGGCCATGTTTAATGGACTATATTATGTAGCTGCTTTTTGATAAATTGGCCAACCGACAAATGGGCATTGATTTCCTGGTTAGAATCATTGATTGTCTCACCAACATACTGCAATACCAACCAATCAGACAGAATCTACTAATGCAGCAAGTAGCCGCCGTGGAGATCTCAAGTGCATTATGTTTTATGCTTAGTTTAGGATATGAATGCTGGTTGGAAGGCCAAAGATGAGAAGCTAGAATAATTATACCTACTTCTATGAAAAAAAGGAAAACATGGTACTTTTTATGAGTCTTCTCTCACAATTTGATATGTCTTCCTACTATGCCATTATAGTTTTCTCTTCCCTAAATTGAAATGATTAACTGCAAATACTCTAGGATTTCAGTAATGTCGTTCTGACCTCTATCCTTGTTTGATTTCCTAAGGTGACATTTTTTAAGGAGCAGTTGCGGAATCCCACTTCATGAACCTAAGCTTAAATATGATGTGCTACATATGTGTTTGCACAGATTAACATGAATTAAGGATGAACATGAACCCATTTTTTTCGATCATTGCCTGGATGTCTAGGCTAGGCCGCCCCAATAGAAGACAGAAAAAAACATGTAGATTTGATCCATTAGATTATATAGTTGGGAGAGGAATTCCCTGTTTTCTGTGCTTGATTAATATATATCTGCACGAGTTTTCACAGGTGTTTACTGTTAAGGGTATTTAGGACATTTCCTATTGTCTAGGGTTTGAGTCCTTGTGTGTCTCTTGTGCTATATATATACCCTATATGCTATTGCAATATAACAAGCTTCCTTTATATTAACATAGTATCAGAGCATAGGTTCTTAACTTAGCTCCTTAACCAATCGTCGTCAGTCACTGCCGCCGTCACCTTCAGGAGAGTGTGCTCTACTCCCTGGGTGGCCACCTCCTTCCGCTTCTCATCGACGCACCAGCGACCGCGTCTCCAGCCGCCTCCTCCAGCCAGATATGGCCAAATCTGGCTCCCTCCCGACTCCACCACTGCCGGATCCAGCGGCTCCTCTGTCAAGCCGCCGTCGCGCCCATGCCACGCCTGCGCCAGGTCAACGCCGTCTCAGATCCGACCGCCTCCGTTTAGCGCTCTAGCCGCCGGGCACGCGCATGCGCACACCCTGGATCCAGCCTCTCTACCGTTGGATCCGACCTCTCTGCCACCGGACCCGAGAACCCCAAGCCAGATCCGCGCCTGCCTCCGCTCCACCGGCCGCGCCGACCATCGCCTGCTCGGATTCGGGCTCCCCGTCATCGGATCTGGCCATCTCCACCGTCACCGCGCCGCCCCAGCTCAGATTCAGCCTCACCTTGCCCGGATATGGCCGCCTCTACGCTGGATCCGACGAACATGAGGCCGGTTGGCTCTGCTGGCGCCCTGATCTGGGCACCCCGACGTTGCCTCCTTTGGCCGCCGCCGCTGTACCCACACCTTCGCGCTCGCGCCACCACCGGCCTAGGCCTTCGAGCTCAATCCGCCACACTTCCTGCTGCTGCTCGGGCCGCCGGAGCCCACGGCTACCCTCCACCTCTGCCTGCCGGTGCCCTCCTCGCAACCAGCCTCTCTGCCGCCCAGTCACCTCTCGGCTGCCCGAGGCACTGGAGTCGGGTGGGGGCGTGGAGGTGGTAGAGAAATGACGGGAGGAGGTGGCGATGGTGGGGATGGGGATTAGGTATTTGTGTTGGTCGGAGGGAATAGGAAAGTGGAGGTAACCAAGAGCACACATTGACATATCGGAGCTGAGGATGCTAGAAGTGGAGGTAACCGAGAGCACACATTGACATATCAGAGTTGAGGATGCTATAATCCACTGCCTTGCCTTTGAGTCCTTTTCATTTTGAGTCTTCTATTGCATCTATTCAAATCCGTTACCATCTCTCTGTTAGTTCATCAAAGCCATACGAGTCCACAAATTTCTTGTCAGTCAAGCGACAGTTTTGCTAGCCACGATTCATCCTCTCGGATGGATGTGGTCCTCTTCTTCCTTCCGCATAGCCGCAACCGCCGTTCTTCTCTTTGAGGCCCTGAGATCATAGAAATCTTTATGATGCTACTGTTTCTCTTTGAGCTGCCGCCCTGAGCTTCTAAGCCTGCCGTGCTTCTTATGCATTGCGCCTCCGTTTGCGCTTCTTGTGCACTGCGCCATCACCGTCTCGGGTTTCGATCTGTGCCGCTATGCTTCTATCTCCCTTTTCGGCTTGATTTGACAGCTCTCTCTCTATTTGTGTCACCTTTCACATCCTCTTCATCGTGTTATCGTGGTCGACTTTGTTCCCGCTTACCTCTACCTTCTCGGCCACTGCACTTTGTGCTTTATGGGCTGCTGCACAATTTCGGATGGGAGATAATCTTTCCAACATAAATTTTCAAGAGCTGCATACTTTGACGACATCTTCAAGACTCGGACTTTGGATTAACCCTATTTTAGTGTTAACCCTTTTCAAATGTAATGCTATTGCATACGCCTTACATTTAAGAAGGGGTGTTAAGAGTATTTAGGTCATTTTCTATTGTCTAGGGTTTGGGTTATTGTATGTCTCTTGTACTATATATATGCCTTATGAGCTATTGCAATACAACAAGCTTGCTTTATATCAACATTTACTGTTCTCATACTCAGCGCAGCGTAGCGCACGCTTACCGTTCTAGTATAGTGTTATTTGTGGCAAACTTTGCCGCCGCTTAACCAAACCGACAAATTCAGCATTTCTTGAGACACTGTTTTCTAACCATAGTTAGGAACTACTGCTAAGATTTCATAGGTTTTGATTAACACATTTACACAGAATAATGTCTCTGTGCCTCTGTGGACATAGAGTTCCTTCATATTTAGAGCCAATTGAATCCCTTCTTGCTCTCAACACTACATCTTCAGTCAACACAACCAGCCATACATAAGTATTAGGGCCTGTTTGTTTCAGCTTCTGGCAGCTGCAGCTACTCTCAGAATCTGCAGCTCCCCCAAACAGTCCAGATTTTTATCCAGATTCTAAGTAGCCAGAAGCTACAGAATCCAGAAAATGAACTAGTAGCCAGAAGCTGGGGTTATCCAGCTTCTCCAGATTCTGACTAGCTGGATACTCACCAGCTACTTCTCAGAATCTACAGCTGAAACAAATATACCCTTAATCTTAAAGCAAATAAAGAGATAAGGGCATCTCTAATAATACATGTCAGCTGTCTATTAGCAATGCCATATAGGATTTGTAGCTGAGTTGGAAGAGAGAGAAGACAGAGAGAGATGGAGGTCGTCTGCTCGCGACGCGACCGTCGCCTCACGCGAATCAAGAGCAAAGCGACGATGCATTTTGCTGTTGGAGAGAAATCGTCACTTCGTCACACGTTTTGTGGACGGACGACAGATCTGGCGCGCGGAGCAAACCATTCCTCTAAAGCCCGAATGATTTCTCTTGTGCACGAAGGTTTTCTCTTCCGCATGACAGCCTATCCTCTGCGCCAGCCTCTCTAGTTCCCAAATCCTTGCTGAGGTCATGGACTTGGGTCGCCTTCCCTGCTCGGCCTTGCGGTTTCTTGCTTTGCGCCATGTTAGCCCATCTTCACCTTTGGTTGTCTCAGATCGGACGAGGCCAAACCTAGGTGGAGCTACAGCTCGGGCTCGCCGACGGCAACCCCTCCTCCTCCCTCACCTGGGTTTGGCTAGGTCGAGCTCGCGAGGTGAGATTTTCACACGCGATTGATTGCTGGATTGATTGGTTGCTCGGACGTTGCGAAGTAACCTGTCTTATTTTTTGCCCCCTTGTTTTGGGGATTTGTGGTTGGGTTTGGGTTGGGAGTATTGGGGGATTTTTGGGAGTAGATGGGTGCTGATTCCTCCAATGCAGCGCCCGAATTCTAGGGTTTGAACCGGAAATTCTGTTCTTGGTCGTGCTGTTTGCTCGGTTTCTTGATTTGGTTCCTGATGAATTTTGGCTAGGGTTCTATCCGCTAGTGGAGAGCAAACATTTGGGGATTTTTATCTTACTATTCTGCCGCTGCTGCTCCTCACGGCATCACCTAATCTTTTTGTCTTTGCACTCGATTCCCCTGGCAGGGAAGCAAAACATCGCATGCACGCCCTGACCACCACCGTTTCGTTAGTTTATTAGTATTTATCTCCGTTATTTCTTCCCTGGGGACATTGCTGAGCACGGATGATCGATCGGAGAGGGCAAAATTGGTGTTTCAGCTTCTCCTTATTCTTGCTTTTTTTTGGGGTGTGTTCTTAAATATTAGTTTTCATTCATGTGCATTTTGCCACAGGATACTGTAAAGTTTGTCATAATAACTTGCGAGTGTCATGCTTTCTATTAATTTTTGTTTGCTTAGTTGGACGCAAAAGATTAGGGGTTTAAGAGCATGTCCAATGCAGGCGTTTAAAGAGATGCTTAGTAATAAAAAACTGATTTTTCTTACCACATAGGATAGATAAGATGCTTATTTTGAAGCATTGATGCTTAAATAAGCACCGGTGCTTAGTAGGTGCTTATGTGTATAACTATATATATTAATAGATAATATAGCATCTAAGCACCTATAGAAGAGATGCTTGTATTGGAGGAAATAATTTTTGCATGGATGCTTGATGATATGACTATATTCTCTCTTTAAACACTCATATATAAGCATCTTGTATTGTACATGCCCTAATAGCCACTTAACTGCTCCGATTAAGGAGGAAGGCTTGATCAAAGCTAAGATAGACAAAAAAAAAGGATTCTTGTGTTGTAAATTTATGGTCTTGGAGGAGTCCACGGGCTGTGGAATCTAAAAAGTAGGAACTTTTTTACTTCCGAATTCAGTGGATCTTTGTTTGTGTTTCAAACACCATGGTTCAAGTCTATGTATTTCACCAGTTGTAAATCAGATCCGCACTTGCATTTTGGTGTCTATTATTTTGATCTTCTAATGTGCTGAAAAAACAAGGTAAGTAATATTGTACATGTCCTAAGTAATATCTATCCACAATTCACCATATTTTAAAAATTATGTAAAATACTATTGAGAAAAGCATAAAAACACCTCCCAATCTTTTTTTTGCATGATGATTATTAATTTTGGGAGTACATTTTCATTTCACCATTGGTGTCACTCACTTGTGAGTTGTAACGCAAGAATTACAACGAATTTATCTTTACCGATTTCGATCTTACTAATAACCTTACCGATTAACTCCACCATTATTCTTGCCCCATTCCCCGGTCTGTACCAAAGAAAAAAAATCAATGAGTAATAAAAAAGAAGGATATAAAGGAGGAAAAATTGGAGATTTACACTTTGCCCCCGTTGAACTTCACCTCGCCTTTTTTTTTCTCACTGAGTTCACACACTGCAGACGAAGGCGCTCGTCGTCAGCTCTTCTTCCACGCCTCCTCGGCGGCGGCGCTGGCGCCGCCGCCGCCGGCGAGGTACGCCTTCTTCCTCCTCTCGGCACGCGCGCACGCGCACACCACCACGAAGCACGCGGCGTACACCGCGTGGACGCGCCAGTTGGCGCGTGGCGCCTCGCCGGCCGCGGCGCGGTGGAACACCGCGGCGTAGTAGTGCAGCCCCACGGCGAGCCCCACCACCATCTGGGCCAGCGATAGCGCCCTGGACGGCTCCCCCGCGCCGCCGCCGGTGGGCTCGGAGGAGAACGCGGCCACCAGGTCCACCATCTGCAACACGAGGTAGGCCACGTACCCCAGCGACTGCGCCGCCTGCGTCCACGCGTACGCCGCCGGCGAGGTCGCGTGGAAGAAGCGGAGCGGCTCGAGGCCCGTGGCCGCCGAGGCCACCGCGAGCGTCGCGAAGTAGATGGCCAGGTACGCCTGCGCCAGCAGCAGCGAGCGGCGGAGGAGAGGGAGGTACGCGCCCACGCGCCGCACCAGCGCCGCAAGCAGGCACAGCGGCAGCAGCAGGACCGCCGCCGACGCTACGGTCGCCGCCACCGGAGCCCACCGCCCGCCCAGCAACGGCCGCACGCCGTCCGCGATGCCGGCGTTCGCCGCCGACAGGTACGCCCTGGACGTCGACGACAGCCGCGCTAGGTCCGGCATGAGCGTCTCCTGCAGCCGCGCCGGCAGCTCCCGGAACTCCGATACCAGGTCCTCCGCGCCGGCCTCATCCGCCAATGCCGCCGCCGCCTTCTTCCTCGCCTTCATCTCGGCCGCTTCTTGCCCCTTCTTGCTGGATTTGGTACGCTTTACTACATCTACAGTATTGGAATCGGACGGCTTCTTGGTAATGAGCTCTGACTTCTTGGTGCCAATCTTGGCAAGCTTACTGACCTTTGTAGTGCCCGTGCCCTTGGCCTTTACAGAGTCGGCCTTGTCGAGCTTCGGAAGCTTGGATTTGACGGTGGCGGCCGCGGCCGCCGGAGTCTTGGTCATGGCAATTTTACCGGTGGTCGCTGAAGTTGAGCTCGGTTTCTTGCCCTGTTTGAGCAGGCCAGTCTGGTTCTTGGCCGACGCCACCACCATCTTTTTCTTGGCCTTCATCGCAGTAGCCGTCGCTGCAGCCGCGACTTCGCTCGGCTTCGTCTTGTCCTCCGCCGACGCCAGGACGGCCTTCCGGCCGGACAATTTCGCTTTCTGCGGCACCGGCGCCGGAGGAGCAGCCGAACAGACGGCAATGTGGAAGCAGAGGAGGACAAGAACTACGAGCGGGAGCACCAGCCTCCGCTGCAAGTACGGTGGCGTCCAAGACGCCATGACCGGCAAGGGTAGATCCAAGATCGAGCAGTTATGCACTGTGAAGAGTTGTGTGTGCGAGCGCGGAGTGAAGTGAACCGCACCACCCACAACACCTGTGAGGAGGAAGACGACTAGAAGAGGAGGGTAGTGTAGCGTGTCAGCGTGTGTATAGTACAGCGTCACATGGTGGCGCCGGGTGGTGACAAGCTAGCCTAGCGCCACTGCGACAAGACCTAAGCTGCTCCTTTCGGCTTCAGTTTCTGGATTCTGACTTATTTTTTTATTATTTATAAATTTTATATTTTTTTGAACTTTTAGTTTTTTTAGCTTTTTTACCGATTCTTTTTTCCCGTATTTGTTTGCATTATACGTAATGGGCTAATATGTTTTTTCTATTTTTAAATTTTTTTAATTTAATTATGCTAAATAAGCCTCTGTCAGCTATAGTGATTTTCAACCATAAGTCACTAAAAAAAGCAATATTGAGCACAAGCTTATCAACATGGCTTTTAATTTATAACTAAAATTACATTATAATAACCGTTAGCTTTTTTGATAAATAAAAGAAAAAATTTGGAAAAAAATTGTTATATCATTACGGACAATACAAAAGAATAATATGAAAAATCCTAAAAACTAAAATAAACTAAAATTAGAAATCGACATGTTCTAAGTGGTTTCTGGCTTAAATAAGTCGTAAAACAAAATAAAATAGAAGCTAAAATCATTTAAAGCGGCCCTTCTGGCTAAAATTTGGCTTTGGTTTCGGAGGCGTAACACTGCGTTATCTGGAGGGAAGAAAGCGACACTGCTTGGTTAAAAAACAAAGTGAGACATGGCAAATCAACGAAACCAACTACAAGGAAACAAACTGCGATTGATGTTAGCTGTTCTTCACATGCATTTGCAAGTAAAAAAAACACACACGCACAAGGAAATGATCGTCTAACTAGAACTCCCTTTTTCCCTTCCTTGATGATCGAGACATGGGGTGACATTCCAATTGGTGAATTTTTGCCTGGCCCCCTTCACTTGAGCTAGATGAGAACTTTTTTTAGAAGTTTGATGAGAATTTATGAGTAGAGCCCCACACTACCACTGCATTTGTTGGTGTGGTCCATGACTTTTGTGTGCAAATGTGAAAGGGGACTTCTCAAGATCTGAACCCTGTACATGTATGCAGCTCTGATCCATCTCTGAATACTGGGAAATCTTCACTGAAGTGTATGTAAGGAGACATGGCATGATGCAGGCTCTGCTTGTGCTTTGCAGGCCCCTGTCCCTGGCTAGAACACATGTAGCTAGTTGCTGATAGTTGTTCCCCTCTGAAAAAGGCTTCCTGCATGTTCAGTGGGATCTCAGTGCTGTAATTGTAAGGCAAACATAAAATGCTGGCAATGGGGACGTGGTTGGTCAGAATTCAGATGCAGCTCATATAACCTCAGTTGAAGACAGAAGCAACTGAACAGGTGTCACTGTTGTCCAGCTTAAGGGGGCGTTTGTATTAGCTTTTGCTATTGACTTTTGGCTGAAAATAAATAGTAGTGACTGAAAAAAGTAACTTTTAGAAGAAAGAGCGTGTGATGCAAAAAGTGAGGAAGAGATGCGTGCTCATGACGGGAGCGAGAGGAGTGGGGGGTGATGCACTCGTGATCCCTGTTTTATTCCCGGAGTGAGACGATAGCAAAAGGAGTAAACAGCCGGCTTTTTTAAGCAAAAACTAAAAGCAGAAGCTAAAATGAAGAACTCAGTGTACATTGTTGTTCAGTACCTACTAGCTACTGCGTACATCTCAATCTCTCTCCGAGAGTGGGGAGAATTGGCAAGAGAGTGAGGTGCCACACTAACACCATTGCGCTATGCAGCGGTTGGCCCTCTCTCTTTCTCTCTGACATTGGCCGATACTACTGCTCTTGGTGATATATGCCCATAGGTATGTTCTTTGGGACTGCGACTTATGACTTATAACTATAACTTATGACTTTTAGCTGAAAATAAATAGTAGTGACTAAAAGAAGTGGCTTTTAGAAGAAAAGGACGTGTGGTGCAAAAAGTGAGGGAGAGATATGTGTGCGTGACGGGAGTGAGATGAGTGGGGTGGGTGATGCACCCGTGACCCCCCTATCTTATCCTCGGAGCGAGATAGTAGTAAGAAGAGTAGAGAAACCACTTCGAGAAGCCAATTGTTTATATTGGATTTTGGTTTTTCTAAGCAGAAGCCAATACGAAGAACTCAGGGGATACTGCTGTTCTGTTACCTACTGGCTACTGCATACATCTCATGCTCTTTCTGAGAGTAGGGATAATTGGCTAGAGCCCGACACCGTTGCACTATGCACACAGTTGGCCCTCTCTCTTTCTGTCCCACATTGGCCGATACTACTACTCTTGGTGATATACGCCCATGAGTCTATTTTAGACTGTAACTTATGGCTGTGGCTTATAGTTTTTTTGTTATTCGTGAAAGATAGTATGAAGTAAGAGAAACTCGTGTACGATTTTAGTCAATATAAATGACGTTGTTACAATGTGTACTATAATGAACTTGTAGACTCTATCTTGAAAAAACATTCTGTTTAAAAGTTAGTTATTTTAGTAAAACCGAAAAGCAGTTTTTAGAAGCCAAAAAAAGAGGTACCTTTCCATCCTGTAAGTTAAACCTAGATACCATCATACATCACAATTCACAAACATCAAATTTTGACACATACCAGAATCATATCATGTGAACTAGATTTGTTCCAATTCCCTTCAACCAGTTGATGTGGAATAAGTCATGATGCACTGCAAATAATAATCTTGTCACATCTGAGATGGTTAAAGAAGGGATGAAAGCAAGCAAATCTTCCCTACATACAGCCTTACTTGTCCTGATTAGCTGCGTTTCCTCATATTCTTGTGGGTTTGTTGCGTTTCTTCGCTCACATGCACAGTAGAATACCACTGCATGGTTGACGACAACATATCTGCATGCATTAAGCAGTAGGCACATGTGCGGAAAAAACATTTACATACCGATGAAACCTTGCCTTTTTCTACCGACATATCTAGATGTCAATGCAGAGATTTGGGACATTAATTCTGATGTAACCTAAAGATTCTAAACCACCTTTTAATTTTCTTGTGGCGTTCTGCTAAGCCACATATGAAAAATAGTGAAAAGAGTCTATAACTTGTATGATTACTCTGAGCATATATGAGCTGTGAACAATGTATGCCAGGAAGTGCAATACCCAGGAATCAAACGCTGCAATGCAACTGCAAGAAAAAAAAAGCTTCTGTAAATTGTAATCATGGCCCAGAAACATATCAGATTCTCAGAGTAAGCTGGTGACCTATTGACATATTCCAAAATGGAAGAGCATGATCAGCCATCATATCGACAAATCATGAGGCGGTAGAATAGCAAACATAACTTCATGTCTTCATCTCATATAGTCCGTGGCTTCTAGAAGGTCAATGAAGAAACCAACAGCAGTGAGCTTAATGTTCTTTACATTAGAGAAGAGAGTACTCTCCCCAGGCTTTCATCAAAATCAAACAAGGTTTTGCATTTCGCAATCCGCCATTCGACACAAAGCACATGATCCATGCAGGGATCCAAAATAACAAACAAAGATCAGACTGGGATAACAAAAGGATTCACCTGGGGGGTAGACAATTCAAATGTGGTCGTGCCCTTCCTGACGTCGCAGTTCCGCCTCCTTGAGCCTGATTGTGAAGTCCAGGACCCATTCCTTGCCTTCTTGTTTCTGCAATGGCGCACAGCGCTGCAGAGAGGAGGCCGCCTGAACAACGATCTCATTAGGGCATGTAAGAAGTTTCTTACTTTCTTGTCAAAGATAGCTTTGTTTCTTGTAAGCCAAATGGCCCAGCACACTGCGGCTGCTCCCAGAATGATAATCCTGGCCTCTTTCTGTGGTTTAGCAGCAGCACAATCAATCAGGTCTGTCATATTGCTCGGGAACCAGTTCATTCCACCTACAGCGCAGCAAAGGTACCGAACACATCGACCAACATGGCATTGAAAGAACAGATGGTCCCTGGTTTCAAAAGAATTGCAGAAAGCACACTAGTATCGCTGGCTTTTCAGCACCACTTCTTCATATTTTCTTCAGTGAGCACGCAGTCATTGAGAACCATCCAGAGGAAGATCTTGTTTCTGGGGGGCATCGTACTATTCCACAACAGTTGCGACTCCTTCGGCTTAACCCCTCCACCTTTAGGAAGCCTGTACAGGGATTCCCTAGATATCTTACTTTTGCTTTTCAATCTCCAGGCCTGGGCATCTTTCTTATCAGTAGGGTTGAAATTACGTAGTTCCTCCACAACTTTATTCCGATCACCCATTTCTGTTCCAGAGAAGCATCTTCGTAAAGGAACCCGGCATTTCCCCTTACTCCAGCATTTGTTCAGCGGCACCAGTGCATCTTTTGTTGAGTAATCTCATCGCGTCAGTTTTTCTTTTGCAGTCTGTAAAGAACCGGCTGTCGGTTTCTTTACATTATTACAGTCTTAATTGTTTGCATATGGTCGATGAGACGTGCATGTTTACGTCGGACCGTTTTAGTGCCTTAATGAATAGAATTATGCGCTGTTTGGTTCATGACCAGAAGTTGCCTAACCACAAGTTAGGCGTGCCACAGTTTTTAGGTAGCTGTTTGGTTCACTGACGCAACTGTGGCATGCCACACTTTCTTAGCACCCTACCCTACACATCATAGACTCAGTTTCTTGCCAAACTTTGCCACAAGTGTGGCTTCGATTTTGTTAGCCACACTTTTTGTGGCAGCCACACATTGCCTAAGCTTAGGTATGGCAAACTTAGGCACCAACCAAACAGGCCCTTAGTGTCCATAATTTTGTAACTGTAGTTTTTATTTCTTATATAAAGAAGAGAAAATCAGAAAAGTTGTAATCAGTTGGCACAGCACAAAGAGTTTGTGTGTACTTGTTCAATGCGTGTGATTGAGTACCGCTATAGTCATAACTCAAGTTTGAGTATTGTAGCAGTTCGAGTACTATAGTAGTTCGAGTGCTATTTATCCAAGCACTTAGCAGTCTGAGTACTGTAGCAGTCCAAGTACTATTCACTTTTAGTATTATAGTAGTTGAAGGAGTTATTCGAGTACTCGAAGCAAATGACCACGTGAGGTGTTCACGTGTGTTGAGCCACGGCAAATCCAACATCTTTGACATTCTTCACGGCCCCTGGCCCCTGGGTATTTGCAGCCAAAATAAGCGCTATCTTCCCATCTGCTGTGACAGAAAGAAATGCTATTACCATCCCCTAGGGACTTGTCACAGAACAAATGACACAGACTTCTTTATATTCCGAGCGCTGTTTTCATAGACTGCATATTTCTTATCAGTGATCTCCTTCCACAAGGCTTCATCTTGTTCTCCAAATCTGCAAAGCCATCTAGACAGGAAGCATTCATTCAGAGTACGGATATTAGGAATGCCCAGACTTCCATCCTCCTTGGAGAAACAAATTCCAGACCATCTTTTCCGATGATATTTCCTCTTTTGTAGTGTGCCATGCCACAGGAACCGAACCCAGATTCTGTCCACTTCTATACGACTATACCCACGCAGTCTGGCAGCTTATAGAATGACATCACATGAATTAGAGTGGTACTGCCTGAGCGATGCGTTTATCACTGCGACTCTGTCATCCACAGACAGATCGTTGCCTTCGCATGTAGCTAGGTTGGAATACATCTCGACAATAAGTTGTTGCCAGTCCTTCCTTTTGTGAGAACTAGCAGGGTAGCCCGCGTATTTATGTGACTAAATTTATTTTAAAGTTTTTAGTATCAAATAATATAACTTAGATATTTAAGAATATGCTTACGTATCTCGTAGGTTATTTAAAGTTTTAAGATATCTTAAACATTAGAAATGACAATAAAACTTGAAAAAAATATAACTTAAGGAATGTAATTAAAGTATAAGCATGATGGAAGAAAATCATTGAACGTACTAAGTTATTGATGTTCTTAAAAACGTAAGCACTCTCTATTATGCATAGATTATATAGATGTATGTTCCTATTCTTTCTCTATTAGTTACACTTTTTCGAAAATGTATGCATACACATGTACCTCTATCAAAACAACAAATTGATTATATGTGCAGCAAATTATCTCATTAGTTCACACGGTATTAGAGTATATTGTTCACGTATACACCGATGTACCATGGGTGACCTACTTTGAACTTATAATCCCTCACATGCTGGCTACCCTACCGAACTGTGTCTTTTATCACTTCTCGCCACTACAATTTTTCTACTTCAACCTCCAATAGCATGCCTAATTCTTGATCGATCCCACTTACCTGTTACCTATTCCAAAACAATCTCTTCACTTTTACTCATTCCAGCACAATACTCTACCACATAGTTATCTTCTACTTTTCTCCAATTGTTGATTAATGCTAACCGTTGCAACATCAAACATTCATATACGTGCAACCGTCGTTGATCCCTGCCAAGTACACCTATCACGCTTTCTCATATGGCTCTAAGCATATTCCCTATGACTACTCTATCTCTGCTTCTATATGTCCATATTTCTATTTGTACAGATGCATGCATGATGTTATATATGCTCAATGTCCATCTTCTCCCATGTCGACTACTCCTCTTCTTCAACATTGGCCTCCTCAATGTTATGGTTTCCTCACTAACTGCAGTGACTTCGCATCATCACTGATGCTAGCATGTCTACTTTAGTCATTGTCTAACGATATGGAAATCCCCCTCAACTAGTGATGGAAGGCTTTTAGCTGCCTGATGACCCCATATCGTTATAGCTCATGTTTAATACAAAGCTTCGTCTTCTCTCTATCAAAGCTTCCCAATTATCGTGCTTATTTAGGCACAAACTTCTTCAACGATGCTGACCCTGACCACTTGTCATCAGGCCCTTGGCTCTTGTGGCTTTGTTTCTTTCTCTTCAATGACTTCTGCGAGTAACACGACATTGTCCTTGTCGTATGGCTAAGGTGAGCAACATGACATTGTCCTCATCTCCCCTGCTATCGCCTCGGCTCTTCGCCTCCTAGTGGGGAAATGTCTTTTTTATTGGACAAATCGATACTATTGCACTCTTCCGTAGTCTCATTCGACACTATTCATGCTATCATTGTTATAACTTCTCTTTTTATTGAAAATATCATTTATTTTTCATTGGAGATCATATACAAATTAAATTGCTAATTTTATTTAATACATTTTGAATTTTAGTTATTTAGGGATTTTACTTTGCAATTGTATGGAAATGAAATTAAATCTTTCTTTTGTTTTTACTCCAAATTTAATTATTTTTTTGTAGAAATGTGTATACAAATCCAATTGCTATTTTTTTCTCTATTTTTATTCAAAATTATAGTAATTTCGGGATTTTACTATGGAATTCTTACGAACTCAAATTGCTAATTTTATTATTTTTTCTTCCAAATTTCAAAATTTTAAATATTTCTTTATTTTTATTTTAAATTATATTTATTTAGGGTTTTACTTAGGACTTTGTATGGAAACCAAATTGCTAATTTTATTTAATTTATCCTAAATTTTACTTGTTTAAGGATTTTACTTCAAAATTGTAAGGAAAATTAAATTGCAAATTTTCTTTTTTTCTATTTCAGATTTCAATTTTCTTGGTTGGAATTCATATGCAAATCCAAATTGCTATTTTTAACCAAATTACTAATTTTTTTCATTTATTCTCAGTTTTAGTTATTTAAGGATTTTACTTTGAAATTGTATGAAAATTAAATTACCATTTTTTCTATTTCAAATTTCAATTGTTTGGTTAGAATTCATATGCAAATCCAATTTCTAATTTTTAAAAATTTTATTCTGATTTACAGTTATTTAGATATTTTGCTTTGGAATTTATATCGAAATGAAATTACTTATTTTATTTTTTTATTCTGAATTTCTATTTTTTATTGGAATTCATATACAAATCTAGTTATTAATTTTTGTTTAAGTTTTTATTTGCAATCATTTTATTTAGGGATTTTACATAGGAATTCGTATGAAAATCAAATTACTAATTTGATTTATTTATTATTCCTAGTTTTAGTTATTGTTTGGATTGTACTTTATATGAACTCTTTCTTTTAATCTAAGCTGTTTTAATCTGGACCCACCACAATCAACAGTGTGAATTTGCTCTTTTTCTTTGATTAATGTGGAAATTTCTACCGCTTGAGAGCGAACGTGGTGGCTCACTTTGCTTTTGCTTTAATAATATAATAGATGTCCATAGTTTTATTGTGATGCACCATTGTCATTTTAAAGGAGTGAAAATATGGAATTTATAAATTTACAGATTTTTCTGGACAGGTTGCGGAAATGGATAATTTTGGGAATTTTAAGTCATATAATGATTTGCTGACCTAGGTCAGTGGTTATAGTTTGCATGAGCTATGTTATTGCTAACGTGGGTCAAGTTGTGAAGAACTTGTGCCTGGAAATGATTTCTTTGTCTTTGGTTGTGCAGGGTCATTGGAGTCATCTATAGTCAATGGCAAGGATTGGGGCTATGCTCATGGAGGGGCTGAGGCCTAGAACGATGGAGAATACCGAGTGAGGTGGTGAGCTTAAGCATAGAACGAGAAAGGTGAGAAATGTTGAAGGGAAGTTCGAACGATAGGTTTGCACCATATGAATTGGGCGGTCCAAGTGATGTGTGGTTCGATAGAACCGGAGTGGGAGATACTTACCGATGAGTGGCAAGCTAAAGGTATAAGTACACATGGCAAGTATAACAATTGCTTGCAATGAACGATAAAGATCGGGTCAAGAAAAGGATTTTGGTAGTTTGGCCAAACTACCGGAAACATCTTTGGAAGAAAGCCACGGCGCGACGCTTGGGAAGGCGGTTTAGGTCATGGAGAAGTTGGTTTGATCAATATGGATCAAAGATAAGGATGTAGCAGATTTGGGCTTATGTACTTTGAAAAGCGTGCATAAGTGTGATGTGTGAGTTAAAACTCGTGTGTGTGGGGTTAACGGATTTTTCCTATTGTACTAAGTGGATGGTATTCACTAAGAGTTAGATGTGGCTGGTTAGCCCATCTATTTAAAGGGTTGGGATGGAGACTTGTGGTTAACCATCCAATTTACCTCTCTTGTGTCAGGGTTAGGGTTTGAGAGTTGAGTGCTTGTGGTGTGTTCTCTGTCCTTCAAAGTGGAGTGGCTATAAAACCTACCTCCTCAAGTGGCACTACATCAATCTTTGGTCATCTCCATGGTTATCTCTTGTTTTGATTGATTTGCTTTTGATTTGGTTGGTTTTGATCTCTTCTCTTCCCACTTCTTGATCTTGTGGTACCAAGGACGTATAAGAGATGGAGATAATTTTAGGAAATCAATCTCCACCCATCTAGACACTTTGGTAGCAAGTTCATCAAGAAACTCGGTATTTGCATAATTTTGATTCTTCAAGTGATTTCTTAATCTGAGGGTTTTTAACTTGATTTTTTCAATGTTCTAACTTGCTATGATATGTGGAGATACATATAGAGCTATCTTGACCATCATCCACCTATGAGCAAGCTATATTCATCGTTCTAGGTTTTTGACCCTTTTTTGTGCAATCTACCTTCAAATAGAAAAAGGTCATAACTTTGGCAACAATTTTTTTAATTGTTGATTGGAATAGGTTCCTGACATTCTTAGAAGGTGTATATCAAATTTCAAGTGATTTAGAGCTTTGATTTGAGAGTTAGCTTAATTTTATGTTTTGGGTCTGATTTAGTGCAACAGAGCTTCACGAACCAAAATATCCCAAATCTCTCGAGTTCTTTCAATTTTTTCGATTGGGATAGGTTCCTAAGGCCATCAACTAGTTTTGGTAAGTTTAAAGTCTTTTGGATCAATGGATCAAAAGTTACATGATGTTTCAGATTTGAAATAGTAATGAAATCACTATTCACATGCTAAAATTTTCAATAGCTCTGAGAATTTTTAGATTTTTGGCTTCTTGATTTTCATAGCTTCTCATAGCTATTGAAGTAAATATTAGGAGAATAATTGGGGAAAAATTGAAGGCCCCATACACCCCCTCTATTGCCATATTAGTCATAAACTTTCTAATCTTAAATTACTTATGGTCACACCTAGATATGTAATAGGTAATGTTCCAGAATTGCATCCGAACAATTACTCATACACTTTCTACATAGATATATCTTCACCAATGTAAGTAACTTCACTCTTCTGGAAATTGATCTTCATACTTGACATCTCGTAGCAGTCCAAGGAGAAACTTGAGTGGCCATAGCAACATCATCCTTGAGCAAAAGTATTGTATCATCTATGCATTGCACATTTAGCACCCCCTTGCTAGTGAAATGTGGAGCTAATCCTTCCAATAGGTTGCTCTTCTCAGATATGTTCAATATAGATGATAATCCATCAGCTACAAAATCAAACGAGAGGGGCTAATAATCCATCATAAAATCAAACGAGAGGGGCTAATAATCCATCATAAAATCAAACGGGAGAGGTGAAAGCAGGTCCCTTTGACGAAGACCTTTGTGAGTCCTAAAATAAGCTCCCGATGTCTCATTCACCATGACACTCATAGATCCCAACTGCAGAACTTTTTTCATCGATTGAATCCATTTTTTTGGCAAAGCCCTTCAAGACTAACACTTCTTTGAGAAAGTTGTAGGATCGTATACCGCAATCAGAAGGGGTGAATGATTACCTCCTCTTCTTGGTACCTGAAAATAAATCTCAAACCAGAAGAAAAATAAACTAACTTACCAGACATAGATTTTGACAAAAAGATGCTCGACCGCTCACTCGACCACTCGCTTGACTGCTCGCTCGACTAATCGATTTGCATGTACTCGAAACCTTCAACACCGGAAGCAAAACCTGTCAAATACCTATGCTTTCGAGTACTCGTATTTCCTCTATTTTCCATGTAGCGATTCAACACCTTTGCACGTAGTCGTAAACCTCAATCCAACTACAATCACCAGCACTTTTTGACAAATCAAGAACCAAATTGATTCAAAAAGATGTTCATTGCTAGATTTTCATGGATTTACAAAGTACCCTCACAAGTACCACTAAAAGGGTAGCCAAAACTAAAGCCTCTTTAATCTTCTCCCCAAAACCTTACGTTAACCCTTAGTCCCTCCCTGCTTTTATAGGCTAATGCCTCGGAACCGTGTCCTCATCAAACATGAACATGAAATCCTATCCTTTATGAAAATCACGGGACTCGAAACCCTTCCAAATATGGATTTTTTAATATCTCTAAACCTTCCAAGTTACGACTATTTCCATAACGTTTTCCAACTCATCACATGACAAAGCCTCTAGGACCGTACCTCCCATAGCTTCTCCACGCACCATCCACCTTTGATCTCCATGTGCTCTAGCATGAGCCCGACCACCTTGTGACATCCTCAACCATCTGAACCTCAGATTTTCCCCTCCTAGTCCCAGTCCTTCTTGTCACTGACCATAATTGTCTCCACGTCAACCTGCACATGTAAAGACCAAAGAACTTTCTCCTAGCACAATTCTCCCCAACTTGACCGAAATCAGTCCACACACGCAAACCACACTCTTAACCATCAATAAACACAAACCAAATCATCTACGATCTCAATATCCACACTTTCTAGAAACCAACTTCAGACCACCCAGAAAGCCAGTTTGACCACCATGCACAGGCTGGTCAGACCGCCGAGAACGGCGGTTGCTCCCTGTCCACCGGTGCACTCTGCCTACGACCGCTGGCTGGCAACCAAGCTCGATGAGTTCCGCGCCGACCTGCTCGCCCCGTGCACCAGTGCCATCTGACTCGGTTGTGCCCTCGACCTTATCATCGTCGCGCAGAGATGACTCATCACCTCTTTGTCCCAGTGGATAATAGGGAGAAGTCCAGAGACCAAAGAGTGGATTCGACCAGTCGAGTGGGTGCGGGAGTGGTTAAATGAGCCGATTGTTAGATTGATCAATGACACCTGGATGGTGGATCAAAGTGTACAATTCAAGCCGATAGGCCGGCCGTCCTACGCATATCAATTCCCTTATTATTATTAATTTTGCTGAAGTTGGTTTTACCCTTTTGCCTAAGAAAAAGATAGTTGATTTTACTCTCAAAACATTACTTACTTGAAGGCATGATCGGAGACCATACTAATTTAATACCATGGTACATCAGAAGAAGTAACAAAATGCAAGTGCACTCGCTTTCTCCAGCGATGATGACTGTCGGTAGGGTTACGGTTCCCGGGTGTAGGGAGGAGGTGGGAGGTAGCTGTGGTGGTGATGCGACATGGTGGCAGTGGAACCACCTGGCGTGGGATCGGAGGAGGGTAGCAGACAACATGGTGATGAGCTTGACAAGTAGTTAGGTGGCAGTGAGTGGTAGAGGCAGCTAGTAGCAGTGCGAAGGGCATCTGCGATGCTGATGGCGCCACCAGGAGGAGTTCCGTCAGGCAGGGGGAGGGGTGGTAGTGGAGGCACGTAGAGCTCGCCAATTGTGGGGAATAAGAAGAAGAGGACAATAAGGGGTCAAGAGGGAGAAAGAAGATGCCGCCGAAGTGGTAGTGCTATTGCGCTAGAATGTTTATTAGATCATATAAAAGGACTTGTGAGGCAACCGTAACCACATGTTGGCCCTGTTCTTTTGGACTGCGGCTGATGGCAACAGAGGAGACGCCGGTGCAGATAGTGCACATGGTTTTGGGCTCGAGAAGTTGTTTGAAGAATCCGTTTCAAGAAGCTGTCCCGTTTGTTTTAACTTTCGGAGAAGCTAAAAGCCCAAAAAAATAGGATCATTATTTCATCCTATTATCCTTTTCTTGTGTTGATTACTGATTGTTCTACACGTACATTCGATTGCATTTTTTCATGGTTCCTTTTGAGTGTCTATTAATTACTCCCACCATTTCACAATATTAGTCCGATGTATATACCAAGAGGCATATTATTTAAGTACTCCCTCCAGTCATAAAATAGTGACGCCTTATACATGTAGTAAAAAACGTAACAATTTTGACCAACAAAATTATCTAAAATGTATGGTTTCTGTAGGACCGAAGATGGCAACAGAGAGGGGTGAATGGTGTCTTAAAAATTTTCCCCAAGTATTCACTTATTATTTATTCCGATAGCTACAAAGCTATGAAGATTTGGATAGGAACCCTACTCAAAATCTGGAGAAACTTAGAGCTGAGCACTGTATAAAATCTGTAGGTGAGGTACTACCACTGTTGTTTCTACGGAACTACCACAACCGATCAGAAGACGGAGTGGTCTAAAAATGACTCGTGTGATCGACAATTAGAGAACAGTCAAAAACCAACATGGTCAAGTTATGACTCAACTAGTCAATAGCCAGAAAGTGGTCGAAACTGGCGTGGCTGAAACCAACATCATCAAAACCAATGTGGTCGATGACGAGGAGCTACGGTCGAAAAATCAATCCTGTAGTCAATGACCCGAGTAGTCGTAATAGTTCAAAATATGACCAGAGTGATCTGTGACTAATGAGTGATCGAAACCAAAGAGGTTGAACCAAACCGAACCTTGACCAGTGAGGTCGATGACCAATGGATGGTCGAAAACCAAAGTGGTTGAAGAACAGGAGTTGCGTTACTACCGCTACACAGCCTGCGATACTACCGTTTCTCCCATATGAACAGGGGTTTCAACCTGACCGCAAGATCCCAATTGCACAAAACTTTCGATCAACTGAACCAAAAGCCGTGAAACATTGCACGCATGTTTCTTAAGGTCTCAGAAAGCTATTTCATTCTTGGATCGAAAAATCCGTGACAAATTTGAGACCTTTTCGCAATTTAAAGCAGCGCACACCAACTGAAAACTAAAAACCAAATCGATAATCAGATCTTGCTCATGGGTAGAAGATAGCCAAGATGGCTTTGAGCACATTCCCACATGTCACAGCAAATAAGATCACCAAAGGAATCAACTCAAAAACTCTTAGATTAAGAAATCACCTGATTAGGTCAAGAATGAGCAAAAACAAGGTTTCATAAAAATCTTGCTGTTAAAGTGCGTAGGTGATTGGAGGTCAATCTCAAGAGATTATCTGCATCTCGTCCATGTCCTTGGCACAGTAAGATCAAGAGAAGGGCAGAAAAGAGATCAAACCAATCGAAACAAGAGCAACTCAATCTACTAGATGAATTCACGAAGGGGTTGAGAAAAGAGAGGAAAAACAAACTCAAAACCAGAGCAAAATCAATCAGAAGAAGATTCACAAAAGGTAGATCAAAGATTGATGTTTTGCTCACTTGAGATGATTGGTTTTACATCCACTTCACTCAGGAGGATAGAGCTCTAAAGCTAGAGCGCGTACACACATACACACACTCTAACCTATCTCCCATGGGAGGGAGGAGGAGATAACCACCAAAAGGCTTAGCCAACATTCTCAAACCCTAGCTCTTGCCTCTCCTCCCCTTATATACGCTCATAACCTGAACTAAAACCTAATGGATCCACTCATTAGGCCAAACTGGGGATAACCCGTTAACCGCACCTACCACCGGGTTTTACTCTCTTATGCACGCTTCTCAATGTGACTTACAACCATTAACATGTTAGTGAATAAACACTTGATCCACTTTACATTTTCAGCACATACAAGACCTAAACCACTTAGGCCAACACGGCGGTTTCACACGCCGCCACTTTTCCCACAGAGAGCAATTTACCAAAATGCCCCTATACCGTCTTCCACGAAACTTCATGCTTCCTTTTCCACGAAGCATCCCCATGCTTCACCATCTTCCACGTGGCCCCAATGACTTAGCACCAAGACTCTCACGCGTCTGGATCCCACTGAACCGGCCTTCCTTGCAAACGACCCAAGTCACTTGGCTCACTACATGCTTCTTCTCGCACATGACAACACCCGGCTTCCTTGACTGTCTGGACCTCAACTCCTCCTTGAGCCTAGTCCCGATCCACCTTGTTGTTGCCCGTCGTATCCACCAGTGGTAGGTCTCATTCTGGTTCCTTGTTGTCCCGGCTTGCAACCACCCTGTAAGCCTCGGTCATCTTCAGTGCCTCCCTGACTGTTCTGGATCTCAGCACTACCCTGTGCCTAGTCCTGATCCTCCTACGGTTCACAATGACCTAGCTCTAAAGTCCTGTAATCAACACAAACATGCAAACCGTCACGTAGCACCACACAATACACAACGACATCAATTTGCATACTTCATCCATACAATGCACAATGCAAAATATATGCATCCAAATTACTGATCCTAAATCTAGGACCAAATAATAAACCCATGTGCACACTACCAATAACACCCATGCCAAACCATAACCAAAACCCCAAGAATTCTAGAGAACAATCTCAGACCACCGAAAGAAGCTAGTTTGACCGCCAAGCACAGGCTAGCCAGACCGTTGGCTGGTCTGACATGAGTACTCGGGTGCTTAAGAAATGAGGCACTCGAAGTCAATGAGTACCTACCATGAATCCTACAACCATCACAACAGATTGCTATGACCACCGATCACAAAGGCTTACGACTACCGATCGCAAAGGCTTATGACTACCGATCGCAAAGATTTATGACTACCGAATACCGACCAGATAGTAAGCTACAATCATCGAGTACTGAGACCTCTCGACTACTGAGTACCGAGTCCTCTCGACTATAGAGTACCTTCAGATTAGCTCTTCGGACTACTCAGCAAAACTATTCGGACCGCCTGACTACAAAGTCCTAAACTTCGAATACTCCAGTACTCGCAATTCAAACGAACTCGTAAGCCATGAAGTCGTCAGACAAAATACAATATTTTGCAAAATCCTCAAAAACTAAACTCAAACTCTACAAAAACTCTAATCCGAAAGTCAATTACTCATTACAACCATAGTGTGACCTCTACGTGGTCTCACAGTTTCAAAATATGAAAATAATGCTACCGAATTCGTCATTACACATGCTTTCGTAATAATACACTTTGAAACCTTTTTGAATAATGATAATAATATTTAGTGTCAAAATAGTATGTTTGTTGACTTTGAAAGTCACAAGCGTCATTCTATTGCGACTGGAGGGGTAATATTTAATAGAATTAGATTATACTTACTAGGAGCTAGTATGATCTAATTTTATTAAATATACTTAAATCTATGTGTATGCAAACTGGACTAATATTATGAAACAGAGGAGTACTACTTTTATTAAGAGCTCTTTAAGAGCATGTACAATGCAAGATGCATATATATGAGTGCTTAAAGAGAGAGAATATAGCCACATCATCAAGCATCCATGCAAAAGTTATTTCCTCCAATGCAAGCATCTCTTCCATATGTGCTTAGATGATATATTATCTATTAATAGATATAGTTATACACATAAGCACCTACTAAGCACCGGTGCTTATTTAAGCATCGATGCTTCAAAATAAGCACCTTATCTATCCTATGTGGCAAGAAAAATTAATTTTTTATTACTAAGCATCTCTCTAAGCGCCTGCATTAGACATGCTCTAACAGTACCACTAATTAGTAGGAGCCGTTCGTTGGTTTCGATCTAACGGCAACACTAAACGTGGCAGTATGCAGTAATTAAGCTTCTGGTCGAGGTTTAATTCTACTTGAGTAGTAAACTTGTAATTAAGCTCTATGCAGTAAGTAACCACAGCCAAATGCCGCTCACTGCGGCAGCAGCTTCCTCTCGCCCTCCTCGTTATCCTCGGTGTCAGACCCCTCGCCGCCGGAACGAGATCCATCTCCCCCTCTCGCCGCCTCGGTCCGTGCCATGTCCCTGTCTCTCGGGTAGGTGCAGTACAGAAACGAGTAGATGAGGCAGCACAGGGCCATGGGCACGGCGATCGCGGTGTACAGAGCCTTGGCGAGGGAGGTCGCGTTGTGCCGCTCCGTCTCGACGGCGGCGGCGGCGCCGCCGCCGCTTGCAGCAGGACGCGTCAGCTTGTACCCGTACAGGTGCTCCGCGAGCATGCCGACCACCGGGGGAGCGAACGAGGCGAGCACGGCCTCGAACGTCCGGTCCAGCGCGTACACGCTGGTCCTCGACAGCGGCGGGACGATCTCCGCCAGGATCGGGTTGTTGGTGGCCGACGCGTTCCAGGAGGTCATCATCCCCATGGCGAACAGCGCGGCGCCGTGCTTGGCGGCGGTGGTCGGGTCGTTGGGGAGCGCGAGGAGCAGGACGGCGGCGAGAGGGATCGCCGAGCCGGAGCTGATCTGCGCGAGGATGATGCGGCCCGAGTTCTTGAACCGCCCGGCGAGGGCGTCCCCCATCTTGCCGCCGAGGAGCGCGCCCAGCGACGTGGCGACCTTGAACAGAGTCATGAGCGCCGCCGTCTCGCCGTGGGAGAACCCGACGAGCTCCAGCCACATCACCGTGAAGGACAGCGCCGACCAGGGGAACGAGCCCGTGAGGCCTTGCGCGATGATGACCTGGAACGACGGGATCCGCAGCACGGCCTTCGCCTCCCTCGCGAACTCCTGCAGCTCTTGCCTCACCGGCTTGGTGGCCGGGACCGCCATGCGGTCTCTTGCTGCGTTGCCGGCGGCGGCGAACGCTCGGATGGATACGCCGACCGCCGCGCCCACAGCGGCGAGCAGGACGAAGGCGAGGCGCCAGCCCGGTACTCCCAAGAATGAGGTGGAGGCCATGAGGAGGCCAAGAGAAGTGCCGCCCACGGTGCCGGCCTTGGCTGCCACCATGAGCCACCCGAAGGCCACGCCCCTGCTCGCGCCGTCGACGGAGTCGGCGACGAATGCGTAGATCGCCGGAATCTGCAACGCCAGCCCGACGCCGTTCAAAGCCGCCATCACCGCCATCTGCATTGCGTCACCCAAGACATCTGAACCTGGTACAAGGCAAGGTGAGCATCAATGGAAACGCGCAACAAGAACCACTGGCCTGCGGAAAGGTGCTGGAGAGGCCGATGAACAAGGTGGTGGCGGCCCAGATGAACGCGCCGAGCGCGACGACGGTGAGGCGGTCGTGGCGCGCCGCAAGGTAGGCGGCGAGCGGGTAGCATGCGGCCTGCACGACGGAGCGGGAGAGCGCGATGGAGCCGAGCGCGGTGGGCGAGGCCTGCAGCGCGGCGCCGATCTCCCTGTACACCGCCGGGAGCAGCGCCGCGTCGGCGCGCTCCATTGCCATAGCCGCGTACGCCAGGGTCAGCGTCGCCGCCGCCCCCGCCCGCCGTCGCTGCTTCTTGCTCTGCTCCGGCATCGCGTGCGTGCGCCAGTATGTGCTTGCTCTCGATGCATTGACAGGTTTAATACTTGTGCATCATGTGCATGCGCTTATCCCGAGGACAAGAAGTCAGCAGTAGGTGATGAATCTTTGGAGAACAGCAAAGGTTTACCTAGTTGCAATTGCAGGTGGGCTATTTCCATTTAGAATTTAGAAAGCACTAGGAGCTAGCTCAGATGCTAAAGATTAGCGTATTTCCATTTAGAATTTAGAAAACAATAAATTGTGCACATGGATTTGCAGTAAAATTCGCCAAATTTTGGTTCAGTTTCTTTGATACTCTCTAAAATTAGTTCACCGCCAGATTGGAGTCTCTCTGCTCTCACTACTTCCTGTAGCAAGAAACCAATGAGTGGTGCTATGCTACTTTCAGAAACTCCCTATCTACACAGGCTCAGAGGAACAAATGAAATTCATTTTGATGAACCGGATCGCTCATCCGTATTTGCATGCAGCTTCCCAAAATCAGAACAAAAGCATCTTCTCCAGCAAGCCCAGTGTAGGCTACAATTTTGATATGAAATTCTGAATTGCTGAGTTCAGAAAGTACTGGTAAGTACTAGTTGACTTCCGAGTAATTCCTGCCTAACTTGTTGGCAATTTTCAACCATTGATCAATGAAACTCAGACGGTTTGTCCTTGCAAATGTTTGCTGCCATTCATTAAGAGCACCATATATATGCTTCTCATTCGTTAATATATAGCTCTTCAGACAAAATCCTATTTGTCTTCTTGTCTAGAATTATTTGTCGTATGTAATGTGTAGGGAGTAGTGGAGCATCTATTGCAAAATGTGGGCGTTGCTTGAATTGAACATTTACTATGAATTTATTTTATGATATGTTGTTAATAGCTATAAAATTACGAGTATATATACGAAATCGCTTAAAAATGGCTATATGTGCGAATCTACTTACAAAACATGAATATAATGATATTACTTTTGTGTAACTAAATCTATCTATTGTTGGACTAATTGTTAGTCAAAATTTACGAAGTTTGACTCTTTGAATACGCTTGCGTGTTATAAAAAAATGGTGGGAATGATGCATACATGATCTATACGTGAGATGCACATAATATATCATATTCCTAGCTAATTATGTGTTGTCAACAACAATCTATTGTAAATAAGTTATATTAGACGTCTTATCATACACGGTTAACCAAAACCATCAGTATTAAGTACAATCACAAACGGTTTTAATACAAACCATCTATGAAGAAAAATATCATAGACGTTTTATGGTGAAAACCATCCGTGAAGTATCACAGTAAAAATCGTCTGTGATATACGGTTTTTTATTTAAATCGTCTGTGATACTTCATAGACGGTTTGTATTAAAAATCATTTTTGATAATAAAGTTATCACAGACGGTTTGTATTAAAAACCATCTGTAATATTTTTTACCTCGCAATCCTCTAAAATTCCATAATCTCTTATCTTAGTCTGAGTAGAATTATGTTCTGAGACACCTTTAGTAAAACGGGTATAACTTTTGCACACGGTATCCGTTTTCGATGTTCTTGTACACGTTGAAAAACTAATGATGAGCCCGATCCGAAAAAAAAACTCGCTTGTGCCAGTCGCCCCCTAAGGCCCCAAAATCAGCCATCTTTGGCCCTGAATTTGCGTTGTAAGTTTTTAGTTTCTGTTTTTGCCCTTTTTCTTGGCCTTTCCTTCGGAATTTGGGTTTTACCTCAACTGCAAAGTTGTAGATCTCGTCATATAGAGACCCGAATATACAAATCCTGACTCTCCTGTGTATTCTGCACCAGTCTAGGATCACACTAGTGTACATAGCATAAACAAATATGAAATATCGACCATATCAAGATTGACCATATGGCCAAGTTTATAGACAACAGCCTGAATGGCTTAAGAAATTTTTAGCAAAAAATAAAAATAAGCATGGTAGTCATTCGACATGCCCATAAGCAATTGACTGGGGAGCGAAGTCATAATCCACAAAGTCGTTGAATTATCCACCTCCAGGTACCTACTGCTGATCTGGTCCTTCTTCCTCAATTGAGCAAATAGGGATATAGCCGTGAGTACATAGAGTACTCAGCAAGTCGTTTGTAACAAAAATACAATATAGTATGCAAGGCTTACCAATGGATGGCTGAAAGGTTAATTTGCATAAAGCAACAATTTAAAGTAAATACAATAAATAGATTGAAAGAAAACTTTAAAAATGATTAATAAGTAAATAATCAAAGGAATTAAGAGCAACCACAAGTGAACTGACAATTCAATCCAATGAACCACCCGTGAACTACCATTCACGTAATGATCATCAGTGAATCAACCATTCACTTCCCAACTTAACCCATCTAGACTTTTATGAAAACTCTACCCCTCGTGTGAAATCACCGAGCAATGCCTATAACCGAGGACACGGCTATTTGAATAGTTTTACACTCTGCAGAGGTTGTACAACTTTACCCGCAAGACATGATCATCTCATAATGCCACTAGATTAACACATTTCCTTTGGTGTGCAGTGGAGAGATCATGACAAGGCCTTTACAATGCTCAATCTCAATCCAATTCCACCTCACTAAGGTTTCGCTATCCGATCCCCTCTTGCGCCAATATGGATATATGGCTACGACCACACCATACTTATCTCAATGACAGAACCCAAATTGAAACATCATAAATTAATCAGCTAAGTTCATCCCATATTGGACACGTGGTTGTATGGTAAGGCTCAGATCAATAGCGCACAAAGTTAAATCCTTAGATTTACCCAGGCGAAACATCTGCATCCCAATGTGCAAACTGCACCCCCTTTACTGCACGATCATTCATCCAGGTGAAAATTATTTTCATATAACCAACATCCATGACACACCAATGTCATGGCACACAAATTTTATCACTGTGGCTACAACCATGATTCAATATCTCATTAAGTCAAAATTAATTCTTTGATCACATGTGATGATAAACTAAACGTTACTATAAGCATGGCTAAGCAAATTAAACGCACCAACCATGTGACCACTAGTATTGTATCACTAGACAGTTACCCATCCTATGGTGATAATGCAATCATGGCATCCAATTTATCAAAAAGGAATTAATCAATTTGGACAATAGCTACCAGGTACAAAGGTTTTATAATAAAATAACGGTGCATGATAATTTAAAACAAAATAATAAATAATAGATTTAAAAACTAGGTTCAACATGATCAAATGACATGACTTGCCTTTGCCTTACTCAGTTAATAGCTCTTGATCTTCAAATCTTGTTTCAACTCCTTCGAAAGCGTGATCTAACGAGAGAGAAAACGAAATGAAACACAAAATAAATACAAATAAAATTTAAATAAACTCCAAAAACTTCAAAACTAGAACTAGAAGATAGAGCTCAATTTTAGATGAATTTAGGAAAAAGAATCGAGTCAATCGGAGCTACGACAAAGGAGAACCAGCTCTTGAAAAATCTAATCTAAGGAAAAATGCTGAAAATTAGAAAAGATTACTATGCTGTGAACCGAGTGCACGAAAAGACTGATCTACAGTGAACTCATTTCACGGAATAGTGCACTGCGACTGGGCTGACGACGTGGCGACTAGGGCTGACGTGGCATGCTGACTCGGCTCAGCTAGCTCACGGGTTCATGGCACAATGCCTCCAACACGGGGGACCCACATGTCAGCGGCCCGGTGCATGGAAGACTAAGTCCACAGAGGAGACGAAGAGGCACGCGAGCACGGGTGCAGGGTGAGCTGGCGAGTGCGCGAACCGAGGCATGAGCGAGACGGCAAGAGCATCAGCGAGACGGGATGGCTGGGAAGGCGACGGCGAGGCTCACTGACGACAAAGAACAGTCGGCGAAGGCGGCCAGGATGTGCGGCGGTGCTCGGCGGAGAAGTCGGTGATGGCGAGGACTAACAGCGCGGACGACGGTGACTGGAACCAAAGACAATAGTGAGAACGATGACGAACTCAACGGTGCACGGGTTAGTGGCTCTCGGCGAAGGCAGCAGTGGGGTGCGGAGGACGTGGGGGAGGGCTCAGCTTTTATACCCAGACTTCGAGGAGGCGGGGGCAAGCACGACACGGAGGCAGAGTTCGGCTTAGGCACGCTCGACGAGGCAACGGTGGAGATCGAGACGGACATGGCAGTGAGATACCAGAAGGAAGACGATGAACAGTAGCCGGACTCACGGATGGTTGACACGTGGCAAGAGGAAGATCAAACGACTGAGGCGCAGCAGGCTAGCGGGTCGGGTTGGTGGGTTGGGTTAGGTGGAGGGAAAGGCGGGCCAGGCTAGGCCGACTAGTGGAGCAGGACGGAGGGAGTGAGCTTTGGCCCACCTGGCTTTTGGGGTTTTTTGGGGATTTTCTTTTCTTCAAAAATTCAAATAAAATCAAAAGAGCACTAGAAAATAGCAAATAAACCTGAAAAAATCCAAGAAAATTTCAGAAAAATCCTTGAGACTCAACGAATCCAAATAAAATATTTCTAGTAAATGTTAATATTTAATTTAGTCATATTAAATCATTTTAATTACTAAAAATTCTAATTAAGCTTTAATTAATTCCAGAAAAATCCAAATGGTGAATTTTATTTTAAAAGCTTCAAAAAGGCTCTAAAAATTAGGATGCTACACATCAAAACCTTTCAACGAGTATATATAAGCCATACAAAACTTTGCTATTTTATCTTGGGAGACTAGTTGTTTACATTGCACCGATATATTGTATTTGAATTGTGATCTACCGTTTGGCCATTATCACCGATGGTTTTTTTAATAAAAATTGTTTGTGATATCTCCTGTTATCATAGCCAATTTTTGTTAAGAACTATCTGTGATGTCTCTATCACAGACGGTTTGTAATCCGAACCGTCTGTGATAATTCCTCACCACGTCACCGATCAGCGACATCTCCCCTAAGATCCTGATCTCACACGTCCATTCTCTCCACATCAAACTGCAGATACCGGTCTTCTCCCCACCTCTCGCCCCATATTAATCCCCCTCTTCCTACTCCAAGAACTAACACCACCAATACTACTCTAACTTGTCTGTGTGCAGCAAGGGTGGGAAGGGGTTCAGCAAGGGCGGCTAAATATTCACTTGAAGCAATATGGAATGGAAGAAGGCAATAGCAGATCTGCACTATTCCAAGTCACCGGCATCGGTAGGGGGCTTCTACTTGTTACATCCTAAAAGTGTGATATTTTGCTGATTTTAGCATAGAATCTAAAAATGGAGTTCGTTGTCTTTTTGTTTCTGCTACTTAAAATTTTCCCACTCCACTTGTTTTAGATTATAGTTTAATAAAGATGTGTTAAGCATCTTTCTGAATTTGTAACTGTAAAGCTTATATTTGTAAAATTATAAGTATCTTCTTGTGTTATGCTTAATGGTGGATTCTAATCTTAATGGAAATGGAATGTGATGTTGTGTTTACTGCTGTATTTACTTGTTTTTAAAGGGCATATGTAAAATTTCTTGAGGCTAACCAAAAAAGGAAAAAATTTAGGTATAGAATAAACTATCACAGATGGTTTTGTGGTGTAAATCATCTATAAAGGACTATCACAGATGGCTCAAACCAAAAACCGTCTATGATACTCGTACATCACAGATGGTTCTATCTACTAACTGTCTATGATGGGTGAGTATCACAGACGGTTCTATATACTATCCGTATGCGGTTTTTGATTCGAGCCGTCTATGATAGTGTTCTTCAAAGACGGTTCTAGTTATAAACCGTCTGTATTGTATTTTATCACAGATGGCTCACAAATCATCTGTAATAATCTTTGATTATCACTAACACATAAATTTAGACGATTCAGAAAACCGTCTGTGATGACAGTTTCGAACCATCTGTGACGACCTTTTTTATAGTAGTGTGTAGCCGTTTGCAAATCTAAATCTAATTTGATGTCTCCATTCTCCATTACGTTGTGGGGCCACTTATGAGTGTATAGATCGTGCGTGCAAGAGTGACTTGCACAAGACTCGTATGTGATTTCAAGTTTCTGAAATACCTAGCTCCCTACTAGTTTTGAAGTGGATTGTTGTGTTTACTGCACCATACATTACTACAGTAATCGACTACCATAGGCAAAGAAAGAACTGGTAAAAATGATTAGCAATGCCTTTTTATCATGTAAAATGATGTTGAAAACAGTTGGATATAAAATACTCCAACCTCATTAAATGTAGATCATTTTGAACATTGATATGGTCTTTAAAATACTACTTTGGCCTTTAATTTATATTATAACATGTTGTTATAGATAAAAAATGAAATTATATTTCATAATGAACGTACAGTAATACCAAATTCATGTTCTTTGGCAGCAGTTGCTTGATCTTGTTAAGAAACCTGGGCCTGGGCCTGGGCCAGCAGCCCGTGGCCCATGGTGGGCACCTCATTGTAGTCTATAAATAGAGAGCTATACTAACTCATTATGTACACATGAATGAAAGCAATAAAGAAAGACCAGGAGTTCTCTCTATCTCTCTCTGTGTGTTCAATCTATTATTCTGTGATTCTGTGATTGATTCGTTCTTGTTCTAAACAGATGAATCGCTCGGACTGGTCGCCAGCGACGGTTCCTCAACACGTTATCAGCACGACTTCGCTCTGGTGAACGAGGTAATCATCGAAGCACAGATTGAATTTTCTAGATCGCTTTTGAATCTGTATGTTCTTTTTGCGTTCTAGATCGAATCTCTACGGTGCAAATCCGCCCTAATCTACCGCGAGCAGACTTGAAGTCGCCGGCACAATGCCGATCGGTAGATTGCGAAACGCGATAGATGGCGATTGCACTGTAGATTAGAAACGATGCAAATCCGCCCTAATCTACCGCGAGCAGATCTGAAATCGCCGGCACAATGTCGATCGGTAGATTGTGAAAAAGGGGTAGATGTTGATTGCATGGTAAAATAAGAAATGAGAAAAATTTTGCAATGATTCTGTATGAAGGCTTTGTATGGTCTCTGTATCTATCTGGTATTGCATCAATTTTGCACAAACATTGCATGTAAAAGGGATTTTTGGCACGGACGGCCCTACATGGCCGCTACCACCACCGGCCTGCAGCCGGTCGTCGGCTCGCCATTGGCAGCTTGGATCGCCACCCGATGAAATCGACCCGAAGCCGCCCGACCGTTGGCCAGCAAACACCGCACCCGCATGTGCACCGCTAGCCAGCCGCTGGCCGGAGCACACGTGGCTGCTTCGGCCGTCGCATGGAGCCGCCGCACTGGATCCACCACGCCCCGCACTGGCGCCGCCGCCCGCCCTCGGCTCCTCTGCCCGTGCGCACGACCCGTGTCGTCTCCCTGTTGGCTGCCGCACCAAATCCGGCCCCTTTCCCCGTGCGCGCCGCTCGAGACCCATGCCGGCACCGCCAAGTGGCCGCACCGCCAGCCTGAAGCCGCTATGCGCCACCAAACCCGGATGCCGCCCCGAGCCGCCGCCGGCGGCAATCTCCCTTGCACCGCCTCCGTGGAGCGCCGCTGCACCGGCCTCACGCGCGCCACTGCAGTCGTGACCTCCTTGCCTCGGGTGCCCCGCGCGCCACCGGTGCTCGCTCGCCACCGCGCCCCGCACGGCGCCTCCGCCGGCCTCAGCCGCCCACACCGCCGGCTCGACCGGTCGCTGGATCGTCGGCGCCGGCTTGCTGCCGCGCTGCCTCCCGATATCGCCGCCTTGAGCCACCGCATCGCCCACACCGGCCGATTCGCGCCACCCAAAGCAGGCCGCGCCCGCATGGCGTCGCCGTGGCCGCCCCGCGCCTCCCCGCACGTCGCCGCCGCTCGCCTCGCCCAAACCCGGGCCGCCGCCACCATGAAAAACATCGGTAGGGGAAACCCTACCGGGTGGGTAAATGTGGCCGGATAGGCCATGGGCCTTTTGGGCCAAATGGGCCGGCGGACGCAGGATAAAACGGGCCGAAGGCCCAGCCGAAAGAAAAAAAAGAGGCTGGTGGGGGAGCGCTGGCTATTTTGCGGAAAAAAACCCCAGAAATCATAGAAATTATCGGGAAACCCCTAAAATTTGCGTATGAGTCCCGAATTTTGCATAAGGGTCCTCGGTAGTTCCGAAAACTACCGATAGGTCCTATATTTTACGTATGGGTCCAGAAGTTTTCAGAAAACCACTCTGTAAATCAGAAAATTGCGCGAATTTTTCTCTGAACCAAAAATTTGCGTAAAAACCCTCTGGAATTGCAGAATTCACTGAAATTTCATATTCTTGCATAAAAGGGCCTCGGGAATCCAAATTTTGCATTATTTTTTAGCATTTGAAGCATATTTATTTCTGCCATTATTATTCTCTGTATTTTCTGTATTTATTTACTGTTTTGGTTAATTGTAATTATGGAAAATTGCTCTTAATCACTGAAATTAGCAGTAAAATTTATAGAAAATGCACATAAAATTCTGGAACATTACAAGAATACTTGTTACCATTTATTTACCCGCAGTAAATTATTTCATGCATGTTTACCAGCAGTAAACTTATATACACATATAGATGACTGGTATCACGAACTACGAGTTCGAGGAGCTGGCCCCGCATGGCCAAAACTATCTGACATAGGCATCCGATGTCGAGATTATGCTTGGAGCCAGGAAGCTCCACGCTGCTATTGGGATTGGCGGACTGAATGACGCCCAACCCAAACCTGAGGAGAATGATCAGGCACTTCATTTTCTCAGGCACCACCTCTGCCTCACTCTCAAGAATGAGTATATGGCGGAGAAGAGCGCGCTAGCACTCTGGACCGCACTCAAGAAGTAGGTTTGAGAGGCTAAAGTACACAATTCTCAAAGTAGGAGTGGATCAGACTGAGGTTTGCTGACTTTAAGACGGTCAGGGAAAACAATTCTGCCTTGCATAGGATTTGTACCCCAATATAAAAAATTGAGAAAATCCTTCCACCCCAATGCAGTATAATCCGCACGCAATTATCGTCAAGACGGCTATGAGAATATGTCAAATTGATTGATATGATGCAAGTTGCGAAAGCTCAGGACGAAGTTCTCCGCAAGAACTAAGTCACTCAGCCATCTGGGAGCTCCACTGGCCGTGAAGCCAATGCCGGGAGCAACAAGGTGCGAAAGCTCTTGATAGAGAAAAGGGGAAGGAAGGGTAAGGCCGCAGCCCAGAAAGGCGAATCAGATGCTCCACGAGAGAATAAGGCCAGCAAGCCAAAGCGGGATGGCAAAGGGCAGCATGAAGCCCACTTTGCATCGGCTGAGGGGGAGAGTTCGGAGTAGCTGCCTGCACTGGTGAAGGTTGAAACCATCACGACAGCAGCACTCCCTCTCGACCTAGAAACAACCACCGCCATGATTTCTCTTAAAGAGAATGTCACCCCGAGAGAATAGCAGAAGAAGTCTAGTGCACAGAATGCATTTAGACTTTAATTGTCATTTATTTTGTGTGGAAGAATATGTTAGAATTTACATGGATGGTACTTAAGAATTGTTATTTTCTCGTGATGGTTGGATGATATTTGAAGAATTCATTCTTTTATTCAGTTTATAATGGTATGATATGTTCTGATATCAGAGTATTTTATTTATGTGTTGAATGCCTTCTAGTACATATTAATAAAATACCCTATATTAGAACGCGTGTAGCGCCCTATGAAGGAAGTGTGCTTAGCTAGCAGCGGCACAACGCATATCATCTTAAGAGAAACTAAGTATTTTCAGTCGATTCGTAAGAGTACTGGCAGCCTTACGACAATCGCCAAAAGCGATGCATGTATAATTGGTTCGGGAAGAGCCACAATGGGCACAACTTTGGTCATTGAAAATGCCTTATTGTACCCAGAATCGACTAGAACTCTCCTAAGTTTTAAGAATATCCGCGCAAATGGTTTTCACGTTGAGACCGAAGAAGAGTACGGTAAGAAATACCTGCTCATTATGAAGCGCGAAGAGAATGAAACGGAAAAGTATATTAGAAAAACTTCCTTCACTTGAAACTGTGCTATATTATACCAACATTAAATCGCCTGCAGCGTACACTGTTCTGAAGACAGTGTTTAGAAGCTCTGAACTCTTCTGCCTCTAGCATGACAGATTAGGCCACACAAGTCATAGGATGATGAGAAACATAATAAATAACTCGCATGGGCATAATATTAATGTGAAGAACTTCCTGAATCATGAAGATTTTGTGTGCCCTGCATGTGCCACCGGGAAACTAATGACTAGACCCTCCACTCTGAAAGTGAAGGATGAAGTCCCTGCATTTCTAGAGCGCATCCAGGGAGATATTTGCGGTCCCATTCAGCCCATCTCAGGGCCATTCAAGTATTTCATGGTGCTCATTGACGCTTCATCGAAGTGGTCATATGTGGGTTTGTTGTCCACGAGAAACCATGCCTTTGCAAAATTGATCTCGCCGATCATTCGCATCAGAAATGTGTTTCCTGATCATCACATCAAGTCCATCAGAATGGACAACGCTGGCGAATTTACTTCAAAGGCATTTGATGATTATTGCGTGGCGATGGGAATTGCAGTCGAGCACTCGGTATCGCATATCCATACCTAGAATGGTTTGGCAGAGGCTTTAATTAAGAGAATTAAATTTATTGCCCGACCCCTCTTGCATAATTGTAATTTGTCAGCTACATGTTGGGGACACGCAGTCCTTCATGCAGCGAATCTCATCAACCTTAGACCTTCGGCCTACAACATCCATTCACCTATGCAACTAGCGCAAGGGTCACCACAAAAAATTTTCTCATCTAGGAGGTTTGGATGCAAGGTTTATGTACTGATACCACCTCCACAGCGTACTGCCCGTTTCGCTGATTGTATTTTTGATGAGGATAATTTCCCAACATTAGGGGGAGGAAATCAACCCCTTGATGAAGAATGTCGGGAAATTACGTGGCAAGCCACGGGAATTCATGACCTGCGCAATAATGAAGCAAATAGAAGTCCAGAAGACAATAGAAGTCTAGAAGACAAGAGAAGTCCAGAAGACAATAGATTTGCAAGCATTAGCAAATCAACTGCCTGATCACTTTAGTGATTTGAAGAGCGTGACTAAGTCGCATGTGCCTGCACGCACTGCATCGGAGAGGGTTGAAATACCAAAGGAAGCAGAAGGTATCCCTAATCTTGTCCAGAGGCCTCAGAAAAAATAAAAAAGAGGACGAGAACTCCGATTCCTCGAATCCTTAGTAACCGGGGACGCCTGGTGAAGAAGGATAAGAAGGACTTATCACAACCGATCACTGAAGTCCCCCAGAATGAGAAGGGGAGCTAGTTGAGACCTGGCACAGGTATGACACCTTAAGAAAAGGGCATATCGGATCTGAATATCCCCATCGGCATGGATGTGTGCGCACACATCGGAGCCGAAAAAAACTAAAGGGACTTGCCACCGCAACTGAAAGAAGCGATGCGCAAGGTGAAGCTCTAGTAGAAGCAATTGCTCCAGAAGAAGCAACTCATGAAGAAATAGCTATAAATTATGTGCACACGGGAGAGTCCCTGAATAGGACAACAGCTAATATCGATATCTACTTCGCAAAGAAAATTGCCTCCATCATTGATCTTGATCCCGAGCCTGCATCGCTCGCTGAATGTAAGAAAAGATCAGATTGGGAAGATCGGAAGAAGGCAATAGCAACTGAATTGCTATCTCTGAACAAAAGATAGGTGTTTGGGCCCGTATGCTACACGCCTCCTCACATACACCCCGTTGGGCACAAGTGGGTATTTGTTCGAAAGAGAAATGAAAGAAACGAAGTAGTGAGATAGAAAGCAAAGCTGGTAGCACAACGTTTTACTAAACGTCCTGGAGTTGATTATGAAGAAACCTACTCCCCAGTCATGAGTGGAATCACCTTTAGATACTTGATCTCAATGGCAGTGAACCTGAACTTAGAAATAAATTAATGGATGTTGTGACTGCATACCTTTACGGTAACTTGGATTCGGAGATTTATATGAGAGTCCCTAAAGGAATCCCTCTCCCGAACCAAGACAGAGCAAATAGAAATCTGTACAGTGTGAAACTCAGAAAGTCACTGTCAGGAAGAATGTGGTATAATCGCTTGAGCGACTTTCTCTGCAAGAAAGGCTACACGAACAATAAAGATTGTCCTTGTGTATTTATACGGCGATCCCAGAATGGATTCTGTATAATATCTATGTATGTAGATGATCTGAATATCATCGGGACAGCCGAAGACATAAAAGAAGCAAGATCCTACTTGGAGTCAGAATTTGAAATGAAAGATTGGGCAAGACCAAGTTTTGTTTAGGCCTGCAGCTTGCGCATGTCCCTAAAGGAGTCTTGGTACATCAATCGACCTACACCCAGAAGGTGTTTGAAAGGTTTGGCTTTGAGAAGGCATTTCCCTCGAAAGTACCGATGATCGGGAGGTCTTTACAGCAAGAAAAAGATCCTTTTCGACCTAGGGAAGAGGGGGAGAAAGTCCTGGGACCGGAATTCCCATACTTGAGTGCAGTGGGAGCACTCATGTACTTAGCAAACTGCACTAGACCGGACATTGCATTTACCGTGAACCTGTTAGCAAGGTACAGTGCAGAGCCCACCAAAAGGCATTGGCAGGGCATAAAGGACACCTTCTGATACCTCCAAGGAAGCAAAGACCTTGGATTGTCTTACAGAAAGAATCAAGATCTGAACTTGATTGACTATGCAGATGCTGGGTACCTGTCTGACCCGCATACCGCTAAGTCGCAAACAGGCTATGTATTTCCATGTGGTGGAACTGCAATTTCCTAGAAATCGTCTAAGCAAAGCCTTGTAGCTACTACGACGAACCACTCAGAAATTATAGCAATGTATGAAGCCGCACGAGAATGCGCTTGGTTCCGCTGAACGATTCACCACATCCAGCAGTCATGTGGAATGAACATTGTGCAAATCCCCACAATTATCTATGAAGATAATGCAGCTTGCGTTGCACAAGTGCAGACGGGCTATGTAAGCATATCTACCCCAAGTTCCTCTATGCTCATGAATTGCAAAGAGGGACAAGATTAAAGTACTGCACACTAAGTCATGTAGACTTGTTCACTAAATCACTCCCCGCATCTAGCTTTGAAAGGTGCGTGTGAGGGATTGGAATGATGAGATTTAGAGAAGTGCAGAATTCAGGGGGAGAATTCTTTCAATCCCGTTATTAAATCTTGATCATGAAGATTAAGTACCCAAAGGAATAAAGTCCTGAAGACCAAATGAAATTGGGTGAATTGTACTCTTTTTCCCTTGACGAGTTTCCCATGAAGTTTCTCGACCAAGGTTTTTAATGAGGCAATTCGTGCATCGCAGCATCACATGTATCATGTGCTCTTTCTCCAAATTTTTCCCACTGGGTTTTATGGAGTTTTAACGAGGCATGAATGTATCGGATGAGTGCCCAAGGGGGAGTGTTAAGAAACCTGGGCCTGGGCCAGCAGCCCGCGGCCCATGGTGGGCACCTCATTGTAGTCTATAAATAGAGAGCCATACCAACTCATTATGTACACATGAATGAAAGCAATAAAGAAAGACCAGGAGTTCTCTCTATCTCTCTCTGTGTGTTCAATCTATTATTCTGTGATTCTGTGATTGATTCGTTCTTGTTCTAAATAGATGAATCGCTCGGACTGGTCGCCAGCGATGGTTCCTCAACAGATCTCACTGTTATTACGGAAGTTTTGTTGTTGGTTGGTCTTTTTGCGGGTGCATGAGGGAATTGAATGCGGAAATCGAATCCAACAGGAATTGAACTGTTTTATATAGAATTTCCACAAAATTTATATGAAATTCCTATGTTCTAAATTGGTCCTTGTACTAATTCAGATGTCTAGGTGTCCTAAAAGTTCCATAGAGTTTGAATTTTGATACTAATATGGATGTCTACCTAGGACGCACATGCTATGCCGTGGACGCATAATTATGTGGCGCTATAATATTTAGTGGTCTACCGATATATCTCAAGTGGTCTACCAATATATCTCTACTATTTAAAAGAAAGAGTTAATGGTAGTAGTTTATTTGCCCCTCCCATCTCCCCTTTGCCCCTCCCTTAGAAAATCTATAACAAAAAAAGCAATCTACCAAAAAATAAATTTCATCACTCTAACATTCTCTAAAAAAATAGAACTCTACCAATTGAGTGGTAGACTTGAGGGCACGGAGGCACAACACGGTTGAGCGTGGAGCGGAGTCGACGGTGTGGGCAGGACAGGCCAATTCCGACAATATTGACTTGGAATACTAGGATAATATAAGTTTTTTTATCTGTGATAAAACAGGGACATTCAGTTAGTATACCTAAAAATTGAAATATCTGAAAATCTAACAAGTAATACTAGTTAGAGGCAGAGCTTTTCTAGGGCCAAAGGTGAGTGTGCCCCCACCCCTAGAAAAATTTCTAAAGATGTGCGTAGCTTTTCCAATTAAATACCAAAATAACACTAAATAAGACCTCTCTTACTTAACTCCATTTCTACTTAACATGGGGGGCCGTGATCCCCTTTGACCCTAGAGAAGCTTTGTTTTTGGCCAGCTGACTGCCAAAAGATTAGATAAATGTATATTTCTGCTCTGTCATGGGCGTAGGCCCTGGTTCATTACTAGGAAGTAGCAAATTAGTTTCTATTTGTTAGGGATATGATATTAGTTTCTATTTGTTAGGGATATGATTAAGATTATACTCTATTTGTTAGGACGGAGCTCATCTATATTAGAGGGCTGCCACATGCCATTGGAATGAAGAAAAGAATTAGTTATCTTTTCTTCCCCCTCTATCCATCTCCTGTGTGCACAGGCGCACGGACTCTCGAAAAATTTGTTGGGAGAGAAAATACATTAAAAGAGGAGGAATATTCCTTGAGAATATTCTGTTTGGTTTAAAATGAATAAAAGGCAACTGATATGTGGGCTCCATCAATAGCCAACATGGGTTGGTGAGGCCATGGGAGGTGGCGGTGTGGGCGGTGATGCTCTGTGGCGGCAACGACAGTGTGTGGTGGTGGCCACAGCGCAGGCTGGCATGGTCAGTGGTATTCCGACAACAATTGGCAAAGAACAGCGTGAGCATGGGCACAAGGAGTACTCCCGTGTGGTTGGATTGGCCGAAGGGAGTCGGAGATGGCAGGGTACGGTGACGGTGCAGTGGTGGAGTTACACAGCAACACATTGGCTGAATTGGGGTATAGCACAGGTAAAGGAGGTGGTGTGGGTGCAAGGAATTGGAAAATGGCTCACCGGAGATGACGAATCGATGGCGACAGTGGTTTCGGCTGGTTTTGGGGAAGATTCAATTTCCGGTGATTGGCTACACAAAAATTAAATTAACTTAGAGGATGTGTTACTTAGATGCTAGAACATGATGTAACACAAAGAAAACTTGAAAAATCTCACCGGAGAGAGAGATGGTGACAATAGGGGTGACGGTCAGTGCTCGGGAAGATGACATTTGCTGCTGCGATGGTGCACAAGTGGTGGTGGGAGTTGTAGGGTGTTAAAGAGGAGAGCAAGGCGGTCACAATGCTCCATTTTATAGAGCCAGAGAGGGGAAGGAGAGAGAGCGGCTATGTTGGGATTGATGACATCCGTTTCGATTTGAGACTTCAATGCATGCGAGAGAGGATGAAAATGGTTAGTGAATGATGTTGATGGCGCTATGAATGAGGCTTGATGACAAGCGTTTCTAGAGACGTGGCTGGTTCTGGACGCTGGCAATGCGAGCGGTGGCCATGGCTTGGTCAGCCAGCCTGGAGTAGGCGCTCACACAACACAAAGTAGAGTAGAGAGGCAAGGGAAAAAGAAGATAGGAAGGAAAAGAAAAAAGAAGGGAACAAGGAAAGGGCCAGCTGGGCAGGAAAGTTAGGCTCGGCCCAAGGAGAAAAAGAAAATGGGATTTCTTAACTTACCATTTCTTACACAGACATTGGATTTCATTGCAATTGCATTGTTGTAGGCTAAACCTTGGACGTGCTGAGGAGGGAGAACTAGAGAATCAAGCAATTTGCTACATCAATATTAAGGTATTCTCGATTTCTCAATTCCTTATAAGAATTCATTAATATCTTATATATATATATATATATATATATATATATATAATATATATATATATATACGTATCACTGTATTGGCATTTTTGGAAAATTGCGAATCGTCGTATCGTGTATCCGTATCCGTATTGAGGTATCCGGGCAACATAGGCGAAGACCAATGTGAACTTAGGTAGTGTTTGGTTTAGGGGATATCCCGGGATGGGAGGGGGCCAACCCTTTTTTTGTAGTGTTTGGTTGTAGGATTTGGTGGGGTGGGTTGGACCCAAAAGAAAATATTCCCCTGAAAAGTGGGTTGAGACGATCCGCTGAAAATCGAGCGAACCGCGCCAACCCACTTTTCCTTCGTGCGCGTGTACGCCCTAATCCCTCTCCCCGCGCAGTTTTTCCCTTCCCCCGCCGCCCGCGCCGCTCTGCCCTTACCCATCTCCCCCGCCGCTCGCGCCGCTCTGCCCTTCCCCATCTCCCCCGCCGCCCGCGCCGCTCTGCCCTTCCCCCATCTCCCCCGCCGCCCGCGCCGCCCGCGCCGCCCGCGCCGCCCTGCCCTTCTCCCTCCACGCGCGGGCGCCGCCCCGGCCGGGTGTGTGCGCGCCTCCCTGCCGCTCCTCACGCCGTCGGTGCTCTGGTCGCCGTGCTCCGGTCGTCCTCGTCGCCGTGCTCCGGTCGTCCTCGTCGCCGTGCTCGGGTCATCCTCTCCGGCCTCCTCTCCGCCCTAGCGCGTCCTCCCCGCCGTCCTCTCCACTGCCGGCCGGATCTCCGCCCCGGCGCGTCCTTCCCGCCGTCCTCTCCACTGCCGGCCGGATCTCCGCCGCACGTCCGCCGAGTGCTCCAACGCGTCCTCCTCTCCGCTGCCGTCGGCCTCCTCTCCACTGCCGGCCTCCTCTCCGCCCCATGTCCGCCGAGTGCTCCAGCGCCGGCGCGTCCTCCCCGCAACTATCCCACTCCATTCCTCCATCCAAACAAGAGGTGGGATCACTAGATCCCATTCTATCCCTCCATCCAAACAGAAAACAGGGACTAACCCATCCTTGCAACCAAACAAAAAGTGGGATTATCCCATCCCACATACATGGGATGGAGCTATCCTATCCCACCAAGTCCCCAAACCAAACACATCCTTAGAGGCTCATAGAGAGTGGTGAAATGGGATGCACTGTCGTGACATATGGATGGACTCATTAGAGAGGTAGAATCTTAATGGATGCATGCGTGAATAGTGAGTTGGGTACTTGTTTCCTTAGAGCTATTAATGGCTCAGCTGATACTCATAGTGCAGAGTTTATATTCAAATTTGTTGGGAGTGGAATCAAATATGTCAGGATAGAAAAATGTTTTGCATGTTGTCACTGATAACGCTTCAACAAATCTAGTGGCATGCCAGTTGTTAATGGAGAAATATCCCCATATTGGACTTTATGTATTGCACATTGCATTGACCTGATGTTAGAGAAAATTTCCATAAATCAACGCATAAAAAATGTGGTGGACAAGGCCAGAAGGTTACCTCTTTCATATATAACCATCACAAAACACTTGATTTGATGTGCTCATACTCAAAGAATAAAGAGATTATGATACCTAGGGTGACATGCTTTGCTGCAACATTTCTCACATTGAACAGCTTCCACATGTTAAAGTCAAAATAAAAACAAATGTTTATTGGTAACATGTAAGTATTCAAACTTTTATCCTTCTTCAACTGCACTTTTATTTCTATAGTTTCTTATAAATTATGGCTATTCAACGGGTACAATATACTAATTAAGGTGGTGATCGGTTCGGCTGAAAGCCTCATGGCTTATGGCTGAAAACACTGTAGCTGGCTGAAAAAAGCACTGTAGCTGACAGAGACTTATTTAGCATAATTAAATTTAAAAAAATTTAAAAATATAAAAAATATGTTAGCCCATTACGTATAATACAAACAAATACGGGAAAAAAAGAACCGGCAAAAAAGCTCAACAAAAAGCCAAAAGTTCAGAAAAATACGAAACTTATGAATAGTGAAAAATAAGCCAGAAGCCGGGGAGATTGGATCATATACCCTCCCTTTAGTTGGGAAATTGAGGATTTACCCTCCACATCTCAATGACACGTGGGGTCATCATAAGTCACTGACACGTGGGCCAAGAGGGTAAATCCTCAATTTCCATCTAAATGGAGGGTATATGATCAATTTTTTCATCTGGTAAAGGGTTTTAGGCTGATGTGGAGCTAGCCATCAATGTTTTCCTTCCACTGGTTAAGCATCTTCGACTTATTGATGGAGATAACAAGCCAGCTATAGGATACATTCATCTATGGAGGTTTATTGGATGCAAAGCGTGAGCTGGTTTATTTACTTAAAAATGAGCTCGAGCTATGCATTCCTGTAATGAATGCTATTGATTACTACATTAATGGCAAGCTAGATAGTGATCTCCACCTAATGGCATATTATTTCAATCTGTACTACTTTTACAGAATAGAACTGACATGGTTAGATTAGAAAAGATTTTCAGTAGCATTCATAAGTTTATCCAGCGTTTTTATGTTGATGAAGACATTCTAGACAAGATCACAAAGAGGAAATGTTGGCCTACTCTGAGGCTACTGGGACTTTTGGAAATCCAGGAGCTAAGAAGCAAAGAGAATCCGCTCATTTCAGCTTGAGTTTCTAACTTCTGGCTTATTTTTCACTATTTCTAAGTTTCATCTTTTTCTGGTTTTTTAGCTTTTTTGCTAGTTCTTTTTTTTCTCATATTCATTTGCATTGTTTGTGATCAGCTACAATATAATTTCAGTCAACTACAGTGTAACTTTAGCCATAAGCCGACTTATTTCAGCCCAATCGAGCGGCACCTTAATCTAGTAACTAGTCCACCTTTTCTGGCTGCTTTCCTTTTTTATGTTGCACTGCCTAGCAGCTATACTATTTGGTTTATTTTTCCTTTGGCAGCTCACTGGTGGAATGTTTGGGGATCAAAAGCACCATACTTGCAACGGATTGCAACAAAAATAGTCAACTTAATATGCAACTCTTTAGGATGTGAAAGAAATTGGAGTGCTTTTGAATGGGTAATTTTTCCTATCTTTTTTTCAATCTACTTCAGTGAGTCTACACTACACTTTTCTAGCATCTTCCTCTGTTATGTTAGTAACTTCTCCTTTGCTAATTTTGTTTAGACCCAAACAAAGGAAAAGAACAAGTTTGACAGTCTCATTCGCATGGCTATGCAATCAGATGAAAGCATGGAATTCTTTACAGCAAGTGTGTTTGACATTGAGGCTCCTCTATCTCAAATGGTTCCTGCTGGCCGTGAACATACTAGGGAAGAAGAATTCCAGGCTTTCATTGGTTGTAGCATTCTATCTCAAGTTGGAAACCACCCACCAAGTGATATTAGATCAAGGGGGAGAAGCAAGAGGATAAGGGGATATTCAGACAAGAAAAAGGAAGGGTAGCAAAATAAAAAAGGAGGCGGGCAGCAGCAGAAAAGGGTGCCACGCATGTGCAAGTTGTGCAAGCAAGTCGTGTTACATGATAGCCGTAATTGCCTGATGAAAAGGAATGACTAGGTACTATGAGCCTGTTCTTTTCCTCTGAAGCCGGTGGCTTTTGACTTTTGCTACAGTACCTAACTTTCAAACGGAGTATTTTCTCAAGACTTAGTCTACAAGTTAAACGATGTACACATTAAAAGCCCAACATCTGTACTAGCCAAAATCGCAAGTGGGCATCTCTCTCTCCGTAATCTGTACCATAAACATCCAAAATTAAAAAATTTCATCCATAAGCCGCAGCCGTTGCCAAACAGGCCCTATTTTGGTATTAGCCGATTATTTCCCAATGATTTAATGTGTGCTAGGAATGATACTATTTGGTACTATTCTTGTACTGTGATGAAATATCATCAAAAATCTTATTGATCGCTACTGTCGTGGTGCAATAACTCCACTGTTATGCTAGACTTGTGTCGTAAGCTTTGTTCTGAATCATGGTGAGATGAATGGATGTGTTGCCTGTTTTTGAATCATGGCAAACTAGTTTTTTACTGCTTGCTTCTAAGATGTTTCCAGCTGTTTGTTAACAGTATCAGATCTGAAATGTGTTCAGCTGCTTGGTCCTGCGTATTGTTGCTTCAGAGATGCGTTCAACTACATGTAAATTTTATCAGGTTACCCGATGTATATAATTTTCAGAATAATGTGAATATGTGATTGCTGGCGAACCGCTAATACCCTGGCCATTCTTTCGATTTCTCCATTGATTTAATGACACGGCAAACATATATAGTGATCGCGACAATACGAATTGAAGCTAACAAAAAAAACTGAGGAATCTATTGTACATATATCGGGTGATTAATTAAGTAATCTTAAATATTGGCTTCACCTTGCCTCACTCGAACATCCTTAGAGCAACTCCAAGAGGAGAGCTAAATCGTTTTCTAAAGGTAAATTTGGCTATTATTGGAGAAAAAACGTCTCCAATAGACTCTGTAAATGACTCTCCAAATTTAGTAGCTCTCCATCCCTCCTCCTTCGCTCTCTATTTTTGGATAGCCTGCCTCGCTCGCCATCCAGCCTCTTGGTGCGGTCGGCGTTTCGTTCCCGCGCGCTGCGCCCCATTCCCGCGCGTACGCGACCCACCGCGCGCCCTCTAGTTCTTGTTCTGCGCGCCTCTGCTACTTCCGCCGTCGGCTCGCAGGGCTCCTTCTCCCTGCAAGCGCCGCCATGTCCCTGCTGCCGCATCCTCGTGTTCCAAGCACCGCAGATCCCTACCGCGAGGACCTTGTGGATTTGGATTGGATGGAGAACGGAGGGGTCGGTGGCCAGGCACCGCAGATCCCTTTCCCAGACGCCGGCCAGCCGCCGCAGTTCCCCTACCCAGATGCAGCACAGGGCGTCGTCGAGGCTGCACCCGCGTGGCTGGACGAGTCTACGGCGGCCGGAACCAGCGGCCAGGACGACGTGAGAAAGCCTGGCCGAGCGGATGACGAGGTCTTCGCAATGGATCCGAAAAGACGAAAGGTCCTGATGACGTGGCAGGTTTGAATATGGAGAGTCCCAGTTTAGATAGCCTGTTGGAGTAGTCTAGTTTTTTTTGGGTGAGATTCATTTTAGAGAATAGCTAAATCATTAAATTTAGATACTTCTTTTGGCTAATCTCTTGGAGTTGCTCTTAGATTCTGTTCGAATAGATTTTGCCTTTTGGCTTTTAGAAATTAGTTTTTAAATAGAGTAACTTGGGTAGTTTTTATAACTGTTTATAGAAGTCACTGCAGAAACTACTTGAACGAAATAGCTTTTGAACATAAGTGTCACTTACTTCCTCAATCTCTCTCACAATCAACTAAAATCTATAAGACACAATACTTCTGAACATGGCCTTAAGGTCACGAGTGAACGTGAAATGAGGTAATATTTAACCTCAATTATTTATTAATAGTAAGTGCTACCAGCTTTCCTTGTTACATGTTGTCCTACAATTGCATGCCGTCAATATTTTAAAATTTTAACCAACTAATATTCATTAAAAAAATTTAGCTGATTTGTCAAAGTACTGCAATGTCATTATATTTTTACTATTTGTTATCAATATATAATTAGAAAAAGTAATATCAATGTATCATGTCCAAAACAAAAGGTATGGCCACCGAATTGATGTCGTTTTAGAATACATGCTCTTATCCGGAGCTAGTACTAGTACGTCCTATATAGCTAGAGGCCAGTAACTAGAGTTCCCCGGACCTAGTCTTATCAATGGAGCTGAGCCGATGAGCTGAGGACGGTAAGGGCACTGTCAATGCAGAAACTATGAGGTAGTTTCTATACTTGCCAATTAATGTAGATACTACCCATGAAAACTATACTCCCAATGGATAGTTTCTACAAATAAAATTTCCATCCAATCATCTATCTTCTCTCTCCTATCATCTACCTATCACAGCTCTTTCTATTTTGGTTACCGTGTAGACATGGTTTCTTGTATAAGAAACCATTTCCTTATCTCTCCTCCTTAACTCCAATGACACATCAGTATTTTGCCTACTTGACACCTTATTTAATGCTATAAAAACCACCCATTGGAACTGCCTTAACTGCTAACTAATTGAATCAATTGAATCAATGCGGCAGTACGCACATAACTGCCAGCTATAAATGTACGGAAGCGACATTAATCACGTACGTGCATGACCATGTGCATATGCCTGTAGCTAGCTCCATGCGTGTCTGAATATATCGTACTACATCCATACGCACTCACTGTACAGCTATATCTATCTTTCTATCTTTCTACTATCGATCTATCATGTGTAATTTTAATTCAACCCCTGCTGATTGCATGCATGCCCTTGGATACTACTATGGAGTACTACTACTACTACTATATACGATCACTTGTGTAAATTACTGGAGTGTGTCCTTTCATGATGCTGTCAGTTTAAGTTCAATTCAGAGAGAGATATGGAGGAGGCTGACCCGTAGGGATGGGGGGCGCAGCACCCAGGCTACCTCATGCGCCCGGGCGTGACAGGTTCCTTGTACGGTCCCTCGGCGCAGCACGGCCCTCGTGTGCTCCCCAAACGTGGGAGGTGCCACACACCGCCTTCCGATGCTCCCATGCTCGGGCAGGGGGCCAGATCCAGCATTACAGGTGACAGGGAGCTAAATCCGGCATTCCGGCGTCTTATATGGTCAAACAAATAGCTAAAAGTTCCTCTTTTGCTCCCAGATGCTATTCAGCAGTATTACATATCAAGGGAACATTTCATGTTGCTTTCTATCTGGCACTTTCTTGAGCAGAAAGAAAATAGAAGACCATTGAAAGGAAGAAGAAACGAAACTTTTTTGTTAGTTTCATGGAACAGGGGCTTTTTGTTACACATGTGGGTAATATTTTAATTCTAAGTTTTATTAGGAGACATAAATAATAAACTAATGATGCAAAACTCACAATTAACAGCAAGCTACTCATCATACTTCAGAATATACACAAGAAAAATAATATAGTAACAAAGTCGAACGTACGCACGAACGACTTATTTGTTAGCCTGATGAAGAACAGGAAGCCGCACAGGCTTGACGCAGTGCAGAACGTAGGTGTAGCAGTGCAGTGAGCGGTCGCGCAAATGCGCTGCCCAGAAACCTTATTGCCGCCCCGTGCAGGTACTCTCTGTGGCAACGGTTCGGAGATAGCCGCTCTCCCTCCTTCCAGGTGCACACCGGGAAGAAAGGTCGACGAGGTTCAGACAGCACAGCACAACAGAGCAGAAAGTAGGGGAAGAATGGAGGTGCAAAATTTTCTCTCTTTTCCTGGACGTCTCCAGGCCCTTTATGGGCGCTGCAGTTACTACTCACTAATAACTGCTGCGTTTTAAACAGAATTATGCACTAGTAACTGCCTTATCAAATCACAAATTAAACAGTGTAAATTCACTTGTAACTGCCTCATTCAAATGTTTAAATCTCATTTAGACAGAGAGAGTGAGGTGCATGGTTCAGCAAAAATAAAGATGGACTTGGTCTGCCAAGTGGCGCGCCACGTCACGGCACGTTGATTTTCACGCGAAAATACGCGAATACGCGCGCGCGCGTGCGCACGTGTGTGACTAGACAAAACCATCCTCATACCATCTCTTTCCATATTCAAGGAGTGGGGAGGACTTTACCTTATAAATCGGTCTTCCTCACCCTGCCTTAGCAATATGGTACTAAACTATGCATGCTTTGGAATTAAGGAAATAGGCCAAATTAAATGGGCCAATTTCTAACACTTTTGCCCTAATGGTTCTAAAAGAGGTACACAATTTGCAAGGCAATCTCAATTCTCAATCCAGAATATACAGCAGCAGGACCAGGACACAATTTGTGTCATGGCAGACGAGGTGGAGCTGGAGCTGGCTGCGAGGAAGAAGCAGTGGTGATGGGCTTTGGTGGGCAGTTCACCGATTTGACGGCACGCTTGATCTTGTCGATGGAGCGATTCACCTTGTTGATCTTCCGAAATGGCCATCTCGAGATGCCGTGCTGCATGCAGATGCGCTGCATCGTTGTCGGGCAAACTGTAACTGAAGAAAGAAACGTTACCTGAGGACCCAACTTTCAGTCAGAGACATGGTTTGTGTCAAAATGTTCAGACAATACGTGTTTGCGCATAAATATTCTCCAGAGTTTTGATGGAAATAGTTGACTGAACATGGCGTATCTAATATTGATTGTTTTATTATTTCACCCAGATAGCATAAGTTAACAAGAAATTCACACCGATAGTCTTACCGCTGAGGCTCCTCGCCGCATCTTTCAGCTTTTTCAGCTTTCCCTCTTCTCACCTTCCTGCCAAGCTGACAGATTTTTCAGCTTTCCCTCTTCTCACCTTCTTCCTGCCAAGCTGCCATCTAGGATCCTCAACTCCGATTTGGTCTCCATTCAGTACGTTTACTGCTTCAACGTTTCTGCTATCCACAGCCAGATGCACATCCTCATCATATATGCATACCGGAAATGTCACTCGAATAGTCCTGTTAATTGTCACAGTTTTAAAAATCTATGGCAACTAGCTAAACATTTCTTCAGATGTTATTGGAGGTTTTAAAAATCTATTGCAACTAGATAAACATTTCTTCAAATATATTACAGTTTCAATGTACTGGTATGCAAGGAAGAAGGAGGAGGAGCAATTAGTCAGATGAGGAGATGCAGCAGGAGAGGTAACCTGAAGAGCCTTGCAGAGCTTGTCGACCTCGCCGGCGAAGCGGACCATTGGCCCCGTCATCGCCAGCTCGAGAGAACGGTGAGGCAGCACCGCGTGTCAAAACAGCCAGTTTGGCCTGCTGTGGTTCTCCAATTGTGGCCAAGCCGCCGCCTCCACCAAACCCCAACATCACAGGGGCGGGGAGGAGGTCACGGCGGGGGCGGAGGTGGTCGGCGTCGCGGCGGGGGTGGACGGCGTCATCCCGCCGGGGCGGAGGAGGTCGGCGTTGCGCCGGGGGCAGAGGAGGAGGGCGAGGGCGAAGGAGGTATTGGTCAAACTCTTGCTAACGTCTAAGGAACACAACACAAGAACATGATGAACTCACATAGGATTTGGCGCTGCAGAACTTGGCAGTATTTTCTGATTTACTTCTTCTCCTTTTATAGCAAATACAAGAACAAAAACTAAAGTACTAATGACCAAAAAACTGCAAACACTAAAAACCAAAAACTGCAAGCACTAACTCACTAGAAACTACAATCACTAACTCACTAGAAACTGCAAGCCCTTACTCAAAGCAAATACCAAATCAAGATTAATTTCCAAGAATCTCCCCCTAATCTTGATTTGCTAAATCTCACAAGATGAAGTTCGATCTCCTGATGCATCTCTAAGGAGTTTTGCCTTCTTCTTGTTGACAATGCTGCCAGTGACACACCTTACCGACGACTTTGACTTCTTCCTTAGCTCCAATTGTCTTTTGCCGATGACGCAACTTGACGGCGACGGAGACTCTCATCAGAGCATACACACATGAGAACTTGGACACAACTACAAGGACTCACACACACATTACATCATGCACTGCACATCTACGTGCACGAGCACGACACGACTATGCACACGTATGTAACACACCTCCTACGTGCACGACCAAATAAAATGACACATGCAACACTCCTACTGTGCCAAATACACAAACAACTCAAAAAAAAATGCAATCGTGCACTAATACTTGTACACGGACTCAACTAAATGCACCAAAACACTGCTGATGGTGGAAGAACGTCGTTTTCCGTCGACGCCGTCAGTGGCGGATCCAGGATTTTACCAAGGGTATGCCGCAACAAAATTTTTATATGCAATTCGGTAAAACCATTTGCCAATTCGGTAAATAATTGTAAATTTTGCACCGTAATTCGGTATACAGGCACTAAATAATATGATAAGTCTTAAATTCAAGGATTAAGTTAGAAACTTGCACAAATTACAATATAAATAGTTCAAACACCATACTAATAGTCTCATTAACAGAATAATTTTCAATGGGCTGTCTATCACCTGGATCATGCGGAAGGCGATTAATGTCATAAACCGGCGGCGGTGGCGGGGGCGGGGGCATAGGATTCACAATTTTATCAATTACTCTCTCTTGCTCTTGAGTTTGTTTTTCCGCCACAGTTTCAACCGGAGATGGGACAGGATTTGAAGTAGCAGCCGCCACCTTCTTGGCTGCATGTTTCTGAAAAAGAGATGCAATGTCTCCGCTTCTCTTCATAACTGAACAATTCCAAAAAAAACAATTGTTCCAGCCCTGCAAGAGAATAAAGAATATTATATATAATTTTGAAATTTGAATGCCAGAACTTTTCTTGGCCATTTGTTTCTGTTTTAGAAGTAATGCAACTATGCAAGATATTCAAGATCTGTGACTATGTTCTTATGGTTTTACCTAAAACAACAATATCTGGAAACAATGATCATTCCACTTTTAGCTTACAAGATCAGAAAACACAGCATGTGCTTATTTTTTATTTTCTGACCAAATGTTTTGAAGAATTATACTCCAGAAAATTCTATGCAAATAGAGCAAAATCAAGCTTTGGATGCAAGTCATGCTCACACCCGAACAACTGAAAAAAGAAGAAGTTGATTACCTGATTCTGATTGATTTTGCCGACGAGTGATGACGTCTCTCGGTTTATTCTGTCATGCGATGCGGCGGCGGCGAAGTAGCGAACGAGCGAACGATTGGATCATTGCGCTGAGGCCTGAGGATGAGCGATTGAGCGGAGCGGCGCGTGGCGAACCGTCTCGCTGAGGAAGTGGATTTGGAACCGTATCGCTGAGGAATCGGATCGAACGATCGTCCGATCGAGCAGAGCGGCGCATGGTAAAGTCTCGCTGAGAAAGTTTGGAACCGTATCGGCGTATCGCTGAGGAATTAAAAGTTTGGAACCGTATCAGCTGAGTCCCACCGCCACAGGGTATGCCGGGGCCCACCCGGCATACCTTGTAGATCCGCCAGTGGACGCCGCTCCCGCCTTGCAGCCCACCTATGCCGCTCGTCGTCGCCACACCACAGCGATCACATCATCACCCCCAGTGTGCATGTCACGTGCGATTATGGCACACCGCCCTGACCTCGCCATGGCTGCGCGAACCTTCGCCGCCATGCTTTTGAGCTTCTCCTCACACCTCGCTCTGATACCAAATGTTGGCCAAACTCTTGCTAACGCCTAAGGAACACAACACAAGAACATGATGAACTCACATAGGATTTGGCGCTGCAGAACTTGGCAGCATTTTCTGGTTTACTTCTCCTTTTATAGCAAATACAAGAACAAAAACTGAAGTACTAATGACCAAAAAACTGCAAACACTAAAGACCAAAAACTGCAAGCACTAACTCACTAGAAACTGCAATCACTAACTCACTAGAAACTGCAAGCCCTTACTCAAAGCAAATACCAAATCAAGATTAATTTCCAACAGGAGGGTGGGGGCGGACGAGCAGCTAGGCCTGTTCACTCGGTATGTTCGGTGTATTTGGTATATATTGTAAATATGGTATTATAAGTTCGGTAATATACAGTATTATTAAAAATATGGTTTAGTATCAATAAATTTTAATTTATTTTGGTGTGGTATCGATAAATACCATATTTATCAAATTGACATAAATTGCGAACGATATAGCAAGGTTTTTTTTGTTGTTTTTTTTGGATACCTTGTTTTGGGTATGTGTGCAGCAGACTGCAACTGGTGAACAAGCAAATCATGTAAAAGATTTGAGCTTGCATTTGTTGTGCCGTAAATTACACATGGCGAGGCTTTTTCTACCTGGAGACATCTATTGTGAGTTGTTATCTCAGGCGGCACTTGTGTTGGCCTACCATTTTGATTTATTGATTCATCAGAGCCTTGCAATGCCATTCATCAGGGGATTCTAGTCGCGGGCTCCTTCTGACTTATGCTAGTAGCAGAGGATCTAATGAATTGTGATTATTTGTGCTTAGCGCGATTGCTAATATAGTTCATTCGATCTATGAATCTATCACAGCATGTCCTTGGTACATTAACATGATAGATTGATACTAATGCCCTCCAGGCCTCCATGAGAATGGGCCGAAACTGATGGCCACTGGGCTGCACCTGGGCTAAAACTATTGGCCAGTGGGCTGCGTCATTGCGCCTGGAGCCTTGGACAGCAGCTGGTTACTCACAGACGGTCACAGTTTAGGGTGAAAAAAAGCTCGAAACTCGCAAGCCAGCCCAGCTCATTAGGAACTCGGCTCGACTCAGCTCAAACTCGATCCCTTAACGAGCTGAGCTGAGCTGGCCATTTAGCTCAGTTCCTTAATGAGCCGAGTTCGAGCAAGCTCGCGAGTACTGTTTAACTCGTTTAGCTCGCCTCACCAGTCACCATTCCCAGCCACAGCCCACAGTCAGGCCCAGCCTAGTCTGACAAACCCCACAGCCAGTGCTGTCTAAGTGGGCTGGGCCCAACCGTGCTGGCCCGCGGCCCGGTATTGTTGGCCCGGCCCAAGCACGATATGGCCCGTTAAAAACATGCCGCGCCTGGGCCGACGGCACGGCACGCCGGGCCGGCACAGTACGACCCGTTAAGAAAATGGGCCATGCCGGCACGGCATGGCCTAGCCCGGCCCGGCCCAGTCGGCTAAATATAGCCGTTTTTTACCGTTGGAGACTAAACAATTCGGAAAAATAGTAAAAAATTCAAAAAAATATGAATTTTTTTATAAATAGGGGGCATCCGGCCTCCATTTTCTATACCTCAAACCTCACTCTCATCTCTCTGTTTAGTTGTGAAAAATCTGGTAGTGTTTGCACAAATTTATCAAAATTAGTGAGAAATTCGTGCAAAATTCAGAAAATTCAAAAATCTTCAAAGAATTTTCTGAGAGCTGCCAAAAAAAGAGGTAATAGTGCTGTCTTATTTTAATTTTTTGCTATTATTTATTGATTCAATAGTAAGTTAATTGTTCTTTACTATTTCAAATTGCAGTGATGATTGAGATACATATAGATGCTTACAATTCTCTTAGATTTCTCCCAAGGTAGATTTTTTGCAAATTTTGCAAGTAGCAAAACTATGGGTTAGTATATATTTTTATGTATTCAATGTAAGATCTGTTGAACTACATGCAAAGCAATATCAAGCATGCTTGCTAGAAAGAAAATTAATCAGCAAACATTGTAATTCTCTAATGCTGATACTTAATTCCGAAAGATGTTTCTATATTCGTTCCTGAGATTAGCTTGCTCATTTTATAGACATATACCATTGATACCTTTTTCTTCTTTTTTTATTTCCAGTAAATTATGGGATGCTCTAACAGGCGATGAGCTATATTCATTTGAACACAAGCATATAGTCCGTGCATGTGCCTTTTCTGAGGTAATGCTTGTTAAAACTGATGGCCCGCTGTATTCCTTTTTTTCCTTTTTTATGAACATTGCCTTTTTTTCTTCAAACTTTCTGGTGTACTAAGTTAAGTCCTGCTCTTACATGTTATGCCTGCCGCAAAAATATCGACTATCTGAAAGGCCAAAGTATTAGTCATGTGGTTGATTTACATCTTACAGAATAATATTTGATCACTTTCTTTACTTTGTTCATGTCTATATTACTGTTTTCGTTTAGCCATGTCTATATTACTGTTTTAGTTTAGCTTCTTGTTCCGCCTTGTCTTTTTGAAATGTGGACCATTTTGCATGCTTTATTAGTCAATTGGAGTTGTCCTTCGTTGGCAGTTTTTAACCTGACTAATCATCAATGTCACTGCAGGATACCCACCTGTTGCTCGCTGGAGGTATGGAAAAGATTTTGCGTGTATATGATATGAATTGTCCAGATGCAGCTCCAAGAGAACTTGACAAATCACCTGGTTCTGTCCGAACTGTTGCTTGGCTTCATAGTGACTAAACTATACTAAGCAGTAGCGGAGAGAGGGGGTCTGGCATCCTCCAACCTTCTACTAATCCTCTATTATGTAGTTAATTACATATATTTAATTAGTGGTTTGGCCCCTTCCAATTTAGCTCAAATATAAAGTATGTTTAAAGCTCAGTCATATGCAGCTCAATTAGACCTAGTAGTTGAGGATTGACGCTTCATATTTGAGCCTTTGGCTCTTTGCCGGTTTACCGCACGCTCTGTTTGTTTGTCTTCTTGCCACACGCTTTGTCTGTTCGTCTCCGTGAAGGTCGGCTTGACCCTCTTCTGGCGCACTGAGAAGGCCAGAAGGGCGCGTGTGAGTCCTCACTTCGATCCCCTTCCGTTCCCAATAGTGTGGGATTCGGTCACTACGTACTACTATCTGAATCAATTAGTACAGGAGTACAATTCGTGCGAAATTGAAATTCTCAGGATTCGAGTGTGTTTCTGCTGTGAATGTGATTTGCAGTGTGCTTGGATGGGAGCGCGCCATCTGCTGAGAGGGTCTGGGAGTGGATCTCAGAGGTGGTTCATAGTTTCCCTTTACAATTTTAGATGAAACTTGCGAAGACGCGACTTCGAAGTACAATGGGAGATGGATTTCTACGAGATTGTTTGGTAATTTATATTGAAAAGGAATTGGCCGCAAAGATTAGTAATGATGATATTATTAAGGCCTATGATCTTGCTGGTAGTCGTAGAGCTAAGTTTAAGTTAATAGAGATGTAATTTTTTTGCATTGTAATTTGCGAAACATATTACTCTGATATGTGACTATTGGATCGGTAAATCCGGCATAGTTCATTGGTTCTACTATACTTATTGTCCATATTGCTCTTTTCCATATTCAATTCCTGGCTCCGCTCCTGATACTAAGTTCCTGCACTGATATGGGTGGAGTAAGGTGTCTGTGAAAGAAATGCCTTAATTTAATATTAAAAAAACAGCTCTTGTTTGGCTTTTTAAGTTTATTAGTCTTGTTCCTTTTGAATAACTACTCATCTACTATGACACTGCACAGGTTATGGGACGTGAGGAGTGGGAAAATAGTCCAAACTCTTGAAACCAAGACACCAGTGCAGAAGTAAGCCAAGATGGCAAATTCATCACCACAGCTGATGGCTCAGGTGTTAAATTTTGGGATGTGAATCGGTAGGTTTTTTATTAACACTTTCTGCATCATATGAATTCACTCGATTCGTTTCCAACAAATTCTTTTGGTGGTTATTCTACAGCTTTGTACCTGTTAAAAGCTATGATATGCCGTGCACTGTGGAGTCTGCTTCACTTGAACCAATGTCTGGGAGCAAATTCATTGCTGGAGGAGAAGATATGTGGGTCCCTGCCTGGCCATCCGTAGTCCTTACTGGGAGATTATTGTTGTCAAAGCCGCTCTTTCCTTTCTCCCTCGTCTTTCTTCGAAGCCTGCTTCCAACCCAAGGGTGGGTGTGGCTTGTACGTCACTGCACTGAGGGGAAATCTTGTCCTAAATTGAGTACTTCAATGCACTGGGGAAATAAATCTTGCCCTTCAATGATCAAATGGTGGGGATTTTTGTACACTTGAGTAGACACTGTCAAGATAGCATTTTTTAAAAAATCCTTTTTTATACGAATATATAAAATTATATCAACATTTTTATTTTTTTTACAAAAGTAACTACCCGTATCCTAACCGTGGGGCGACTGGACCCCGTCGCCTAACGGCCGAATGATACACAGAAAGTAGTTGTACCAATGCAGTCACCCAACGATTGGACGACAGGTGCTATCGCCCAACCATTTGGTGATCGGAGCCCAGAATTTATTTTTCATTCGGATGTGAGATTGAACAATGTCTATTGATGGTGTTGTTAGACTATAAAGTAGTGAGGAATATTTTATGTAATCAGCTATATGTCATGTGGCAAAAAAGTTAGCGTTTGAAGTCTTAATTTGTAAATAAATATAGTAGAGTTTGAGTACCAATTTTGTTGTCATGATTCAAAATTCTTAGATAAAAAATATAATGAATACAAATCATGTTGTACAATGCAAATACACCCGAAGGTAGAAGAGTGAAATATTCCGACCAAACATAAGTTGGGAGACAAGGAACATGTAATATATTGGAGTCACTAAACTGGCACGCATACGATGTGGTTACATGGCATAATACTTCCGATAATTTCTAAGTAAACATCGATACTACTATAATACACTGTGACGGAAGCATCCGACTAATGCCAGAATACATTTATGCACATAAAGGAACAATATAGCGGGCAAGGGGTTGCTACGGAATGGCTCGAGCTACTATGTGGATCGTGGCCATTTACCCTTCGTTGCGAGCTCATCGTTGTACTCATCGCCTGCCACCCTTCCCTTGGCCGCCAGTTCATGCTTTCTCTCGCGCTCCTCCTCGCGAGCCTCGTGCTCCCTACGGCTACATGCCTTGAAATGAGCCTGCATCTCCCGCTAGATACGGTCGTTGTGCTTTTCATCGTGGTTGTGCTCCTCTATTCTCTCACGGTGGGTCTTGGCGTCCCACTCCTCACAGTCAAGACACCACTGGTTGTGCAGGTGGATATCTTGGTCGATCCAACTGTGGTAGGCACATAGCGGATCCGAAGACTACGGGTAGACAAGAAAGGATGTTAGTGTGTAGTTGCGAAGAGAAATATGATGGGAATAAGTTGTAGCATGTCCTTACTGGATGCCGGTAGTGGCTCATGTTCCAATGGCGATTGGGATACTCCCATGCGTAGTTTGCGCAACCCTAGTAGCGCATGTTGAGGCTAAGCCGCTGTTTTGACTTGAAGAACTTGCATCTGTCCCTGCACCAACAGAGGGGCGGTGTCTCCCCCTCGGGCGGTTCTTGCAACGACTGCTCGATTGGAATGTTGAGGTAGGGCTTGCTGCTACGGGGTACGTCGTTGCGGGGAGGTGTCCTTTTGGCACGCTCCCTTTGTTTGTCATGGGCTGCAGCAGCCCTTGCGAGCCTGCGGATCTCATCCCATTGGTTCTCCATTTGAGCAAGGTATTGTTATAGTCGTGATGCAGGAGTACCCCGTTGGGGTAGTACTTAAGTAGTGATGCGGATCAGCAGACGCGGTTGAAGCGTAATTCGGTTGAAGCAAATTTGGCCTCCGTGATGCACTGGGCCCGATAAGGAACCGTACTACAGTCTTGCATCACGTCGCTGAGCAAAGCTGCATCGTTAGGTCACGTCGCAGCGTAAAGCTGTCTCGTTGGGTCACGTCGTGCTTTACAGATGCGTACTTACACTGTCTCTCTTCATCTAGGAAGTACTTACATGTGGTGTATTTGTGATATTTCAAACTAACCTTCCAGGTAATCAGTTGTCTTATGACGAGCTTTTGCAACATCTTCTAGTGCCTTCCCTATAAGCTTCATAAAATACTAGTCTGTTGATTATTTTGGAAGTTGCACTTGGATATAATGACTAAAAAATTGGTTATTCTAGATAGTATGTTATTGAGCATTTGGTTATTATGGTAATATGGATAGTATGTACTTCTAGAGTAGTATGACTAATCTATTAGGTCATTCGGTCATGTCTTGCATAAAGTTGGCTTGTTGGGTCACGTTGCAGTACAAAGCTGCTTGGTCGGGTTACATCCTACGCAAAGCTGGCTTGTTGGGTCAAGTCTTGCACAAACATGACTCATTTAGTCACGTCACATCCCTGCGGAAAGCTGGCTGAATGGGTCACGTTGTGTGCAAATCTGGCTCGTTGGGTCACGTCGCTGCGAAAAGCTACCTTGTTAGGTCACGTTGGTGCACAAAGCTACCTCGTTTGGAGAGGGAGACCACGTCGTAGCTCCGCAAGTTAACACATGACCCGCTATGTGAGACAGCACGCTGCCTCCCCCTATGGGCTATAAAATGCACGTCCAACCCCTTGAAAGTGTGAGTACTCGACCCTCTAACTATAAGAAGAAGAACCTTCTCTATCCTATAATAACATACCATGGTGGAAGGCGAGGGGGCTAGTCCAACCGGGGTCACCGAAGCAAGGCATTCCCTTTGAAACGAGAGAGGTCTTCGGCCCTAACTACCGCTTGATGCCAAATAAGCATGCTCAATCGGTATGGTCATAATGCAGACACAGGAAGGACGCGGGCATGCAAGTCTTGGATGGCCAGTTCGAAGGCGGACGATATTTTTTCCCAATGCCCACACTCTGGGGTACAATTAGCCAATAGTTTGTTTTTCTATTATTGCTAATAAAGCTTCCATGTTAACCCTCCTTTCCAGCAGATGACAAAATGCAACTTTGTCCACTGGATCAATCCTCCCTATGAATACCATGTTGTGACGTATATGAATACATTGTGGAACCGAATATTAGAGTTAGAGGTGTAGATTGACAATCTCAATAAGAAGAACGATGACCTCTGCCAACAGATGTAGCGCGAGAGGGGTAGCAAGGAGGTCGTCAACATAGGAAGTTCCTATGATTCCACATGCTCTGCGCGAACCCTAGCTACATATGTGTTTGCCACTACAACGACGGCCAGCCATGTTCGATGCGCCCCCCTCTGCAACACTCCATATGAGTAGTGCCAGGCACCTTCTACTAGTAGCAATGCTCGAAGAAGCTTGTACCACGGTACTCTCCCCTGTTGTATGCGGATATGTTCAATCTCCTAGAGAAGCTTGTACCACGGTACTCTCTCCTATTATATGTGGTTATGTTCAATCTCTTAAAGCATGTAACTAAATGGTGGACACGTCATTGCAGTTGCCATTTATTGAGTGGACATTTGTAGCGCTGTGTCGCGTGCATTAATCTAGAGGCGTTGATATGCATTGAACAAACATACATCATACAAATGAGTACAACTAAGAATGCAATAGTATTAAAGACATCACAATGTAAGTATGAAATTTAAGAATTACAAAAATAACAAAAGTACAGCTAGCGTAGATGGACAAGCCATACTAGCCCCCTCCTAATAGGACCCCTAGCACCCCTCCCTCGTCACTATGGCCCACTCTAGCTCCGCGTCCTCTCGTACGACCCCACTTAGGCCTCCTCCTCAACATCGGGTGTCGAGGCCTCAGTCCCGACAGGGAAAGACGGTTGGGAGCCCTGGTTTGACGAGCTCCCATAGCTAGAGGGGGGATAACACTGGCAGCTATGTGGGTATTGGTGCACCGCTGAGCTATGACCCAGAGAGAACATCAAGGTGTGTGGGCTGAGATGCCAGGTCCATGTCTGTAAAGTAGTCATCCATGTCCGCATTGCATGGGGAGGCCCCAAATCCCTCAGAGGGCACAAAATCTACAATGCAAATATTGTTAGGTCGTCTAGTAAAGCAATGCAAGGAAACAAATGCAGATGCGACGTACCCTAGGCTAGTGCCATGCAAGCGTAAAGCTGTCCAGAGTGAAGTATGGCATGTGGTACGCTCCCAGCATAGAGAAGCCAGAGGAGTGCAGAGGACCCAGGTACTGCGGCGCTGGCAGTGTATGGGGCCATGCCTAGACTGACCCTCTGGCCTCGTCAGGCCACGATAGTGTCAGACGTGCCCTAGCTAACCCTCTAGTGTCATCAGGGCATGCTAGATGTCGCCAGCTAACTGTCCCGCCTGGTGTGCTGTCACACAGGACGATGCCGACAGACGTACCGAGTGTCGACCAGGTGTCGGCGTGTCAACTTCGAGAGCCTTGTGCATGACAATAGGCTGACGATACGTGCGACTTGAACTTGCACACGATGGAAAGGCTAGGCCACCTCCTCGCGTGTGACCTCCACACTGTCGGTGATCCTCCGCAGCACAGAGCGAGACTCCCTCTCAATTGTAGCACCGAGGTTTGCCTGTAAGGAAAACACGATAGGGTGAAGCCCATAAGAGGGGTTGGCAGAAGCAAAGTTTTTGAAATATGATGTAACATACCACGACGTGCACATTTGTGCGAAGTGCACAGAGTATATGTCGGTCGGTGCTAGGACATGTGCTGCGGGCGGGCCTGCAGCAAGTACCAGCTTGGTATGTGTCTGAGGAGCGTACCAGTGAAGGTACTCGACATACGCGCTATGGTCATAGGGGTGGCCTTCTGCACACAGTCCTGCAGTGCACCCTCCCACTGGCCTAGCCACTCACCCATCTTCATCGCCCACTCCCTGCCCTAGCGGACTCCCTTCCTTGTATGCCTACAAGACATAACATGTAGTTAGAAGCCATGGCAATGAGATGGCAGTAAAAAGAGGGACATCTGTGCCGCTAACTCACGCGGGGATGTTGTTAGACACAAGCAGCCTGACTGGTACTGGAACCACCTGGCGTAGGCCAAATTGACGCATCACACGATGCACCACGTAGTCCTCAATGAAGATGTCGAACACGAGCTTCTTCTGCGTCAACCAGTAAGCCTGGTCACGTCAACACAGCGAGGACAGCCCGTTAGGAGCATGAGCATCCAACACCTCAGGGGAGTATGGCTCCCAGTGCACATCATCAGTTGTGAGGCGATCGAACTGGTTCACAAAGGGCTGATACGTGCGTGTGACTTGCACATGCACAAACTATACCTGCAAAGAACACCAACTGTTAGACAAGAGGATCCATAATATGAAGAAATTAATTGCAAGAGAGAGTACGTACCCATCTACGGCACCAAAGAGAGCCCACAGTCGGCTGGTCCATCGCACCCTCGTGGTACATCTCCGCCCTATAGGGAGTGGTGTCCTCCAACAGGGGCCGTCTAATGCTAAAACGCTCAAACGACCATAGCTGTAGTAGGAGTGGACACCCTGTAAGGACCGAGTTCGGCCTCGTTCTGTGGCACGTGTCACACAAACCACAATAGGTCACGACGCGTGCGACCAAACCCCAGCTAATCTGGGGAGCCTCCCTATCGACGATGGCCCTAGCGATGTCGTCGTGGCTGCTAGTGAACAGCACCCAACCAAACAGCCACAACAAGTAAGCATCCAGATGCCGCAACACCTAGTGCTCGTCGGCGGTCAGGTCCATCCACTTGACCTAAGTACAAGCAACAAAACAATAAGACCGTAGTATGAAAAGTAGAGCGCAGCGGCCCAAATGGGAAGGGCGTCAAACATGTACCCGAAACTGCAAGAGCCACCGTAAGGACGAGCCGTGTGTCCATGCCAGTGGGAAGACGTAATACCCCTCTACGGCCGCAGGAGGATGGACTTCGTGAAACCTAGCCAGCAGGTCGTCGACCCAGCTGACTGGGGCCTCTGACGGGAAAGCAACACCTCCCGCGATAGGGAGGCCAAGCAGCAATGAGATGTCCTGTAGAGTAGGGGGCATCTCTCCGAATGGAAAATAGAAAGTATGCATCTCCGGCAGCCACCGGTCCACCAGAGCTGTCAGTAGGGAGCGATCGAATGGGAAACATCATGACCGCTTCGGCCTGGCCTAGACCTCTACATTGTCCCTGACTACAGCGGATGCCAGACTATCCTCGTCTATGGCCTACACCATTTGGGTGAGAGGTAGTAGACCAGTATCGCTGAGCCTGCGAACTAAAAAAAGATCAACACGGCAAGCTACGTGTGATGAGAAGACAGTGCTATCAAGATGCAAATCTGTCTCTCCAGCATGGGTCTAGCCTCCAGGCCACTTGAGGTGTCCGCGTACGGATCACCCCCAACTCAATCGCGTCGTTCGTGCCCCTAGATGCTGGACACAACACGATGTGCGATGTAGCTGGTCAACACACTCATCCAGCAGGCCGAAAGGCTAGTCCGATCCACGAAGGTCACGCGCCATACCTGCAAAAAAGACTTTAAGATAGCATTTGCGTGCAAAAAAATATGGAATGTAAAGTAGGATTAAATTTAACTTTTAAACACCAAACAAACAGTACTAGGCTAGCAGGACACTATGTATAACAGTAATGAAAAGGGGGTAGTAGCACAACAGTTACATAAACATTACATTCAATGTACGATACATTTACTAAGTCATTATTTACATCTAATGTAGCAACTAACAAAGTACAGATGACAATGTACAATGATTTGTAATCTTGGTGCCACTTTGCACACTCGAAAAAGTATACCACAAACCATGCTAGTGTGCCTACTTGTCAGTGGGTGTCTTGCATCGTCTGGCTGTGTGGCCCTCCTAGCCGTAGTGCCCACAACGTCTACCCAACGCCCCATCTTGCGCTTTGTCCATATCATTCATAATACGATGACTCTACCGATGACCCTTCCCACCCTTCAGCATGTCAACATCTGGAATCCAGGTCCTCGGTGTAATGTCCAAGGTGGCAAAGTTTCCCACAACCTAGAAGCCCCTAAGCTCGCTACACCACACCCGTGTCACCCTCTCCTTGAAGAAGTACTCAGATATGAGAGCATGGTTTGTGTAAGAGCTTTGGCTTATTGCACGTGTAGCTAGGTTCATTCACATGATCTCCAAGGCATAACTTGTGGGTGACAAGAGAATGAGTCATGCCAAATCCGTCTCTATCCTGGAGGAGTACATCGAAATGATGCTCCGTATTGACCATCACGTACACTTTGTGCGACTGGCCCTTCTATGTCTTCGCCTACATGTACACTGTAATCTTTAAATAGTATGATGTTTGTGGGTTGGCGGCATAAAGTATGGCCATTGCATGTATATCCCTAAAGTAACCAATTGCGCTGTGCAAAACACCTTCCACAATGGTGACGAGGAGCTAAGAACGAAGGCCCCTAAGAACCCAGTTGTACACCTCTGCAAGGTTAGTGGTCATGGTGGCGTACCTTGCGTCGTATGTGTCGTGCAGTAGGGATCACTTTTCCAATGACTCAACCTCGATCCAATGGAAGAAGCACTTGATATTCCTCGAGGTCCTCCTCCTCAGACCAACAGGTTCAGGCTCTGCCAGTGGTGTGAGGCGTTCGGGTTGTGTCGCCCCAGAAATGGGCAGTCCCTTGTTCCTTTCGTCGACATACTTCTTGTTGTGCTCATCCAATAGGACCCATAGAGCATCAAATTTGTGTTGCTGGTTCTGCATAGCCAGTCTCTTGAATAGCTTCATCAACAGTTGCTTCAGGAACTACTTGAAGAAGTTGGCCCCCCAAGTGGCGAATGCACCATATGTTCCTCATATCCAGTCAAGGGAATGGCTCCTCAAGGTCTTGCTGAAGTTTTCTTATGGCCTTCAGCATCCCGACATGGCCAACATGGATTATGCACACACACCAGGATAAGCTTCAACAACTCCCACCCTCAAAGGTCAAAGGAACCACTACCAGCTGTTGTAATTCTCACTTTCGATGAATGCAATGGCCAAGGGCAAAATTTGATTGTTGCTATCAACTTGAATGGCCATAAGGATCTAGCCTTTGTATTTCCCAGTCAAAAACATCCCATCAACTGAGATCAGGAGCAACATATGCCTGAAAGCCTCGATGCAGGCACCGAAGGCTTAGAACGCCCTCTGTAGTACCGCAAAACCTGACGGCATTGTAGGTGGCTTGTTCTTCACAGCAGTGTATGTGCCTAGGTTTCTGTCGTGTAGCACTCAAAGCATACGAGGAAGGTTGTCGTATGCTGCCTCGAAAGACATGAGTTGTCTTCCCAAAGCCTTCTGCTTTGCACGCCACATATTCACGTAGCTAATCTTATACTTAAATTTCTTCTCGATAGCCACCATGATGTACTTAGCCTCCGTGTCCTTCTCCACTATATCTCCATACATAAAATTGGCTATGAAGGTGGACGTTAGGTTACGATGCCTCTCCTGCATCTACCATGTTGGCCTTGTCACGAGCAACATCTTCCACACCCTCTGTAACACCGGCCTCACGTTCCTCTCCTTCATCAACATGCTGGGCACTCGAGCTGCTCCCACCACTCGAATGATATCTATCGTTAGAGCCTTGTACAACTTCTTTTGGGCATGGTTGCACAAGCAGCATGCACTCGTATCCACGACACTGGCAGCCTTCTAGAAAGCCCTTCCACACAACCGTGTGCATCAATCTTCTCAACTCCCATCTAATCTACGTGGGAGATCGGCTCTAAAGCCCTTGTATGATGACACTGCACACCTCAGGGTCCAAGGAGAAGCTGCGGGTGAGCCAATACATCACTGCGATTCATTCATTCTCGCCGTTCGGGTATACCAGAGTGGCCTGCGGAAAACTGCTCAAGTCAAAACCATATGCACCTTCACAAATAGTGTCAATACCATAATGCACTTTCAATCTAGTGGACACCGGCATGGCTGATGTCTGCCTACAAATATTTCCAATATTGCAACTAGTCAAATCGCATTGCATGTTATAGAAGTACTGATGTACTGTAATTTACATTTCTACGGCCATTCGCCTATCGTGAACAACTACATACCGCATGGTTAATGCGTCGTTCATTCCCTAAGGCAAAGTCCATAAGGAATGTGTAGGCCTCTTCATATCGGTTAATTTTCCCTCATAGCGTAACCATTCCATTGCCCATGGAAACATCCTTGCATTGTTTTTTCTTTCATTTCTTCAAATTAAGAGATTCCATTTTAATTTACGGGGACATGTAATATGCTACACTAGGGTGCCTTACTAACAAACCTCCCGTCGGTTAAAGCTAGTTACTGGATTTAAATTTTGATTTTCTACTGTAACCATCGTTTGTTATTATTTTACTGATGTTACAATATGTGGGCTTATCAATTGAGTGTATTAGATATTTTGTTGTTCTTCACCAAGTACTATTTATTCATGCATCTACATACATGTATTTATGCCAAAATATTTACATATATCCCCATATACTTTCATGTATGTGTGCATATATTTATAAATATATAACATATTGATTTTGTCCCCCGGCCGGCCCATTAGTCTTGGCCCACTACCGGCCCACTCTCTCTCTCTCTTCCCCTTTATCTATCTCAACCCCTTCTCATTCGCATCAAGATCGCCCCTTTTCCTCTGCCCTAATACGCATCGACTCCATATCTGCTCCTATACAAACCGACATTGCTCTTCTCTCTCTACGTGAGCTCTCTCCTACTCTAAATAATTCCTAATGGGTTTGGAGAATTTACATGACACTGAAAAATTAATTACATAATTAAGTACGCGACATAGTGATTTAAATGGCACCGGTTTTAACAATACGCGTGAATTTTCAATGTACTTATGATATTCCTAATTAATTATAAATGTTGTCTACTAATGTTTTACATTTTAACATGACTACCAAAACTTTTCACAACACTTTAACATGCCACGGGATCCTCACAGTTAAATATTTGCGTTGAAATAAATAAATTATACGTGCACTTCTCCCTATTCTTTTCCTTCTCCTCTCTTCTTCATTTTCTTTCCAGCCATCTAACCGAAGTTATACTATTTATTCTCTAATAGGAATTTTCTATGGATGCTAGTTATACTATTTTTTTACACTAAACAAACGATTTACTTACTACAAAAATATAGACTAAATATAAAAAATTTTACCTTACAGATGAATCTCTCCTCGCAAAAGTAGCTGAACCTCCTCCTCTCCTCCTCTTCTCCTTCTCCCTCTCCTCATCTCCTCTCCTCTTTTTTTCTTTCTTTGCTCTCCTCTCTTCTCTTTCTTTTCTCTCTACTCTTCTTCCGCCATGCGTCGGCACTCACTCGAGCGCTCGGCCGCACACGTTAGTTATAAGCCCCATCCAGTTGTTGAACAGTTAGCCGACTGGAGGTGCTATCGCTGAACGGTTGGGCGGCAGCATCTATCGTCCAACCGTTGGGCAACTGCATTTATGTGGCCCAACGATTGGGCGACTGCTTGCGTGGCGCACGGCCGTTGGGTGATAGGGTCCAGTCGCCCAACAGTTTGGTAATAGGGGGTTACTTTTGTAAATAAAAATAAAAACATAGGTATAATTTTGTATTTTTGAATAAAAAAGGATTATTTAAAAAATTCACATATGTAGTACCAAAATAGACCAAGAGTAAAGCAAGTTGGTCGTTAGTAGTAGGTACCATGCCTGCATTTATTCAGAAAAGTGAAGCTGATGATGTGGTGACCGAGGTGCAAGGTTAGTTTTGAAAGGAAATTGATCATTTGTCCTGAAGTTCCATTGCCTTTGATCATTTGCTCTTTTTTATTTTGCCATTGATCTTTTATCCTGAAGTTGTCATGCCAATTGATCTTTTGCCCTATATTCTTTTTAATTTGTTTTTATTCAATGTCTCACTTACCCCCATGAGTAGGGGTACTAATGGATTGGGTTCAAATGGGCTAAACGAGGTGGGTCCTTAATCAGGTTGACTTGGGATGGGTGAAAATGGGTTGGAAGAGTAAACAGGTTAGCTTGAGGTAACCCTAGGTTGGGATGGGTGGGTTTAGAAATTTCGGGTTGTAAACGGGTTCAACTTGTGGCGTGGCCTAATGTGGTGGCACTTGGACTTCCATGGGCTTGGACTACCCATAATCAGTTATAGCTTCCTATAAAAGTATGTGAGAGCCACCTGTGCCTGCCAATTCGCACAGAATAGCTCCATACACACAGAATCATTTGCAACAAATTTCAATCAATTTTGAAAAACTTTTGTAGTGTGAACGCGAGGTTGAAATTCCAAACACCGAAGTTTTATGAAAGCTTTCTGTAAAAGCATGTTGGGACCACATGTGTGCCTAGCCCTGCCAATTTATATAGAGTAGCTCCCCTATATGCATAATCATCTCTAATAAATTTCAATTGATTTTGAGAAACTTTTATGGTGTGAATGCGAGGTTGAAATTTCAAATACCGAAGTTTTACAAAAAAAAACTTTCTATAAAAACATGTGAGGCCTACGTGTGTGTCTAACCCTACCAATTTGCATAGAGTAGCTTCTCTATATGCAAAATCATCTCCAATAAATTTCAATTGATTTCAAGAAACTTTTGTGATGTGAATGTGAGGTTGAAATTCCTAATACCGAAATTTTAAGAAAGCTTCTTATAAAAGCATATGGGGTCCATGTGTGAGTCTAGGCTTACCAATTTGCATAGAGTAGCTCCCTGCACGCAGAATCATCTCCAATAAATTTCAATTGATTTTGAGAAACTTTTGTAGTATGAGCACGAGGTTGAAATTCCAAATATCGAAGTTTTACGTAAACTTTCTTCATAAGTCTCTTTGACTTAACCCCTCTCTTTCCTTCTTCTTTATCCATTGGATTACCCAAACCCATTGGGTATATCTTTTTTCATTTGGATATAGGTAATATCACTTTAGATAGGTATGGATAAAATTGGGTATAGATTTGGGTTACCTATACACTACCTAGTGGTAGCCCTAGATCCCGGTGACCATGTCCTAGAAGGCGAAACCCAGTCGGCAAACCGGCAAAGGTAAGAAAAACCATCAAATCATCCATCTCCATTGCAGCGACTATGGCATTATCCCATGAATAAGTGAGTAACTGACAGGTTGGTAAATGGGCTTGGAAGTGGGTTGAACCCATGGGTTCGGGTTGGGTTTAAGTGGAAGGTGGTTTAAGTTGGGTGGGGTTGTAAAAAATATTTTGTGGGTTGGGCTAAGGTAGGAAGTTGGCTTTGTCTCATATGGGTTGGGTTGGTTTTGGGTTAGGTTTTAACCCATTAGCAGGCCTACCCATAAGAAATGACCAGATTGCCCCCATGTGTAATTCAGCCAAAAGGATATAGCGACCAACCATGTTCTTTTCTATCGCTCCTTCTCTCTCCACATCTCTATTCTTGCTTGTTTTGTCCAGCGCACAGTGACTCTCCTCTATGCGCATAGTGACTGCTTCTCTAGCTCGCGGCCTCCTGTGCTCCTCTAGTGAGGTACGCCCCCCTTTGCGTGGCTCAATCCCCCTACCTATTTCTCTTTACCATCCCGATTTCATTGTTTTTCCTTCAAAAACCCTAGGTTCTTGCTTGATGGATCTAGGCTGAATAGGAGGGATTGAGGAGCAGAGATAGATCCTAAGGAGTATGTTCTCCACTTCTTGTATTTTTTTCTTGTTTTCTTGGTATTTTCTCAGTGCATTTGAGTAGAACCGAATGAACAGATGAACGTAATAGTACCATTCCTAACTATTTTTCTCAAAATTTTCCCATCTCACATAGGATTGGTGTTAAGAGACCATTTAACGAAGTAGTAGATACAAATCTAGCCAATCCAGTGTGACCAATGTGGGCAGTGCAATATACATGGTCAATCAGCTAGCAATTGGTGATGTAGGAGCTAGGAGCTCTATTGCATCAGCAGTGGTAGAGCAAAATATCTATACTTTAGAAGGTGTGATAGATTGGTCAAGTCTTAATAGTGTTGAGGACCCTACCTTGATGTGGATGAGAGAGATATTCCTATGGGTGAGGAGGAGATGCATGTTCTTCTTGGCTTGAGGGAGGAGGATGAGAGAACCATGGAAGGCAACTAGGCTCCTATTCCCAATGGCAGTGACAATGTTATTGAAGAACCTGCTAGTGCTGAACAGGATGACACTCACGGAGTAGCTACTCTAGTGGATGACAATATATCTGAGGAGCAATTCACTGTGTATGACAGGGATAATCCAAAGATGGAGCTCACAAGCACATTTCCTAGTATGACGGAATTTAGATTGGCAATCAAACAATATGCAATTAAACAGGAGTTCAACATGGGCACTAAGAAGTTTGACCCCCACCAGGTTTTTCAGGTTTTGTAGAGTTGAAGGATGCCCTTGGAAAATTACAGCTAAAGGGTGCAAGATAAGAGATCTATCACGGTACCAACTTTGTTGCTAACACTTGTTCGTCTATCAATTATTCATATATTAGTTGTATTTGTTCACATTTTACTTGTACTTACTATGTCCACTCCTTTTTGCAAGTGACAAAGATTATTGATGGGCATGAATGTACTTCAAGTAGTAGGATTAAAACAAGTATGGCATCTCAATCTTGGGTGGCAGATAGGGCATCATCTATCTTGAGAAAGAATCCTAACATTAGTGCCAAAGAGCTACAAGGGAAACTACAGGATGACTTCAATGTAACAATAGGATATGACACAATGTGGAAGGGTAGGCAAAGAGCAGTGGATGATCTCTATGGGAGTTAAGAAGAAAGCTTTTGGTTGCTTTACAACTTTAAGGCTAAGATTGAGTTGAGGTCTCTAGGAAGTGTTGTAGAGATCGACACCAAAAGAGTGAAATGTAAAGTGTGCTTCAATAGTTTCTTTATTGCATTTAGGCCCTGCATTAAGGGGTTTTTGAATGGGTGTAGACTATACATAAGTATAGATTCAACTGCTTTGAATGATAAATGGAATGGGCAATTAACTGCAGTTACATCTTTAGATGTCATAACTGGATGTTTCTAGTAACTTTTGGGTTCATTGGTTCTGAAACTAGAGAAAATTGAACATGGTTTATGAGTCAGGTGAAGAAGGCAATAGGTGATCCTCTTGTATTGCCTGTGTCAATAGATGCTTGCAAGGGCCTGGAAAATGCAACAAAGGAGGTATTCCCTCAAGCTAAGTAAAGGGAGTGTTTCAGGCACCTTATGCAAAAAAAATTTTGAACAAATTCAATGGTAAAAGTTTTGGTCATATGTGGCTTGCTGCTAGAGCATACAGGAAGGAAGTCTTTGATCACCACATGGCCAAGGTGCTCACAGCATGCCCTAAGGTAGCTGATTACCTTAGAAAACATCATAGTTTGCTATGGATGAGATGCATGTTTAACCCAGAGATCAAGTGTTACTACATATATAATAATCTTGCAGGGTGCTTTAATATCTGGGGGATAGAAATAAAAGGATTTGCCAGTTGTACAGCTAGCTAACAAGCTGACGGAGATTATTATGGTGCTCTTCAACAAGAGGAGAAGGATCGGAGAAAGGCTATAAGAAAGGATTCTACCAGCTATCATAAAACCGTTGTAAGGGAGAACTAGAGGATTAGACCATCTAAAGCCACAACCATCTACCAATTGAAGTGTAAAGGTGAAGGATACTAGCAATGACCAGCTTAGGCATGTAGTCAAGACACTTACACATGAGTGTACTTGTCTTGAGTGGCAGCACCCAGACAAGCCATGTGAGCATGCATTGGATTTCCTGACTCAGTAGAGAAATGTCAATTTAGAGGATTATATGCATGACTTTTACTTTGTGGAGAGATTCATGGCATCATATCAAGAGGCAATTGAACCACTGATAGACCAATCCCAATGGCCTAAGGTGGATCATGGTTTTGTGTTGCAGCCACCACTAGCAAAAAGATCTACAAGAAGACCTAGGAAATTCAAGTTCAAGGGTTGTCTTAAGAAAGAGGATAAGGGAAAGAAACCAGTCCAATTAGGGGAAAGAATAAATGCAAGAGATGGGGGAGCTAGGCCACAGGCAATCTAATTGTCCTCTCAATTGGACAAAAAAGGTACAAATTAATTATTTTCCTTCATTCATTTACCTTGGTTGTATCTAACCTTGAAATTTTTGGGCTGCTTTTGACATGAAAAGAAAATCAAGGAGGAAGAGTGGTATCCCTGAGGAAGGTCCAAGCAATTCTCCAAGGGCAGAGGAAGGACCTCATAATTCATCTTTTACTACTGGAGGTCCTAGCAATTCAATTGCTACCACACCTACAAGGGATATGATCATCATACCTCCATAGTTTCAAGGAAGCCCTGGACCTGTCACAAGCAGGTTCAAAATACTAAGTCAAAGCATTTCCATTCTTGTTAATGTGCAAATTGTGCCTCAAATCTTCTTTTTTTCACAGACAACTTGCATTGGCAATGGGAGATGGAGCCTCACAGTCAACAATCACTAGCACATCTCCACTAAAAATATAGCCAGCCATGAGGAAGATGACTACAAAGAAGAAAAAGAACTAAATAATTATGATGCTTATTTTGTTGTCATTTTGTGAGATGAAAACTCATTATGGTGGCTTTGTAGTTTGTGAGATGTAAACTCACTATGTTGGCTTTGTAATTTGTGAGATGTAAACTCACTATGGTGGTTTTGTGAGATGTGAACTTACTGAACTCATTGTGCTAGGAATATGCGAACTTCTATGCTCTTCTAACAATGTGTTAAATTGTGGTGTTGTTTTAATATTGTGGTGATGTTTACTTTTTTTCAATGCTTGGTGCTACTTTTGCTTCATGGATATATGCTATTTTGGCTTTATTTTTGAGTTTGTAAGAGAGAAATCAATCCATTTTTGGGTTTGGAAGAAAGAAATCAATCCATTTTTAGGTTTGGAAGAGAGAATCAATCTTTTTTTACTGCAATAGAGGAAAGCTCATTTTTTTGTTTGGAAGAGAGGAGGAAGGGTAGACCATCTCCAAAACGAACAGAGAGGAGGAAGGGAATGAATAGAACATGCACTTGATGGGCCAAAATAACAAAAGGGCAATCTGGTCATTCACATGGCCTCCAAGGGGTTAAACAAATGGAAAATGATGTAATATGCAGGCAGAGCAAAAGATCAATTGTCAAGATAACTTCAAGGTAAAAAAATCAATAACAAAGTAAAAGAGGGCAAATGATCAAAAGAAGTGAAACTTCAGGGCAAATGATCAATTTTCTCATAGAAGGGTGGGGCAAAAACAGGCTAACACAATGGTATTTGAATCTAGAGAAAATTGATCATTTTTGCCCCACCCTTCTATGGTGGTGATGCTGATGATTCATGAATGAACTTTTGCTAGAAATGCTGCGTTTTGGAGTGTTGATGTTTCTTCTTTATTGAGTGAACTGTTGTCGGCAAGTTGGTAGTTAGCAGTTAGCACCGTGCTTGCATCATTGCTACACTAGTGATTTTCTTTCAGTTGTGTGAAGACCTGTGTTAACTAGATAGATTCCCCGCGCGGTGCTACAAACATTTAAGAACAAATGTAAAAGGATGTCTGGCTTCATCCATTTGAGAAGAAAGTAGCTAATCCCACACAGAAGGGGCATATAATGTAGGGAATAATTGATTCTCAAGCCAAACACTGAAGAGCAATGCAAACAATATCTATACACTGAAGAAACTATGTAATGTTATTACACAGAGAAACAAATGATAAATCTATAGATACATAATGTAGCGAAGTTGTGTGCATTCTTGATTTGTAAGACATACTTCATGCATCCAACCCTTACTTCTCCCTTGTAAGTTTGCTTTAGTAAGATAGTGATATCATTAATTATTATGATAAATCATGTACAAAATGGTAAAGTGGATGTGACAAAATAAAAACTGACAGACCATCTGCAAACTTTGTTGTATTGGAGCATCTAGGCAGTCTATCGGTAAACATATGTTTTTTAGAAGGATCGCATAAGTTCATTTAGTAAAACGCTTATTATTGCCAGCAACAAAACATATGAGAATAACCTAAGTAATTTCAATTGCTCATTTTGCAGGTAAGTTTGTTGAACACAATTTTCTTTTCTATATACCATAGGTTAGCCTATCAATGGATTACAATAACTAGCTCTACTATATTGTTATAAATCAAACAAAAGGCAGGACTACTATATTTAACCTTGGTGTTTACTATCTATCGAATATAAGTTCCATAGTTATGGAATAAATTTAGACAAACCGAAGATTCAGACAACAAAAAGCCAAATTACTTACCTTCTCCAAAGACGACGGCAGGATCTCCAGGGACGGTGAGTGACCGGTGAGGCATTTGGGTTAGGGTTCACTCAGGTTATGGAGGAGGTTCACTAGGACCCCCAGGTTTAGAGGGAGGGGAGAAGCGGCGGCGATAGGGCGACGAGGGCACTACTGGCAGTGGGATTGGGGTAGGACGGTTAGCAGCACAGCGACCAGGAGAATACTATAATAAATGGGGTTGGCACGGTGACTGGTGAGGGGGTTGGGAATGGATAAGGTTTGAAAGTGTCCATAACTATAGACAGAACGTTCAATAGAAGCTTCCTTTAACTTTTACTATATTGAAGCCAATAGCGCAGTAAAAATCAAGATTTGCTGGCTTATTGTTGAATTTTCACTGTAGCTAGCTGAAATTACACTATAACTAATGGTTGTTTATTTGGCATAATTAAATTTAAAATTTTTAAAAATGGAAAAGGGGTTAGCCTAGCACATATAATGCAATCGAATAAGAAAAAAAACTCAAAAAATCCGAAAAGTCAGAAAAAGACAAATTTTAAGAATAGTAAAAAATAAGTCAGAAGTTAGAAGCCCAAGCTCAAACGAGGGGGCTAATGCCATATGGCGGCTTATAACATGAGAGAAGTGAATGATTACGTACAGGGAACAGTTATCATTAAGCAATCTGAAAAGAAGGAAGATAGCTATCCATAAAAATCATATATGACGAAAGAAATTTAATATAGGCAAAGCTTATTGGAAAGGCCAAACCTTTTCCCATAGGCATACATCCTCCTTCGAAAAAGCAACAAGTATACAAAAGCTTAATACAGGTTCTCATGTGTTCACCTCTCCTTCCAACAAGTATACAAAAGCTTACATGGCTTCGAAAAAGCAATAGATTTCCTGCATATGATTCAGATAGAAATGAATAACACATCAAAGCAGTTGCATTCATTAAAAAAAGAAGAAGAAAGAAGTACAATGGGAGGAGCAAACCGCGCGCACACTCGATGGGAGCATTCTTCTCCATTGTCCAATCCCAAAGCAAATTAAGAGCGCACAGCCGCACAGGTTCAATCCGACGGCCAAGATAACTGAGGTGACGTGACTGCACAAGATAAGAGAGAATTAGCACTAATTGCAGTTAGTGAGATCATTTGTATAGATATATAGGATTAGGTTAGTGATTATAAATTTGTTTTATTCGAGACCAGCCCTACAAATGACGGATTGTTTTTAGTTTTAAAGTCTGAATTCAATCGACCGTACGCAGCTTAGATCACTCTTTATCTGACTGATTTCGATTTACACTGGCACGATTTGTACTTCGTACCAAGACCATCTGTTCTTCACTCCTTCAAATGTTAGGGGTTGCTTCCTAAACTTTGCTACGTTTTTATGCCACAAGTGTGGAAAGGCACGGTTTTTATGGCAGTCAAAACAGTCGTCCCACTTGTGGCGAATTTTGGCTAACAAATGACTATGACAGGTGGAATAAGGGGGTTAAGAAATTGTAGCACATCACAACTGTGACTCAGAACCAAACGTTTGCCATGAAACATCAAACTTGTCTAACTTAGTTATGGCGAAGTTTAGTGCAACCAATCAGGCATTTAAACTTTCAATTGCATGCTTCCATGGATTTTTCCCCCTTCTGATCAGCAGACCCCGTGCACCGGTCACTTTTCAGTATAAGTGTATATTCTTTTTGGTTAAAGCTTATGGCTTTTAGTTACGACTTATGATTTTTGGACTGTTTGTACGAGAGATTATAGAGTAACAAAAACTCACGTATGATTTTTACCGATATAAATGAAGTCGGTATAGTATGTACTACAATTAACTAGTAGACCCTATATTAAAAAGATACTCTATTTAAAAATTAATTACTGTAAAAAAAATCAAAAAGTAATTTTTAGAAACCAAAAAGAAACCTTAAGACTACATTCACCCATGATAATAACAAGGCAAAATACCAAATGCAACCAGCACAGATAGCGGGACAAGATGGACAAGACAAAAAAACCATATTTTACCCGGGCTATACTTTTCAGTATAAGGGCTTGTTCTTTTTGACTGAAATTTATGACTTTTTGCTGCAGCTTATGGCTTTTGGGCTGTTTGTGCGAGAGATTATAGAGTAATAAAAACTCACGTACGATTTTTGCCGATATAAATAAAGTTGATATAGTATATATTACAATTAACTAATAGATTTTATCTTAAAAAATACTTCACTTAAAAGTTAGTTCCTTTTAAAAAAATCAAAATATAACTTTTAAAAACCGAAAAGTACATGACTAAAACTACATTCACCGATGATAATAATACGGTAAAATACCAAATGCAACCAGCACAGCACAGATAGCGGGACAAGACGGACAAGACAAAAACCATATTTTACCCGGGCTACACTTCACATCTCTTTGTGCTTTTCTCTATGGCACGGTACTAGTTGGTATTATACTACAATTTTTAATTCCCCTAACCTGCAGAACAAGACGACACCAAAGTAAGATAACCTGCATTGGCATTTTGCAGTTTGGCACAGCTAGTGTTAGCTTTGTCAGATTACTTTGTTGCCTAGTTATCCGGGCTCGATGCCTACCGGCGCGCATGTTGTGAGAGCTGTATGAGGGCACGTAGCGAATGTTCTAGTGTTGCAACTGTTTCAAACCGTCGCGAGTGTGTGTAACTTTGTGGCGGTGCATGGAGAAAGCAAGCCATGGATAGCTCCATGCGATGTTCTGTTTCCAAAAGGCCATGGAGAGTGATTGCTCACTGAGTCAACTGTTCTGTTTCCAAAAGGCCTATTCCTTTTACTTTTCAGCGTATTTTTGTCTTAATTTTTTTAGCAATCATTATTATTATACTAATAAGTTACAGCCCAAAAGAACATGTTCAAAAATTTAGTAGATTGTTACGTTGTAATGACTCTATTTTTAAGAATAAGGTCATTATGTTTCCTGCAACAGCTCACGAGTTCAGTTATGGATAGAAAAAGTATTATACCTTCTCACGAGCATTTAAAAAAGATTAGTTTAATTAAAATATGACCTAATGGTCAAACTCAAACAGTTTTACAGGCTTTCAAGCCCAAAACTTACATACAGAAGAACCTATGAAATCTCACATAAAGGTTTGAGTGCAATCGTAACTCTAACATGATAGCTGATGCATCATTCCTTTTTCTGTTGTCTGTTCTAATAAAAAATAAGCAAGATTGAGTACACTATGTACTCAGCAAGCCACATGGGAAGGCTATTAACTGATATGAAAGGAGTTCAAATACATAAAGTCACATGTTGTAATATGATAAGAATAGATGTAAGTTTACCAGTAAAGAACTTTAAACTTAAAATAGTAAAACATTATTTAGTTAACAAGGGGTTCTTGCTGTCCACAATTTTCACATTAAAATTATCCAAATTCTACTTATGACTTGTAATTGAATCACCCAAGAAACATAACTCCATTGACCGAAAGCACGACATATTTGAATACCACTTATTACAATCTATAAAGTTGCCTAACTTTATCCACAAAATATCTCAAATTCATAATGTCAAGTTGCAGACACACAACACCATAGTGTGCGACTGAGTTGAAACAACAAGATTATTTCACTGTTTATTTCGTTCTAGTTTCTACACGGTAGGCTCGGAGCCATTCAACCCATTGGAAATTCACAGGCCAATGCGAAAATCACGACCCGATGATTGAATACCCCTACCATTGTGAAGAATGGCAAGTAGCATAGCTAGCCTAACTTCCACCTCATCTCTTTCTCGTGGGCCATCTCAAAATCCTGAGATAATGGTCTTTCCTGTAGACATTAGATCGAATCAAGCAATATACTAGACCATGTTTGACAAGTTAAACTTGTGGTTAAGATATTTTTGTGTTCTTTATTTAGCATAAGAGTCTATTCCTTACTTTTCTCAAATGAGACCATCATCTACATTCCATGTGCACCTCATCATAGTACCACCGAACCAAACCAAAGCCTCTACCCTAAGATGAGGTCATAGGCTTCAATCATCTAGTGGCTTCCCACCAAGTAGCCTCAACCCTAGTACTGTTTGAAAGTCTACTACCACGAAGCTAAATTATTCTTAGTGGTTCAAGTAAATCATTTTGATTGTACCACATACTAATAGCTATCTATACAGTAATTAATTACCAAAGTTGTCAATGTGAATGTGGCCTTTATAAATATGACAAGGCTTTTCGGTAGTAGGATCTAACTATTCATCATGTCATTCCAAACTATTATTATATGTAAATAAGAGTGATTAAATAGTAATAATGAAAGTAATAATAATTTAATAATATGGGATCAACATGATCAAAGATATATGACTTGACTTCAGAGTTTTTTTATTACTTCTTTGTAGGCTTCTAGTTTAACATTATCCATCTTAATTGATCAAATAGCTTTTCCACTGATCAACTCATCGAATCCAGATGCTAGCACAAAAGAACGAATACAAATAAGTTCTTACTTTACAGAATGCAAGTTGGGAACAAAATACAATAAAGTATCCCAAAAAAGATATAAAAGAAGGTGGTTTAGATGGATAGGGTTGAACGGGATTGAAAATGGGTTAGACGGATATGAAACAATCAGAATGAGTATAAATAGGATTAACGGGTCACGGGTGAATAGTAACAACTTGGCTCTATTTCTAAATGGGCAGATTTGGTGAATAATAATGGGTTTGAACTGAATCTAATGAGCTGGGCTATGAACAGTACTGGACTAGGTATGAACATTGTTTGGGTTGGGTTGAATGAACTGTGATGGACCAGGCTTGTTGCTATTGGGCTGCACAATACTGGGCTTGGCCCAGTTGACCGACTGGGCTAAAAGATGGCTCAGGTGGTCTTTGCTAGCCTGTCTTGGTGGCCTAAGAGGCTCGAGGCCCAGCTCCATTCAGAACAAGCTAAAGCTCGCTCTAATGGCAGCCGAAACAGAGGGAAGGGCGACATCGCTAAATTGGGCGATGGCAGTGAACGGTGGTGCAGTGACTACTAACATGACGCAAGCAACCCATTTTGGGTACACATGCATGTGATGGCAGCATGGAGATGGCTAGTGACGACGAGGGCTAACTGGAACAGGGGGCACGGAATGATGTAGGATCAAGGATAACTGACTAGAGGTGGTGGATAGGAGGTTTTTAAATTCTTTTGGCTAAATCACAATTTTAATTAGTATGAACTTAATGAAAGATGTTTTGCACAATCAAGGCCTAAATTCTCTTTCCACTAATGCACCACAAATCTATGTTAATACTATATACAATTCTAGCTACATAATTCAATTAAATTGCTAAAAATATAAATGCATAAAGTAAAGATAAAGAGATAAACTACAATGGAGACAAACGATATTTTTCTATGGTATCGAAGACTTGCCGGTCTTCCCTAATCCACATTGAGGTAAGCACAAATGGATTGGACTGACTTCACAATTAAGCCTAACCACCTCAAATTCACTAAAGATGCTTTTCCTCTGCTCCGGAGATGGCGAGCACCACACCACTCACAACCGTACCGTATCTCTTAATAAACTTCTTTGAAGAGATCACCGCACAACTTCCTCCAAGTTATCAAGGTGTCAACAATCACCAAGAGTAATAAGTCACGATACTTGCTTGAAGATTTTCAAGTGCCACAAGGACAACCAATGATGCAGTACGCTTTAATACTCTCAACCACCTCAACATGTGAAAACGGAGCAAATGAGTGGAAGAGAATGTAACAAGGGCTCAAGTGTATTAAATGAGGTCCAAGAAGAGTCTCTTGCTATTGGTGAGGGGTATTTATAGCCTCCACCTACCAGGATAATCGTTGGGGTTGAAATCCCCAAAAATCAGGAAATACGGTACTACTGCCATGTAGTGACCGGTACTGTTGTACTCACTATTCAACGGCTATTTGAGATTCATTAAATGTATAGAAACTAGTCGTTACTTCAAATATCGGTGGTATTGCACTTACAAGGGCCAGTAGTACCAATCATGAGGTAGTACCACACCTCAGCTATGATAGTACCGATTTTCAAAGGAGATAAAATCCTCCAAAACATATCTCTCTCAAAATTAGCTACCGCCAACTAAATTTTAGTTCTACCAATTCTGCGGTAGTACCGATCTCAACATGCGGTCATACCGCCCTGTGGTACTAATGTTTTTTTGTGGGCGGTAGTACCGATTCAAAGAAAGTTCAATGAGTGCCTTTCTGGAAAGAAGCTATCAACATGTAATGACTGGTATTATCGATGCAGTGGTTCTACTGTCAATATGCCTACGGTCATACCAGTTTTTTAAAGGAAATTCAGAGAGCATTACAAAATGAATTTTCAAATGCATACATGAATAATTAATTAATCAAAGTCACACAAGGTAAGCTTTAAGCCAGTAGCCATGACCCTTCGTTATAGTACATCATCTATCCTATAAATCTGGTCTTTTCATCTAAACACCGTGACCAGTAAAAACTATAAAGAGGTCCATAGACTACAATATACCTTTTTCTTGAGTTATGTCTTGATCCATATCGATCTATGATTACTTTTGCATGTCTTTTCCATGATATCATCAAAGTGTGGGGCAAAAACTTTTAATAACCTCAATAAACAAGTTACTCTCTTTAATCATTATTATTATTAATTACCAAAATAATTTTTAGAGCCCTAGATGCTTTCACATGGTGGAGCTGTGGCAAGGCTTTGACTGAAATAGCAACAGTTTGAGCATCTAGGAGGGGGATGGAGCTCAGTGGTAGCAACGACTTAGCTCAAGGAAGTCGCATAGTGAACCCAACACTCACTCCCATCCTTCCCTACTTCCCCTTTTCCTTACACTGCACCACCGCCACTGCCAAATTGCCATCCACATAAAACCCTAGTCAATTGAAGCCCTAACCTCACCATCGCCCACACTCCACCGTGGTTGCAACCTCGCCATTGTCGGTGCTTCTCGCGAGTGGCTTTATGTGAAAGTTTTCATGTTTTACATTTGTGAGAGTCAGATTCAATTTGGTAGTTTAAAGAGCAAAATCATTTCCTCCCATTTTTGAGTTGAAAGCTTGTTGTTTCTGTTGAATTCTTGAAATTGAAAGTTTTCAAACCCGAATGGGAAGTTTTTAGATTTTCCCAAATCCATATTGGAATTTCCTAAATCTGAATCGTAAGTCCCCAATCCAAGTTCAAAGTTCCAGTAGATTTGAAGTTCGAATATTTTGCTGATTAATGTTAATTTTGTCGATTTGATAGTTCGAATTTTACTAAACTGAAAGTTGGTTCTACCAATTTGAAAGTTTGAATCAGGCGCTTCGAAAGTTGAATTTAATTCCTAACTAAGTGTTGAATTTTACTAATTGAAATTTGAATTTACCGACTTGAAAGTTCAAATTTCACCAATTGAAAGTCTGTTTTACCGAAAGGGTAGCAGCTTTTGTGGGCAGTACATCCACTGGCAAGGAGCAACGGATGGAGTGGCTGTCAGAAACCGCTCGTTGTGGTATGCATATGATATGCGAGCATTTGTTAGCATTACACATACTAAAATTTATCATTACCAAAAATTTGCCATACAACTAGTTGGACACAAGCTAACTATGATTTGCAAAGGGAATAAATTAGGATGCAAAAGGAAAGAAAATCCCATCGAACTCTTTTGCAGTGAACAAAAACATATACCAAATCCTATCAATGGCAATGGATGATGGATCCTCAACCAACAACAACAATAATAATAATTTGAATACATGGGAAATTTGATTTTGAACACTATCCTAGAGGGTAAAATGAGAATCCCATACATAACATGGTCTACTCTCGTCTACACCACCGCAGCCATGTTCTATGGATATGTCATTTTGGAGTGGCATATATTATAGGGTCTGTTTATATTGTCTTTTGGTATTGGCTTTTGCCTATGGCTGATGAATAGTAGTGCCTGATAAATAGTGGTACATTATGTAAGAAAGACGGTGCAACGAAAGACACTACAACATTCGGACTAACATGTGACTTACGGAATTATAATATAATAAAATACAAAGTACGTTACAATATGTGAAAGCGAAAAGTAGTAACTGATGAATAGTAGCAGCTAAGTAGAAGCCAATATGAACAGACCCATAATTTCGGTGTACTAAGAGGAAAAAAGAATAAAAGGACGTTCATATTAGCTGTGACTGATGGTTTTTGGCTATAGCTGATTGCTTTTGGCTGAAAATAAATAGTAGTATTTGAAAGAAGTAAAGGGGGCACGAGTGGTAAGGAAAGTGAGAGAGAGATATGTGCGTGAGATAGGAGCAAAAAGAGTGAGGTGTGTGATGTGCTTATAACCCCTGTCCTATCTCCAAAGCGAGACAGAGCGAGCAATGTTCAAGAAGGCGGTAGGCGGGTGGCGAGGAGAGGCCTAGCGCCTAGGGGGCCTAGGTGATCGGATTAGAAAAGAGGACAACGGGTCGAATATAACAAATCATGCATATGCATATATATATATATATATATATATATATATATATATATATATATATATATATATATATATATATATATATATATATATATATATATATATATATATATATATATATATATGCGATATTTAGAAGAAGAAAATTGTTACCCAGAGCAATATTGATGTAAAATAGAGTTGATGTCTTGATGATGATAGCTCTTCGTTACTTAATGTAAATTTTTTATGTAAATACATGCTAGCTTCAATGGGTCTTACAATAATATTTGCATTTTAGCCTCTAATATTTTTATTCCAGCCCCTATGCTATTTTAATTCATACTTGAGACGGACAATCCTTGAGATAGACATGGAAATTGAATTGAAATCTCTGCTAATCAAAAGATATTGATCTAATATAAAGCTATCCAAACAAGTCTTTAATGGGGATGCATGGAACCTAGCTAGCAAGCAGGGGTGCTTGCTAATGAGTAGTGGGAGATCAATCTGCACAAAATCGATCAAATCATTGATCGGAGCTCAGCCCTCCACGCGCACCTATTGCCTATGTTCTATCTCTGTCGTCCACGCGTCATGCATCCACCAAGCCTATGCACCTATATCTATATCTATCTAGCGCCTCCACTTCCACCGCACAATTCTCATTCACATCTCCACCCGCAAATGCACGTGATGCGCATCTAGCACCTTCGTCTTCGACATGCTTAGGGTTACACCCTCTCGGGCCGCTACCATTGTGCAAGGTGACGGGGAAGGGGAAGGCGGTGCTCAGCTGGGTGGTCTTCCAGCCATTCGAGGAGTTGAAGAGGATCTCTCCCTCACGCCGCAAGGAGCATGCCAGTCACTAGTGAGGCCCAAGTTCGTGACTCCACTGCCTCGGCATTGCCTGGCCACCGCGTCGAGCCTGCCTACCATCATCTTTGACTGCCTCACCGTCTAACCAGCCAACTACCACCCGAGGCGTAGCGGAGCCATGTCGCCCAACGACTAGATGGCACCTAAGTGGCTACTCAGGCCGTCTTCTTGAACACTGAGAGCGAGAGAAGTAGAGAAGTCGTTTCGAGAAACCGAAGGTTCATCTTGCCTTTCGGTTACAAACGCCCCCTAGATACGGCTGGACTAGGCAGGCAGGCTCATCGACGCTCGAGTCAACGAACAGGGACATGTTTGCAACTTGTAGCCGGCACATTACACACGGATTGATATTGGGCCTTTTTTTTATGCGGCTTATGGCTTTTGACTGTGATTTATAGTTTTTTGGTTGTTAATGAAAGAGTATGGGGCAATAGAAATTCATGTATAGTTTTATCGATATAAATAAAATCACAATATGTATATTATAATTAAGTTATAGACTTTATTTTATAAAAACATTCTATTTAAAAGCTATTTATGATAAAAAAAAAGTTAAAAGTAGCCTTTTAAAGTTAAGAAAAGAGGCCCATGGTAATTTCATTAAATAGGCCTCGCGTCCTTTTCCCGTCTCTCTCCAAAATCAAACCGAACCAAATCAAGCTCCCAGACCAGACCAGGCAGGAATCCCTCCCCCCTTCTTCGCGTCCGGCTCGATCCGCCGCAAAAGCCCGAATCTTTGGGGGCTCCGGGGCCGGCCGGGCTCCTGTCGCCGGCGTTGAATCCTCCCAAGGTTGCGCCCCCCCCCCCCCCCAACCCTATCTTTAATGCTGCTGCTCTTCTTTTTTTTTTTCCCTTTCCATTCCTGGTTCTTGTGTGTCCTTTGTGGACGTTGTGTTGGGTGAGTGGGTGCTCCTTGCTTGGTTCGCGCTGGGGGTGACTGTCAAGGTAGGGTTTGGAATTTGGATCCAGCGTCTAGGTTCTCGGTGGTGTTTTGCCTGCTTCCCTGGTGCTTAGTGTGCCTTTTTAGTTCCTTTATTGGATTTGCCATGTGGTTCCATGGTGATCCCCTGCTGGGAGATTCGGGTCTTGTCATTTCGTTGTGGAAACGGTATAGATTCTCCTATCTGGTGCGTTTTGTGTGTTTTTTTTTTTGGAGCTCTTTGAACCATGGATGATATATGGTAACGAACAATGGCGGTTCTAGGCCTCTAGTGTACTATGTATTTCTGTTGTGAGATGGAATTCCGCTGGGATTTCTAAGGAAGCAATACCCCCCCCCCCCCCCCCCCCCCCATGTCGAATGAAAGGTGGAGTGTTATCAGTCGCATTTGGGGGACTTAGTAAAAAGAGAAAACATGCCGTAATAATATCAATTAAAATTTCCTTAGATTATTTATTGCATTCTTACCATTTCTTGTACAGTTGCACTAGCTATGCAGTTTTGCTTTTGCGTTTCTGATAAGTTGTCATGGCCAATTGACCATGCAATTGATGAAGTTAGGGTGAATCTTACTTTGCTGGGGTTGCTAGTTCCTACTAATGTGTTCTTAGCTCATGTCAGTTAACTTCAAGTACTCATAACTTGTTCAATTGGCAAACTTAAGCAGATACGAGGAAAAAAAACTATATCAAATATGCTATAGTTGTTAGCAGATCTTCATTTTATTTTCCTATTCGAATCACGGATTGGATGGCCTGTGGGGCTGTGACCTGTTAATCAGAGCAAATTTGTTTTTGCAATTTTCTGATACTTTGGTTGCATGATGCAGCTTGAAGTATGATTCTGAGGATCTGAGTAAAGAAGCTGGTAGGATCAATTGGCTCTCGTGATGGACAAAATACAATCTGATTGCCCTTATCCTGGATGTTTCTTCTGTGTTATGAAGGAGACAAACCCTAGCAAACGAAGAGCCAGTGTGCTGAAATTCTTTAGAGAACTTCCTTCTCAAGATGACGATGGCCAAGTTCTCCCTATTAGTGGTCTTTGGAACACTGCAATGGCACACCCAAATGACCCTGAATTCATTAATTTGGGGATATTTGAATGCATGACAGCTCTAATATGGAAGGGGTTGAAAAACAGGCGCTGGCTTTCACATGATCAGAATATTTACATCCCATATTATGCAGCACACATTATTGGATCCTACACGATGAATATGGAGGAGTTTGCAGAACGTGCTGTTCGTGCCGGAGTAATACCTCCATTAGTTGAACTCTTAAGAGGTAGGCTGACTTGGGTGGAGCAAAGAGTTGCCGTTAGAGCTTTGGGGCATTTGGCTACATATCCTAGTACATTCCCTGCTGTTGCTGATCATGGAGAAGTACTTGAACTCGCCATTCAACTTGCCTCAAGCTCTCTAGAAATTGTGTACTCTCACTTCTACCAATTCGTAGATCGGAGACTTGGCTACCATTGTGATCTTCTTACACGTGGCATGGGTGGTGTGGAAATGGAATCTCGTAAAGCTGAGGAATGGGCAAGCCAACTGCAGTGCTGGTCTTTGCAACTCATAAACTGCTTTGCATTTAAGCCTGAATTTCTCCATGATATTTGCAAGCCCGATTTTCTAGTTAAGTTACCTGGCATGTGGGGTGGACTTGTGAATGAGAACTCACCTGCTGGTGTTGGTTTGCTAAGAACAATCTGCCAGAGCAAGCTTGGCCGAGGTCATGTTTCTAATATTTCTGGTATCATTGAAGCTTTTTGCAACATTGCTCGTTCTTCGGATGACTGGCAATACATGGCTGTTGATTGTCTACTCTGGCTTGTTCAGGATCCTAATACATGTCATAAGGTAAGATATTCTGTTCACATTTTACGTGCTGCTTGAAGGGAAGCTTCAGCATGACCAAGAATTCTAATTTAGTGTCTTGTCTTAATAGCTTGCTATCTATTCCTAAATGCTAATCGAAATGGCTCATATTGTATTTCTTTTAAAATGGCCTTGGTTAAACTTTAAGACAGTGACAAGCATGTGCTGCTCCTTGGACCTGAAAACAAGAGAAGTCGTTAGACTTAAATGCAAATTGCATAATTTCTCATAAACTTTTGGACTAAAAGAGTTGAACCATTAGTATTTTGAGTTAGCAATATCTGATAATTATAAAATACTGATGGTAAGCTTCAGTTTCTGTATTAGGAAGTGTCGTGATGCATGCACTATCTATTTTAAGTCGTACAATTATGTTTACTGTTCAGCATTTCAAAAATTATTTGCTGAGAGCTATGTTAGCTGCTTTCTTTTTTCAAAGCTAGTTCTGAAAGGTTATTCTTCCTTTATCTTCAGTTATTGGCAAAAAAACATTTCTTTATTATGACTCTAGTCCAGTCTGAATGCAAGCTATGATTGTTTGTTAAGATTTGTTTTTGTAGCTTTAGTTACTTTCTCCCCCTGTGCACAGGTTATAGATAAAGTTGCCCCAACATTGATAGATTTGGCATATATTTCCACACTGGGTGATTATAAAAAGCTTGGTGACACTATTGTGACAGTCCTCCAAGAATTTATGCAAAAACATGGGAATTCACGGAATTTAATTAGTAGTCACACCAAAGAAGAAATTGACGAACTCTTGAGTTCCAAGCAGAAACTGAAATTAGAAAAGAATATGCCAAAGGAGGATCTTCATATAAAACAAGCTGCAGCATTGGTTGTAAAGTTGGAAGGCAATTCTCTGTTCTCTTCAAGCAATATTGCAGGAGCCGCAGCCAAGTACTCTGAAGCGCTCGCATTGTGTCCAATGAAGTCTAAGAAAGAAAGGGTGGTGCTTTATAGTAACCGAGCTCAGTGTTATCTTCTCCTGCAGCAGCCATTGGCTGCCATAAGTGATGCTACTCGTGCATTGTGCCTTCATAGTCCTTTGAATCGACATGCCAAAAGTTTGTGGAGAAGAGCTCAAGCATATGATATGCTTGGTTCAGCGAAAGAGAGCCTGTTGGATGCAATTCTCTTTATAAATGAATGCTCTCAGTCCAATGATCCTGATCTGTCCTTGAGGCAAAACAAGGTTCCTGATTATGCTGAGCGGTTGGTGAAGAAGCAGATGCGTGCTGCTTGGTTATTCAGGGAAGCAGCCCTGAAACATGGTGGTATCCATTGTGAGGGAGATGCTAGTGATGCCTTTGGTCCAGAGGCTGATGACTCTGAGTGGGAGACGGTGAGTGAAAGCGATGCTGAGAATGATGCAAGGGGAGAAGACGATGATGAAACTGAATGGAAGAATGATCGTCACCGGGAAGATGTGTACGAGAAAAGCTGAGAAACAGGTTCGAAAAATGTTTCCTGCTAGTAACTTTAGAATAAGAAGTGTAAGAAATTTTTAAACAATAAGAAAGCTTTTCCTGCCTAAATGCTTAATTTATATGTGCTGCACACATAAAATTCCTTAGTAATTTCTGTCTTGTTTACATGTTAACTTTCTCCTGACTTAAAAGGTGTTGTTAGTGTTTACTGAGATGCCTTCCTAACTTCCCTTCAGGCTTTGGTTGTCATCGGGAGCAGCAACAACACAAGCAGCCGCTGGCCTGCTGTACTGCCAAAGCAAAACTAGATGGGAGTCTGCTACTGAAAACTCGCAAGAAATGCAGCTTTGCAAAAGTGACAGTCTGGTGCCATGGATAGCAAGGCTAAAAAATATTCATTGCCCTCACCGTCTTCTTGGGTCTGTCTGAGTTGCTGTGATTGTTCGGAATGTTCGTGTTGGTCTCTTATTTCGTGTTGTATAATGTGCTTCACCAGTTTTTGCAACTCTCTGAATGAACAAAACGGTACTTCAGTTTTCTCTTAATATCGTAACGTGTGAAATTTTGTGAAGAGGCCACTGGAGCAGTGGAGCACTTGTTCCTTCCTGCTGTGGACTTCACCTTGAAGCGCTATTAACTGCATATTGTGTGAAGTTCTTTTCTTTTGGGTTCAATAAGGTGCAAGGGCCACTTCCATACATCATGTGAATTGCAATGGAATTTCCATTTCTTGGCACGGATGATTAAGGGCTGAGTGGAAGTTTCTAACTGAGATGTTCTTAATTTAGGCACCAAATTTGCAAGTTTTGTCGAGTTAATTTTCGAGTTCAGAAACCTAAGTGCCCTCGGCTTTGGAGCAGTTTATTCGTGATGCCTTTGCCCTACATGTGGTGCCGTGGATGAACCAGTATTAAGTGCTACGTCCTGATAAAACAGTAGCCTACCAGGTACCCGAAACATGCAATGTGCACGAACAAACACACGGACGGCAAAAATCATGATCCACAGACGTGAGAACATCACTCTCCGAACAAACTGTCGGTCGGTCACAGGATGCTGTTGGCCATCTGATGAGACCTTCTTTTTCACCTTTTAAAAATTAATTTTTGATTTTTTTTATAGTAACTAGCTTTTAAATGGAATATAATTTTAAGACATGATTTACAAGTTGATTATAGCACACAATATAGTGACTTCATTTATATCGGCCAAAACCACACCTGAATTTTTGTTATTTCGTATTCTCTCACGAATAACTCAAAAGTTATAAACCGCAGTTATAAACTAAATAAAAAAAGTACAGACTAACTCTGATCAACTCGGTTTCGGCTTCTGTCTTCTGGCTTATTTTTCACTATTCATAAGTTCGTCTTTTTCTGAACTTTTGGCTTTTTGTTGAGCTTTTTTGCCGGTTCTTTTTTTCCCCGTATTTGTTTGTATTATACGTAATGGGTTAACATATTTTTTTATTTTTAAATTTTTTTAAATTTAATTATGCTAAATAAGCCTCTGTCAGCTACAGTGCTTTTTTCAGTCAGCTACAGTGTTTTCAGCCATAAGCCACGAGCTTTTCAGCCGAACCGATCACCACCATATCATGTGAATGTACCCGAGCAAACCACGGACCTACATGCCGTATCACGGTAGGGGAGATCGCGTGGTTGAAAGGTTTGTTCCAATCAGAGATCAATAATTAAAAGCTTTGTGTGGAATGTAGTAATTTTTCTAGATATTTGTAGGAATTGAATTAAATTTTTTTTGCAAAATTTAGGTGTTTTAAACAAGAGATGGACGTATAGAGGATATCATCAGGGATGCTATGAAGATCTCACTTACATTAGCAAGGGATTATTACGAAGACACGCTTACCGTAGATGTCTAAGAGAAAATGGATATTGCAACTTAGAACCAGTCACACGATTACACCAAAATATGCCCCTCCTGCAAGAGAAAAATGTGTATTACAACAAAAGACAGGATTGGTGAATGAATAAATTTTGGTGGTCAATCGTTGAACTCAACCCAAGGGATGGGCTCTAGACACCAACAGCAAAATCTTTACTTCTCTCGTGTGTCTCGTTTATTGGATGTTTTAGAATTTTGCGGTCAAACTTACTAAAATTTGGATATTGATGTTAAAAATCATCAAGATTGCAAATGTGAAAACTACGTTACTAGATTTGTTATTCAAAGTACTTTATATATACTATAGTTTTCTTGATTTCTATAATACAAAGTTATATGAGATGGTCAAAGTCACATGTTAGAGACTGGAGATCCTAGGAAGATCAAGCCCCAAAAATAGTGGAATTGAGGAGATCGTATTTTAGTGAGTAATCAACAAATATTTGGTACCGGCATTTTTTTTTTGCAATTGACAACGAGTGCACGTGCTCCAATTTAAATGCATGGACGCTCCAAAAGTGGGATAGAAGACAACGACAAATACATAGTTTTCAAAAGGGGAAAACGAGAAAGTTTATTCACACGTAAGTTTCTTCTTCTCCGACGACGGTAAGTTGTACAGCGAAGATGTCTTACCCCTCCATGGTTCACTAGGTTCTGTTTGGACGAGTTTGGTTTCTCTTTGTTTGGCTTTGAAGTCAAGTTTCAAGAGAAACTATAAAATATAGGCTTCAAATTCGTAGTTTATTTTGGACTCAGCTTCAATTTTTTAGTTCATTTTTTGACTTCAAAGTTCACACGTTTTGCCAGAAAAAACATAATGAAGCTGAGCCTAGCCAAACAGAGCCTAAGCCCTATCCTTAGATTCTCAGGAGATAAGCATGATCAATGATGCACGGCAATGGCAAGGTGCCAATAGTGATGCCGACTATGGGTTGGTGGACAGGTGATGGGTGCGATAGGAGGGTGGCCTACGTGACAGGTGACAAGCAAGTTAGGTCTTCAGAGAGCGACATTGATAGCAAGCTCGACAATGACGGCAAGCCTTCCCTTCCACAAGAGGGTAGCAAGAATATGGGAGTTGTCACTTGTCACCGTGCCTATAGACACAACTACAGTGGGTAGTGATCACTGGGGTAGGGCTCTTTTTTTTTCATGGCTACACTTTGGTAGGCAGGCTGTAAAGAAGGAAAGCCCAAAAGCCCCATCAAGCCCACGAGCAGGCCCTTCCCTTCCCCTCAAGAGTCAAGACCCCCACCATTTCAGTACACCCATCGACGTGGTATCGGCGCCGTCCACCCCACCTCACCTCCGATCCCAACGCCGATCGCCTCTACACCCGAACCCTACCGGCCGCCATCTGCCCTCCCATGGCCGGCCAGTCCCGCGACCGCGCGGCCCGGGCCGCCCGCAAGAGCCGCGCCGCCAGGACGGGGCCGGCGGCCGCGGCCGCCTCCGATCCCGATCCGTCCGCGGCGGGTGCGGCAGCCTCCGAGGATGCGGCGCCGTGGGGCTGTGCCACGGCGGACGAGCTGGAGGAGCGCCTGCTCAAGAAGCTGGAGGACGCCTACGCGGCGGCGCTGGCCCGCCTCGCCGACCTCGGCTTCGCCGAGGACGCCGCGCTCCGCGCCGTCCTCCGTGCGGGCCACTGCTACGGAAGGCTCGACGACCCCGTCGCCAACATCGTCGCCAACGCGCGCGCCTTCCTCTCCGATCCCGACCTCGCCGGCGGGGCCGGCGGCTTCGCCGACCTCCGCCGCCTTGAGGAGTACTCCCTCGCGGGGCTCGTGTGCCTCCTCCAGAGCAGCCGCCCCACCCTCTCCCGCGCCGAGGCCATGTGGTGCCTCCTCTCCACCGACCTCCGCCTCGAGCAGGCCATATCCATGGGCGCCTCCCTCACCGACAAGCCCTCCCCCGCCACCGCCGCTGCAGAGAGTGACGAGCTTCCCCCTGGCGCCCCCGCCCCCGGACAGCGTGGCTACTGCCATTACCAAGCCACCACAGCCACTGCGACCCCGGACACCACCCTGTTTGACCCTGAAACCTTCATGCGACTAGCGATGAGCCAGAACCCTGCCACCGCGGCCGACGTGGTCTCCTGCATCAAGACCACATGGGCACGGTCCAGCGGTGCTGCCCCAGACGGGCAACCCAAGCAGTCCTTTACTAAGAAGCTTTCCACGGAGGAGCTCATCTAGTCTGTCGTGGTGGAGCTTGACTCCCTGAACATTGACAAGAAGGACCCACCTGATGTGAAACCTGACCCCAAGAACGAGATGGTGCGTGACTTCATTAAGCAGACGCGGGAGATGGAGGCGCTACTCAAGGAGCGCAAGGAGTGGGCGCAGCAGAAGGCAATACAGGCTGCTCGCAAGCTTGGCACTGATCTCACTGAGCTGCGCGTGCTGCGGATGGAGCATGATGAGAACCAGCGGCGCAAGAAGGAAAAACAGGCAATGGAGGATGAGACAATGAAGCGCCTCACTCATCTGGAGAATGAGCTGAAGAGGAAGAGTGGGCAGCTTGACCGGAGTAATGCAATGGTGCAGAAGCTGGAAATGGAGTATGCAGAGATACGTGCCGAGATGGAAGCTGCAAAGCTGAGTGCATCAGAGTCTGAGCGGCAATGCCAGATGCTGCTAAGGAAAGAGAAGAAGGATAGCAAAAGGCTTGATCTGTGGGAGCGCCAGAAAGTGAAGTTGCAGGAGGAGATTGCTGAATGCAAGACAAAGATTACACAGGCAGACAGGGAGCTTGCTGAGGTCAACAAGGCGATAAAAAATATGGAGGTAAGAACTTCACAGTTTATCATGACTGTTTGTTTAGGGTCATAAATCTTTATATGCTTCTGTCTTGTTATTTGCTGGGAAGTATACATAGGTCACAAGCTACCTACTAGGAGAGATTGCGGGGTTTAGATCAAATATAGTTGCAGTAGACAGCTAAACATTAGAGATTGTGGACAACTGGTCATCTTGGCAACAATATAATGGCAGTAAAGTAGTTATGACCCTGATGTGTTGTTGGGTCTCTTCAATTGGTGGTAATAGCCAGATTTGTTAAGAAGTCAAAAATTAAGACGTGAAAGTATCTCGTGTGTTCCATGGTTGTTTACTTGTTTCCACAAAGAAAATGGCTTACATATTAATCTGGTCCACATTTAACCATAAGATGACCAAACTTAAGGTTGTTACCGGGATCCCCAGGCACTTATTGATCTGCAGACTGATTGCTGTGCGAGGTCAGAGGTCCAAGATAAGTTTGGTTTGGCCAGTGTTAACCCAAGACTATTTTGTGTCTTATTTGTCAACCATTAAATTGTTGCTTCTTTATACGTTTGCAAGCTTTGCTGGCCCTGTTATTGGAATTGATTGAATTATAACTGAAGATATTGCACCATCTATTGTTATTGACAGTGGTACCACTTAAATGAGCTTTTTTTTTATCAAATTGGAAATATGGTACTGCAGTGAGAATGTTTGCTATTTGGCTGCTAGTGCCCTGTCAAAATTAAAAGAATCACTGTTACCAGTTATTGTTTTATAATCAAAGGTTAGAATATTCTCTTCAAATTCTTTTAGAGAAGCTGTAGACAGTTCAATACAACGACCTTTGTTTCCAGAAAGACAATAATGTGGTTACTGGTTAGTGGTTACTGATCCTACCTTTGTCCTTTGCTGCCCAGTATGTGCAGGTTTGCCTTAATTTATAATAAAATAGGATTTATTTCACACCTCTATTTCTATTTCCTTTTTCTCTTAACAGTTCATGTTTCATGGTAATTTGACGCACTGTTGCAAACCTATCTCCTTAATTTCTGATCACCAATGTCTATTAGAGGTTTGTATAGATTAAATTATTGGTATTGCCTAGTTATTGAGTTGTTGTGTCTAAGAAATCCCTATTGGGGATTTCAGACAGGTTGTTCTTGTTTTCTGGATTTATAATACAACTGGTTAAATACTTTGTACTCTACACAAATACTTGCATATTCATACTATAACTTCATTCCCTAAAAGTAAAATTAAACGGCTTTTATTAGCTAAAACTGTTCCATGTATCCACTGATCTGAACATTTAGCTCATTGCCATCTGCATACAATACTATTACGCGTGATAGTTTTTTTATTCATCACTTGCTTCTTTTAAAAGTCCCCATTCATAATTTCTTGATTTACCAAAATATCTTGAAGATTTTTTAATGCATGTTTTGTGTGACCATGTCAAGATATAGAGAGTAGAATAATATGTTGCTTGGCTATAAGCACAACCAAGTATGTAAGGGACAGTGACAGCATACTCTTTTTTTGTCGTCAGTTCTTTTTATTGCCTTGAAACAATGCATCAATTTTTCCAGCAGTCATATAAAGCACATAATTGTATGCCTGTGCGTCGGTTGTTTCTTCTTTTCCGTTCTATTTTTATGCATGCTTCATTTTGTGATTTTATAGTTCAGAGTACTAGCATTGAGATATTCAGGATGGTATGAGAAGCGCTGACTGCTGTGTTAACACATAAGGTATTCAGATTTGATATGGATTATCTTGGTTTAACATTATGCTGGCTCAATTGTTTTACAGGTTATGGTACTGAGAGCAGCTCTAGGATTGCTCTATTCATTTCATTGCTTTGACTAAATGACAGCGAGAGCTATAACTGTCCTAACAGATTGATTTTGTTAACATGTGTATGGTTTGCAGTATAAAATACGAGCAGACGCAAAAGCCACAGAAGAAAACTTGGCACTTGCGGAACTGGAACATGGGAAGCGGGAATATGCCAAAGCTAATGCTGATCGCCGACTTGAAGAAATTCGTCAGAAGACAGCCGTCGAGGCCCGGCGCTACAAAGATGACCTCCGGAGGCTTCAGGATGAATTAGCCCGTGTGCAGAAGTCAGTGGGCGCAAACCAGCCAACGGTTCCATCAAACCAGCCTCCTGGTACGACTGATCGGAACACAGGGCGGTCACCAAAGCAGCCCAACCAGAGGCCACCACCCACATCCAACAGGCTGCAAGAGCCGACCCAGAAGACAAGCCGCCGCAGAGACTGTGTGATCTGCAAGAGGGAGGAGGCGTGCGTGATCTTGCTTGAGTGCGCTCATCAGGTCCTGTGCGTCGGCTGCAACAAGCGGCACGAAGAGAAAGGCGTGGCTTGCTGCCCCAGCTGCAACGCTAAGGTCGAAGAGAGGATCAGGGTTTTTGGTGCTACCTCCAACTGAGGCACTTGGCGGTGATGCTGCTGTGCCTTGGTTTTACTTGGGGTGAAGCAGACTTGTGGTTGCCTTTTATTTTTACCTCCATTACTGTGAAGAAGAAAGTGTTATAGGTCTCCACCTGAGCAGCTTTACCTTGCTTCAGCTGTTCATGGGTATATGCTATGCTGAATGACACCTCCTTTGGGATATATGACCATTTTCAAACCCTTTTTTTGGATAGAAATACCGAATAGGAAATCTTTTGGGATATATGCGTACAATCAAACCTTTCTTTTATATGTGTATGCTCTGTCCTTTCTTTGCGCAATGACCTTGTTTATCTTGGAGTTACGAAAACTTCTGGGACGTAGACTGCTCGTGCAGCCTGTTTGCCGGAAGCAAAATGTTTGGGGAGTGGGATCTCCTTACGACGATTGGGTTGTGATCCACGTCATCAGTCGATCATGATCCAACGGTTTACATGGTAGTCTCCCACTCTCCCTTTGGGGCTGGTCTACACACCATGTTTGTTTGGAACACACGAATTTCAAAGAATTTTTTCTACAAAATTCTTTTGTACCAAACATGGTCTGAAGTTATATGCTTGTTTGCATAGCAGTTTTTTCTTGATTGATTAAAAGAAACAACTTGTTTAATGAAAACGAAGGTAAGGGTAGGAAGTGGAACTAGTTAACTAAGTTTGAGTAGGAAGCAGAACTAGAATTACCTGGGCCATTACTTGCTCAAAAATGTGTGAACTTTTACATGGCCACGTCTTAGTACCCAATCTGAAGAGCTTGAAGTTCAGATACATTTTGATTTTTGAACTTTTATGAGATATTGAATTAAAAATTAAGAAAAATAAGAAAAAACGTTATATCGTTACGGACAATACAAAAGAACAATGAAAAAAGAAAAATAAAAAAGTTAAAATAAATTAAAATTAGAAGTTAATATATCTAAGTAGATTCTAATTTAAATAAACTGAAAACTGAAAAGTCAGAAATAGAAATCCTCTAGAGTAGGCCTAAGGCGGCATGTTGTAGGCTGTGGATGATTAGGTGTAGGCTCGTACGTTGGGTGTCAGTGACAGAGTAGCCTTCTTTTGCAAGCTCTCCGCTTAGGATTTGCTAGTCTAGGGGTTAAGAAGTGGTAAGTAGTCAATTTACAAAGTAAGCGTAGAATCTTTAGATATCAAGGCTGCGATCAAAAGGGCTGATGAACAGTGCTGGAGGCTTATTTGGCACTATTCATAAGTTTCGTCTTTTTCTGAAATTTTGGCTTTTTGTTGAGCTTTTTTGCCAGTTCTTTTTTTTCCCGTATTTGTTTGTATTAGCATATTTTTACGTTTTCTATTTCTTTATAAGCTAATACTTGCACTAGCATATTTTTTTGCTTGCGGCATCATTTCTTGATTGGTATGCTTTGACTCGTTACAAAAATTTTGTAAAATGCCAAAGCTCTTTTATAGAGTGTTATTGATGGTTTTTGGCTGAAAATAAATAGTAGTGTCTGAAAAAAATAGTTGTTAAAAGGAGAAGATGAGTGATGTAAAAAGTGAGGAAGAGATGTGTGCGTATGACACGAGCGAGAGAAGTGGTATCGGGCGATGCACCCGTAACCTCCTGTCCTATTCTCGAAACGGAACGGTAGTGAGAAAAACGAATAAGCTATTTAAAAAAACCCAAGTATTGATATTATTTTATAATTTTTCCAAGTAAAAGCTATAAGTAAAAACTACCAAAAACAGGGCTTTTTATGGCTCAGACTCGAATGGAACGTCGGAATTCAATTAAAGGAATTTCGTGGCAATTTACGAGAAGCACTGAAATTCCTTCTTTAGCCCCGGCCCGGTATGCCCTGCCTTGCATTCGAAACTTCGGCCCGGCCCACTAAAGGCAGCCCATTCTACAAAGTTCAAATCAGTCGACGAGATCACGAGGGCAAAGGAACAGGGAGAGGCCAAAGGGCCAAACACACGCAACCCCTCGTCGTCTCGTTGCTCTGACGTCACCATCGCCGCCTCTGCTCGCCGCCGATCCATGGAGCCCACGGAGTCGCCGCGCGGCACAAAGCGCCCGCTTCCCGCCTCTACCGCCGGCGACGAAGACGACGACGGCGCCGGCCGCGCCGCTCCCGGGTGAGCCAACCTGACCCCCTCCCTCCCTCCCGCGCGGGCCCTTTCCCTTTCGTCCCCAACTCGTCGGGTCCTCGGGTAGGGTTTCGCTTTCCGCTGCGCCTGATGGTTTTTCTCTGCAGGGAGCGCAAGCCGCGGTTCCCCAAGGGGAAGAAGGCCAAAAACCGTGACCCCGGTGCCGCTGACGCCGGCGGCAGCGGGGAGGGAGGCGCGGCCGCCGAGGACATCGACAGGTTGATGAACCCCGAGCTGGCGGCTGTGCGGCGCGCGCGGCGCCGACACCGCAGGGAAGGGGAGGACACGCAGGGCGCCGCCGCCGACGTCAGGGGCTTCGAAGTGCGCTACGAGGTATGCCGTGCTGCTCTTGAGTGGAGTTGCTTTAGGTTTCGTTATGTTCGGTGGATTGGAAGTTAGATTCTTATGAAGGTGATTGTATTGTAGCTTTGTAGGTGCACGCATTTCAGTTTAATCTAGTATGTAAAATCATGAATGAGAGATTAGAAGATGTGATATTGCCATATGGGCAGCGCAACTGCATAGATGATGTGATAGGAGTTTCTAGGTGATATTAGAGCTAGTTTATTGCTATGCTATATTGTCTTGGCGTCCTTCTGTGCAGTATTTCTATTGCTTCTAGATGCAATTCATTTTTTTGGGGGTAAGGTTGCAAGTTTGCACCAAATTAAAGTAGCTTCTAGAGTGAATTTTGTAACCTGCCGACTTGGGGAAATGTCCAGTAATATAGAACAGTTTATTATCTTTTTTTAAGGGCTTGCAGGAGAACTGCAGTCCAAGCGCATTAAGATCAAAACTTCAAAGATTTTTACTGTTGTGTTAGCCCTGGTCCAGTTAAGCAACCAGTGAAAAGAGAGAAACTGGAGTAAGCACCTAGTTAGGGCATAACAAGCAGGAGGGGCATAGGATAAAGTAGTGGTGGCATAGACCAGGCCTCTATGCACTATGCACCCCTAAATGACTACATGAATGGTTTAGTATGTATGATTAGACTTGGTTCACTTTACTATTGGCTTGCATTCCTTTAGTCCACATTGAAGTCACGAACGTGAGCCTTTGTTTAAGGGGTTAGTTTATTTTGTGATGCATGTTCCTCACTTCTATCATACCTTAAAAGTTCAAAGTTCTGTGCAGGGATGGATGCAGCGTTTTACCTAGTTTTCTGTGGAGGGATGGATGCAGTGTTTTACCTAGTTTTGCATCACAACTGAACTTGATTATTTTGCCATCATTTTCACCTTACGACTGAAATATTATTTAGCTGTTGCCTATCCTTTTTGGACATCCTAAAAAAGTAAGTGATCCTTGATTACCTATTACCATCTTTAAGGGGTTTAGTATGTATGATTAGACTAAAAAAGGGGTTTACCTATTACCTACTACATGAATGGTTTAGTATGTATGATTAGACTTGGTTCACTTTACTATTGGCTTGGCATTCCTTTAGTCCGCATTGAAGTCACGAACGTGAGCCTTTGTTTAAGGGGTTAGTTTATTTTTGTGATGCATATTCCTCACTTCTATCATACCTTAAAAGTCTGTGGAGGGATGGATGCAGTGTTTTACCTAGTTCTGTGGAGGGATGGATGCAGCGTTTTACCTAGTTTTCTGTGGAGGGATGGATGCAGGGCTCCGGAAGCCGAGGCTCTGGCACGAGTGCGACATCCCCTACGCTAGATCCCGAAAGGGAAGACTTCCATCGATTGATGACACTGGTTTTAGAAGCAGGTGCGCACGAAGGAAGCGATGAGCACTACTACGCTTCGCAGCTTTTCATGAATCCCCAATGCCGCCACAGCTTCTCCTCCATGCACATGAATGAGGGTCGCCTCAGCTGGATCAAGCGTACTTGGGAACGACTTCGAGATAAGATGTGAGGAGTACGGACGACCGTGTCGCGCTTTGTCGGTCGAGTGTTTAGTTATATTATTGAGCGTTGTCCTTGCAGAACATTTATGTGCATGTACCTATGCGTTTATTGAACATGTGACAATCCCCTAGTTTATTGAACTTCTGCTACCTTATTGATCTCTGTCTGCTTTACTGAAATGTGATATGTCTGAACTGTGATGTTGTTTATGCTGTCTGCTGCCGTGAGCTTCTGCTGCCTATGCTTCTGCTGCAGTGAGCTGTGCTGCCGAAATGCTAGTGCTACTGCCGTGAGCTGCTGCTGCCGCGAGCTGCTGCCGCCGTGAGCTTCTGCCGCCGTGAGCTGGTGCTGCCGTGAGCTGCTGCTGCCGTGTGCTGCTGCTGGCGAGGGCTTCTGCTGCCATGTGCTGCTGCTGCCGAGAGCTTCTGCTGTCGTGTGCTGCTGCTGCCGTGTGCTGCTGCCGCCGAGAGCTTCTGCTGCCGTGTGCTGCTGCTGACGTTTGCTGCTTCTGCCGTGTGCATGTGCTTGTTTTTGTGATGCTTCTGCTGCCGAAATGCATTCTCATGGCTACGCTTCTAACCAAACTACTGGTTTTCGTGTGTGTGCAGTGATGGCAGACGACGGCAGGGGTTTCCCCGTGATGCTACTAGCGGGTGCCATGTACTACGACGACGATACGGGCGATGACGAAGACGCCGGTCAGGTCCCAAGAATGCCTGGAATTACTGGTTTGCAATGGGTATCGGCACAACTAGCGGACAACCGGCGATGCCTCGACATGTTCAGGATGCGGCCAAATGTTTTCGAGGCGTTGCATGATAGGCTTGTTGCAAATTACGGTATGCGGTCAGGTCGTGAAATGTGCTCCAAGGAAGCACTAGGATTGTTTTTGTGGACTTACGGAGCCCCCCAATCGCAGCGGCAAGCTACGAACCGATTCGAGCACTCTGCGGGAACTATCTCCAAGAGGTTCCATGATGTCCTTGCAAGTGTGTTGTCATTAGCGGCTGAGATAATCGCACCTTTAGATCCGACGTACCAGGCGGAGCACCCCAGGCTACAACAGCCAAGATTTTCGCACTTCCACAACTGCATAGGAGCTATTGATGGCACTTACATCGAAGTCATTGTTTCTAACGACGAGAGGGCACGGCATTACAACAAGAAAGGCTTCACTAGTCAGAATGTTCTCGCCATTTGCGACTTCGACTGTCGCTTCACGTTTGTGTGTGCTGGGTGGCCGGGGTCGGTGCACGACGCTCGGATCCTACAGCAAACAATGAAGAAGTACGGTGACCGCTTCTCACATCCCCTGCAAGGTTTTATGCCAGTTTTACATCCGAGTAATGCATGCTTTGTGACTCATATACTAACCCATATTTTTGGTTGCAGACAAATACTACCTTGTCGACTCTGGTTATCCTAACCGGTTGGGTTACCTAGCTCCATACCGCAACACGCGGTACCATTTATCCTAGTTCGACAATGGTAGCGATCCGCGGGGGATGCACGAGGTTTTTAACCACCGTCACTCGCAGTTGCGCAACACCGTCGAGCGTGCGTTCGGCATGTGCAAGGGCAAATGGCGCATTCTGCACAATGTTCTGAATTACAAGGATCGCGGGCAATGCAAAATCATCACAGCTTGCATGGTGTTACACACCTTTATCATCGACGCCGAGTCTGGCGCGGGGGCTGCCGCCAACATGGCAGCGCCCGCATACCACCCGTCCGAGCTGCCTGATGCTGCGAACATTGACCTCATGACCATCACACGTGACTTCATAGCATCGTCCCTCGTGGTTTAGAGCTACATATCCCTTGTATGTTTCATGCAGTTGTTCGTTTGGTTGTCGTGTCGTACCAAATTATTGCGTAAGGCGTTTCGCCCAAAGTAATGTTGTCATTTCTATGGGGAACGTCATTACTACTTGCAAAATGTTGCGTTCTGAAGTCTCAGCTTATTTGAGCATAGTTACATCATTTCAGCTGCTACAGTACTTTCCTTCAGCTGCTACAGCAACTTCTTCAGCCGCTACAGTGATTTTTTCATCCACTACAGTGTTTTAAGTCATAAGCCTTCAGCTTTCAGCCCAACCGATCACCCCCTAAACGTAGGGGTGGGCACTTTAAACCCAAGAACCGAACACCGAACCGAACCCGGATAGACCGAATTGTCGGCCTACTCGGGTTTCGGGGTTCGGGTTCGGTCAATATTTTGATTTAGTTCGGTCTTCGGGTTCGGGTTCGGTCTTTGGCCTACAAAACCCGAATAGACCAAATAACCCGAATTATTTGATATGCCTCTTGTCTCTTGAATTCATGAACTTAATATGTTATGTATATACTTATTTGATATCTCTATCATCTATTTACTGGCTGGCTACTCATTGCTTTATGCATGAATATTATTTGTTTTGTTTAGCTCATTACAATTTACAAAGATTTTGAGGGGTGATAAGGGTCCCCATCTTATTTCGGTCAATTCGGTGGACCGAATAGACCGAACAAAAAATTCGATCTATTTAGGTTCGGTTCTTGTTTTTTTCCTGAGAAATTTGGTTCTCATTTTTTAGAACCCGAATTTTTCAAAGACTGAATAGACCGAACCGAATAGACCGAAAAGACCGAATGCCCAGCCCTACCTAAACGAGAGGAGCCTAGGGGTTGAGAAGTGGTAAGTAGTCAATTTACAAAGTTAACGTAGAATCTTTAGATATCAAGCTGAGCGTTTTCTATTTCTTTATAAGCAAATACTTGTACTAGCATATATATTTTTTTTTGCTTGCGGCATCATTTGAGAATATTTTTTTTGCTTGCGCCAACGCTTGATTGGTATGCTTTGACTCGTGACAAAAATTTTGTAAAATGTCAAAGCTCTTTTATAGGGTATTTTTGTTGCTTTTTATTGATGTATTTTATCTGAAAAATAAATAGTAATATCTGAAAAATAGCTTTTAGAATGAGCAGATGAGTGATACAAAAAATGAGGAAGAGATATGTGCACGTGACGGGAGCGAGAAGAGTGGTATGAGGGTGATGCACCCGTAACCTCCGTCTTATCCTCGGAACGGAACGGTTGTGAGAAGAGCGAATAAGCTATTTTAAAAACCAAGTATTTATATTATTTTAGTGATTTTTCTAAATAAAAATCATAAGTAGAAACCAACAAAAACAGGATCTTGGCTCAGACTCGAATGGAACGTCGGAATTCAATTAAAGGCATTTCGTGGCAATTTACGACAGGTACTGAAATTCCTTCTTTAGCACCGGCCGGTATGCCCTGCCTTGCGTTCGAAACTTCGGCCCGGCTCACTAAAGGCGGCCCATTCTACACAGTTCAAATCAGCCGACGAGATCACGACTCACGAGGGCAAAGGAACAGAGAGAGCCCAAAGGCCCCAAACACGCGCACCCCCTCGTCGTCTCGTTGCTCTGACGTCACCAACGCCGCCTCTGCCCGCCGCCGATCCATGGAGCCTACGGAGTCGCCGCGCGGCACAAAGCGCCCGCTCCCCGCGTCCACCGCCGGCGACGAAGACGACGACGGCGCCGGACGCGCCGCTCCCGGGTGAGCCAACCTGACCCCCTCCCTCCCGCGCGGGCCCTTTCCCTTTCGTCCCCAACTCGTCGGGTCCTCGGGTTAGGGTTTCGCTTTCCGCTGCGCCTGATGGTTTTTCTCCGCAGGGAGCGCAAGCCGCGGTTCCCCAAGGGGAAGAAGGCCAAAAACCGCGACCCCGGTGCCGCTGACGCTGACGCCGGCGGCAGCGGGGAGGGAGGCGCGGCCGCCGAGGACATCGACAGCTTGATGAACCCCGAGCTGGCGGCTGTGCGGCGCGCGCGGCGCCGACACCGCAGGGAAGCGGAGGACACGCAGGGCGCCGCCGCCGACGTCAGGGGCTTCGAAGTGCGCTACGAGGTATGCCGTGCTGCTCTTTAGTGGAGTTGCTTCAGGGTTCGTTATGTTCGGTGGATTGGAAGTTAGATTCTTATGAAGGTGATTGTATTGTAGCTTTGTAGGTGCACGCATTTCAGTTTAATCTAGTATGTAAAATCATGAATGAGAGATTAGAAGATGTGATATTGCCATATGGGCAGCGCAACTGCATAGATGATGTGATAGGAGTTTCTAGGCGATATTAGAGCTAGTTTATTGCTATGCTATATTGTCTTGGCGTCCTTCTGTGCAGTATTTCTATTGCTTCTAGATGCAATTCATTTTTTTGGGGGTAAGGTTGCAAGTTTGCACCAAATTAAAGTAGCTTCTAGAGTGAATTTTGTAACCTGCTGACTTGGGGAAATGTCGAGTAATATAGAACAGTTTATTATCTTTTTTTAAGGGCCTGCAGGAGAACTGCAGTCCAAGCGCATTAAGATCAAAACTTCAAAGATTTTTACAGTTGTGTTAGCCCTGGTCCAGTTAAGCAACCAGTGAAAAGAGAGAAACTGGAGTAAGCACCTAGTTAGGGCATAACGAGCAGGAGGGGCATAGGATAAAGAAGTAGTGGCATAGACCAGGCCTCTATGCACTATGCACCCCTAAATGACTACATGAATGGTTTAGTATGTATGATTAGACTTGGTTCACTTTACTATTGGCTTGGCATTCCTTTAGTCCACATTGAAGTCACGAACGTGAGCCTTTGTTTAAGGGGTTAGTTTATTTTGTGATGCATGTTCCTCACTTCTATCATACCTTAAAAGTTCAAAGTTCTGTGCAGGGATGGATGCAGCGTTTTACCTAGTTTTCTGTGGAGGGATGGATGCAGTGTTTTACCTAGTTTTGCATCACAACTGAACTTGATTATTTTGCCATCATTTTCACCTTACGACTGAAATATTATTTAGCTGTTTCCTATCCTTTTTGGACATCCTAAAAAAGTAAGTGATCCTTGATTACCTATTACCATCTTACTCACCTGTGTTTTTTTTTCCTTTTTCATATTTTAAGTAATAACACACTCCTTCTCTCCTGCATTTTCCCCCTGATTATCATTGGCAGCATATGAATATTGGGCATAACTAGACTTTGATGTTCAACAGGATGGTGCTATCTTTGTTGATGATGGTATTCGGATAGAACCTTTTAACTTGGAGCAAGAGAGGGAATAAGGATATTTTGATGAAAATGGGAATTTTGTGGAATATGCAAGAGGCAATGAAATTAAGGTGCTGCCAGTTTAATGCTTATCCATCTTTTATGAGAAGTTAATTTGGTGACACAAGCACCTGCTTGTTGTAGGATGCCTGGTTGGATAGTGTTGAAGTTGACACAAAGTATGCTGAAAAGGTTCAAAAGAAAAAAGACGAAGAAGAGGAGTTCCAGGATCTTTCTTCTGATGATATTGGAAAGATAAAAAGAAGGATAGCAAACATGCTTGAACCAGGTGAAACGGTATGTTTGGTTGCAGCATCTGCATAGTTTTAAGCCACCCTAGTTTGCCATTCAAATTATGCAAGTTATGACAGCTAATGAAATCAAATGTTTACTTCTTTTTAAGTGACTGAATGATTGTAACAGGCTCTAAGAAGTAATAATTGTTAAGTTCACTATACTTGTGCTTAGGTAGTGAATAGTACTGTATCATGAATTCATGACAATTGACAAACATGCACTTTTGTTATGATTTTGAACGCTGGCATTTTGCCATTAAATTCTTCTCTTGTATTTCCATGGGATATCAGCATGTTTTGCGTACAATCCTGTAGTAGCACTTCTTAATTGACCTCCCAAAAAGGCAACATGACTAGAGAAATGATTTAGTGACTTTAACTGTAGGTATCTGTTGCTTAAAACCTCACAGCCGATATAATGTTTGTATGTATATATATCTTTGCTGCAGATGATACAACTGCATACTCAATTCAAATTGCACTAAATGCCCATAAGATGAAATAGCCGAGCCGATACAATAGGCGGGTGAAGTGAGCAAGACCAAGACGGGCCAGATGTGAAGTTGTGTGTTACTTATCATATTGAATGAGAATGAGGACAATCACACGCTTGATCTTGGTGTGCTTGTGTGCTGCATGTTTCTTCTCTTCATTTTCAAAAACAGATTTGTACCCAAAAAAATCCCCATGAACTGTGGCTTTTGTCGCTTAACAATACTTAAGCATATGATCTTGTTATTCATATTGCAGGCAAATTATTCTTGGAAAACTTAAGAAAGTCTCGGGTAATCTATAACCATGGAGTACTGCTTCGCCTACTTGACTTAGGACACCTACTATTAATGAGACTTTTTTTCTGGTTACAACCTTATCTGCTATGTCACATCATTGTTGGATCTCCAAAGATCTAAAGTAGAGAAATTGAATAAACCAAAATTTGTCATGAGATGGACATAATCATGTGAAGACCTTTATCTGTTAATAATTTTCAGGTTGTGAATGCACGCTAAATCTTCTCTTGAATGAATTTTTGGCAGATAATACAAGCTTTGAAAAAATTGAAGAGTACATCCACTGATAAACGTGGAAAGATGACCGAGGGGACCAAGCGTATGTTTGATGAGCTGACAGAAGCTGCCATGAAGCTAATGGAGAACGGCGAGTACAGTATGTGTTTCTTTCCTGTTTAAACTCTCCATTAGTTTTTCGGCCTTCCATAGTTCCATTAATCATTTTAGTCTGCCAATATGTTTTAGCCTTAATGTGATTTGCACCCTGATTCATTTCTTTTATGTTTTCTTGTAGATGTTTATTCAGATGACCGGGAGACTTTTGAACGCGAGGCTGGTTAGTTTTTGTCCCTTATCACCAGCTTATTCCAATTTTCCTTCTGTGATCACCATGTTTCATTTCTGATTACTACTAGTTATCCATTTCTTATATTGAAGTAGGTTGGTAGTTATCCTGTACTTTTGTCAATGTGTATGAAAAATGTATTGGATTCATCTTACTAGTAAAAAAGAATATATTAGACTACTTTGACATCTGAACAATAGGTGAGATGATTGTCATATGAAATGTGCATGCAAAATGCATTTTCCTGATATCAGCTTTCAATTCTTTGACGTTATTTGACTTAAGAGCGTATGCAATACATACGTGCTGCATTAATGAGGTCATCTCCATTTTTCAATGGAAACAGATCATCTGCAGTGCAGTTACCTTCGCAATGTTGATTTAGGGACAACGGACGCCTCTTAGGGGTCACAATGCATGCCCATTAGTGATGCAATGCAGAGGATCCATTTCCCATTTGAATTAAAGTTTTTTTATCTGGTTCATGTTATCATGTATCCTTGAGCTGGCACCACTATCCATATGACCTAGTCTTGATTTAACTCTACTAATCAAGCTAACAGGATAGTTCAATATACAGGCAAACATACCATCCTCCCCCTTCAAGAGATGCACAATAAAGGAAACAAGAAACTATCCAGTTACAGAAGGGGGTGATTGAAATTTGAAAACAAAAAAGGCATCATCTAGAGCTTGTGGATCTAAAAACAATGCAGTTATTTACCAGTTTCATGAATACTGTCTTGCAGCTGTATGCACACTTTGTTTATTTTAGTGCTTATATAAATTATTGCTAGAAATTGTCTCGGCAGGGATTGCACCTAATTATGTGTTTCCATTGTTTGCTTTTGCAGAGGGGTATGAACGTCTGGCTTGTGCTCGACTTGGTGTGCCAGAAGTTGAAGATATCTTTGTAGACACTGCAGAAGATAACCAAACTACTTCATCATTGCTGGAGATGGACTCTGGTCCTTCAGCTGCCAATACCTCTACAACTACTGCTACATCTAATGATGATGGCAGTAACTTTGACATGTTTGGTGATAATGATGACATCTCTGATGTTAATCGTGATTCTGATGCCAAAACTGTTAACTCAGGTTCCAATCCTGAGCCAGCACCTCAAAATGCTTCTGGGACCTCAGTTGCAGAGAGTATGTTCTCATCTCTCACTGATTTCTATTTATGCTAAACAATCACATGCTTCCCCCCTTTCTTATTTTTAACGACTGTTTCTGTATTGACAATTCTTTTCTATCATTTCTTGCTGAAGTTGATAATGGAAGTGTGGACTCAGATTATGTCTTTGATTTAACCTCAGGGTAGGTTACAGGTTTTACTTTATGTTGCCTCGGTTGTCACATTCTCTTTGATTATGTTAGTTTCAGGTTTTCTTTACTATCAACATTATGTTATAATTATGCAGCCAACTGACGTACTGTTAGACTCATTAGTTTGCATTGATTATATTTCCTTTTTCTTTTCCATGCAGTTACTACTATAGCAGCAGCACAGGATATTACTATGATCTTACGTCTGGGTGTTATTGCTCTGCATCTACAGGAACCTGGTATTTTTTTTCATTCATCTTTCATTCACATTCATAGCAGTCATTGTTTTCTGTTTGGACCAATCGCTTTCTGCTGGATGCAACTACACTTTGGCTGCACGTAGTATCATTCCCTTTTGTTTGGTACATTAGTGGCAACTGTATGCACTGCTGAGAGGTATTCAATGCTTCTGAGAAATTGTGCTGTCATGAACCGGGGTTCATGCGGGATAAACACCACCAATAGATGGCCGGATGGCGTCGGCGTAGAACGAGAGGGAGAGAGACTAGAGATTAAGACGGGGAAGACTATGATAATTCTCCGATTGATTACAATAGCATGCGGTAGCCCTCTTATATAGACGGCTCCCCCTAACAGATAGAATATAATCCCAATTATAACTCTAACAGATATAGTAACTAATATCATATCTCTAACTATATCTCTAATACAAGGAAACCAATCTCTAACTCAAATAGAAACCAATCTCTAATTCCTAATAATAATCCGACTGGGCCCAAGGCCCACCTCTATGAAATTACACCCCTCTCGGACATGCAGCTCGTCCTCGAGCTGCTAGACGGCGGCCAATGGAAGACCTTCGACGCCGATGTAGAAGACGAACGGTGGCGGAGTGCTGCAGCGGATGGAGACGACCAACCAGATCCAAGTGGAACGAGGCTAGTCGAAGTGTGGTGTCTTCAGTTATATAATGCCTGCAAAATATATTTTTTTCTGATTTTTTTTCATTTTTTTTCATTTTTGATTTTTTTTGCGCCTTAACTTAACCAATCGGTCGGTTAAACCGACCGAGATGCACAGCTGCATTCGGTCGAGGGTGGCGACAGCAGCGGTTTCGGAGGCGACGGCGGCGAAGAGTGGCGGCCGGTGTAGATCGGCGGCGACGGCGGCTCCGGCGAGGCAGCGGCCTGGAGTTCGACGGCGAACAGCGGCCTGCAGAGCGGCTGCGGCGGCGGCTGCGACACGGCGGAGGCGGATCGGCCGGAGGCGGCTACGACACGGGCGGCGGCGGCTCGCATGGATCCGGGCGGCGACGACGGCACATGCAGAGACGGTCTAGGCGGCGGCGGATCTGGCGAAGAGTCCGGCGTCGGGAAGATCCCGAACGGGGAGACCCCGATGTGATCCAGTGCAGACGGCGTCGGCTTGGACGGCCGCGGCGAGGACGGCCTGGTCCTCCACCCGCTCGGGAGCGAGGCAGGCGTGGAGCACCGCGACTTCGTCCTGCTTGATGGCGGCGAGCGGGAGGACGGCTGGGCCGGCCGCGATGAGCGCGTTCTGGGAGGCGGCTCGGTTGGGGTCGTACCAGGCGGCGGCGGCTGCGATGCGGCTGGAAGTGCCCCGGACGACGGCGGCCCAGGCGGCGGCGGCGCATGGTGCGGATGGCGAACTTGCGACCGAGAGCGGCGACGGTTAACAACGGCGGCCGGCGGGGCAGCAGCTGACGGAGTGACGGCCTACGGGGCGGCGACCGACGGATGACGGCCGGCAGAGCGATGGCTGGCCACGCTCGAGCAGATCCAGGGAGACGACGGTGATGGCCTGGCGACGGCAAAGGCAGCAGCCGGTCGGCGCTAGATGGCTGCTGCGGAAGGGCCGATTTACCTGGCCTGGCAGCGGCAAAGACGACAGTAGGTCGGCGCTGGATGGCTGCTGCGGAAGGGTCGATTGATCGGGCGACTGCGAGTGAAGCGCTGAACGGAGACGCCGGAGAAGACGCCGCGGTGATGCGGTCGTCGCAAGCTGGTAGTAGCTGTGGCGGTGGTTTTTGGCTTTGTTGGGGACCTGGTGTTGTATGATGATCCTGGCTCTTTATCTCTTGTTGCGCCTTCCTCCGATTCTCCATCCTCTCAAGGATGGCATACATGTTGAAGAAGATGTCCCCCATCTCTTTGTTCATGCTAGCCATCTTGATAGCGTTAGCCTTTATCGTGGCCAACGACTCGGCAGCAGAACTAGTCGCAGGAACCATGGTAGCAGAAGTCGTGGGAAGGGATCGACTGCTCTGATACCAAGTTGTCATGAACCGGGGTTCATGCGGGATAAACACCACCAATAGATGGCCGGACCCACAACGAGCTAATCCAACTGATGTTAGTTGCTAGCCTCTCTGGAAACCAGATAAGACAGCCCCATTATTTTTCCTTAGGCAGATGCAAGCCTTTGTGTTCCTACTTCCGATTGTCCAGAAGTCATGAATGTTTAAATATGTTATCAAAACATTCAATTTGTAGAATTAAGATTGTTCTTGCATTAGTATTAAATTTTAATCCCTTGTAAATGGCTGGGTCTATGCTTGATATTCATGTCGTGAGTCATGACATGGCCACTTTATCATTGTGATATAATCTATATCTAATTTCCCTATGGTTGATTTTAGGAAGTCACCACTGCTTGTGAAACATCTATGGGCCTATATGGGAGAGCTCCACCACTGAAAACGTGGATCTGGAGCAGCAACTCCACCATGGAGCAGCTCCACCATGGATCTGAGATCCCACCATGAAGTGTTTGGCTTGTATAGCAGCTCCAGATCCACGAAATTGAGGTTTTTGTGGGAATGGCCACTTTTGTGTGTAACCAGTGGCATTGGTGGGTAATTACCACCCAACTCCACGGTGGAGCACCCCTTGAGGAGCTCCATGAAATCCAAGGATCTGGCCCTCAGATCCAGGATTTTGGTGGATCCAGATTTCGCAGAGCTAGAGCGTTTGGGTAAAATTTCGTGGAGTGGAGCTGTTTTTCGTGGATCTGGAGCTGGTGGAGCTCTCCCAAACAGGCCCCATATCTAATTTCCATGTCATCCCAGTGTGTTTGTGTATCTTAGATGTTTTTAGCTTCAAGGTTGATGGGTAGCCATATAATTACACATTCATCCAAGAAAACTTTTGACACCAAGAAAGCCATTCGATTAAGTGAGGGGCAAAATGGCTTGTTAATTAGACAAAGGGCTGTGTGTAGCCTGTAGGCCTCGTATGCAAACGGTGATGTTCCCTTTCTAATTTAGTGAATGAAAAGCTGGTTGAATTTGTATGCAAATAAAGCTGTTATCCATATTATACAACCACATTTTGGTAATTTGCTTGCCCAATAACCGAATCCTTTTTTAGTTCTCTACTACATACATGTTTCTTTGCTGATGCCCTTTATCACATGTGCAGGTACTCTTATGACGAGCAAACTGGCGCATACAAAGAAATACAGGACTGGTGGCACGCATAAAGAATTACAAGATGGTATCACGGAGTAGCCGAAGTGTCCTTCAAAGCGAGAGACTGAGGTAGCATCAGTTTTTTTTGCACTAGGGGGCCTTCTCGACTTCCTTGGCAATAGTGCCCCTGTTTGTACAATCATTGGGAGCAGGAAAAGAGCAGGTGATCATATATATCGTAGGATGTTAGCAGAAGTTGTCTGATCCACTGTTTGTTTGCAGTTCGTGCCGGTTTTGTCAACGTTCATCCCTAACGGCAACTCGTTTGTACTGCTTTGCCCCATGTTTCTGTACAAATCTGTGACACGTACTACAGCATGACCCTTAGATTTGCCTTGGACAGCTTCTCGTGAAAGAGCCGGGGTTTAGTTGTCGAGATCAAATTAAGACTAGGGGATGGCAATTTTCAAATTAAGACTAGGGGCGCGGGGATTGTCCGCATGGGGGGCGGGGGCGGGGTAGGGTGGAAACGGATCCGATATGATCGAATAGTCTCAAATACGAATACGAATCCATATTTTTAAAATGAATATGAATACGAATTCGAATATTTACAAATATGGATACAAATATTCTCGAATACGAATACGGATATTTTTGAATACGGATTTTCTCGGATACGAATATAGGATAAAACGGATTCCTAGTGGTTTTGCCATTTTTCACCGGTTTTAAGCCGCCTAAATTCAAATTTTGAATCATAAAATTTGTACGGATTTTTCATGGGTTCTAGAAACGGATCAAATACAAATCGAATAGTCTCAAATACGAATACAGATACGAATATGCTCGAATACGAATGCGAATACGAATACTCTCAAATACGGATACGAATATTCTCGAATACGAATACGAATATTTTCGAATACGGATTTTGCTTGTCACATTCATGTTTTCTCGGATACGAATATCGGATAAAACGAGTTATCTGTTACCGTTTTCCACCCTAGGGGCGGGGGAAACTACCCCCATGGGGTCGCAGGGACGGGTCTGTTAGTTGACGGGGCGGGGCAGGGGCCAAAGAACCCCATGGGGTTTGTGGGGATCTGTCGAAAATTAAAAGTATATTATTTTATTTATAAAATATAGATTTTTAATATAGAATATGTATTTTTATATATTTGGACAAAATATGCGTTTATACATTATGATTTATATTTTGAAGCTAAATTTTTATTAAAAAAGTATATATAAAATAATTAATAAAATCACTTTAATATTTTTAAATATATATAATACTTCTTTAATTCCTGCTGGGATCCCCATGGGGGACAGGGGCAAGGCGGGGGAAGCTTCGCAGGGATCAGGGCAAAGGCGCGGAGCTACCCCGGCCTCGCCCTGTTGCCATCGCTAGTTGAGACATTGGTTGGCCTAGATTATGTGTCTTAGGTCTCATGTAATTTGGCTTTTACTAGTGGCTTCTCATTTTTAGTTATTGGTTTTTAGCTAAAATTGCACTGTAGCAGGTGTTAGTTTTTCTGAGTATTTAATTAAAGAAAGATAAAGAAAAGTAAGAGAAAAATAAAAACATCCTTATATCTCTATAGGTAATACAAAAGAAAAAATGAAAATGAAAAAATGCTAGAAAAAAGACTGAAGGACAAAAAAAATCAAAATTAAGAATCCAACACGTTTATTCCGGCTTAAAAGACTTCTAGAAGCCGAAGCTGAAATAAACAGGTGTAAGGTAACGTTAAGGGCCTGTTTGTATTGCCGTCAGCTTTCAAACGTTGAAGTCAATATGAACGACTCAGCTTTTATAAATTGATTTTATCAATTACTTACTATTCATTAGCTACTACTATCAGTCACTTTGCACTTTTCCATATTGTAACGTACTGTATATTTTATTACATTACAATTCCGTAAGTTGTATGATGATCTGAACGTTGTAGTGCTTTTTATTGTACCGTTAATTGCTCTCTTTCTTACATAATGAACTCAGCAAAAAACTAAAAGTTAATACAAATACTCTAATTTTTATAAACTATTTTTATCAGCCACTACTATTTATTAGATATAATTAAATCATCAATAAAAACTAGTACAACAGATCCTACGCTAAGCGAGACAACCCCGTTAAGCTACGAGAACTGGGAGGGAAGGCAGACACTCGTGAACGGATCGAGTGGAGCAGACCGGGAAAAGTCGCAACTTGCAAACACGTATGGCGGGAGCTTACGTCGGCAGCTTCGTCAGCTAGCTGATGTGACATGTCTCTGTGTCGGGGTTCGTATACGTGGTTTCTGAATGACAGTTTTGAACATGACTTGTTCGGTCTGTGATCAATTCGGCTTAAGCTTTTGACTTTCAGCTTATTTTTTACTATTTACAAATTTCGTTTTTTTTTCTGAATTTTTGTTTTTTTATTGAGTTTTTTGCCGGTTCTTTTTTCCGTATTTATTTGTATTATACGTAATAGACTAACATATTTTTTATATTTTTAATTTTTTTAAAATTAATTATGCTAAATAAGTCTCTGTCAGTTACAGTGTTTTTTCAGCCAGCTACAGTGCTTTTCAGCCATAAGCCACAAAAAAAAACCCAAATGATCACCACCCACTTACTACATCTTTTTCGATATAGATAATGGTGGTTATATTCTTGTCCGTTTATAATTTATGTTTTCTTTTAAATAAATAAATATAATAAATTTTTTCATTGTTTTTTGAATTGATTTATTGGGATAATATTTTTAAAACAGTTTGTTATCATTTAATTCATTCGCACATACGTTTGTGGTAGGATCAAAAGCCATCAAATAGTAAAAAAAGAACACATCCGGTGTCTTGCACTTTTCAAGTCTCTAAGCTACATATTTGACCATGTTTACATTGTTTGTTAGTAAAAATCGGCACAATATTGTGAAATTACATTTGACAATAAATATATGTTCATATGAACTTGTGATGTTACATTGACGTTCTCTCGTCTATTTTTGAATGTTGACGTATATGTGATAACATATGGATTAAGGTAGTGGCGGACCCAAGATTAAAATTTAAGAAGGGGGCAATGGGACTTTGCTCATTGATTTATCAAATATCAAGTTGCCAGCCTTAGGAATGGAAGGGATTGGTAAGACCACCCTTGCATTACTGGTTTACGGGCACAAACGGACCACTGAGATATGGGAGCGAATCGCCTCTGTTTGGTTTCTGACGAATGCCGCCCTGCGTCGTTTCGGTTAGAAGGGGATGATGAACATGCTCCGTTCCTGAATACTGATACAACTGTAGCTTATGTTCATGTATATAGTGTGCATTGTACAAAGCGAACGGTGCAAGGAATGGTTTGTTCTTGCCTGTCTTTTCACCCGCTTCTCTTTCGTAGCACGAGCGAAAATCATCAATCGATGCTGATGTAGGAAACTAGTTAATCACAAGTCATGGTGCAGGATCCTTAACTGATAAGAAAGCAAATTTATATCTCACCGAAATTAAATACCGATCAAGCCGTCAAGTGGCTCAAGGGAAACAACTGAATATATGCCTCCACATCAGAGGAAGAACAGAGAACAATGTGGACTAGGAACAGAGAATACGAAGTAATCAACGTAGGTGAGTAGGTGACTGGTAAAATGTATACACAGATTCAAGTAACAGGCAACAAAATGACGAGCGAAAGTGCACTTCCAGACTCTGAACAAAATGCACGAAGCCACGAATAGATATCGAGATAGTTTCAGAAGCCCTGGCTCTTTTATAGGATTCAGAGTTTGCACACATTGTTCGCAGCTCATCATACTACATGGCAAGCTGTCCAGCATCTGCTCCACGGGGGGTGGTACGCTTGGCATTGACAAAACAGCCGATCGATCCTGGTGTCCGGGTTTAGCACACAACGATTAATTAATTGGTCTAAGCTAACACTAATATCCTTCATCCGGCTGACCGGGCAGGAGATCGTGGTGACTGTCCTGTGTCAGTGAGTCAACAGTCAAACCCAGCTTGTATTCACACGTACGTGCAGATGACAAGCCAAGAGGACGTGAAGGAGAAGCTCAAGCTGTGGGCCAAGGCCGTAGTCCAGCTCAAGCTGTGGACCAAGGCTGCAACGTCTCCACACGTGTCGACCAAGGCTCAGCCAGGATCGGCTCATCAACGGATCGACCGTACGTGTCTCCACCCCATGCCTGCATACAGTAAAACCCAAAAGCGTTATTCCAATCCATCGCTCTCCACACGTGTGTTGGTCAAACTCACACACGCAAGTTCCGGGACTAGCGCACAATCTGGTGATCATATGAACGTTTGTATTAATTTTTGCTGATGATTTTTAGTTGTGTCTTATAATTTTTAGTTGAAAATAAATAGTAATAATTAAAAGAATTGATTTTTAGAAGAAACGGACGAGCGGTGAAAAAGTGAGTGAGAGATGTATACACATGATGGGAGCCAGAGGAGTAGGGTATGTGATGCACCCGTGACTCTTTAACTTATTCTTAGAGTGAGACGATAACAAGAGAAGTAGAGATAACGTTTCGAAAAGTAAGTGTTTATATTATCTTTTAGTTTTTTTAAGTAGAAACAAGAATCAGAGGTCAATACAGATGTATACATGGATCGGAGAAGTATACAGGACTCTTAACGATCGAGATCGAGTTGACATGTATGCGTCCGTACGTAAGCATGTAATTTATTGAGTGTGACCGTACGACGGTCGTACATGCACACGTTGAGACGAACATATCGATAGACATATACATACACGCATAGATACGTACGGAAGACTACAGCACGTACGTGCGACCAGATTAACCAGCAGAGAACACAATGGTCAGAGCCAGATCGATCGAGCTCACATGAACCCCGCCCGAATATGGAAACAACCGTACGCCCGTGCGGGCCTACTCTGAGCCGGATCAGGAAAAGAAAGTTTCAAGCCCACCCGTGACACCCACCTACTCAAGGTATAGGGCGCAGAAGAGTGTTAGCTCCGTATTCTCATACTTTTCAAACCTCCTGAGGTCAACTGATTTGCCCAATCAATACCTATAAATACCGAGCATGCAATGTAAGTGCACCGATCTCGATCAATCAATCATGCAACATACCACAGCACCTGCTGTTACTACTACTGCGACTACGTGCGACGGCGACGACAAGAAGAAGATCAACAAGAGGCAAGGATTACGTACGCCGGCGGCGAGCATGGGCAGGCCGTCCGTCGAGGCGGTGGCCATGGCCGGCGCTGTCGACTGGCCGTGCATGCCGGGGGAGTGCGCCGACGACGACGACGACGGTATGCCGGTGCCGGAGCACCTGCGCGCCTTCGAGGCGTTCCTGGAGGAGGTGGTGCCGGTGGACATGGTCATGGCGTCTCGCCGGGAGGAGGACGCGCGCGTCCGGCGCGGGGGGAAGCGGCGGGGCTACGACGAGGACATGAAGGAGAAGCTCAAGCTGTGGGCCAAGGCCGTGGTAAAAAAGACCATAAAGAACGTTAACCATAGGAGTTGATCAGTAGGCCATACATGCTTATGCAATCGAAGAATGTATATATGCGTGTAGGATGGATTTCTTTTTTCTTTTATTTTGGAAGAGTTGGATAGCTAGGTTAAACATTTGTTGAATTCGTTCTATTGATGACGATGCGATTAATTGTTGCTGTTTGTTTGCACAGATATGTTGAGATTTGTTTTATTTGAAAGTTATTGCTATCATGCATGTTTGGATCAGAAATCCTTCGAATAAATCAGGGTATTGATAACGCAAGGGAGGGTATTGTTTGGAACAAAAGTATCCTAAATTATGTCCAAGGTATGTCCATTCCTAGCAGAATATTTTTAACCTTTCTGCCCGGCTCTAGCTCTAGACTTGTAACTTCTAAGGTCAAACACAAACAAGGGAGCTCCACACCACCTGCTCCAAGAAGCTAGGGGAAGCTGGAGCCAAGTCCTGGCCAAACACTGCAGCTGGGGAGCAATCTTTTGAAGTATATGGAATCCGAGACGTTACGTTTCCACCTGTACTCATTCTCTTGAGCAGTCAAAGCTTGTTACTTGTTAGGCAAGCGTCGCCTCTCTCTCTCCATCCCTGAGTAGTTTGGAGCCTCACCTGTCGGAGCGGCCCATCGCTGCTGCTCTCCGGCTCCCTGAGCTATCACAGGCTCGATACCACCGCTGGCTGCCTTTCCTAAGCTATTCTTTTAACTTATGACTTAGAGCTTCTTTTGAATAAATAAATGAGACAATTTTTTATCGCCTTTTCGAAATGGCTTATTAGGACATTAATTTCAAAACGGTTTATCAGCTTATCGACATTCGGTTTGATTGTACAAGCGTTCACACTAGGGCCAAAAGACATCAACCGCAAGCAAAAAGAAACTCACCCATTGGGAATTTGGGTTTTTGTTCGAAGCCAATTTGTCTGGATCCTATAGATTTGGGGTATGGATTACAATGGGATAGAATTAGTAACAAGAGAGGGATGTTATGGAGAGTAGGGAATCTTTTAAAGAGATCATATTCATCTCTTTAGAAACTAGCTGAATATCGTGTTTTACTATGGATAACAATACTATATTTACCCCAGCATGTGGATGTCATTGGATCAAGTTGCTCTAGGACCTTGGCTTCGTCTCCACGCTCGGTTGAGCTCATACCCACTGACGTGTCGGGCCTACACCATGCCCTCGGTTCCACTGTCATGTCCATTTGATCTTCATTTGTATTGAAGTTATTCTTTGGTGGGAGATGTTTTTTGTTAGAATTTTTAGGGATGTGAAATTTGTTTGCTGGGGAGGTACTTATTTTCTTCTTCTTTTTGCTATATATTGTTTAGGGAGGTGAAATGGGTGATGGGAGGGGAGGCGGTGTACCATCATTCAACTCCTCTTTTCTAAGTAGTAAAGATATAAAAAATTATAGCAAAGATCATAGGAAAAAGTCCGTCACTAGAAAATAAATCCAAAAATTTTTCTACCTCCTTTCTTTTTCTTGTATTTTTCTGATCAGGAAAAATACAAAATTATGTCAGTTATTTTGAACTCCTTTCAGTGGGTAGGACCACATGCAGGGAGGAGAGATTTCGATTGAAAGGTTTTTCATGTCTCGACCAGGTTTTAACAAGAGACGAATAGAATATAGAAGTAAGAAAGATAGCCTTTAAGCCCCTGAGCATTTAAGTAACTATATTTAGTTGTCTGTGTGATCTTTTACATGTTTTTTTTAAAAGAGTGCAGATTACCATAAGAACCATCTCTATGAAGGTTAAGATTAGAATCCACATGCTAGTTAACAAAAATATCAAAGCCAATAAAGTAAAAGACATCCCTTAGAAGGGGTTTAGAGGAAAAATGTTCTCTCCGAGTAGATCAGACAACAATAGTATGCGACCAAATTTGGGATAATGAAGTACAAATAAAAATACTCATCGTAAGAGAAAGAATATAATGCAACTTTATTGAAATACAAAGTACTTTACATATAGGACTTACGTAATTTATCAAAGTTCCAAGAATTTGACATAATATGTCCATCTGACATGGCCAGTTGTACCGAGCTGGTCTGGTGACTTTGATAACAGTGTATGGACCTTCCCATTTAGGCAAAAGTTTGTTGTGATTTGTTTGGTTTTGAATTTCCTAAGAACCAAATCACCTATAGCTAGGCTGCAAGGCTGCATTTTACGACTGTGGTACCTTTGCATGGCATGTTGGTAGACTGCTGATCGTATTAAGGCCGCATTACGTCATTCTTCAAGGAATTTTATGGCATCAATTTGCCGTTCTGCTTGATCGTTATTATTGTAACGATATATACAAGTAGAGCCAATATTTAGTTCCAAAGAAAACATGGCTTCTGCACCATAAACTGGAAAGAATGATGTTTTGTCGGTCGTACGACTTGTAATGGTCCGAATAACCCATAATGCAAAGAGAAGCTCTTGAATCTAAGCTCCTGACAGTTGTATTAACTGGTAGAATACTTGGTGCTTGATCCCTTGTATTAGTATGTCGTTGACTCTTTCTACTACGCTGTTACTTTGTGGATGAGCCACTGAGGCATAATATACCTCGATACCTAGATTATCGCAGAATTCCTAGAAATATTCGCTCAAAAACTAAGTACCATTATCTGTGATTATACGACTTGGAACACCAAATCGTGTAATCATATTTTTGTGATGAACTTTTTGGTGACTTTAGTTGTTATCTTAACAACTGACTCAATTTCTATCTATTTTGTGAATGTATTAATCATTACAAAGAGGAATTCAAAACCCCCAAGTGCTTTTGGGAAGGTCCTAGAATGTTTAGGCCCTAGGTTACAAAAGGCCAAGAAAATAGTATTGTTTGCAAAGCTTGTGGAGATTAATGTACTTGTCAGCTATGAAACTGACATTATACACACTTTATCATAAGGTATTTTCATCATGGATGGCAGTTGGGCAGTAGTACCCTTGTCAGAAGGCTTTACTGATTAGAGTTTTGTAAGAATAATGTACTCCACAGACTCCTTCATGTATGTTAGATAGTAATTTCAAACTATCCTATTGATATATGCATCTCATCAACACTCTGTAAGTTCCTTGTTTGTAGAGGGTACATTCGATTAGAGTGTATGATTTGGCTTTTCGAGCTGTACGATCAGCCTCTACATCATCTTTAAGAAGTGTGCTATGCTGAAGATGTTCGTAGATTGATGTTATCCAATCATCTTTGGGGTCGATTTGAGCGACCTCCAGTGGAACGTCTTTACTTGAGAAAAAACTCTGGGCAGGATGGGTGATCTTGAGGAAGCCATATGTGCCAACTAGTCCGCTAGAAAATTTTCCTTTCTAGGAATATGTGGGATCTCAAAATCGATGAAATGCCTTTCGAGTTTCCTTACTTCTGCTAGATAAGATGATATCACGGTACTCGAGCATTGATACTATTTCCCAACTTGATTTGTTACTACTTGAGAATCACGTTTCACTAGTAGTATGTAAATCCTGAGTGCTTTGGCTGCTCAGAGTCCTGGCAGTAAACCTTTGTACTCTGCCACATTATTTGTAGCAAAGAAGTTTAACTGGATGGCATATTTTATATTTTCTCCAATAGGAGAACCAGCACGTTTCACTAGTAGTATGTAAATCCTGAGTGCTTTGGCTACTCAGAGTCCTGGCAGTAAACCTTTGTACTCTGCCACATTATTTGTAGCAAAGAAGTTTAACTGGATGGCATATTTTATATTTTCTCCAATAGGAGAATCAGGACTACCTCAGCCTCTGAGTCCTTTATCGTCAAGGAACCGTTGAAAAACACACTCCACTCCATTTGGTGTTCATACTTGGGCCCTTGCGTGGGTCCAGGATTTTTCCACTCGATGATGAATTCTGCTAAAGCCTGGAACTTGATTGCTATTCTTGAAATGAAATGGAGATCGAACTCCCTAAGTTCGACTGCCCATTTTGCTATACATATGATGATTCGCTATTTTGGAGAACTTGACCTAGAGCTTATCTAGTTGGTTTGACCACTTTATGGGCCTAGAAGTGATGCCTTAGCTTCCTTGAAGTCATAAGGAGGACATACAACAATTTTTATATTTATGGATATTGCGCTTTTGGTCCATACAAGACTTTGCTTATGTAATATACTTGGTCGTTGGCTATTGTCACGCTTGTGGTGTCATAGTCAGATATGAGGGTAAGGTTTTTTTTGGTCTTGGAGAGACTAAGACCGGGGCACTCGTAAGTTACCTTTTAACTTCTTCAAAGACATCATTTGCTTTCTTAGTCCATTCAAAACTTCTATGTTTCCAAAGAAGCTTAAAGAAAGGTAATCCTTTTTCACTCAACCATGTTGTGAAATGACTTAGCGCAATCATATAGCTGGTTAGTTTCTGGACTGCCTTCTTTGTGGTCGTAGGATGCATCTGATCGATTACCACTAATTTTTTTGGATTTTCTTTAATTCCTCTAGCCGAAATTAGGAAATCAAGAAGCTTCTAGAGAAAACTCTGAACACACATTTATCTGGATGCTTCTAGAGAAAACTCTGAACACACATTTATCTGGATTTAACTTAAGGTTATGTCTTCTTAGGTTAGTGAAAGTTTCTTATAGATCAAAGATATGATCTCCGATGTTGATACTTTTCATGACCAAGTCATTAACATATGTCTCTAAGTTACGACCAATCTGCGGACTAAAGTTTTTTTTGGATTAGCCTTTGAAAAGTAGCACCAGCGTTTTTGAGACCAAACGACATTTTCACATAATAGAATGCCATATGGAGTGTTAAAGGAAGTTTTCTTTTCATTATATTTACTCATACTAATCTGGTGGTACCTTGAAAATGCATCTAAAAAAGCTTAATAACTCACACCCGGAAGTAGAGTCAACAAGCTGATCGATACATAGAAGGGGGAAGTCATCCTTTAGACAAGTTTTATTAAGATATGTGAAATCGATACATATTCATTATTTCCCATTACTTGTCCTAAGCATTACAAGATTGGTGAGCCACTCTGGGTGGTCGACCTCACGAATAAATTCAGTCTTGTGTGATCAATTATTTGTCAGGTAGGAGAGTTAGCTTGTGCTCGCTCACCTCTCTGGGGACTCCGGGCATATCGAATGCCTGCCATGCGAATATATCCAAGTTTTCTCGAAAGAAGGAGACGAGTGACTTTTCTTATTTGCGGTCGAGTCTTACCTCAACTAATATCTTTGGGAAGGTGGCACTAGAATTTTTAGTCCAAATGATGCTTTGACATTTTCTGGAGAATTGTCCTTTTTGTGTGGAACCTCCTTGATCTGGTTGGAGGGTTTTGGGGGTCACCTTTAGTCATGAGTGTTTGGCCTGCACAGAAGGCGAGTTAGCATTTTTGGTTGAAAATTCATCAACCAATTCTAAGGATTTACAATCACATACATAAGCCATCTTGCAATCCCCCAAACCGTTATGACCCCTTTTGGTCCTAATATCCCAAGACTCTGGTAACCATAATGCTTGGCTACTAGGAATTTGGCTAATGTCATTGATAGGGGTGGAAAATGGTAACGGATAATTCGTTTTATCCAATATTCGTATCCGAGAAAACACAAATGTGGTAAGCAAAATCCATATTCGAAATTGTTCGTATTCGTATTTGAGAATATTTGTATCCATATTTGAGAATATTCATATTCGAGAATATTCGTATCCGTATTCGTATTTGAGATTATGTGATTCGTATTTGATCAATTTCTAGAACCCATGAAAAATCCGTATGAATTTTGTGGTTCAAAATTTAAATGTAGGCGGTTTAAAACCGATAACCGGTCAAAAACCGGTGAAAAATCAGCAAAACCGTTAGGAATCGATTTTATCCGATATTCGTATTCGAGAAAATCTGTATTCGTATTCGAAAATATTCATATCCATATTTGAGAATATTCGAATTCGTATTCATTTTAAAAATATGGATTCGTTTTCGTTTTGAGACTATTCAACCGTATCCGAACTGTTTCCACCTCTAGTCATAAACCAAGCATCCCATAATGTGATATCAATGTCCACCACATCAAATGAGATTCTTTCTATTTGGAAGTCATCTGGCTTTCAAACATAACTAGCAGGTAAACTTGCCCTTTCGGTTTGGCAGGAGATCCCGAGACTTGCCCTATCGGTTTGGTAGGAGATCCCAAGACTATGCCATTAAAGACATATTTCACGGGCTTTACTTTTGACTTGAGAACTTGCATTTCTTCTGAAACTCCCATAAACAGAATATTGAGAGAACTACCACCATATACTATAACTTGATTAAGTCCACAATTATTTATGGTATGTTCTATGATAATAGGGAACCTACCTGGTCAAGTTGGAGGAAAGGGGCAGTCTTTTCGGCTGAAAGAGATTGTTGTTTCTAACCACCTGGATGGTTTAGCGATGATCAGTGCTTTGGTGAAGTTCACTTTCTGCTCCATAACCTTCAGATGGCGCCTAGACTTGTAGGAGGTCCCGCTGAAGATCACATCGATGGTGTGTTGTAGCTCCTGATAGTCCATCTCCTCATTGCCATCATCGTTGTTTTTGGAGCTCGGTTCACTGATCTCTTAAATAGAAGGGAAAGGACTGTTTCCCGAGTAATAGTCTTCCAACTTATTTTACCAGGCACGGCAGCTGCGCAGATCATGCCCTACCACCTGATGAAGTAGGCACCACCTTTTATTTTTCTTGGATTCGTCGATCCGAGCTTTTGCTTTATTCTGACCAGAATAATCCTTCTTGCCCTTGGTATACTTTTCTGGAGTTGCAAGAACCTCTTTAGCATTGGGTTTGTGATTTTTCTTACCTTTGAAAGACTTCTTGGGTTTCTTGTCTTTTTTTCTCCAAGCTAGGTTGAGGAATTTTCTCTATCCGGTCAATGGCCTTGTTCCATTCAACTGCTTTGCTAGCAGCTGCATACTTGTCAGCCATACCGAATAATTTGATGATATTCCTTGGAGGGTTCGTCGCAATGTCCTCCATAAATCGTCGGTTCCCTAACCCAATTTTGAAAGCCTGGATGACAGAGCAATCTACCAGCTCTGAAATGGAAATACGAACCTGGTTGAACCTCTTGATATACTATTAGAGAGTCTCATTGGGTTCTTTTCGGATTCGGTGGAGATCGTCTTCTTTTCTGTGGTGGTCATAGATCCCCTGAAAATTTGTGACCAGTAGATCACAAGCTACTTCCAGGTGTAGATTGATCCGACTAATTGGTTAAGCAACTAAGATCGAGTAGATCCTTTGAGAACTGTGGGCAAGTAGTCTGCCATCATATTATCATCACCGCCTGCGACTTTGATGGTAATGGCATGAATATGTAGAAATTCTAATTGATTATGCTTTCCATCAAATTTCTCAAGATTTATTGGTCAGAACCTATTCCGCCAGCGAACTACCTGAAGGCCTACTGAGAAAGCCCAACAGCCTGTAATCAATTTGTGCTGCCTTGTTTGGAAAGGGGCCGGATTGTAGCCATTGGAGACCGATTCCTCTGATAGTCATACTAGAGAACTGGTGCTCCAATCTGGTCGTGGACACTCAGGTGATGTCTGTGACTAGATGTTTGGTTCAAGTGATGTCGTAGATTACCTGGTCCATATGTTCGTCCCTCATAACGAGGGAAGGAGTGGCTTCATTGAAGAGCCTTCTTTCCTCATGGCTTGCTTGTCAGAATATTTGAGGGGGTCTTTCTCCATCTATCGAATTGTTACCAGCCCAATCACGTTGGCTTCTACTAAGGGAGGAGTGCTTGGATGAAGTCAGAGTATGACTCTATGAGTACCTTTGCTCTCTGTACATTTCGGCACACCGCATGGTCTACTGAAGGATTTTCGATACTTAACCTACAATCTAAGCATATCTCAGAGTTTGTACCAGAGCAGGATCTGGGTTGTTTAAGATATCATGGACTTGCTACAAGTTCTAGATAGTTACTGAGGGTCTCGGAGGATTCCTGTTGGTGAAAGGGGGTACGATGACCTGAGTTTCCCTTCAAGCCTCCAGTTTGTCCTGTCCATCCTGCCAAGTGTGGTGGGGTAGAAGCAGGTGGATTAGCTAATAAATATCCACCAGCTCTATTATCTTTGTCCCTTCAGGGTGATGCATAAGTGTTTGTACCATCCCAACCACCGGGTCTGGGGGATCCTATCATGAAGAATTGTGCACGGCATCTTGACACTACTACAAAACAAGTTATACTGGATGTCTTATCACAGACGGTTCATGTAGAGCCGTCTGTGCTTTGATTATTACATATGGTTCATGGCTAAAACCGTCTCTGAAACTATCGTAGACGATTAGGTTTAAAAGCCGTTTGTGATATACGAATTATCACAGACGGTTTTTAACTAGAATTGTCTATGAAACTATCACAGACGGTTAGGTTTAAAAACCGTCTGTGATATATGAATTATCACAGATGATTTTTAACTAGAACCATCTATGAAACTATCACAGACGGTTAGGTTTAAAAGCCGTCTGTGATATACGAATTATCACAGATGGTTTTTAACTAGAACCGTCTATGAAACTATCACAGACGGTTAGGTTGAAAAGCCGTATGTGATATACGAATTATCACAGATGATTTTTAACTAGAACCGTCTATGAAACTATCACAGACGATTTTTATTTACAACCATCTATGTTTTGTCATTTCTCATATGAACTACAGAAGCTACTGAGACGAGAGACAAATTCAAGGCAAATTTATTACAAAAGTCCCAAAAAAGATATTCCCAGATCTTAGTCTTCTGGACTTCATATCCTTCTTCTTCGACTTTTGGAGTTGGTGGATCAGCCGCTGAGTTCTCGAATGCCGTGAAGTTTGCTCTTGCCCTGTGCACTTCCTCCTCCAGCCTGGGCAAATCATTAGCATGGTCTATAATCTCATAGAGGATGCAATGATAAACTTCCTCAAAATCAGCTGCTTCTCCTTGATCGGCAATGTTATCCATGTGTCTCTCCACTGCCGCAAGAGCTTCTTCCACTTTGTGCACATTGCAGAGAAGAACAAGGCTAAGGGCAATTTACCTTTGCTGAGCGGCAACGAGACACCTCCGTCGATGGTGAATGATGAGGTTCAACTGACAGATGGAAGCGAGTCGAGGAAGGAGAGCAGGGTGAGAGCGGAGGAGCTGCTCCAAACGTAAATTGTTGGCTGCCTGTGTAAGGTTGTGGCCGAACAACTCATAATGGATAGATGAGAGAAAGGAGATCAAAAGAATATTAGATGCCATTATTGAGAAATCTGGTGAAGAAGATGAGAAGACAGTTTATAAGAGCTGGATTAGGGCGCGCATGTTTAAGCGTTATCACAGACGGTTCATATACCAACCGTCTCTGATATTAATAACATGGATGGTTCGTATACCTTATCACAAATGGTTCATGTAACAAACCATCTCTGGTATATGAGTTATCACAGACGGTTCGTATAACAACCCGTCTCTGATATGTGAGTTATCACAGGCAGTTCGTATAACAACCTGTCTCTGATATGTGAGTTATCACAGACGGTTCATATAAACGAACCGTATCTGATATGTGTTATCACAGATGGTTCATATAACAAATTGTCTCTGATAATGACACATCACCGATCCATGGTGTGTCACTCAGGATTTCGATCTCACTCGTACATTCTTTCCACATCGAATGGTAGGCACCGGTTCCTCCCACTGCTGGCCCTTATTAATTACCCCTATCAACCTTTCCACCAACATTCACGGGTGAGTCCATCTACTATATAGCTTTCTGCATCCCCCTCGACGACGCCGATCGACTACTACCATGAGCTAGCACTTCCGTTGTGACACCTCGGTCGAATGCAGAACACACTCTTGTCGTAAGTGTCGTAAGAGTGTCTTCTGCATTCTCACCGTCGTGCCACAAAGGTGGCGCTACCGCCGCCTCTCCATTGCCGGTGATATTCGGTCACCATCCGATGCATCCAGCTTGTTCCTTGACCTCGCCAACTACCGCCATGAGCTAGTGCCTCCGATGTGATACCACAGTCGACTACACAATACACTCTTATCGTAAGTGTCGTAAGATTTTCTTGTGTAGTCTCACCGTCGTGCCACAAAGGTGGCGCTACCGCCGCCTCTCCATTGTTGGCGATATCCAGCCACTATCCGATGCATCCAGCTTCTACTGTCTGCTAGGATCTCTACTTCTTATATATTCTTGCCATGTTAAAGAATTGGGTTCATTATCTTGTTATGCTGTAATGGTGGATTCTAATCTTAATGGAAATGGAATGTGTTGTTGTGTTAATTTGCCACTGTATTAGCTTGTTTTCAAAGGGCATAGGAAACATTATTTCTTGAGGCTAGTCAAAAAATAGAAAAAAACTTTAGGTACAGAGTGAACTATCACAGACGGTTTTGTGGTATAAACCGGATATGAAGGACTATCACAGGCGGTTATATCAACCGTCTGTGATACTCGCTAATCATAGACGGATGGTAACTAGAACCGTCTGTGATGTATGAGTATCACAGACGATTTTTGGTTCGAGTCGTCTGTAATAGTTTTCTTCACAGACGGTTTTAATTACAAACCGTTTGTGTTGTCTTTATCACAGATGACTCACAAACTGTCTGTGATAACCTTCGATTATCACTAATACACAAATACAGGCGGTTCAAAAAACCGTCTGTGATGACAATTCTAAACCGGCTGTGATGACCCTTTTTGCAGTAGTGTGATCGGTATCAGTGATTGTGTCAACTTCATGCCTTCAGCAGGAATCTTCCAAAGTACGAGAGAGCTTTCCACCGCTTCGGCAAGTAGCCTCCACAATGTAGAATGGTTGGAGACATTACCTATAGAGGGCTTTGCAGTGGACTCAACCTAATCCGACAGATTGTCGATCAGATGCTGAGAGTTAACATCTTTACCCGGTTATCTACTAGAGGTAACTTCATTGACACTGCGACTAGGTGTCGATCGGCTCATGGAATACATAAGAGCCATTTGTGAATAGTGGTTTTCTATAACCATATTGAGTGTACCTTGACTTTCGGATCGTGGCAATGAGCTCTTATCACTGTGTTTGCCGGTCAAAAGCACCGGGCTTGCAGATACACTTGGGCGTTCTGATCTGGTCAGAATGACCAATTCCTTTGGGAGTGGTGATGATAGGGGTGGCGAGTCTTCTTCCATGCTATCAATCTTACTAATCTCAACGATCGATGAGCCTGGAATAGAAGAGGATGATGAGGAGGTATCATGTTCTATAGTACAGATGCACACATCCATGTCGAGGTCGGCGTAGTCTACCAAGTGGAAGAGGATGATGAGGAGGTATCATGTTTCATAGCATGGATGCATGCATCCATGTCGAGGTTAGCATAGTCTACCAAGTCGAACTAGTTCTCATCGTCCCAGGTTCATACCATGATTGCATGAGCGATTCCGATGGAAATAGGGAGGATGTGATAATTGCTAAATGAGTAAAACTTCTAGGATTCAGTGCCTTCTTCCTCCCACAGATAGTGCTAACTGTCGACAATCGAGTCACCGATCTTACAACATAATATGAGAAAGATGACTGAAATCCTTGGAAGAGAATGGAGATATTCTTTATTACAATGAACTAGTTATAGAATGCCCTTACAAAGGCCTAAAAGCTAGCCCTAGCCTCTATGTTCTTTATAGTGGAAGAATATGATTTATTTAATCTACTTGACTTTGAATTATTGAATTGTAATGACTTGAATCTCTTTGAATTGCCTCAGCCTATCTCTTCTCTCATTACCCCTTAAATAGCTTTAAAGAGGTACTAATTATCTGCTGGGAAAGATGCCTTCTAGAACCGGCACGTCCAATCGGGGAGATAATTACTATCAGTGAGAGAAGAAGCCTGATCGTCGATTATTGTTAGTGGGAGACTAATGTGGGGAATAACTGTATGGCAATTGTTGTCGGAGACTCAGGGCTGAAAATGTCATGCTGTTTCGGGTGGATGAGTCATGTGTTCAATTCATCGCATGGAAGGAATATCCTAGAATTGGGACTAGGTACTAGTTCAAAGCGGTCATCCAGTCAGGCAACACACACAGTGTTTCTCCAACTAGGGTACTCAGGGAGCAACCTTTAGAGATTTATGACCACGGGGGTCTTTGGCGTTAATTAAATATCAATGTCATATTTAGTGATTTATTCAATCCTCATCATAAGTGGACACTCATCGATGTACCATCCTCTTATTATCTCCGTTCTGTGGAGATACCTTTCCCTCCATCATGTGGAGGTGCTTACCATAGTAGGTGTTTCATGTCCATCAAAATGGGTTACTTTCATGCCATAAGTATGCACTTAATGCAATGCATAAGTTTCGTCAATTTTTACTATTCTCTTTCTTCATCACTTAGCCATCATCATCATCATTTAATCATCACAGAAACATGAGTAAATAGAGCAATAAAGTATGGTACATATTGTACCAAGTTTAACTTGTAACAACCATCAACCCAAATTACCATTCTACCATGCACTTACCTGTTTAATTTCGAGGATGATGCGTGTGGTGCCACCGATTCTAAACTTCCACCCTAGCAATGAATAGATAGATCGGGGCACTTTCTTCCTCTTCTTGGCCGGATCTAGCAGATTTGACGTTGGTTCGACCTCCTGCTCTCTTCTTCTTTCCTCTTTCTCTTCCGTCCTTCCTACCTTTTCTCTTAGCCGACTCCTTCCTCTCTCTCGGCCAACCACTTCGTCCTCTCTCCTTCTCAGCCAAGCTCCCACCTTTCCCTCCCCACTCTTCCCCCTCACCTTGGCCAGCGACTGCTCTGATGATGGCGCGCAACTGGGTAGAGGGGGCAGGGCAAACAACGTAGGCGGGCGCCGGCGCAGGGGCATGTTTGGGCCACCGCAGTGCTGGCGAGGAGACGCAGTCGGGTAGAGGGAGTGACAAGGCAAAACATGGCAAGAGCTAGGGCAGCGCGGGAGGGCAGGGAGGCAACGGTGCCACCGGAGGGAGTAGCCGGGCGGCGCACATCCGAAAGCAACGTAGGCAAGAGCAGCACTCGACATGGGCGGAAGAAGGGTGGGTAGGGTTGGTGGCGATAGTAAGGGAAAGAACTAGGTAGCCGGCCCCCTTGCCCCTCCCTTCCCTAAATAAACGGTAGCTGGTGTTAGGCCAAGGCCAATTTGGCCCAAGTCCCTGTCCTTCTCCTTTTCTTTTTTTCTAGGTATTACAATGATAATTTGTGAATTTCTACAAAAATTTTGTTGCTAAGCTGGCCAATCAAACTTTCCCATCACACATTCATACACCTTTCACTGCCCTGCATATGCAAGCCCTAGTTTTCCATGCAATTTTTAAAGCATTCCACATAGAAACTAATGTCACTACTACTAATATAATCGCCATCTAGATCTTGTCTCTAAATTAACCTAATATAGATCATCTTCTTTTTAGCTTTTAAAAACTGTTTTTTGACTTTTGTATAGTAACTAGCTTTCAAATTTAGTATCTTTTTCAAAACAAAGTCTATAAATTGATTATGTTATATATTATAGCGACTCGATCAAATCCATATGCAAATTTATCTTATTCTATATTTTCTTAAACAAATAGCCCAACGACTCCCATTTATTTGCTCCCCCGCAGAAAAGGGCGCCAGTTCATTCGCGTCCGTTTCTTGTTCTTACCACCAAGAAAAATATCTTGCTCCCTTCCTCACCATCCCAAATTTCTCCCTGTTCTTGCTGCTCGCGTCGACTCATCCTCCTCATCTCGCATCGCTCATTCCAATCCAAGGTTCTGTTGGATCGGTGACGTGTCCATTTCGTGTTCTTTTTTTCGTGGGTTTTGAAGTTTGGATCCAAGAATTGGTCGGGGTTTCTTGGATTGGATCTCCTGCTCTAATGGCGGCCCTCGTGGAGCTCTTCTTGGGCTCCTCCTCGCCGTCGTCGACGCCGGTGGACTGGGAGGCGGAGGCCTACCCGGCGTACGGCGACTTCGCCGTGCTCCCCTTCCTCGTCGTCTTCTTCCCCGCCGTCCGGTTCCTCCTCGACCGCCTCGTCTTCGAGGTAAATTGGCTACTTCCTGCACTTTAGTGGTTCGTCGGGTCCGAAATGTTCGTGCTAAGTTGCGCCATTTCGACCCTGTATCGGGCTTGCAGTTGGTTGTTGGATAAGCAGTCCCTTTGGATGTCTTCGATTTAGTGTTGGTAGTCTTGGAGTTGTTCATGGATAAACTAAATTGGACCAGATTATGAAAGAATCTGATTTGGATGACAGTTCCTAATTATGCATGTTTTGGCATGTCAATTTTTTTTAATGTTGGTGTGGATTGTATCAAATTCGTAATAAATGAAGAAAGTAGTAGAAAGTACAGCATCCTAACAATGTACTACATTTTGATTTAGATTGTGCTGGATTGGGTTTGATAAAGCTGTGCTCATGATCTGTTTGCTTGTGTTTTCGCATAAAGTTGGCTTCTTTTTAACATGTTCCATTGTAGACACGTTTTTAGATGCCACTTGCTTCCTCTTTTGCTCGAGGTGACACTTTAAAGCATCTTCATGCTGTAAAGTGTGTAATCCTTTTGAGTCTAGTTTATACGTTGTTGAAACCGTTTTAGTTACTGATTAGCATTGATTAAATGAGGTGTGAATTGCTAGTGAATCTGTTGTGAGGCGGGTATGCTAATATCCAAGCTGATCTGGAAAAAAGAAAGATGGAAGGAAGCAAAGTAGGGGCTTATGAGTGGATAAGATACCGATCTTAAGAATGATGTATGGCTTATTAGATGGGAGAATAATTGAAGGTGGATGGAAGGTTTTTCAGTTCCAGAATGTTCACTTGTTGCATTGGCATCCTCTCTTGACTTAGCTGCAGCACTGTTCTCAAAGCTATTTTGGTTTAGGTTTACTGTTGTCTCCCTCTTATCAAACCCCAAACTCTTAAGAGTCCTGAGAGGTTGTTTCCATGTAAATTGCAGAGTGATGGTTTCTTGAAGCACTGATTTTGATGATGTTTTCAGTCTATGGTTTCCTTACAAACATTTTTATCCGTAGACCCCTCTCCAGTAAAGCATGTTCAGAAACCGGAGATACCTAACTCCAGTAGACCAGTGGATCCATTCACATGGTTTCAGCAATTACTAATGAGATATTGGATCAAACTTTTAAATCAAATATGGTTTCAGGAAGGATTATTACCAATTTAGTGATTATTGTTGGTTGTCTATCCATTATTGTATTGCAGGGAGCAACTCACCTTGAACACTTACTACTTTATTGTATGAATTATGAAGACTATGCTACATTAAGAAACTAACACAAAATGTCATTACAAGGTTATGAATAGCTTGGACCAGAACTCTTTTTTGTTCACAATAGGCACAGCAAAATAGAATTCTTTAGGGAATCCAAACATTCTTTGACTTTACATTCTCTATTGTAGAAAGAATGGATCTTAATAAGCCAGGACAAGTCAATTTTTTACCAACGTACTTCTTTTGTTACATGTGGTGTGCTACCTATATTTACTATGATCAGACTACAACCGTACACTATGAGCAAAATGTTTTCAAACTAGCAAGATGCAATCATGACTGAAATGGTTGTGTATAGTACTCTTGCTATACCAGTACTCCCTTACATGCATATCTCATAGTACTTTCATCTCATTCTATTCTCAGGTATTAGCTAGAAGACTTGTACTTGGAAAGGGATATGACAAGCTTGCTGAAACAGATGAAAGGAGAAAGAAAATCAATAAATTTAAGGAGTCGGCATGGAAATTCGTTTATTTTCTTTCTGGAGAACTGCTTTCATTATCTGTAACATACAATGAACCATGGTTTAAGAACACCAGATACTTTTGGGTGGGGCCAGGCGAGCAGATCTGGCCTGATCAAAAGATGAAGTAAGAGGAAAAAAAGAATTATTTTGTTCCTCTTTCCAACTTTGCTTTTCCCTGAGAAAAGGATTTGACATTGAATTTTTCCTTCTTCCAGACTGAAGCTTAAGGCTGTATACATGTATGCTGCTGGATTTTACACATATTCCATCTTTGCTCTTCTTTTCTGGGAGACAAGACGGTCGGACCTTGGAGTCTCAATGTCGCACCATGTGGCAACTGTTGCTCTGATTGTTCTATCCTATATTTTCAGGTATGTTCTGAAAATTTTCCCAAATGAGGTTAATTGCCCTTCTATTAAATACTGATACCAGCAGCAGTGCAGCACAACCAGGTCTTAATGTTAATTGTGCTTTTGGAGCAGATTTGCTCGTGTTGGCTCAGTCGTTTTAGCCCTTCATGATGCAAGTGATATATTCCTAGAAATTGGGAAGATGGCCAAGTACAGCAGCTGCGAGTGGCTAGCTGTTGTGGGTTTTCTTCTTTTCGTGCTTTCATGGATTCTTCTACGCCTCATAATTTTCCCTTTCTGGATCCTAAGAAGCACAAGGTAAACAAACATCTATGACAGCTTGTAGGTTGCTCTGGCATCTGGTGCTACCTCTAGGCATTCACCACTGTACTTGAACGGAGCATTACTCCACTAGAAATATTGTAGCACATTTTGTCGATCGATGATGTCGTACCTTTTTCAGCTATGAAGTATTGCTGACCCTGGACATGGAGAAGCATCGATTTTACGGTCCCATATACTACTATGTTTTCAACAGTCTACTGTTCTCACTTCTAGTTCTTCACATATATTGGTGGATACTGATCTACCGAATGCTACTCAAACAAATCCAATCCAATGGCCGTGTTGGTGATGATGTTCGATCCGGTCAGTGATTCTTTTCTTTTTCTTGCTGTTAGATCTTTTTCTTTCTCAGCAGCATATTTTTACTGGTTTCTTAAAAGTTAAAACCACTTACTATCAAACAGATTCTGAAGGCGACGATGAGCATGAAGATTAATCTGTATGTTGTTACATGCTTAACTGAAGAACTACATGCTGTGTTCCCTACAGGAAGATACATCACCTAAATACTTGATTTCATTAGACCAGACCATTCTTTCAGTGTCAAAACATGGCAAGCACGATTTGCGAGTTGCAACTGAAGCTGATTGTGCTGTCATATACGATGAAGCAAAAGTTGATCTTTTTTTCCTCCTTTGACCCTCGTTTGTAAAAAACCAGATTAAGTTGGTTCATTCGTTTGTTCATTCTTGTAACTGTGCAGACGATTAATTGATTCATGATGTATTCATGCAATATGCTGCGGCAACTCAGTCGAAAACTTGGTGTACTTCCCATTCTACAATAAGTTCAAACTTTCAAAGAGATCTGTAACATTATTCACTTTTTTGCTTCTGTAGAACTCTGTTTTGCCGCGAGGAGCCTACCACTATTGACATAATTAAGCATTTACTTTTGTAATTGAGGCTGTAAAAAACAATAAGAGCCTAGAGAAGTAAACAAGCGAATGCATCAACAGAGAATATAGTTTACAAGAACTTTTGTATTCTCTGAATATTTTGTACAAGATAGTAACAGAACTTCGAAAAGTAAGGAGACATGTCAATTACAGTCTGAAAGATCCATAAAGTATCAATACTGAGCCATTCAAAGGAAGAGAAGATCTCGAGCATGAACACACTTCACAACGTACTCACTTGTATAATTGTGTAAGCAATAAACAAGTTAGAATAGAATGTGCAAGCTGGCTTAAGACGAGTATTTCTCTATAAGCTTGTCAACATGAAGAACTACGTCATTGATGTGAGGGCGCATTGCAGATTGTGGCTGAAGCATCCAGGTAACAAACTGGTGAAGTGCACCAGGGTAAGGAGGGCTGGGCCCCACCGGCCACTTCAATTGAGCGTTGACAATGGCCAGCTGCAAGCTTCCTCCAGATTCACCAAGAGCATACTCAAATGGTGAAACACCATACCTAGAAGAATTAAATGTGAACATCAGTGATTAATTAAGTGCTTAAAGGCTACAACTACAATTGATCTGTCCACCTCATTAATGACTTGTCTAAGATTGTTGACTGAATCACAAGTAACTTCAGGAAATAGGTTTGCTTAACTTGTACAAAGTTGAGTTTGATCTTAAACAGCACATCATGTATTGCAGTAGACACGATTGATAATTACTTCATCATTATTAATTTTAATTTTAATTTTGATATAATAATAATAATTTGTGGTACTAAATTGGACAACTAGTCAGTGCTGCTAAAAATATGACAAACGGATTGAACTAAGAAGAAAGAATTTCTAAAAACATATAAATGAATTATCGTGCCCTGGCAGTTGGAAGCTTGGAGCAATAGCACACCACAAAAATAATTGAGAATGGAACTAACATATAAGTTAACAATAAATGAATTGAATCAAGATTACTAAATTTGCTCATGCAAAAGCCATAAGGGAACTTACATGATGGCATAAAGGGTGCATCCTAGAGACCAGATGTCAGTCCTCTCATCAATGTCAGCATGGCTTGGGCAGTCCCACAATTCAGGTGCACGAAAAGGTGCAGAGCAATGTTCAGCAGCCCATTCCTACACAGAAACAAGATATACGCTAGTAGTATTTAGACAGCCATGGCTTTCGAAGTAATAATATTCAACTTCTAAGAAACAGTTGCATACTCTAAAGTGACTATCAATTATTTACGTGATTAGCCAGTCTAGTAACTTCAGTAGCTTAAGGAAAAAGTCAGAATTTCTTGGTCTGTGTAGATTCACTCACAATAACAATAAAATCTTTTGTCCCAAACAAATTGAGGTATGTTAAAAATGAAATCTCCTCAAAGTCAAAGAAATAAAAGCCTTGTAATAAAATCTGCAAGGGTAAAACCCCAAGCCCAATATTCTATCACCTAAACCGAGAGCTATGATGCACGGACACGGATACATCGACACGACACCGACACGGGAATTCACCGTTTTCCCAAAAATACCGATACGCCGACACAGCTATATATATTTAAATAATATATATGTGTATTATTTTCTATGTTTCCACATGCTTATTATCTGAAATAATGTAAATTGTAAACTTGTAATTTGTAAAGTGTATGCTCGGAATATGTACCACATGAATTGTTTTGTTAGTCCTGGTGACAATTGTTGATGTGAATACCATTTCTAGAAATAAGAACTCCATTAACCTAGGAAAAAGTAACATGATTAGATCGTCAAGACTACACGGGAGGAGATGCGGGAGCCGGCGACGCATGGGAGATGTAGTCGGCGGCGAGACGCGGGAGATGTAGTCGGCGACGAGATGCGAGAGATGTCGTCGGTGGCGAGATGCGGGAGCCAGCGGGCAGAGAAGATGCGAGTGAGGAGATGGAAGCGGCGGCGAGATGCGGGAGCCAACGGGAGCGGGCGGCGGCGAGATGCGGGAGCCGGCGGCGGCGCGAGCGACCGATGCGGAGAAGCGCGAGCGAGCGATGGGAATGATGCGCTCGGAAATTGGCGCTTATGGTTAGGGTTAGGGATGAGGCGGCCTGGGCCGGCCGTGTCCTAAGCCATTCCGGGGCTGACTATGTCCAGGCCGTGTCCGACTCGTATATTTACTGTGTCCGACACGTGTCGAGAAATTTAATAATTAAAATTAATTCCAAAATCGGCCGATACGTCGCCGACATGTGTCGGAGACGTGTCCGTGTCGTATCCGTGTCCGACACGTGTCGAACACGGATACGGCGGTTTTGACACGTGTCCGTGCTACAGAGACCGAGAGCCTAATTCACCATTTCTAAACCTTCTTATGTTATGGTTCTGGCACGTGGATTGCTAACTTCCATACGCTCCTATTCAAAGCCAACTCTTTGGATACATTTCAATCTCTCAAGTCTCTTTTAACTGCTTCCTCCCATATCAGTCTTGATAGATTTGAGAGACTTTTTTATCACACAAGACATCCGATGCTTGACACCATTTTACCCACCCCGCTCTTATCCTGTGGCTCACGTCTTTATCAATGTCGTTGACCCACTATAGCATCAATCCCAAATATCGAAGAGTGTCCTTCCTAGACATTACTTATTAGTTCAGACTAACATCTCCATCATCTACCCTAGTACCACTGAATTTACACTTCATATACTCAATTTTAGTCCAGTTACGTCTAAACCTCTTCGATTCTAAAGTCTTCCTCCACAACTCCAGTTTTCTATCGATACCTATTCTACTCTCATCAACTAGTACTACATCATCAGCGAAAAGTATACACCAAGGAATATCTCCCTGTATGTCCTGTGTGACCTCGTTCATCACTAGGGCAAAAATGTATAAGCTCAACGCTGACTCTTAATGTAGTCCTATCTTAATAGAAAAGTTATTAATATCGCTACCACATGCTCTGACGTTAGTCACATCATCTTCTTACTTGATTAGAGTAATATACTTTATTGGGATTTTTTTTCCTTTGGAGCGCCCATTACATGACCTTTCTTGACACTTTGTCATAGACTTTCTCCAACTCAATATACACCATGTGAAGATCCTTCTTTAAGTCCATATATCTTTCCATCAACTGTTGTGTTAAGAAAATAGCCTCCGTGATGGACGTCCCATATATAAAACTAAATTGGTTTTTCGTCACACTAGTCAACTCTTCTTAAACGGTGCTCAGTCACTCACTTCCAAAGCTTCATTATGTGGCTTATGAGCTTAATTCCTCTATAATTAATACAATTTTTAATGTCTTCTTTATTTTGAAAATTGGTACTAATGTGTTTCTACGTCACTTATTAGACATCTTGTTTGACCTAAAATACCATTGAACAAATTAGTTAGTTAAACGATCACCACGTCTCCAAAGCATTTCCACACCTTGATAAGAATGTTATCAGGCCACAACGTCTTACCCACTTTCATCTTTTTTAAGATATCTTTTACTTCCAACTCCCGAATTCTTTGAACAAACCGTCCTATCGGTGTCGTCAAAAGCATCATCCAGTTCAATCATACTATTCTCATTGTCTCCATTGAACAGCTCATTAAAGTAATATCTCCATCTATCCTTGATCGTGTCATCTTTTACCAAAAGTCTATTAGTGTCATCTTTGATGCATTTAACTTGGTTGAATCTCTCGTCTTCCTTTCTTGAAGGCAGAGCCACTCACAATTTGGGGAAATAAAATATCACCAGAAACAGAAGAACATTCGTAATAAATTGGCTGTATATCTGAAAAGTGAATAGAAATACTTTTCTAGGACAAGGGCCAAATATCCAAAAGACTACGTGAAAACTGAAAACCAATACTTACCAAGAAGAGTCTTTCATGAAAAGGCCAGGGAGCTAAGACAAACCTGCAACCGTAATGCTTCAGAACGAGAACGGATTTCCTTTCTTGCAGGCCTTGCACTTCCAAAATCCATCAAAGTTGCAAGAGGTGCTTGTCCTTTTTGACGAGTTATAAGAACATTTCCAGGCTTGACATCATTATGAGCATATGGTGGATCAAAACTGTGCATGTGCTTCAGTCCTTCACAGAGCTGTCAGTAGTCCTATATTAGTACACAAAATAGAGATGCAAGTAACAATTATCCATGGAATGGACAGAGATGGTAAGCTAAGTATTTCTACTTCAGCAACTCGGTATGTAATACACAGTTTCAATAATTTGATACATCTGGAGAACAATTCAAATGTCTAATCTGATGGCATCTCTTAGTACCCATCCAGGAAGATAATTTCACTTGTAAAATTTACTGTGACTTCCTGAACATGTTATGAACCCCTGAGCTTTTCTCAAGTTAACATGAGGTAAGCTGTAGTCACATTTTAATAGTAGTAGGAAACAGATAGCATGCCATCACCTGTGATTCTATCCTAGCACAAGACAGTTTCAGTACTACACAGGAGAAATCAATGCATATATGACAACAGTTTGTTCTTAAGAAAGATCATCGAAGACTAACATGATAAATTATTTCATACTGAGCATCAATCTCAACAAATTGTGACCAATCACTAAATAACATAAAAGCAACAAATCCAACAAAGTTTGAGATTTGAAATTTTTCAATGGCATGATCAAGAAACAGTATGCTAACAATATTGTCTAGTAAAAAGACTGGCCTGTTGGAATATTCGCAAAACATCGACGGTCGAATAGAACTCCTTCCTAGACTGCATGACTTTAGCATTGTCAAACAAAGTACCATCCAAATAGACCGGGAAGAGCAAGTAGGCTTCATGGTTCCAATCTCCCTGTTCACACTAAATATACAAATATACATCAAAGCTTCTCAACATGAAAGACAGAAAGAGACTTTCATAAGGTATGCTGAGTAAAATATCAAGTAGCCTAGCCAATGCAACCATACTATTTGACTATAAGACATGGCAGGCCATATCTACATTATGGAATCGATTTTGTTTGCTCTCTCTCGCGGATGTACTTTACAATATTTAACGAGCACAACTAGGTTTACAATATTTACCAAGCACGGCTCGGCTAACTTTCCTAGCTTTAATACGATTTGCTAAAAATCTTGCACATAGTTAGATACTTAAAGATCCTATTGTGTATGGCATTCATCCGGCACAAAAGAAAGACGCACAACAGATTTACCTTAACTGCTATTATCGCATGATCAAGAAGCGGCAGCAGATTGGGATGGTTGAACAACGACGTGACGCGGATCTCCTCCTTCACCAGATCCAGCTGCTCCCTGCTCTGTATCAGCACCTTCTTCATAGCATATGTCCCATCCTCTGGACCAACATTAGCATACCCACATCACAAATCTCTCATGGCATTGCAAAATTTCACAAAAACATCCTAAAACTCCCAGTTCCATTCCATTTGTACCAGTGGAAATAACTTTAATTGTGTACAGCAAGCCGTGGGATTACAAAGCTTCTACTCAATTCATCACAACACCTCCTACTCGCAGGGGAAAATGGGCAAAATTACAAGATTTTGAACAGAACCACCGAGATGCATTTGTTAGACCAGGAAGTGGAAAAGATTGCGAAATAAACCATCTGAAATCCTAATTTTATCCCGAATGCACAAAACTTACGAACCACTCCAACAACACACGAAGGCGAAATCAAGGACTCGCGAAGAGGCGAGGGGGCGGGATCGAGTGGGACCTGAGACGTGGGAGGGGTGCTTGGCGAGCGCGGCGTCGGAGGAGGCTTGGTGCTCCTTGACGAGGTAGACGAAGGCGAAGCCGCCCTCGCCAATCTGGCGGAGGACGCGGAAGCGGCGCTCGTTGATCCACACGTCGCCGCCGCCCGTGGCCGCGTCGTAGAGGGCGTTGAGCCCCGAGATGGAGCAGCCCATCCTCGATGCCCTCCTCCTCCTCGCCCCCGGCGAACTCGCACGCGGCTTCTAGTCTCCGGCGACGGCGAGGGTGCGTATCAGGCTATCAGCTGTGCTAATTTCGTTGGTTCGGTGTTTTCGCAGGTCCACCAGTGGACGATGACTTTGGTGTTTCCTAACTTTTGAGTCTTTCCATTTCTCTTTTTCTTTTCTTTTCTTTTCAATTAGCTAAAAAATTTCAAAAACTTAATATACTACACGAAAATACTTTCGTATTTGTTGGTCCTAAACTCTAGATCCTACGGATGGCAAAAGGCAGTAGATGGCAATATATCTTGTCCAAACTCTCACACTCATCCAGATCAGATCTAATCTATCCTTCTATCCTACTCTATAATACATCAAAATTATCTTTACTACATCCACCCCCTCAACCACCCCCACAGTCATGCCTAATCTAAGTCCACTCAGATTTGTGTACCAAAGTAATCCAACTCCATACAAATGAATGGCCTGGATCTTTCCTCAAGCCTTATTCTCTTACTCATTGAAGATCCTAAGGCCAAAATCATTTGGATCATGCACATCATCGAACCGGTACGCTGCCCACCCCCGCCCCCGCGCGAATCCCACGCCTCCCCACCCGCCTCTCCCCGCATGCAGAGCTAGGGTTTGGCGCGGTCGCCTGGTCCTCGCCTCCTGCTCCGCCTCTCCCCGCCTCCTCCTCTCCGCCGCCGCCTCCTTCCCACCCCGTGCCCCCGCCGCCTCCTCCTCTTCCCCACCCCGCGCCGCCGCTCCTCCTCCCCCCACCCCGCGCCGCCGCCGCCGCCTCCTCCCCTCCCTCCCACCCCGCGCCGCCTCCCACCTCCCACCCCGCGCTCGAGGCCGCCGCCTCCTCCTGCCCCCACCCGCGCCGCCGCCGCCTCCTATACCCGTCTCCACCCCAGCGCGCCTTCCTCGTGCTCTCACTACATCCAGATCGGATCTGGATGGACCACCCGGATCCGGCCTTCTCCGGGCCTTCTCCGGTCGCGCCGCCCGCCGCTCGCCCCGGATCCGGCCGTCTCCTCCGTCAGGCCAGCCTCCTCGCCCGTGGATCCGGCCGACTCCACCGTCACTGCTCGGACCAGGGAGGCGCGCCGCCAGCGTCTGCAAAGAGGCCGTCGCCAGGCCGACTCCCGCCCGGATCCGGCTGGAGATCCCTAGCCGCACATCTCACCCGCCCCCGCCATGGACGAAGACTTCGACATCCTGGCGGCCGGCGGCGACGACATGATGATGGGCGACGACGGGATGGGCGACTTCGGCGGCGACGACGGACCGGTGATGAAGGTAGGCGAGGAGAAGGAGGTCGGGAAGCCTCCCCTCCCTCCGCCTCCCCCGCGCCTCCCCCCTCCTCCCCCGCGCCTCCCCTCCCTCCGCCTCCCCCATCCTCCCTCCGCCTCCCCTCCCTCCGCCTCCCCCATCCTCCACCGTGCCACCCCCCATCCTCCCCCATCTCCGCCTCCCCCGCGCCTCCGTGCCGCCGCTCTCACCGAGGTCGCCGCGCCTCGCGAGGAGGCCCAGCGGCGTGGGCGCCGGCCAGCCCAACCGCTCCGCGTCCCCGCTCCGGCCGGCCGCCGCGGGCCTCGCCAAGGAGGTCACGTGAGTCAAATTGTGCCTACATCTGTTCCCCTTAAGCTTTTTTTTGGGGGGTCAGTTTTGGATTTTACAACTACATCTTGTTTGGCTGTGGAATTGCAGCATTTTCGATCCATTTACCGAGAATTCCAGTTGATGTGCTTCTGTTCTTACCGAGAATTGAATCATTGGTTTGCTGCAGTTGGCTGGGCATTAGGCTTAACTGGGTTCTTACTGCCGAAACCTGAAGAAAATGGTGTGCAAGAGGACTGGAATGGCAGGGCAGAAAGAAGAGGTAGGGTACATGGTGTGCGGGAAGCAGTAGTCCCACAGCTTGAGCAACCTATGATACAACATGTTGCTGTAGATAACAATAATGTCAGGGGTAATACAAATGAAGCTAATGATGTTGCTGAAGAATCTGATGCAGATGATCAGGGACCTCCTCACCAGCAGCAACTACGACGACAACGTAAAGAAGACCACCGAAGGGAGGAACGGCTACGGAGCGAAGCTCACCAACATCTTCTCGACGGAGTTCGTGATCGAGACCGCTGATGGGCACCGACTGAAGAAGTACAAGCAGGCGAGATATTAATCTGCCCCTTAAGCTTTTTTCAGTTGTTTATTTTGGTTTTCGACGGTGGATTAGTTTAGATATGGAAATTTGTGACAGATCTTGTTACATGAATGTGAGACTAGAATGTATGGCTTTGGATCCATAGTTCTGTTGATGTGTCATCTGATTGTAATTAAGTGCTTTTTGGTCGTGATCAATTTATAGTTTACAATCTGGTCACTCGAGTATTGGAGTGTGAAACGGGAATGTCAGATTGGTAGTTTAGTATCTGTATTGTTTGGTTGGGCTAAAAGGGTTAATATTTTTTAGGGTCAGTCCAAAATTTCTTGTCTGCTACATGACCAGGTTACTTCAGAGTTTTGCCTTTTATCTGAATGTTGTTTGGAACAGTAGTTCGTAGCAATGATCAGTAAGGTTTACTATGAACACAAGTATCTAATTTAAAACTGACCATTAGGATGTAGATGGTACAGTCAATATGAATTAATTTGTCTTGTCCTTTGTTAAGGGAGAGCCACCCAAATTAATATTCTCGGATATGGATGCATGATGTTCCTCCTTGAATACCTGTGCAGATTTTCTCTGAAAACATGGGGAAGAAATCGGAGCCCCAGATTACCAAGTGCAAGCAGGGGGAGAACTGGACCAAGGTCACCTTCAAACCTGACCTTGCCAAGTTCAACATGACCCATCTCGAGGATGATGTCGTAGCCCTCATGAGGAAGAGAGTGGTTGATATGGCGGGCACTCTTGGCAAAACTGTGAAGGTTGAGTTAAATGGCCAGAGGGTGCCAGTGAAGAGCTTTTCAGATTACGTGGACCTGTATCTCCAGTCCGCTTCCATGGACGGACATGAGCTCCCAAGGTTTAATGATAGTTTCAGACAAACATCGGTTTCAGTTTTTGAGTGTGATGTCCAAAGCTCCCATGGTAGCGTTTCTGATCATCCACATGTGTCTTTCTTTCAGGGTTTACCAAAAGGTAAATGATCGGTGGGAGGTGTGTGTGAGTCCAAGTGAAGGGCAGTTTCAGCAGGTTAAGTTTGGGTTAAGTTCCTGTGCTTATTCATAACCCTGCCTTCGATTCACAGACCAAGGAGACCTTGACCACTCGTCAGGGAAGCTTTGGGTCCAAGTGTGAGCTTTCTGAGGATTTCCTTAAGAAGGGTATGAGATGAGCTCACTTTGGTAGCCTTGATTTGTGTACTGTGGCTGCACCACTAATGCTAATGTTTACTTCTTACAATTGCAGTTGCTAACTCGGGTGTCGTCAACAATCTCCTATCTTGGGCTGATTTCAAGCTAAGCAAGGAACTAAAGAAGACTGATGGAAGCAAGAGGTCAAGACTTTATGGCCTCCCAAAGCTTGAGGATGCAAATGACGCTGGTGGGAAGGACTCTGACAAGTGCACCTTGATCCTGACTGAAGGAGACTCAGCAAAGGCTCTCGCTGTGAGTAACGTGAACTTACTGAGTGCAATGTATACTTCTACTATCAAACTGAAGCTCACTTTTCTTTTTCTGTAGATGGCTGGCATATCTGTAATAGGAAGAGATCACTATGGTGTGTTTCCTCTCAGGGGAAAACTATTAAATGTGAGAGAAGCAAGCCATAAGCAGATAAATGGATAATGCAGAGATCCAGAATATAAAACAAATCCTTGGTTTGCAGCATGGAAAGCAGTACGATAGCACAAAAGGCTTGAGATATGGCCATCTCATGATAATGACAGATCAGGTTGGTCTGTTAACACCTCCAATTCTATCTCAACTGGTCAAACTCAAGTTGCTTCATTGCTCATATTTTAAACTAATAAAATTTCAGGACCATGACGGTTCCCACATCAAAGGGCTGCTAATCAACTTCATTCACTCATTCTGGCCATCTCTCCTTAAAGTTTCATCTTTCTTGGTTGAGTTCATCACTCCAATTATCAAGGTAGGATCTCATGTGGCTCATCTGTCAGATGCATCTTTTCTTAAGTTACAACAGTTATTCATAGTTCCATACTAAATTTGTCATTTGAAGGAGTTATTGCTCTGTGCCAGATTAAATATATTTTATAAAATGGCTGGTTGGCAGCGATAATAATAATTGGATTTATTGTCCAGGCAACCAATACCAGGAACAAATCTGTTCTATCATTTTACTCAATGCCAGAGTATGAAGCGTGGAAAGAGAGTCTAGGGGGAAATGCAAATGGTTGGTCTATAAAGTACTACAAGGTCTGCTTTTCCCTCTTTATTTTGTTGTTCTATACTTCTGTTAAGGTTTCACCACATGAGGGCGTTTTTTCTCTCCTTACTTTTGGGTGGTGGACTATTATCTTGTGTTAGTGAGTGATCTTTAGCTGAAAAGACCGTTGGTGTACCTGAGATTAACTGAATTCTGAATGGTACAGGGGCTGGGAACAAGCACAGCCACAGAAGGTAAGGAATACTTTAAGGAAATTGGCAAACACAAGAAGGATTTTGTCTATGTGGATGACAAAGATGGTAATGATTTAGAAATTTTTCGTATGATTTAGAAATTAGAATAATGTTTTCATCTTTCGTTATATGACGGTTAGTCGGTGATGCAAATTGGGGCATGGCATACATTTCGGAAGTAACATGTCATATCTTGTATTCAAAATGAGTACTTTATCTTGTGTCCTACATATGGTTTGTCCTGAGCATTTTCTGAAATGTCCTTCCCTTACATATGTTGATACTACAACCTGTCGTTTAGGAATAGATGGGACACTTGTGTGTGGCAGATATCGATTCAAAGGCATGTGGCACTATTTACAGAATTGCACTATATTTTTTTTCACACACACTTTCTGGACCACTCGACTAAATGCTTATCATTGAATTCACAGCTAAAAGGGGGCAGGCTAGCCTGTCTTCTTGGTTTTAGTATACTTGTGGCCAGTGACTGTTGACTTGCATTTCTTGTGGGGCCAAGATGCTTTTGTGTTACTTGGTGATGCAAGCCAAGTGGGATAGAACCTTTTGAGCTGGATATCTTTCTTGTTTGGAAATTAAATTCCATTTTGATGCATGATACTATTCTGTGCACAAAAAAATGTCAGTCAAATTTGTTTGTCCATCATCACTATTGTATTCGATGTGATTCAGTGTGTTGCAGTCCACCATTGCCCATTTGTCAGAACCAATTGATCACTTGGTCAGTACTGCTATAGATTATTGTTTTCTGCATACAAATCATTTTCTTACACTCATTTATAAAATGTTGCATTTTGTCCATACTTATGTGACCCGTAGTTGTACCCTCCTATTGATGACCTGCAATTCTGATTTGATTGCAGTGCTGCTTATTAGTTGCTTTTGCACAAAGGTAGAATATCAGATTTGGCCTGCAATTCTGAATTGATTGCAGTGCTGCTGATTAGTTGCTTTCGCACAAAGGGAGAATATCAGATTTGTAAAGTTCTGTGTACATGTTAGCACGGGTTACTTTCTTAAATGGGTAACGTGCTTTCAGCAGACCATGGTCACCTAAGACCAAATGAACAATTGATTGAGCTTTTAACACGCTTGGAACCAGCCCGTGTTAATCCACGATGATAACATTCATCATGCACACTTGACTCCTCGTTTTAGTTTTTCCAGTTCCTCCTATGGATTTATTTAGGGAAATTCTGAAACCTTTTGTCTGTTGGTTGTATGTGATAAGGGCGATGCTGAAACCTTATGGCACTTGATGCAGATTCTATCCCCACAGTAGAGGCTATGAAGAAGCAAATAATTGTTGCATCAAAGGCTATGCCTGTCTACTCTGCTCTTCCAACCGTATCTGAGTACATGATTGAGAGTGGATGGACACGGTGTTTCTTTAATATCAGCGAAATTGGTTGGCCAATGTACCTTATTTATGTGGCGTTATATGTCATTATTGTGGAGTTTGGAATTTACTGGATGCACAGAGAGTTGCATGACATAAAGCCATTATACAAGTACCTACATGCAACACACCACATTTACAACAAGGAGAATACCCTATCACCATTTGCAAGTAAGTTTTCAATACCTTACTTAGCTCTTGAGTCTTGAATATTGCAAATACATCTTAAATTTGTTTATCGTGTTGGATACATATAAATTTACTGCAACAGCGATGGGCAAGATTTTCTGGATAACTAGCACAACTGATGTTGCGTAAAAACATTTTTTTTATATCTTGTTAATGTGAAATGCCGGAACTAAATTTGTTGCTGATTATTGCTCTTACCATGCTACCAGTATTTCAGTATACTTTAGTATAGCAGTTTTATTTATGCTCTACTAATATTTGGAATGTCTTAAACACTAGGGTACTTCAATTTAAGGTTATGAACCTGGAGGGCCTGCCTCTAGATAATATAATAAAGATATATAGTGCTCCAGTGTCCAATGTTTTACTTCTGATTAATCGATTTTTTTTATGTTAACTCCTTTGGTGGTGAGAATTGTCTTTTCTTCCAACATCTGATTTATGCATTATGTGCTTTCCAGGACTAGCATTCCATCCACTGGATGGGATTTTGCAAGGCATACCGCATGTGTTTGCTCTCCTCCTCCTCCCAACGCACTTCAGGACGCACATTGTTCTCGTATTCATAGAGGGTGTGTGGACAACTAACATCCATGACTGCATTCACGGCAAGGTTTGGCCTGTGATGGGTGCTGGCTATCACACAATTCACCATACAACTTATCGCCACAACTATGGTCACTACACCGTCTGGATGGACTGGATGTTTGGCACTCTTCGTGAGCCAGAAGATATCCTCAAGAAGGATTGAGTTATTCAACCATGTGCTTTCATTTCGTCTTGGTAGCGCTGTGAAGTGTAGGGTTTTAGTCTGTTTCGCCTGCTCAATACTGTCTGTTGCCTTTTGAGTATCAATGTGCCGTTTCAGTCTGCTAGGTGAAAATAATGTGATTTTTATTTAGCTTTTTTCCTCATGATGCAATGAAATTAAGAGGGATCCTGGATTCCTGGTGTTTGTATCATTCAGCACCTTGATGTGTTCTATATAGGTTATAATGCTTTTCCTCCACCCGAGTTCATTGCAGTTTTCCCGCAATTTTCTGTTTCTGACAGAGCTGTGTAGGCAGTGGCGTACAGTAGTTAAAACACCGGTATGGAATCTCTGGCCATGTTGCTATTGTCTGAAACAGATTAGATTTGCTTTCCATGTCAATGAGCGGTGCCTGCCCGTGTATCTCTAGCGCTATTCTCCATTGAAGTGGCTGTGTTAATGTCCAAAATGTCGGGGTTTTTTTTTTGTGATTTGTGTTAGTATGTTAGTTGAAAGCCAGTACGATTTTTCAGGTGGGCTGCATTATTGCTGAGGAGCCAATGTGCCAGTTATCCATATATTGTCTTGAACCTGGGCTTATCATGCCTTGGATGTTCATATTAGGAAATGACTGATGCAGTAATGCTCGAAGTGTAGCGATGCAGCTTTACGATTGAAGTGAATAGATATTATGTTAGCAATAAAAAATCATACTTTATATTGTGGTGTACTATCAATTCGATAAATTTGGTTTCACTGAGATGAAAGGTCCCTTTTTGTTAGACTGGTCTAGCACCTAGGTTAAGTTTCCAACAAAGCCAAGCAGCAAGCATAGTTTCATTAATTTTACTTTAGTCGAAGAATACTGTTGATATGTTATACACTTACATTTGATTACTCATTATGGATGCGGGAACAGGTTTCTGTTCTCAAGTTTATGAGCTCTCACCAGTTTTTCAACACAAGGTACAGTACAATCTGACAAAGCATGATCATTAATGTCCTGGATAAATTGTTTAGTGAGGATTTCTAACACTTTCCATTATACATAGGACTGGATAATGGAGCAGTGGGACGTGAATCTTAATGTATCTGATTGTTCGTTTTATTGTTTACAAATTTTATCTTGTTTTATATTTTACCGTAGCGTTAGCACGGGCACACTACTAGTTATGTAAGTGAATCATTTATGCAAGCCTAGAGGCCTAGAGGTTACTTGCTGTGAAAATGTTGGTTCAAATTTTAGTGACTTTTGCAGCTATGCTGCAATTTATTCTTCTTATTATTACGAACAACTTGAAAGTTGGTACTTAGAAAAGCATCTCGATATGTCAGTCAAACGGTTGGCATGTTAGCACCAATGCCTAATCACTCTCTGAGATCAACCCTTGTTAGAAAACCCTACATCATAAAATGTGAGATAACAATACAATTCTTGTAGAGATAGCAACCGAAAGTGGCATCTTGAGAGCATTGTAGCACTGGATCTGGTGAACAATTTCAGACAATAAGACTGGTGTAGAGATCAGATACCAAGATCAGATAGTGGATGGTTCAAGCAGGAGTGTCTGTAAAAATGGAAAGGGCTATTTTATTTCTTCACACAGCTCATTCTTTGTAAACTAGTATTTGCCTGGTGAACAATTACACAAGGTCAACTGTTCTAAAGATATACATTCGGCATGGTAGCAGCACTATAATTCTTTTTGAGAAAAATAATAATAATGATTCGCAGTTCATGTCAAACATCAAGATCTATCAAACATAACTTCCGTTAGGACCCTTTGCTCATTTGCTTCTTCATCAATCATCATATTGGTAGCTTCTTTGACCCTTGCAATTGAGTTACTTGCTGCAACTCACATTTAACTTTTCCATTGTGTCTGCATCCAGTGGAACAGGGCAAACCGCAGGTTGCTGCTGCGTTGTGCAATGGATGTTTCCTCCTCCCAGAACGATTTCCTCCTCCCCCTTCGACCATCACTACCTGAAACAAGTAGCTAAATCACATGTATGTACTCATGATATAGAAAGATCTTATCTTTGATCTGTTGCTATTTATTGATAAAAGGAGGAACCTAATGCTTGCAATTTGATCATATTTCAAAAAGATAACTTGTCACCACTTCTCCAGTAGACTATCAACAGTTGACCAAAGAAATCTTAAGCACCCATTACTGACAGTACAAGGCTCCAAGTAGTACATGAAAAATCTTTGGCGTCAATTGTAAATTTCTAGCTAATGTGGGATTGGGAGATTACCTCGTGGTTAGGAAGTGCTTTCTCGAGGACTTTACGGGCTTCTTCGTCCCACTTATCACCAAGTGCTGGTGCTCTAATCCCGCCATTGGCAACGTAGAAGTTCACATATGATCCAGCTAACCTCCCCTGCCTTGATGCCACCTGTAACCATCATATATTATCCACCACATAAGAAACTATGACAGAGAGATATCCTAAGCAATACTTCTTGGTAAATTTAAATTTTTGAAGGAACACCAGTAAAACTAATATTTCTGGTAATTTTCTCTAAGGAATTTTATACTGCAGAAGTGAAGGTAGAGCTTTCAACTGCCTTTTATACCCTTCCAATTTTTCTCTCTCGATCGAACTAGTACAAGACTACATGGGCAAACTGAAAAAAAGAGAAAATGACCATACCAGGTCTCAAAATGGTCCTGCTTCTTGTTTTGTCATATATATAGCGGCCCAGGGACATGGATTTTGATAATATCTAGTTTCCGGCACTTGGCATCTGTAGTACTGGATGTTAAGTTGTATCTCCTCTCTCTCTCTCTCTCTCTCTTTGTATACTTGTATAGGGCCCATAGATAGATCTTGAGGCCCATGACCATGAGGCCCACTCTCCTTATGCCTCTCATTGTATTTACTTCTCCTATGCAATCAATAGAGTGTGACGATTTTGGGGGAAGAAATATGATTCACATGGTATCTGAGCCAGGCCCCCCAAATCCCTAACCCTAGCGTCGCCGCCGGCCTCTTCATCATGTCACCACTGCACTGCAGTCTCCTTCTTTATCGCCAGCGTCTTCATCCACTGCATCACAGTGCTTCGCCGGTGGGAATCGCTCCGGTCAATGCCTTCTTCACCTCGTCGACCTTCACCTCATCTGTAGCTGCCACCGCGCTGCAGTTTTCTTCTTCATCACCGGCATCTTCGTCCACTACATTACGCCGTATCGTCGATGGGAAATCGATCCGGTCGACGACTTCTTCCCTCGTCGACCTTCCCGCTGGTCGAGTCGTCATCTTCTTCATCTCCACCGGGTTGTAGGCTTCCTTGCGGCCGCCAGAGCAGCATTGCAGTTGGCTTCTTCAACTTCTACTCGGTCGCCGCACTGCTCGGCCGCCTCGGCGCTGTGAAGGTGCAGTGCAGCAGTGAGCGCTTCCACTGTGCGTTCCGCCAGGAGCTCGACGTGCTCCTCCTGTTCCACCATCAACTTCTTCAACCTCTACTCGGCCGCCGGCAGGTGTTGCAGCTGCCCCAGCCTTCTCTCGGCCACCGCACTGTTGGCAGTCTCTCCTCTGTCCATTGAGCAGAGGGAGCGAATTGTTGCTGCAGCTGATTGAGTATATATGCCAGCTGAAGCTTGAAGTCTTTGCTGCTGTTTTCTACTACCATGGCAAAGGATGGCTCCCTCCTAGTAACTGACATCAAGCTAGATGATTCAAACTACAAAGAGTGGGCTTTCTCGACCATGACCATTGTGAGGGTAGTCAGTCTTGAGGATCACCTGAATGATAATCCTCCCGATTCAAGAACTAATGATGCTATCAAGAAGGCTTGGAAAAGGGTTGATGCTAAGGTGATGGGAGCTTTAGTTTTGAGTGGTGTTCCTTCACTTGGAATGAGTCTTGAGCATCACCACTCCGCCAAAGAGATATGGAAATATCTTGAACAGCGATATCTTCAACCTAGTGAAGCTCTTCGTTTTTCCTTGCTGCAAATCCTGCACAATCTTCAGCATCAGGACATGTTTGTAGAGGAGTAATATGGAGCCTTCACTCGCATCACTAGTCAGCTTGTCTCTATGACTCCAAAGAGTTAATCTTGATGTGAGTCAATTACCTTTGCTGAGGATCGACCTTTCTTCTATTCTTCTTCCACTCAATCATCATCCTCAACTTCCTTAGAGTCTACCTCTTTTCTTTCTCTTCCACCTATATTCTCTCCAGATGAGTCAGTTTCTGATCTGCCATTACCATCTCTATCACCAGAGCCACCTTCACAGGTTCCTTCTCCCTCTCCAGTTCCACCTTCAGATACTTTTCCTTTTCTATTATAGTCATCGTCCCTGAGTTTCATCTGACACTGAGCTTCCCATTCCTTTGAATTTTGCTCCTCCGGCTAGTACTACTGATCCCTGCACTGACAACTCCCCTCAGACATCGAGGTATGTGCTTCGTGATCGTTCTTCCATTAGGATTACAGGCAGTTATGGTTTTTGTGCAGGAGCAATTCATGAGCCTAGTACGTATCAAGAGGCGGTTCTACTACCTGAGTGGCAGCTAGCTATGTCTGAGGAACTTGCAGCTCTAAAGGGTACTGGTACATGGGATTTGGTGCCACTACCCCCTTAGGCAGTTCCTATCACATGCAAATGGGTGTACAAGATAAAAACCAGATTAGATGGTTCTGTGGAGCGCTATAAAGCTCGACTTGTTGCTAAAGGTTTTCAACAGGCTCATGGTCGAGATTATAATGAGACCTTTGCTCAAGTTGCTCACATGATGACAGTTCACACTTTGATTGTTGTGGCTGCTGTTCAGTCAGGGAAAATTTCTCAAATGGATGTTAAGAATGCCTTCCTTCATGATGATCTACATGAGGAAATCTACATAGAACCACCTCCTGGTGTTGAGGCTCCATCTGTGCATGTATGTCATCTTCAAAAAGCTCTCTATGGGCTCAAGCAAGCCCCTCGCGCCTGGTTTGAGCGTTTTAGCTATATGGTTCGAGCTGCTGGTTTCTCTCCTAGTGAACATAACCCTGCGCTTTTCACTCACACCTCTAAGCGTGGGCGTACATTGCTTTTACTCTATGTGGATAATATGTTGATTACTGGAAATGATTCAAAATATATTGTCTTTGTTAAACAAAAATTAAGTGAGCAGTTCAAGATGTTAGATCTAGAGTCCCTCGGTTACTTTCTAGGAATTGAGGTTGATCATACTGATGAAGGCTATTATATCTCTCAGCATCGGTACACACAGGATTTGATATCCCGCTCAGGTCTTACTGATACACGCACTATTGCTACACCTATGGAGCTCCATTTGCAGCTGTGTCCTACTGATGGCATCTCTTTTGAGGATCCCTCTCGCTATAGGCATCTTATAGGTTGCAGTTTATGTTCTTAGTCAATTTGTTAGTGCTCCTACCTCAGTTCATTATAGTCACTTACTTCATGTGCTTTGGTACTTAAGGGGACAACTTTTCGTCACTTGTTTTATGCTCACTCTAATTAGCATCAGCTTCATGCCTACTTCGACGCCACTTGGGCCAGTGATCCTATAGACTGTCACTCAGATACCGGTTACTGTCTTTTCTTCGGTGGCTTTTGACTGATCTTGGTGTTCTATGTGATGCACCCACATCACTTCTTTGTGACAATATCACTGCTATTCAGATTGCAAATGATCCTATCAAGCATGAGCTGACCAAGCATATTGGTGTGAATGCTTCATTCACGTGTTTTCATTGCCAACAATCAACTATTCATCTCCAATATGTTCCTTCGGAACTTCAAGTGGCAGACGTCTTCACGAAGGCTCAAACTAGATAACACCATAGGTTTTAAGTTCTCAAACTCAATGTGTTAGATCCACCTTAAGTTTGAGGCGATGTTAAGAATATCTTATCTTTCTCTCTTTGTATACTTGTATAGGGCCCATAGATAGATCTTGAGGCCTATGACCACGAGGCCCACTCTCCCTATGTCTCTCATTATATTTACTTCTCCTATGCAATCGATAGAGTGTGACGAGTTTGGGGGAAGAAATACGATTCACACAGGAAAGAACGTTGAATGCCGCAATCGAACGTTCATACTGTGGATCAGATTTGTCATCGATCCATGATAAGAGAACAACACCAGGGCTAGCAAAGCAGCATATGTTGTCAACATGCCCACTGATGATTTCATCACCTGCGGAATCAGAACACCTCAGAAGCTTGAATGAATACCAAAGTAAAGAACAGAACCTTCGTGATGCTTTAAATAAATAAAATGGATGAGCAAAAGTTACGTGAATTTTAGGATTTAAAACAGTACTAAAATACTATTCATTTGCTTGATTTTACTGTTTATAACGGTTTGACTACTACGGGTTGGAGGTCTGACCGTAAAGTACTTTTCATGTACCTGAAATTACTGTTCATATCGGTCTGATCGATTGAAAATTCTGGTATGACCAGTGAGGGTTTGGATTTTTTGTGGTCTTTAGCTTAGGGTTTTGATGATATTATGATTCATGAGTTTGGTTTTTCGCTGCATATTGTTATTAATATTAGGGGAAATATTTTGAAAAAGCCATTCACCCCATTTGATTCTTCATACTCGATCCTACACCCCATGGCAGCAAGCAAACACGCCCTTACACCGTCCTACGACCTGGACGATGTTGATTTTTCCATTGGAAGATCTTAACCGTGTTTGGTGTTTGTGGCTCGTCTAAACGGCTGATACTGCTTGATGGCATGGGCGTATAAGCAACTTGTGAATTTACAGAGTATTTGTTCCTAACATTGAGTAATCAAGTGCCCCTCTAACATTGAGTAATCAAGTGCTCCTCTTAAAAGGAAACAAAAATTGCAAGTCATCGTGGAACAAAGATATTCCAACTTGCAAGCAAAGTTGGTCGAGCAATACTGCAACGGGAAGCAGCTCTTTCGCGAAGTCTTGCAAGGAAGCAAGGGTGATTGGCCGACGAGGAACCCTCCTTCCCTTTCTCACACAACAAGACTCCCCCAAGTACTCACTGCACTCGTCAACCGCGCGTCGCACAAGATTCATTGGACCGACAACTGGTAAGGATACCAAACGAGTGCTCGATTAATAAGCCGTATCTGAACTAATCGACCTACAGAAAAATTTTCTGTAGCGTCGAATCACGTCATGAAGAACCTGTGCCGGCCGAACCTCCAAACCACGTTGACCATGCAAAAATACATGTTGCGTGAATTAGACCAGAGAGACACTTTGCTTGTTTCATTCATGCTTTCCATTCACCTTTCTATGTTCAGAAAATGGACCGAAGACAAGTGCATCTGTGCATGCCTATAAAGCACCGTTGAATCTCTCTGGTTAGAATGAAAAATCAGTTTTGTGAAAATTCAGTTATATCGGGTTTGGTAAGTTGCTTGCTTTGGTGCTTTCAAACCTTATCTTTGCAGCTCAGTAACTATTAGATTGAAGGATCCACAAATACTCTGGAAAATTTTTAAAGTCATTGTTTATCCACTCCGTTACTGTGCCGGTCCAGTGTTAATGGACTTCTTGTAAACAAAAATGTGCAAATATTGCATATCAAAAGCGGATTCAACGGTGCATGTACCACCTGTAGCTCATCAAGAAGATGAACCAATTCATGAACACTACACGTCCAGACCATACGATACATACGTAATATGTCATCGGGAACTGTTCATACATCAAGAAGATTAGATTAGAATATAATATAATTTGGAGAGCCCAGATTAGACGGGCCTAAACTCGACGCCCTCGACGATGAGCCCGCGCTTGGGGTACCACCCAAGGACCTCGAAGCTCACCACCACATCCTCGTCGTCCGCCACAGCCATGGCCTCGTCGGCGCGTAGCCACCCCATCTCCACCTCCGACCACCCGTCGTCACGTCGTGTCGGCCGACTCGGCCCACCGCCATCTCCGTCGCCCAGGCCGACGCCTCTGAACTTGCGCCCCTCGGCGTCGTCGGGGCGGAGGCACACGACGTGGCGCGACGCCACGCGGCCGCCCACGGCCACCGTCGTCTCCTGATCCGGGAAGCTCAGCCCACGGTGCCCGTCCGCCGTGCCGAACACCAGGTACGCCGCGTAGGCGGTCGCCGGCGTCAATGCGGCGGTTGGCAGCCGGCCGTAGATGTCCAGGCACGTGCAGTTCACCAGCTGGGCCACCTCTCCAAACCTGACCACGCAAAAATATTTTCCTTTTCAGTATGACATCAAATACTTGCACTGTACAAGTTAAAGAAAACTTTTATGGGCCGATCACTGCGTGAGGACTTGCCTCATAATCGTATTCTAAGATTTGCGAGGTGAGATCACGATCAGACGGAGACTAGGACAGTCCCCACCCAGGAACTAATCGACCTACAGAAAAATTTTCTTAACAAGCTAGCTAGTGACAGTCAGGATAAAATTGCTTAAATTATTGAGTTACATGATGCATGCAGATGCGGATGCCTAGCGTCCATGCGTCGATGTCGAGACGTGTAACAGTTTTGTCAGTGGCGACAGGCCGACGAACCAAACGCGAGAGTGCAGAATCTCTACCCCTCTATAATACACCAAATTTTTTTTTACTAAATCCACCCTCCTCAACCACCCCCACAGTCATGCCTAATCTAAGTCCACCCAGATTTGTGTACCAAAGTAATCCAACTTCATACAAATGAATGGCCTGGATCTCTCCTCAAGTCTTCTTCTCTTACTCATTGAAGATCCTAAGGCCAAAATCATCCGGATCATGCACATCATTGAACCCAGAACCCACCCCGCGCCCACGCACACGCCCCCGACGCTGCAAAGTACGGAAGATTATCTAAAAAGATATATACATATAGAGGGGTAGAGATCCAAACCCTAGCCTGGTGGAGCTGGCCGCAGGGCCGGTGGAGGTGGCGGAGGCGCCACCGCAGGGACGCGTGGTGCGGATCCTCGTGCGCAACGCCGACGCCACTGACTCGTCGTCGAGCGAGGACGAGGCGCCGCTACCACTGCATCCGCGGAGGGAGAGGGGAGGGGGATGGCGGGCGTGAAGCGCCGTGTGATGGAGGCGGGGAGGGAGGCGTCTGGGGCGAGGCTGGCCTTGCGGTTCCGTGGCGTGCGCCAGCGGTCGTGGGGGTGGTGGGCCGCGGAGATCCGCGATCCGCACCTCCGTCGCCGCTTGTGGCTCGGTACCTTCGACACCGCTGAGGAGGCCGCCGCAGCCTACGACGCCGCCAACATCCGCATCCGCGGCTCCAGCGCCGCCACCAACTTCCCCTCCGCCCGTTGCTGGTTCGTATTAAACTATTGATGTGAAAACTTAAGACTGCGTGTGATACGATTGGTGATGCTCTAATGTATATATGGTATTTAATGCTATATCCAGAAATATTTTGCTACTCTATGTGATTCTGTATGGCGCACATGGATGTGTAGTGGAACTGATGTATAATGGATACTGAGCTTTGTTGCTTTCCTTCTTGTAGATATGCCGATTGAGTTGGCAAGAAGGGAAAAGGCTGAGAACATCAAGCCAGATCATGATATTGATGTCTATATGAAGGTGAGGTCGCTATCACATAAGAGCACTCTATGTTGCTTAGACATATTTATCTAACTAGCATAGCACTGAACAGAAACATTTCAAGGGGACTTCTCAGATGTACTGTATTTTTTATTGGAAAAATAACAGATAGTTAATTCTTTATTTTACTCTTGTAGGTCTCAGCTATGGCAGGACAAGAATCCAGTGTTGTTATGGAGTACATATTGAAGGTACAGTAGTCTGCTAGCTATGGATCTAATTCTAGCACTACAAGGATGGTTTTTCATGGGATATTTGTTTATTAATCAGCTCTCGTGTCTGCTACTCTGCTACATATCTGTAGATTTTAGGATTGGATATTTGTGCTGACACGGTTGTAGGAAATGAGATGTTAAGGGGTGTGTCTGATGGGTGTGAGTGCTGCCTGATGGATGTGTTAGTGGGGGAGAAAAACTGGAGGATACATAGAAGGTGATATTACCATTTCAGGCTATCCAAAGAAGTAAGAGACATTTGCACATATATCAGGATACTGTGAGCAAAATGATATTCATTCTCCACATGTAACAGTTTATGAGTCACTTGTGTTTTCTGCATGGCTGTGGCTTCCTTCAGAGTTCAGAGGTTGATTCAGAAACAAGAAAGGTTAGTTAACTAGATTATATAAGCAAATAATAGAGTCTTGAATTTTTGGTCTTTAATTGATTGGAGATCCTATCTATTGAACTATGATAACATATGTTTATCGAGGAGGTCATGGAGCTTGTAGAGCTCACATCATTGAGGGGCGCACTTGTTGGGCTTCCTGGAGTGAATGGCCTATCAACTGAGCAACGGAAGAGGCTAACTATTGCTGTGGAGCTTGTTGCTAACCCTTCAATCATTTTTATGGATGAGCCAACATCTGTTCTTGATGCTCGGGCAGCTGCAATTGTGATGAGGCCATGAGGGCAGTAAGGAACACTGTTAACACTGGTAGGACTGTTGTTTGCACCATTCACCAGCCAAGTATTGACATATTTGAAGCATTTGATGAGGTGGATAGTTCTTGATGCTCTATTTGTGTAATTATCCTTAGCTTTACTAGAGTAAGTCATATATTGACTATTTTTTGTCATCTATGTATAAATTACAGCTTTTCCTAATGAAGAGAGGAGGAGAAGAGATATACATTGGTCCGCTGGGCCATAATATCTCAAAACTAATTGAGTACTTTGAGGTAAGAAAAAAAAGTAAAATAAACTGTTAGTACTGTAGGTTGTAACACTTATAACCAGCTAAATCACATCAAAAGGAAATCCTTTTGTTGATTTGTTCAGGGAATTGAAGGCATTAGTAAGATAAAAGATGGATATAACCCAGCAACATGGATGTTGGAAGTGACCTCTACTGCCTAGGAGGATTTGCTTGGCATTGATTTCAGTGAAATATACAGGCGATCAGAATTATATCAGTTAGCCACCTTACATGCTATTCTGATGCACAGCAGTGAATTGCTAACTAAATTGCTGTTAATTTTACTAAATCATCACAGGTTCTCTAATTTTACTAAATTGCAGTAAATTGGTTCTCTAATCTGTAGCACCTTCTGCGTCGTTTTCCCCTTTCTGATGCTGATATAAAGATTTGGTGTTGTTCAAACAGGTTGGCTGGGATGAGTCTGCAGCAGGTGAAAGGCGGAATAGGGTTTCAATTTGGGAGATTGAACCGGTCGCTGCCCCATTTTTCATTTCCCCTCCACCGTTTTTTGGTGCAAAGCGTCCAGACAATTAGGTACACTTGATGGTTACATCAACCTCATCTCTTCTGTATATGTTAATTCACCCTTGAACACAGTTGCTGATCTGGGAGAGTAGTCCTTAAGCATTTGTTAACCGCACACATGGGAATGTAGGCCTGCACCAAAGGGTTCTAGAATACTAGCATGGAGGGTTATATACCTATGTCTGAGATGGTCATCCAGATGCCTTAAGTTGAAGACAACATACTTATTTATGCACAGTATTTGTAAGGAGAAATATATAATATCATACTTCTCTTTGATCTTTAGAGATAAATAGCTCAGAGTTTTGAGTTCCTCAGAATAAATGATATTTGGGCTTTAGAGAATCTACCATACTACTTTTCATCAGACATCCGTGTAGCAACAACTATTTATGAAGGTGCAATATAGCTAGATAAACCATTATTACATGGGAGCCAAAATTGCTCTCTGGATAATCTTCTCCATCTAATAACTGAGCTGATTATGGACATGTGGTACTGACAATGTGAAATATGGTCTACTGGAATGATCAATTAATTGAAATGTATATATACAAAACAACGCAGTTTGTGTTAGTACATTATGGATTACACATATAACTTACTAATTGCAGATGATGTGGTTTGTACTGGTTAGTGGTTGCTTGGAAAGTCCTACATATTATCTGAATATTGTTTTTTACCTAGAGCTTTGTTTTCCGTTGCAATGCACGGGCATAGGATATGTGATATGTAATCTTGGGTCACTAACAAATATCTGTCGAAATATTGCAAGAATTGGCTATTAAGATTATCTTTGCGAATTCTGCTGCAAAACATTCGTGTGCGAGCAGGTTTTTTCAGTCATAGTATAGAACAAAGTTAAATGCTTTGTTGGATTTGCCTTTTTCGGTTATACTGTTGTAGTATAAAAAAGGTTATACCATTGTAGTATAATTAAATGTTTTGCGTATGTCTTGTGCAGGTATTAACTTTGCCATGACGATTATATTTCCCATCCAAATGCTTCATAGAATTTGAATCCTGACAACAATGATGTTCTGTTAAAATTACTCTTCCGTTTTGTTTTTCTTTCCATCTCGGGCGTCACGGAACAATCTCGAAGGCCGGGAGCACCAAAAATATTGTGTATAAAGACGTTCTAGCATGGTGATGTGGCAAGTAAATAGTCCACAAACACCTATTTCCTTACTGTGTTTCATATTTCTTTATGTGACAAAAATGTTTGTTTTCTTTGTAGCCTCAAGTTTAAACAATGTGGGGATGGAGAAAGTCGTTGGTGGGTGAGTCCAATGATGTTGTCGCCTCCTCAAAGGATCAGTCGTTATGTGACATTCATTATGTGACAAAAATATTTGGTTATACAATATATGAGACGTGAATCTTAATGAATCTGATTGTTCGTTTTATTTTTTACAAATTTTATCTTGTTTTGTATTTTACCGTAGCGTTAGCACGGGCACACTACTAGTTATTGATAAGTGATTAAGTGGTGCAGCTCTCAGCAGATATTTAGTTTTTTAAGGCCCCATAAATATTAGAAATGACAATAGAAGTTTAAAGGAAAATACAAGTTGAGAAACATAATTGAAATATGAGCTTTCATAGGAGAAAATCATTGATTATAATAAATTCATGGGGTTCTTAGAAACATAACGGCTCTCCGTTATGTATGGATCGTATAGTTGTATGCCTATATTCTTCCACCATTAAATACCCTTTTCCAAAATATATGCATGCATATGTGCCTTTATTTTAATCTCAAGCAATTCGTTGATTATATGTGCAGCAAATTATCTTATTAGTTTTTATAGTATTAAAGTATCTAGCTCACGCATACACACCATGGACGCCCTGAACGTATCTTCTCTCACACGATAGTTGCCCCACTGAACCGTGTGTTTTCTACCTCTGCTCACTGCCGTAACTTTTCTGCTTCAACATTCAATAGCAAGCTCAATTCTAGATCGATCCCTTATTGCTCTACCCCCTTCCAATGCAATACTCTACTATATAGCTATCTTCTACTTCTCTCTAATTATTACTTAATGTTGGCCTTTGTGATATCAAACACACATACACACGCAATCATCACTGATACCTACCAGGAATACCTATCACATTCTCTTCGGTGACCCCGAGCCTATTCCTTATGGCTACACTAGTTGTACTCTGAGCTCTTTGCTCATCTACTTCTGTACGACCTTGTTTCTATTCGTACGGTTGTATGCATGTATATACTCATGCATGATGTCCTCTTCTACTATGTCAATCGCTCATCTTCTTCGACATTAGCTAACTCAACACTGTGGCTTCCTCACTAACTAAGGCAACCTCCTATCTTCATTGATGCTGGCATGTGTGCTTTAGTTGTTGTCTAATGATATGGAGAAGCGATAGCATGCTTCTAGCTACCCAATGGTCCCATATCATCTATAACTCGTCTTCATTGTAAAGCTTCATCTTTTTTCTGCCAAGACTTCGCCATTGTCAAGCTTTTTTGCCACTGACTTCTTCAACAATGCTCGCGCTTACCACTCGTCATCATGGCCCTTGGCTTCTTATACTCTAGCTTTTCTTTTCAACGGCTCCCGTGAGCAACACAACATTATCCTTGTCGAATGGCTAAGGTGAGCAGCACATTGTCCTCATCTCTATTACTGCCGCCTCGACTCTTTGCTTCCCTGTATATCAATATCTTCTTGTAGGACAAATCAACGACATTGCACTCTTTCATGATCTCCTCTGACACCATTCGTGATATCCTCGTTATAACTTTTATTTTTATTTAAAAGTTTAGTTGTTTTTTATTAGAGTTTGTATACAAATCACAAACAACACAATATTGCCCTTGTTGATTGGCTAAAGTGAGCAGCATGTTGTCCTCATATCCAATACTCCCACCTCGACTTTTCGCTTCCCCATGGATCAATGTCTTCCTGCAAAACAGATCTACGCCATTGCACTCTTTCATAATCTCCACCGACACCACTCGTGCTATCCTTATTATAACCTTTATTTGTATTCAAAATTTAGTTTTTTATTAGAGTTCGCATACAAATCAAATTGCTGACCTATATAATTTATTTTGAATTTTAATTATTTGGGGATTTTGCTATAGAACTTGTTTGAAAATCAAATTACAATTTTTATTTTATTTTTTATTCTAAATTTCAATTAGTTTTGGATGGAATTCATATACACATCCAACTTCTAATTTTCTTTAAATTTTATTCCAAGTTAAAGTTATTTAGGTATTTTACTTTGGAATTTATATTGAAATCAAATGGCTATTTTATTCTATTACAATTTCAGTTGTTTCCTATTGGAATTCGTATACAAACCCAATTATTATTTTAAAAGAAATCATTCTGAATTTTATTTATTTCAGGATTTCACTTATGAATATGTATGGAAATCAAATTGTAATTTTATTTTTTATTTCAAATTTCAATTATTTTGAATTGTATCCGACATAGACTCGTTATTTTAATTTAGATCATTATAATTTTTACCCACAACAATCGACGTTATAGATCTTTCTCTTTTTCCTTGGATTAATGTGGTAATTTCTACCCCTCGAGAATGAACGTGGTGGCTTATACTTTGGAATTCAGATGGAAATGAAATTGTAAATTTTATATTGTTTATATTCAGAATTTCAACTATTTTTAGTTAGAATTTGTATATAAATCTAACTACTAACTTTTCTTTAATTTCTATTTCGGGTTAAAGTTATTTAGGGATTTTACATTGGAAATTGTATTGAAATCAAAGTGATATTTTATTTTATTCTAAAATTTAATTATTTTTGTTGGAATTCGTATATGAATCTAATTGTTATTTTTAAAAATTATTATGAATTATATTTATTTGGGATTTTACCTATGAATTCGTATGGAAATCAAATTATAATTTTTATTTTTTATTCCAAATTTCAGTGATTTTTGGATTGTACTTTGCATAGACTTTTTTTTAATTTAGAAAAGTATAATCTGGGCCTACCACAATCAATAGTATAAATCTTTCTCTATTTTTTTATTAACGTGGTAATTTCTACCCCTTGAAAGTAAACGTGGTGGCTTCTTTTGTTTATGCTTTACTATTATAACTAGCAAGGTGGCCCTTGTATTTACACGGCTAGATTTATTTCAACGTTTTTAGTATAAAATGATATAGCTTATATATTTGAAAATATGTTTATGCATCTTATAGGCTATTTAGAATTTTGATACGTCATAAAACATTAGAAATGATAGTAGAAGCTTGAAGGAAAATACAACTTGAGAAATGCAATTGAAAAATAAGGTTGATGGATTAAGGTTCTTAAAAATGTAAAAACTCTCCATCATGCATAGATCATGTAGTTGTATGCCCATATTCTTCCTCTATTAATTACTCTTTTCTAAAATGTGTGCATGCGCATTACCTCTATTTAATTTTAAAGCAATACATTGATTATATGTGTGGTAATCTTATTAGTTTACATGGTATTAGAGTATATTGCTTATACATACACCAATACACCATGGATGATCTATGTTAAACTTATAATCCCTCATACGTCGACTGCCACACCGAACTATGTGTCTCTATCTCTTCTCACCATTACAACTTTTCTACTTCAACCTCTAATAGCACGCCTAATTCTTGACCAAGCCCTCTTAACTGTTACCCATTCTAATATGATCTCTTAGCTGCTACCCATTTCAATATAATACTCCACTATATGGTTATCTTCTACTTCTCCCAATTATTGCTTAGTGTTGACCATTGCAACATCAAACATGTATACACGTGCAACTGCCGTTAGTCCCTGCCAGGGATACCTATCACGCTCTCTTGAGTTGCCCTAAGCCTATTTCCTATAGTTGCGTCATTTCTACTTCGAGCTGTTTACTCCTTTGCTTCTGTACATCTGTACTTTTATTTGTACAGATGTATGTATGTATATACACATATATACCTGATGTTATACGTGCTTGATGTTTCTCTTCTCCCATATAGATTGCTCTTTTCCTTCAACATTGGTCACCTCAACACTATAGCTTCCTCACTAACCGTGGTGATCTGGTATCTTTACTGATGTCGGTATGTCAACTTTAGTTGATGTCTAATGATATGGAGAATCTTCTCGCCATCGTAGGTGACGTCGTGCCCCTTACCAGCGATAGCACGCTCCTAGCTATCTAATAGGTCCATATTGTTATAGCTCATTTTTAATATAAACCTTCATCTCCTCTTTTCCAAAGCTTTCGTATTATCGAGCTTATTTGTATATTGACTTCTTCAACAATTCTGACACTCACATGCAATTCGTATAAAAATTGAATTGCTAATTTTATTATATTTTCATTCCAAATTTCAATTATTTATGGTTGGAATTTGTGTCCAAATATAATTTCTAATATTTGATTAATTTTTATTCTGAATTATATTTATTTAGAGATTTTACTTAGAAATTCGTATGGAAACTAAATTGTTAATTTTATTTAATTTATTCTGAATTTTTGTTATTTAAGGATTTTACTTTGGAATTGTATGGAAATAAAGTTATAAATTTTCTTTTGTTTTTTATTTTGAATTTCAAATTTATTAGTTGGAATTCATATGCAAATCCAATTGCTGATTTTTTTAAAAAAATTATTGCAATTTACAATTATTTAGAGGTTTTAATTTGGAGTTCGTATCATAGTCAAATTGATAATTTTATTTTATGTTTTATTCCAAATTTTAGTAATTTTTGTCAGAATTCATATACAAATCTAATTGTTAACTTTTGTTTAATTTTAATTCTGATTTATTTTTTTGTTAAATTTTACTTAGAAATTCATATAGGAATCAAATTGCTAATTTTGTTTTCATTTTTTATTCTGAATTTCAGTTATTTTTTTGGATTGTCTTGGTATGGACTATATCTTTTAATCTAGACTATTATAATTTGAACCTATCACGATTAGCGATGTGGTTCTTTCTTTTGTTCCTTCTATTATAACATGAAATTGTTTACATCTTAAGAGTGAATGTGGTGGTTTCCCTTTGCTTTAATAATATAACGACAGATATTTACTACTACTACTAGTCCTAGTGGTTGCATTTACCCAGCGTAATCGATTGATCAGTCATGAGATAATTAACTCCACAGACTAAGATCGATTGTTTTTGAATGATCAAACTGTGTGCGAGAGATGTCAATTATGTTTTGTTTTGCTTGGGCAAAGAGTTAATAGATAGAAGAGTGTAGCTACAAACAACGGACAGGGCGCATGATATATTGATCATGGTTCATCGTTTCGTGAGAAATAGAGCAAAAATTTGAAATTTCGCCCTTTTTGGTATCCTTCAAAACAAGTTTAATTCAGCCAAAATTTGGCTATCATCCAAAATTTGGTTAAATTTCATCAAATTTTTGTCTGATTTTCGAACAAAATTTTGGAAATTCGATCATCTTGATGATCTCCGAAAGTTTTTTCAAACCGAATCATTTAACCCTGATATTGATATGTATGCAGGAAATTAGTGCTTAAGCAAGGGGAGGTAAGGAATAGTAAGAAGAAGAAAAAAAAGATTTATATGCACCTGGAGAGAGGGTGAGGGGTCCATCTCCAGCTGAACTCGCCGTCCTCCCATGGCAGGCTGAGCTTCCTCGCCGATAGCATGAAGCACTTTGCGCCGCTCTCCTTCTCCAGCCACACCCTCTGCTCCCGTTGATCATCACACATACGCGTCTCAAATGATCAGTGGCTATCGCACACAACGCCTTGTTCGATCGATGTGATTGCACAAGTTGATGATTTTACGTACCATATGGCCGTCGTCGACGAGGACGGCGTTGTCGGAGAGGCCGAGGTAGACGTCCTTCTTCGACGGCGGCCGGCCGGAGCGCCCCGGACAGACGGCGGCAGCCCTCGGCGGCGGCGCCGCCTGCAGGAGGATGGCGCGGTAGTCGTGCGGGAGGAAGCGGTCCCAGACGGCGTCGGACTCGGCGGCGGCAAGGAACGACGGGGACACGGCGGCGCAGCGGCAGGCGTCGCGCGGGGAGGTGAGCGCGATCACGTGCGCCAGGCAGCTCTCCGGGAGGTCGCCGACCTGGGTCTCCTCCACCACCGCCATGATGGTAGTACTGACCCTGCTGCTACTATAGGCTTCTTGTATCATCTTGTAACAGTGGACGGATACAGCTTCCGGGCCCAGACTAAGCAAACTTTCCCCAATCTGGGACTTTAGTAATTCATGGATAGGAGGAGGCAGGGCCCTTCCTGATATTTTATTGGTGCGAGATGAAAGTAGACATTTTATAGTGTTCCTGATATTTTAAAAACTTTATCTTTATTCAGGTGGTGATGGGTTCGGCTGAAAAGCTCATGACTTATGGCTGAAAACACTGTAGTTGACAGAGGCTTATTTAGCATAATTAAATTTAAAAAAATTAAAAAATATAAAAAAATATGTTAGCCCATTACGTATAATACAAACGAATACAGGAAAAAAATAACCGGCAAAAAAGCTCAACAAAAAGCCAAAAGTTCAGAAAAAGACGAAATTTATAAATAGTGAAAAATAAGCCAGAAACCAGAAGCTCAAGCCAAACCGATCAGGGCCTCAGGCTGATCAGATATATTTATAGTCGAAGCCTAATACTAATAACAAGTACAAATAATTCAAGATAATCAATATCCTACTGTATGACTAAGCATCCATTCGTTTAGTCACATGTGACATGCTAAATGAGGTGTTTCTAAATTGAGTTAGACACTTTGAGCTGCCTAGACAAGTTCTCAGTATAGTTGCTAGTTGTTTTTTTCATATTGTTGCTAGTGGTTGCCTGGAAGTTAACGATATGAGCTTGTACTCTTATATATTTTAGTTGATCCTTCTAACTGTGAGTCTGAACAAGTTATATATAGATATATATACATAGGTTAGGACCTCTGACTTTTGTGGGTCTTAGACGATCGCACCTATCGCGCATGGCCAGGACCGGCCCTGGGAGGAGGAGGAAGCAAATCCTATCAATGGAGTATGTGCTCTGTTCATGCACAGTACTGTAACCATCTAAGAAGTATACTTTGAGGCAGCTCAGCAATAACGATGATTCGGCAAAAGAAATAAAAAGGCTTAGCAACAATGACCGCAGGCCGCATTAGAGGCCATTGGTCAAAACACACGCATCATCTCTGTAGAATTAATGGTGCACACAAGAAAGGCTTAGCACTTATATGAGTTTGATAGTGCTAAAGTAAAAATTAGTAATCTTAGGTTTTAATCGTATTAGTTTCTAAAAACTATTTTTTATATTAAATTGGCTTTTCTACAATACCTTGTTTTTAAATTGAGTGTTTTTTTTAAGACAAAGTCTACTAATCAATTGTAATATACACTGCAGTGATTTCATTTATATCGGTCAAAATCATACACGAGTGTCTCTCTATAAGCTGTTACTATTTATAAATCAAAGCCAAAAGCTAATATTAATGGACCCTTAGGTCTTTGGCTAATAATAAATGTGATTATTGCAAAAGCATGCATGTTGAAAATGGAAATGTGAAATTGGTTCATTTTCTTTGTGTAGAACAATTCAAAAATTCTAAAAAAATAATTAAAAATTGAAATTGAGCCTTTTTGCTCATCTTGAGTAATTAGAGAATGGTAGGACTGAAATGGTTGAGATTAGAGCTAACCCTTGTAACATGTACTTAGAGAATGAAAAATTGTTTATGGATGATTTACCTTCTTGCAAGAATTGTACTAGTTTACAAATTGAAATTGATGCTTTAAATTGCAAGCTTGCTGAAAATGCATCATTGTCATCTTGCACATCTTGGATTTCTTTGAGAAAAGAAGTTGAGTTTTTAAAGAAAGTGCGCAATGATATGAGTGCCAACTCTTGTGATTCTTTTAGTTTTCTAGCGTTGTCTAAAGGATTTCAAGTGACAAGAGTGCTTCTTTCTCATATGGTACTACATCTTCTAAAAAGAAGTATCATTGTAGCTTTTATAAGAAAGATGGACACTCTTTTGAGTTTTGTTTCCGCCGTGTCAAACACAAGTGTCGAGCGCATCGTCAAGATTCTAGGAACATATATCGCTCATCTCATGGCATGTGCACACCTAGTGCCGACACAAACACTAGAAGTGATAGTAGCTCTTCTTATTTGTCCCAAGGGACTTCTCCTTTGAGCGAGAGTGGTACTTCATCCTCTGGGACTGTGTCTACCTCTAGACTTCGCAACATTACTCATTTTGTGAGAATGTTGGGCATCTTGTGGAGTTTTGTTTTAGGCGTGCTAAACACATGCGTTAGTCCCGTGCTTCTAAGTGCCCAAGTGTTCATAGTTTTTCTGAACATTAAAAAGCCTAACCCAAGGACTCACTTTGTTGATGGTTTCCTTGATCCACCTTCTAATAGTTTTGGACAGCGTCATGGACTTGTTTACCATGGATTTAATTTTGGTCCATGCACTACCCCGAGGAAGGATTTCCATCATTTTGGTCCACAACATAAAGCTTTTAAGAATGGCATTCGTCGCTTTTCTAGAGATAGCACTTGCTTTCTTCATCGAGTTGTCCCCTCACGACGGGCCTCCAAGTTGTTGTTTTATCTTCTCGTTTGAACCTTCATTTGCATCATGCTAACCCTTATATTGGTTTTTTTCACATAATGGTCATGAGTGTCAGCACTGGATACCTAAATCTTGTTTCATTAATCCCAGTATAGAGGTACTGGCTTCTTCCGTCTCTTTACTATAGGATTTATAGGTGAGGGGAGATCATGTGGATTATGTCAGTCCCTTTGGGTCTCCTACTTCACTCTTAGGCATTTGATGATGGCTATTACTTTTCAGGATGTGGCTTGCTCAGCTTCGATTACATTGACTACATCACACTGCTAAGCGGTGTGATGCAGATTCTTACTTGAGCTTTGTTAATTCCTTGCTTCCATATTCAGCATTTCATACCATTTAAGAGTGTTAGGATTTTTAGGTCAGTTTAGAGTGTTGAGAGTCACACTTTCTATTTTGTGTCTTTCTTAAGCATTTCTCTTGTCTACTAGGTTATCTAGGATCTCTTACCCTGTGTAGGTTAAGCTTGCTTCTTTTAGTAGTTTCTAGTAGTGGGGTAGCTAGTGTGGTAAATTTGCTCCTTAGCAATGCGTGTTCCTTGGGCTAGAGGCTTTGTGGTGGAGAGATTTCCCTTATTGCAAGAGTTTTTTTTTAGCTCTTATTTTTATTTGCAAGTAGTTCTTGTAAATAGGGGAGTTTTAGTTTTTTACTTGCTTTTTACATCATGTATATATGACATTGTATTGTAGATATGTATTTAGATATGAGCTTTGACTATTACTCATCTGTGATATAATCTTGACTTGATATTGCTTATTGCCATGTTATGCATACTAAGGTAGTTTTGTCATGCTTTTGAATATATGATTAAATCTTTACCATGCTAGCTTAACTTGCCAACCTGAATTTAATTTCACAAGTGATATCAATTTTTACAATTGGTATCTTTTAAGTTTAAAATGATAGATCTTTTGACTAGTTACTCTCTATTGATATTTTTATGATATATGCCATGTCAAAAATGCTCTATTAAATCTTGAATCTTATATTGAGCTTTATTTAGTGCTTTGCTAGTTCTTTTGGAAAGCATGTCTTAGTAATTGACCTAGTGCCTAACTTGATAAAAACAATCTCTTTTGTGCAAAAAAACTGATGTCACTAATTCTTTCTCATGAGGTTGCTTGCCATTATACTAGGTATAAACTTAGGGAGTGATTTGGATGACCTAGACCATTTTTTAAGTATCTTGCTTGGGATGGTCGTAGTAAGACTTGAGATCTAGCACTTGGTTAAGAAAACAAAAATGTGAAATTGGCTGAAACTTAGGAGCCAATTGTGGATGGCTCCTAGCGTAGGACTTGCATTGCTAATATAAGGTCTAAATGATTTCTAAAATTTCAAGAATGGATTTTACCTATTACTTGAGCATAATTGGTTAAAATTGAACTTCTAGTACTTTTAATGATTCAACTTGAGCTTCTTGGTTCCATTTAATCTTCTTGATATGTCTTAGCTCATACTTGGATAACTTTAGTTGAACTTGTCAATTTTAAATCCTTACTTAACTTGAAACTAAATTGAATGCTCTAAATTGTGCTATCTTACATAGATTAGTTGTATATATCTTATGATGATGTACATTGGTTTATATGTATTCTATGACTTTAAGTGCTGTCTTTTTAGTTTGAACCTCATTTTGGATAATTTTCAAAGCTCTCTTTTGGATTGTGCATTTTCATTCATACATACATGCTCTTTCTTGCTCCCTTGTTGTTTACAAGTATTTTTATGCATCATTTTAGAGAGAAAATGTGTATTTGTGAGCTTGTAGTGCTTCCTTGCTCTTGATGACTATTTTACCAAAAAGGAGGAGAAAGATCAAGGTAAAATTTGGTATTAGTCTCAACAGGGTGCAATTGATGAGAATGAACTTAAAAATAGGATAATGCTTAAAAAGGTTAAAAAGGGGAGATTGAGTCTTGTGAGGTTGCATTAGAGAAAAATGAGCTTTTATGTGAAAAAATGCATTTTGGGTCATTCATGATCTTTTGTTGTCAAGTGGTATTGCATTTGTTCTTATTTGCTCTTTTGTGCTTTATCTTACTATGGCAATGGTCGTGATGAACAATTATTCTTTCATTTAAACCATGAGCTACATTGCGCTATTTGAGGGCTTTTAGATGTGAATGGAGCTTTTAGTGAAAACTTGCTCTTTTAGGTCTTAGCACTATTTCACACCTTGCCACTGTGGTTATGTTCCTTCTTTCTTTTAAATTTGGATCATTGGTGGCTCTTGCAACTTGTATGCTTTAAAAGTCCAAAGTTCAAACTCAAATTCTTGCTTTTGGGATGTTTATCAAATTACTCATCAAGGAGGAGATTGTAAAACTATGTGGTGGCAACCCCATATGAGTGATGAATATTTGACATTGGTCATGTCTCGCCTTCATTGCATGAGTTCAATTTTTGCGAATTTGAGTTTCAGCTTGTGCTGTTCTGGAGTGCCAATCAGACCGGCCTAACCAAACGATCTGACTGCTGGGAGCATGCGATCAGACTGGCCTCCGATGGAGGTCTAGTCGGTGGACTTTGGTCGTGCTAAGTGGCTATTCAACCAGCCATTTTGGCGATTTGACTAGTGGACTTTTGCCATGCTAAGTGGTGATTCAACCAGCCTTTATGGCGATTTGATTGGTGGGTTTAGGTTGACAGTGTTATGGCGGTTCAACCGGTTCCAATGTAGGTTTGCTAAGTTGAGTTATTCTGTTGATTCTGTGGTTTTGATTCTGAGTCATGGCGGTGTCTACGTAGTGTTAGTCATGGCAGGTGTTGTGCAAGTGCTAGTCATGGGGAGTCCTAGCATGTGTAAGTTATGGCGTGTGTCTATGCATATGATTTACTAATAGAGAGTCAAATGCATGTCATTTATACTCGGATCAATTACTTTATTCTTTGGTGTACAGATATTTTGATGATTGTTGCGGCTAGCGGTAAGATAGAGGCTACAAAAGGAGTCCTGAAACCATGGCGTATCGGGTAAGTCTGGGTGGAGCAACATCTCAAGCCAAGAAGCACATGAGAAAAAATAAGGGACGCGAAGAGGCAATGCTTGTATGCAATGTGCTAATTAGACTTGTGTGTTTCAAGTGGTGATGTTCCTTAGAATAGGCGTACAATATTGACGGCAAGGCATTGAACATCACGGACTATGGAGTGATGTTGGTGTGCCTTGGGACTTGGGTGCCTTGGCGCAAGCATACGATCTTAACGACAAATCATAGGCATCACGTCGTCGTGAAGATTGGCTGGTGGCAATTTGGGAAATTGTCTAAAACTGAATGGAGTGGTGGTTTGCAAAATCATGGTGCTAGCCTAAATGGTTTAGGTCACATACTTGGGGATGGAATGTCTTATCAGACTATTGGAGCCTTTGGGAAGTCGTACACTAAAAAATGTGCAAGTATGTGTAATACTAAAACTTGTTTGTATGTGGGTTACCGGGTTTCCTCAAGTGCAAGTGGTCTGATCCACTAAGGAGTGGCTGTTTAGTGAGAGGTGAGGAGCCTCCACTATATAAGCTTTGCATTGAGTTGGGCCATGTAAAACTCTAAGTTTAGGGTTAGGATTTACTTATGTTGGAGGCTTGCTTGTGTGCTATAGGCTTAGAGCTCTGCTATCCTATAGGATTGGCTATAAAATATTCCTCTCCAAGTAAAATGACATACAAGTTTGTCCAATGTGTTATGCCATAGATTCCCTCATGTGCTTTTGATTTTCTTGGTTTTCTTGTTTGAATGTCTCTTCTCTTGAGCTTTTCTAGTGTCAAGTATGTGTAAGAGGTGGAGATGTCTTTAAGAAACAAGATTCCATCTATCTAGGCATGATCTAAAGAAAGTTTTTAAGTTTGCTCGATTTTCCTCAAGAGAGGTGTGATTTTCAGGTTTTGCTTTTGCATGTGTTTTAGGTTGAATTTGTGCTATTTTAGCTTAGTATGACATGTGAGAATCCATCCTAGATAGCCTAAACGATGTAGGACTCATGAGCAAGAGCATACCGAACCTTCCCTCTTTTGCCCGATTTTGGTTCACCTTTACTCAAATAAAAAGTATCACAACTTTGGTAATAATTTTCTCAATTGTTGATTGAAATAAGTTCATGACATTCGACATTCTAGAAAAGGTGCATGCCAGGTTTCACGACATTTTGATCATCAGATTAGAAGTTACGTTGAATTTAGGATTTGAAACTGTGCTGAAAATATTATTCATTCACCTTATTTTAGTATTTATAGCGGTCTGACCACGATGGACTAGAGGTCTAACCGTAAAGTACTGTTCATATGCCTAAAATTACTATTCATATAGGTCTAACCGATTGCAAATTTTGGTCCGACTGATGAAGGTTGAGATTTTTGGAGTTTTGCATTCTTTAGCTTAGGGCTTTCATGAGATTATGAGTTTGGTTTTTTACTGTATGTTGTTGCTGATATTAGGAAAAAGATTTGAAAGTATCATTCACCCCTCTAACTCACCATATAGGGGTGGCAAAAAAGTTCATTAGTGGGGTTTGTTGGCTCGGTTCAAAATTACTTTAATTATACTTGTTAATTAGTTAAACATTGAAATGAGTTGATTTTAAATAAATTTGAATTTTTGCTCTAGTTTGGCTTGGCTCGTTAGCTCATTTCTAAAAATACCTATAAAATATACGTGAAATAATATTAAATCAAACTATTTCAATTTTGAGAAAAAGTTGTGCTGGCTAAACCTCCAAACCACGTTGACCATGCAAAAATACGTGTTGTGTGAATTAGACCAGAGAAACACTTTGATTGTTTCATTCATGCTTTCCATTCACCTTTCTAAGTTCAGAAAATGGACCGAAGACAAGTGCATGCCTATAAAGCACCGTGGAATCTCTCTGGTTCTTAACATTGGGCAGTGAAGCAACCAGTCTCTGTAGCAGTTGTCAGTCGCTGTAGCAGACGTGAGCGGTTGATCACTTTAGCATACGTGTGTGGCCGGTCACTGTGGCAGTAGTGGAATGACCTGGACGTGATGGTAGTCACTGTTCGAGTCATGTGTAGTGGGTGAATGGCCTACTGTGAGGCTTGGTTGTGTCTATTTATACCATGTAATTCGTTGAGCAATTCGAGAGCCAATGAATAACAGAGAAGGAAAAAAGGCATGTGTCGCCGTAAAAAAGAAGTCTCTCCTGTGTTCATTCGTCCTCCCTACTCATGTGCATTTGTCATTCCAAGGGAAGAGAACGTGTGTGGTGTTTCTCCCGATGAGTAGCAGTCCGGAGTTGGAGGGTCCAGTTCCATCACTTGGTATCTGAGTTGAGAGTGAAATCTTGAGAAATTTCCATCACTTGGTATCCGAGTCTGAGTTCTCACCTGGGTTAATCCTTACATTTAGAGAATCAGAGCCCCTTGGTGTTCTCTATGTCTCGAAAAAGAAGCCGAAGAAAGACCTTCGTGTTTCGGAAAAGAAGCGACCTCCATGTGTCGGAGAAGAAGCCTTGGTGTTCTTGTGTCGAAGAAGAAGCCGAGGGAAGACTTCCGTGTGTCGGAGAACAAGTCTTGGCGTTCCCGTGAGTCGAAGAAGATGCCGAGATAAGGAAGGAGTGTGTCTCCATCAGTAGTACAAGGCCTGCTACGAGGTGATCCATTCGCCTCAAGCTCGCAGGTGGTGGTGGTCGTAGAGACGACCATGACGACGGCAAAGATAACAGCAACTATGACACCATTGAGTACCACAAGCCAAGGCGAGAGGCTACCGCAGCTAACCGTGTGTCGGTCAGATGGCGATATGCGTTTGGGTTAGCGTGATGGCACATGCAGCAGTGTGCATTGGGCGGAGGTGCACAAGGTGATGGCGACGAGCCGGCTGCAGCACCAAGCACCCAGGAACACGACGACAGGGCTCTGTGCGGCCACTATGAGACCGATTGGGTATGCCGGCATCACACGTGACATGCATAGTGATGATTTCAGCAGCGAAGGGCAATGGACGGTGCCGGTGCGAACACGTCATGAGGAGAGGTGAGAAGGTACTCACAAATGAAGACAACAAAATTAGGGGGTGATTGTTGGAACTAATCTTGTTGTTGATAGTGGTCAGTATTCGAGTCGTGTGTAGTCTGTGTTCGAGTACTGTGTGGTCAGTACTCGAGTACCGTGTTGTAGTTGTGTGTCGAGTACTGTGGTTGTGAGCAAAGTACTTGTGTGTCGAGTATTGTGTAGCCAAAGATACCGGAGTCAGAGAACAGTTGAAGACTCTGGAGTAGAGTACTCGTGTGTCGAGTACTAGGTGGTCGTAGTCGAGTACTCGTATGTTCGAGTACTGTGATCGTAGTCGAGTACTCATGTGTTCGAGTATTATGGTTATAGTTGAGTACTCGGCGTGTTTGAATACTGTGGAGTCTGTGTACTCGGTGTGTCCGAGAACTGTAGCAGTCGGTAAGCCCAAGTGCTACAGTAGTCGTAGCTATAGTGTTCATAACTACAGTAGTCATAGCTGCAGTGTCAACAGTCGGTACTCGTGGAGCTACAGTGACGGTCAGTGCTCGAAGACCTGTGTGGTCAGAGATGCGATCGAAGAACTATGGTCGACAAGCTATGGTCGGTGAAGTGGTCGAAGGGAAGCGGTGGTCGTAGACGCAGTCGAAGTGCCATGGTCGGTGAAGTGGTCGACAAGACGTGGTCGAGAAGCCGTGGTTGAGCAGCTGTGGTCGTTGGCAACGTGGTCGTGGCGCCATGGTCGGTGGCACCCTGACGTAACTACAGTTGTGATACGACCAATCTCTGTAGTAGTTGTCAGTCACTGTAGGAGACATGAGCGGTCGGTCACTTTAGCAGACGTGTGTGGCCGGTTACTATGGCAGTTGTGGAATGACTTGGACGTACGTCAGAGTACGATGTGAGCAGGAGTCATGGGAAGGTGATGGTAGTCACTATCCGAGTCATGTGTAGTGGGTGAGTGGCCTACTGTGAGGCTCGGTTGTGTCTATTTATACCATGTAATTCATTGAGCAATTCGAGAGCCAGTGAATAACAGAGAAGAAAAAAAGGCATGTGTCGCCGCAAAAAAAGTCTCTCATGTATTCATTCGTCCTCCCTATTCTTGTGCCGTTGTGCGTTTGGCATTCCAAGGGAAGAGAATATGTGTGGTGTTTTCTCCCGACGAGTAGCAGTCCAGAGCTGGAGGGTCCAGTTCCATTACTTGGTATGAGAGCTGAGAGTGAAATCTTGAGATATTTCTAACACAGTTAACCAGCTGGGCCCTCTCCAAGCCTGACCACGCAAAAATATTTTCCTTTTCAGTATGACATCAAATACTTGTACTGTACAAGTTAAGGAAAACTTTTATGAGCCGATCACTGCGTGAGGACTAGCCTCATAATCGTATTCTAAGATTTGCGAGGTGAGATCACGATCAGACGGAGACCTGCAGAAAAAAATTCCTTAACAAGCTAGCTAGAGTCAGTCAGGATAAGATTGTTTAAATTATTGAGCTACATGATGCATGCAGATGCAGATGCCTAGCGTTGATGCATCGATGTCGAGACGTGTAACAGTTTTACCAGTGGCGACATGCCGACGAATCAAACGCGAGAGTGCAGAAATTATTGGTGCGTGGTGCAGCTCTCAGCAGACAGACAGCACCGGGCGAGGTCGCTGTTGGGGAGTAGAATTGTTTCGAAGTTGACTGACTTCTGCAGCATCGCTGTCTTTGTTTGCCACTTACCAGTAATTAGTAGGGTGGTGCGAACATTTGCACAACCAGATTTATTTTAAAGTTGGTGGTATCACATGATGTAATTTATATGTTTAAAGATATATTTATATATTTTTATAAGCTATTTAGATTTTTAAGACATCATAAACATTAGAAATGACATTAGAAACTTGAAGAAAAACACAAGTTTAGAAACATAATGGGAAAGGTGAAAAGAGTTACCAGAAAGCTTGTTGAAACAAATCATGCAGTCATGGATAGCATGTAAAAAGGCTTCATGACGCTTATCATCATTGTATCTCATCATCCTTGGAATTATAACATCTGGTGCAATATTATCTGGACATGTATGCTTACCTCCATCTCCATCACATATTACATCACCCTTAGAACTATCTCTTTACCAAACCTTGAGTGAGAAAGAGAAGAGTTTTGGAGACATTGCACCCATAGATAGATATGCTACTTCCATGCCTTGTTGTTCTTCCCAAATCATATCCAGCATATGACATAATGACAGAATCATCACTTTGTCCAACCATTCTGCAGAGAAAGTGAAAAAGAGAGGGTGATGACTCAGGTATGACAAAGGCAGGAGTGAAAAAAAGAGGGTGATGACTCAGGTATGACAAAGGCAGGAGACATGTTAGCAGGATTATATTGGAGGCAAATGCTCAACTCTAAACTTGTAAACAAGATCATCAGAGACATCACCATCACCCGTTGCCCCATCATTTAATGTTCAAGTACCATAGTTGAGCCTCGCCGATACATCTATACCATCCGGAGTCTCAATATGCACACGAACCTGTAATTACGTTAGCAAATGAAATCCTTGTTTGTTTTTTTTACATGGAAGAATGACCTGAAAATTGAATGTGAGGGATGTACCTGGAAAGACCACTGGCCTCCCTTCTTATTGGAAATGACTTCACTGTCTCCGAAAATTGCTTTCAAGACACATATCTGAGCATTGGATTTACATTATATCAGACTAAAAGAAGCAATTATCACCCGTTCAATCTAAAAAAGAGTCCTTTCGAATTGTACTATTTGACTCATTGTTACCCTAGGCTATCATACTTGAATACAACACCTTTTCACCCATTCTTTTCACTTATGAATGGCACAAATCATAAACCTTACTTTTAATAACAATACTAGCATAAATGTAGACAAGCAAGACTTTTGCGAGGACATTTGTTCTCTTACTGTGCACTGGTATGCATATGTAATCACACCCAATTTTTGCTGTGAGCCAATTCTCTATCCTCTAATACTACTATTGGATTTTCTTTAAATTCTAAATTAATTTTGTAGAGATTTTAAGATCTACTTTCTATATTCCTATCTTTTCCGTAGTACCGCTCATAATTGCATGAGGCTAAATAATAGAGACCTATTTATAAACTCTACTTTCAGGAATTACAAAACGATCCACTTATTTTCGATAAATCGTGAGACTCCTGAACCATGTTACCAACCACGATTTGATAGACAGTTATATGAGTCTAAAATATTATTAATTCTTAGCACACATGTGCGAGTCATACGCCATAATAAAAGTATTTACGAGATCAATTTCAATCTGATCATAGGAGTCAACATTCTACAGAACTGATCATGCAAACAACCTAACTATTTCGTCTTGTATTGTACCCGGTTAAACATATACATATATATTAAATTTCACTAGACTCGATCTTAATAAATATGTTTACCTCGTGTATTAATTTCTCGAGTTAAATTCCGCATCAAATTATCCCCTAACACATACTTCAATAATTTGAACAATTCCACATTGTGTTAAACAGATAATAATTACAATAAATATTGAAAGCCACATAAAAATTCTAACATGCTTCCACCTTCAAGAACAAAGTTGGTTTCAAACCTCTAATTCCAATACCTATAAATGAAGAATTAGTACCCACTATCCAGAATTCAAACGATGTAAAGTACAGGAACTAATGGTAACAATTTGTGGTAACGGAAAAATTCAACGCATACGATTCGGAATTTTAGTAGTTTACTGGCCTTCCTAGCGACAAGGTTATCTTCAGTACAATATTCTTCGTACCCTGTGGATAAGAACAAGAAGGGTTCTTGAATTAAGTACAAGTAATTCTTGAACTGCCCAGAACTCCAGGATGTGTCGCTTTGTTGGGCTGAAATAAATTAGTTTGTGACTAAAATTGTACTGTAACTAACTGAAATTACACTGTAACTGATGGTGGCTTATTTGACGTAACTAAATTTAAAAGTTTTTAAAATAGAAAAAATAGGTTAACCAATCACGGACAATGCAAACGCATACGAAAAAAAGAACCGGCAAAAAAAATTCAAAAAAGCAAAAAAAATCAGAAAAAAATGAAATTTATGAATAGTGAAAAATAAATCCGAAATTAGAAACTCAAACCGAAATGAGCAGGTCTAAGGATGCAGCAACATGTATATAAAAGCCCTAATCATGATTTCTAATGTTAACCAGGGCAAAACTATAGTATTTGAATGCACTGAAAGTAAGTGCTAATTATGCGCTCCCATAATAGAACATTGTGTGGAAGCAGAAAAGTAGTGCACAATAAAATCCAAACTTTAGGCAATAAGGCATCTATTACAACTTTATGAGTCAGCTTTGTTAAGGAGTATGCAAGCACTATTATGAGAAGTATGATAGTTCGAAACAAGGGCAGGGCTTACTTTGTAGGTGTCTAAAGCATTTTATTAGCCGCAAAATTACCCTTTTTCTCCAGTTGAGCAGATGATCTTCTGGCTCGAATAACCGGCTAAAACCTTGACAATAAGCACAAAAAAAGATGATACTAGGTGTTTCTTATGAATTATGATCACAACACATGGATAAATAGCAATGTGTTGTGTGATATATTATCATTCATATTGTGGAGATGGTGAGGAACCTCCATATGAATTATACTGCCAATCCACCCCAGCAATTTCTCGTGTCGAGCTTGTCTGACCTTCACGCACAACAAACTAATGGGGGAACTGAATGTAAGGAAGCTGAACCAACACACAGGCCCTGTTCTTTTCAGCTTCTAAAATCTGTTTTTCATCTTTTCTATAGTAACTAGCTTTTAAACGGGGTATTTTTTAAAGATAAGGTCAACTAGTTAATTGTAGTACATATTTTACTGACTTCATTTATGTTGGCAAAAACCACACGTGAGTTTCTGTTACTCTGTAATTTCTCATACAAACAGCCCAAAAGTCACAAGCCGCAGCAAAAAAGAACGTACTGGCATACTGCAGCAAAACTTACATTTTCAGTAAGCAGAGAAGAGCAGATAAAGCTTACGGTGACCAGTGCTCATCTCCACCACTCTAACATTGAAGTTATGTTTTCATCAAATCGGATACCCGTGTGTACTACAAACACAAAACCACATCAAGTGTAAAAAATGAGGCAATTCTGTCAGATGCATTTCTTGGCAAATCAACTAAACAGGTTTGCACACCTGGCCAGCGTTTGCATCCACAACGTTTGCAAAGGCCATTTGAGCAGGGGTAGCATCATGTCGCCAAACTCCTTCAGCATCCTGCCATTGGCATCATAAACATGAGAGTATGTGAGTATGCGAGGAGCATTTCTTCACAGTACAAACATGAACTATCTACCTATCACACATGCTTAAATAAGCCAAGATATCACTGGTGGGGGCAAACAAAAATCATATCGAAAATGCGAGTCATGGCGAATGAACTATTATGATCAGGAACGAACAACAAAACATTTCTGAAATCGCCATCATCTAAGCCGAGTTTTGGTCCCCTAGTTGTGAAATTGGTAGAAACAGTAGGACATCAAGAACCGCAAGAAAGAGCCCTCGCTAGTCGCTACTCACCGGCCATCCAATCCGGCACTGGTCGTGCGGCTCCCACTCGGCCGGCATCCGGAAGCCGAGGGCCGCCGGATCCCGTTCGTCCCGCCATGGACGCGGCGGCTGCAGCAGCTCGGCATCCTCGCCGGAGAAGCCCGAGCTGACCGCGCACATCGATCCTCAGGCTGCTAAAAGGGCAGCAATGGCTTTGGATTCGGCTAGCACTACGCGCAAATCGTCAAAATGGATCGCATCAACGTCATGGAATGATCCGTTTGGACAGCATGAAGCGTGTAATCCGGACAATTTTTGGTGATTTGACCGGAATTGTTTGGTGCAATCCTTCGACGCGGCGATGGAGTCGAATGAATCCGTGATGCGACGACCGCTGACTGACGAGGAGAATTTCTTGGTACGAACCAAGGTCAGCTTGCCTGCCAAGAATTCGGCTCTTACAGGTCTACGAAATTTCTGTAAGAATCCTGCATTCCATACGGAGCTCAACGTCGTGCGTACCAAGAGGACAAAATCGGCTGGAGCGAATTGAGTCCCAGAACCAGGAGCCCACTTGCGGTTGTATGCCGGCTTTCGCCGTCGTCAAACGATGTGCCTAATTATGCCGTGTGTCACAATACACACCGAAGCTTCGACGCCCGCGTTGTTTGTGCTGTCGCGAAGATGAAATCTCTCTCTCTCTCTCTCTCTCTCTCTCTCTCTCTCTCTCTCTCTCTCTCTCTCTCTCTCTCTCTCTGACCTTTCCCTACAACTGTTTGGGCTGTGTAATCGATTTTTCAGTATCGTTTTCCCCCAAGATGAATGTTATCGTTTCTATAGTAAATTTGTTTTGCTGCTCTTTTCTTGGATGGGTCACGTCTCCTGACGACTCAGACGAAAATGATGTGCTCCCTCTAGCTAAAGCTTTTGTTTTCCTGCCTCTTGCATTCTCGGCAAGGCAAAAGAGAAAGTGCGATGCCAAAAATATCGCCAAATCTTGTGGACAATAGCCGACTCGAACGAACGAACACATCACGTAGCAATGTCGTATTTGCTTCTTGAATTTCTCTCGGCGAAGCACATAAAAGTGATATGTTGCAGGACAAAAGATCTAACATTAAGGACAGGGGTAAGCAGTGGCGGAGAGAGAGGGGGGGGGGGGGGGGGCCTGGCACCCCCCAACCTTCTTGGGGGTAAGGCAATGGCATAACATGCATATAGGAAAAGGCAATGGCTGTCTAATTCTGATGCTATTTGGTAGAACTAAGATCACATATGAAGCGCAGAGAGTACATAAATCCTACTAATAATTAGTCTCAACCTTTGATAAGTATCAACAATAAAAGTTAGTCTGATAGTTCCTAATCAAGAATACTAGTATCTCAGCATCAATTTATACACATGTACAAGGCATACAATCGATTGACATAATTCGTATTTATCATCACGTGCATCACTTTGGGACCCCTTGCCAAAATACTAGCGGAGACTTTATGCCCTTATTTAAGCACAGCAATCAAGAAAATTTTCAGATCTGTAACCATGAACCATCGTCAACTAGTGCCTGAAGTCTTGAACTATGAATTCTCAGTTATAGGTGAACACTGAATAGCTAGCCTTAGATAAAGAAACCACGCGTATATCCACGTAAAATGCTTGTACAGACATATGCAGATGGAATGCAGTTAGCCTAAATGTAAAGTATGTTTAAACTCTTTGTCCTGGTTATGCATGACTTTGCAATGCTCAGACAACTAGTTTAGTGGTGTTTATCCTGTGCTGCAGAAAGAGAGTAGGGGCATCTGCTTGGTTTCAGCAAAATTGACTTGTTTTATCATCAGCACTTGGAATGCTCCACAAGACACTTCGTGGGCAAAAGTCACCTTATTAGAACTGTCAGCCTTGCAGTTTTGATCCTCTCCCATTGTTTGTGTAGTAATGATTTTATCTCCCTTCTGATTTTGTAACATCACTTGACTTTCTCTCTACCTTTTTAATCATGAATTTAGGAAGAGTTTGACACTCATGATCCTAAGGAGAACAGTTTGCTGCTCCCTTACTTAAGGAAAAGGTCAAAAATTATTGAGATAGTTGTAGCGCATGATATAGTTTTTGCTTTATCACAGTCAGGAGTGTGTGCTGCTTTTAGTAGAGGTATGCTTGTCTTCTTGTGGTGTACGTCTACAGTTCTGCTTCATGTGGTCATACTGAGATGCCCTTCTTATATTTCCAGTGACAAATAGGAGAATATGCTTTCTAAATGGAACTCCAGATGAAGTTATCCGCAGTTTATTTTACAACAAGTTAATAGATATGTAATTTTCTTTGCATTGTAATTTGCGAAACATATTACTCTGATATATGACTATTGGATCGGTAAATCCGGCATGGTTCATTAGTTCTACTCTACTTGTTGTCCATATTGCCCCTCTATATCCAATTCCTGGCTTCGCCCCTGGGGGTAAGCATCGATTTAGTTGCGGCCATCTTTCATCAAACAATCTGTAAGGCCTAAGCCGCCTGAGATTTTAATTGATTGCATTTTGATGCCCCTTCAAAGTTATCTAAAGCTTTCCAGATGTGACCCAATTAATTATTGTTCAACATTTCTATCTTACAAAAAATTATTGGTCGAGTTCTTTTCATCTTATGGCTTATAGGTAAAGGCTTTCGTCAAATAAATAAACGGGATGGTTTCTTTGCCGTTGTTTCGAAACAGTTTATCAGAACAACATTTTTGAAGTGGCTTATCGGTATTTAGTTCGTTCATACAAACGCTCGTACTAATGCCCAAAAAACCATAAGGCACAGCCATAAACCGCAACTGAAAAGAGCCCGCCTATTGCCATCCTTTCATCTTACGAAAGTCTAAGTTTCAACTTCAAACTACAAAATCGAATATTTTACAACCATCAACTCCTAAAATTGGTTGAAATTAACCCCAAGGCTGGTTTCATAAGTGGTTTTTGCTCTATTGGCTGCCACGTCACCTTTTTGTCATGTGGACAAACATATCACTAAGGCCACACATGGCAGCCTATACCCCTCCTACATTATCCTCTTTCTTTCTCTTTCTCTCCTCAGCCAACAAAAATTGGCTTGGAGCGTCGCTGCCTAACTAGTCCTCGTGCGGCGAGGCCAAGGTCGACAGCGAGACCCAGCATGTGGCATGTCGGCTTGTAGCGATGACGTTGGAGCAAGGACAGTTACAAGCTCCTACGCGGCAATGACCTCAATTGAGTGACACCATTGCAGCCGCATCCATGCTCAAGCTTTGCGCCACCGTTAATTGTCAAAACAACCTCGACATTACTCCACCTCCAAAGCCGCCACCTCCAAAAAATTTTTGTCACCTTTGTCCAAAACCTCAAATTGATCATTCCCTCATCTTCCTCACAAAAATAGCGATCTCAATCCATTTCCTTAAGACCCCATCACTGGAGTTGTTCTGTCATCATGTTCCATGCAGTTGTGTACTCGTTGAGCCACCACAGAGACCCCACCGCTCTAGTGCATCTCCGACCAAGCAAACCGCGTCACTGTGGTTGCCTCGTCCTCATTAAGCCTACTGTCCTCTCTCCCGAGCCACACCATCGCTGGAACCTCGCCGCCACCATGTTCCCTTACTACTGCTTTACCATGGTGCCAGACCCCCTCAAGCCATGCCTTACTAAGCCGAGCGCACCTACGACGCCTCCATCATCCACTGATGCTCTTAGACCCCACTCCTTCTTAGTTTGTTTACCGCAGAGACTGTCAACATCCTCCCCTCCGACACCATGCTCCCGCCGTCGATTCGTTGCCCCGGTGAGTATTGGTTCAACTCTTTGCAACAGAATGTTCCCCTAGACGTCGCCTAGTCTGTGCTCATGCTAAATCATGGATAGCCCGTCAGCCGGCCATCTCTCACCATGGCCTCACAGCCACAGTGCTTCTTTGCCCACGATGTCACCTCTCTCTCATCTTCCTGTGGCCCCTACTACCCATTTTGACAGTCGGTCGTGATCTTTGTGCTACCGCTTGCCATCAGTGATGAAGCCTATGTATCACTACCGCCCTCCCCCTGTTTTGCTTCCCTGTTCACCGATACCTTCCTCTATCTATCTCTCTCTCTCTCTCTCACTTGGCCTACTAGGCTACTAGAGGCTGGCGGATGGGCCCCACTGCCATGTCAACGCCAATTTGGAGCAAAATCGCTTTCTATCTGTCTCAGGAGGTAAAATAAACAATATTGATACTTGAGAGGAGCAAAACATCTAGTTTTACAATTTGAGGTTAAAACTTAGACCAACGCAAGAGTTTAGGATGGTAAAATAGACTTATTTCTAGTTATTTTGATCGAAATGTATCCGTACCAGAGTTCTCACTGAAATAGAGAGAAAAATTAGAGATCGAAAACGTCTGTTGCAATCCGGTTCAGCACAAATCATAATAAACATCATCTGCAAAACAATCCTAATGGAACAAACACCATTGACAACAAACTAGTAGGATTCCAACTAGACAAGCCGAATGTCAAAGTGGTGACCCACTGACCATTAGCCCCCTTGGCTTTCACAAGATGTCCTTTAGAAAGAAGGATCATACAAACACAATAAGTTCAATGTTGATTGTAACATAATCACATCAAGAAATCTTTTGCGGTAGTGACAGAAGATGCAGATACATCGCGAACAATCTGTATCACAGTTGAAACAGGCAATAGCATCACACAGTAGCGTTTACTGGAACTGAACTGAAATGAAACCAAGAAACCGAGTGCATTTGCAACCATGGGAATTCAGCTGCTATGCAAACCAGCAAGGGAACCAGACTTTCGACAAAAGTATGGGTACTTAAGGGGTGCTCACACTCCTGCAAGTCCCCATTAGGGTCTTATGTTGTTGCAACCAGTTGGATTCCAAAAGAACAGAACTCGTGCAGAGGTCTGCATCAGTACATGTTTCGGTGCAAAGTAGGATGGCCGCGACGTTGGTCCCAGAGAAATCCTATACAGATGAGCCGAATGCTGAGTATCATAGTCATTGAGCACCAGTATGTCCAGCCTTTTCCACGCAGAAGTGTGGGGAATGAAGAACACCAACAGAGCGAGCCTGCCATCCAGCTCCGTGAGAGAGCAATGATTGGTAGACAAATTGGGATGGGGAGGAAGCGACACTGCCTTCAAATCCTCAGTCTCAAGAGGGAAGCGGCAGATGAATGTCAAAGCCAAGTAAGCGTACACTATTCCATTGACGTGGGCACCTTTGCCAGCAGGGACGTGGGTTAAAATCTCAACTTGCCTCCAGCTTCCTGTGCCGACGGTGTGTACCTCGGCACTGTGCATTGTGCAACTCATCTGAATGAGAGAAGCGTGCCACTTTGAGAAAGTGGCGGACTTAGAAATTTTAAAATAGATGTTCGAAGTTGTACAAAAAATTTTCAGTATAAAACATAAAGATCTACAGTAGCAATAATTAACATACAATAGTTTATAGTAGCAAAAATACTCACCGGAGGCCTGGAGCGGTGGAGCTAGACTGCTGCCTGCTGGATGGCAGGTCGGCGGCTGCAGGTGGAGTGGAGACGCCGGAGGGCGGAGGCGCAGTCGCGCGATCCGGTCGGCTAGTCGTGCGGCGCGGAGCCGGCGGAGCGGATGGCCGAAGGCACGGTCGCCGGTCATGCGGCGCAGGAGCAGGAGGTGACGCGGTCTCGGTGGCGGCGGAGCGGAGGGCGAAGGCCCAGAGGGTGGAGGCGCGGTCGCCAGTCGTGCAGCACGCTGGCGTGGAGCCGGACTGTCGGAGCCCAGATCCACCCTCCAGGAGGTGTCACGGACTCGCGATGCCAGTGGAGTGCCGGAGCGGCCGGAGGGCGGAGCGAAAGGCCAGAGCGGAGAGCCGGAGCCCAGATGACCGTGCGGCTAGGGTTAGGGATTGGGCAGGATGGGGATCGGATGGATCGAGCCATCAGGGAGACGGGGACGTCGTTTCTATTACGCGAATTAGTGGGCTGGGCCGTAGGCCGCGGTGTGTTTCCGGTTGAGCCGGCCGGCTGGTTGAATAGTGATGGACTGGAGGCTAGAAATAGTTATTTTGGCCCAATTAAATATATGTATATTTATTATACCTTATATATACTAGGTTTTTGTCAAAATATTTAGATGTTCAGCTGAACACCTATAACATACATTAGATACGCCCTGAGCCTTGCAAACAGATGGGAACTTCACAAGGGTCTGCACGGGCAGCCTTCGTAAGATCTCGACAAGGACATGATATGCAGTGGAGGCCAATAATTTCAGCTGCTGCAGATGATCTGACTATCTTCTTATCTACCCCTACCTTGCTGAATGTTGCCATAGCAACCAAAATAATGGGGGCAATATCAAGCAACATAAGAAGATTCTGGCTGAAAAACAGTCTAACTATATGATTCTACCTGCAACAGAAAAGGAATAAATTTAGTGTAAGAAAATATCTTAAATGAAGAATTATGGTGGATGTTTAGCACATACCTTCTTGTATTCTCTCTGAAGAATTAGAACAAATAAGTACAGCATGCCACCCCATTTATATGATCCAAAAGATACAAATATTATTTTTCATCAACAGAAGTAAATAAGAACAGAATACATGACATTGAGCCGTCCTTAATGTTTAAAATGGTAAACTGACAGTATCTGGGGCAGGTGAATTTTGGAAGGGCAAACACACCAGCTGGCCCGGGAAGTAACGACAGGCTCAAAAGAACAAGGTGGATAAAACCAGCAGAAGTGATGCAAACAATCTAACATTTTTCAAACAGCTTGTCTGTCCTTCCTAAACACGATTTCAAGGAAATAATAGGACAAACTATATACTACATTCATATAATGCAGCAAGGCAGAAACTCTTCATATAACATCCTTGCTATCAAATTTCATCAAGCTAAAATGGTTTTCTACATCAAATCTGTTTCCTTGAACAGACCGAATTCTGCTACTATTATAACAGCAGTCAGATGCACACAACTAAATAGGCATAACCATACAGTTTCTGGTTGTAAACTAATAGGGTAGCAAACAATATCTAAATGGAGTACATGAACCTTTCGCTTTGAATCCCACTTGATTAGAAACATTCGGCTCAGTGTTTACATAAAAAATCAATTATTAATCACCTAACACACGAGAAGTTAAACAAAGTGAAATACAAACGAATGAAGTGCTCTTCTGAGCTTGGCTTATCAACTTCTCAGTATAAATAGGAAGTTAGGAACAAATGCATTAATTAGAAGCCAGAGAAGCATGAGTAGTTAGGAACATTTGAAGGTGGCATTTAATATAAATAATTACAATTCGCGATAAAACAGGCCGCATTAAGGCAGTCAACAGCTTGGTTCATGAAAGGAAAAGAAAAGAAACAAGATACTGTAATCCTGTAAACTGAAAACCATCTTGAAAAACAGGGGGGGGGGGGGGGGGACACCAGTATCACTGTATCTGCTTGATGAAGTAGTCTTGGCGCAGAGGAACTATGCTTTCAACGAAAGTATGTGAGCTAAAAGGAAACTCAGACTCTGGACAGGCCATCCTCAAGTCTTCTGAGCTTGAACTTGGATCATAACAGTAGAGTTTCCGAGCCAACAACTGTACCCAGAGTTTCCCATCATGGAAGAGTGTGTGTTTTGGAGTGAAGTAACATGAAGCCATCAACCAAGGCAAGGATATGTGGTATCTGTGAGTCCAGCTCTGCTGATCGTCGCTGTCAAGCATCAATATGTCCATTGTACGATGTGGACCTGCAATCGCACCATCCACAACTAACAAGCATAGCCTTCCCTCGAGCTCTGCCAATGAGCAATGCCCTCCATAGCACTTGCGTGGAGGAAGCATCATCACCTCAAACTTTTCACTCTCAAGATTCAAACAATTGATACGTGATGAAGCAATGTAACGAAACCTTGTCAGATAGTACACTGCTCCACTCACATGCACCCCTCTTTCTGTTGGTGCCCCATGGAAACTCCCAATTTGTCTCCAGGCTCTACCTCCAATTGTGTATATCTCACAGCGCACCTCGAAAGAATCAACATGAGCTCCTGGGTAGAAATGTATAACTTTGTGCTCCTTGGTCGATGGGCAAAACCCCAAGCAGTGCCAATTGCATGACGAGAACTGACTACTTCCTGCAGTGTACATTGGCATTGGCAACACAACGGATTCACCGGTCGTCGGGTTGAGCAACTCCACAGCTCCTGTACTGCCACCCAGGCAGAGCAGACCATTGCAAGAGTTGTGCACAAAGAGGCTCCGAGAAGCCATGGGCCTAGACAGCTGGTACGTGGACCCTGTGGCGTCTGCGAGCACCATGGCAAGAGACCTATCGTTCGCTCTGTCATTCGCAAAGAGCAGCAGCTTCTGCTGGCTGCGGCTCAGGTGCTCGTGAACAAAGTGCGGATCGGAGAGCATGGACATCCAGGACTTGCACACCAGCCTGCAAGACGCCAGCGTGCGCGCAGGCAGCCGGTGGAAGACCTCCGTAAGCGCATCGCTGCAGAGCAGCCGAGCATTCTCCTCCACCTTCCTTGCTTTCTTCCCTCCCATCAAAATCATGCTAGGTGAGGACATGTCCACCGGAAACGACAGATCACCAAGCTAGAGCAACATCGAGCAGCCCTGGTTCTTGCATCCACGAAACAATACAACATTTCAGGACGAGAATTGAACACAGCAACACTTACAAATCTGCAAGGACCTACGAAACTAGCTAGCTTCTCATACCTATCATCCAGCCCGGACAAGCCACAGCCACGCAGGGTCCAGCCTAGTTCTTGAATCCAAGAAACAAGCGCCGAATTTTTAGCACAAGGAAACAAGAAACGAACAAATCCAACCCATGAAACTTACCACAAGATGCAAAACCGCATTGCGACTTCGAAGAACCACCCTCTCTCACCTCTCACACCTGCTAGAACTAAACCAAACCACCAGAAATCTCAATACGGCCCCCCAAGGAACTCACATGGTCGGTGGGCTAGGTGTCGAGCTCTTGGGAAAAGAAGGAACCGAACCAACCTACCTACCGACCAAACCGATGCAATCATGCAACCGCGTCGAATCGGGCTTAGAAAACAAGAGACTACGGCAGTAGAATACGCCTACGACCGAATAAAACAGCGCATCGTGCTCACCTATCGGGAGGGTCGCCGCCGCCGGCGGCTTCTTTGTTTTTCCTCTATTTTCCGCCGCCTCTTCCTCGGTTGCTTTCGTCGTTTTTATTTTGGATGGGAAAAAAAGAAGTGGTGGTGTACGATGATGACGGCCCGTTTTTTTCCCCTTGCTTTTACTGTATTTAGCTCCGGTTCCTTTAAAACATAAAACAAACATAGCAACTTCTCCAAATAATTTTTTAAAACCGTTCCTCCATACTATTTTTCGAATTCAAAACCATATAAACCGTCCATATTAATGACTCTGCTATCCGCCGATGTCTCAAAAACACTGCAACCCAAAAACAGACCAGTTATCTTGACGACTGGACAAACTGTGAAGGAATGCATGAGTGCATGAGTGGCTTGATCTATTTTATGGCACGAATCTCTAGGTGTTGGCGGTGTCCATGGCGGTTGAGATGCGAGTGAGCAAACAACAGGATGGGGTCGTAGTGGGCCAGACATCTCGGTCCATCACTTTCCTTGTTTGGAGTCACAATCATAGTTGTCAGTGCCATACCAGAGGCCATACCGATTTGGTTTTTAAAATGGTATATTCTGGTACCAGTTTATACCAACATACTGTTTTAGATTTTAATATAATAATACGAGTATATATATTTATAAATATATGTTTGTTTAATTATATACACACCAAATATCACTTGTAATATTATTTCAAATATATAATAGTACTATCAAATATAACATGTAGTTTAATAAATGGTATTATCAATTCCACCGGTACCGTCCGTTATTGAGCCGGTATAACCGGTATTTAGGCTGGTACGGTACGTATGGCTACTTTTGTAACATCCTAGGGTCCAAACCAGCTTAGGCCTAACCCTATTTTTGGATAGGTCACACACACGTAGCAACCCGTTTACATTTTCGTCATCGCTTCACGCAAAACGGTTAACCGAAGGTTGCTACCATTAGAAGCCCTAGACTTATATGTTAGTGCTTCTCAAGCTAAACTGGTAAAGTGGAACTAACCCATACGCTCATGTGCACACACACATATAGGTCATCATGGGCCTAATTCTACATGGACCGAGGTGTCACATACACCCCCTCAAAGGACCTGACGTCATCGCTCTAGGGTCTAAACTGGCTTAGGCCTAACCCCATTCTTGGATAGGCCACGCACACATAACAACCCGCTTGCATTTTTGTCCTCGCTTCGCGTAAAACGGTTAACCAGAGGTTGCTACCATTGGAAGCTCTAGGCTTATATGTTAGTGCTTCTCAAGCTAAACTGGCAAGGTGGGACTAACCTATACCCTCATGTGCACACATATATAAGTCATCATAGGCTTAATTCTATATGAGCTAAGGTGTCACAACTTTATACCAGTTTAGGTGTTAGTATGGTATATACCGGCCGATATGATCAGTACCAGAACGGCATTAACAAGTTTGGTCACAATCCTAGTAACGGGGATGTGTTTTGTCGGAGCCTGGGACACTTTTTTCAGGAAGAAACAAATGAGCACTGTTATTCTATTAATGTCTGTTTTCAATGGCCGGAAATGTCTATGGTGATGGAGAGGAAAAGAGCAATATCTTTAACTATCGATTAGGATAGATCTAAATTATAACGGTTTAAATTAATTAGTTGTATATAAAGTTATTATAATAGTATAAGAAATATAATTGTATTTTCAGTCATATATAATTATTAGAATAGATAACAAATATAATATTACTTTTAAAGATATTTTAATAGTTAGCCGAGTAATTGCAAGAAAAATCGGCTAGGGTTACAGGAAACTATGTATTTGATGAGTGGATGTCCCGAGCATGGTGACCCTGCACGGGCATATGCGCCCCTCTCATCGATGCTTTGGGTGGGTTTGAATGAGTTTGTGGTTTAGGGTTTTTTACTTTGGCTATAGTAACTAGCTTATAAATTGTGTATTTTTTAAGATGAAGTCTACAATTAATTTAATTGTAATACACACTTATCAACTTCGGCTATATCAATTAAAATTATATGTAATTACCTCTCTTAGTAATTTCTCTTACAAATAATTAAAATTCAAAAGATATAAATTACTAGCTGAATACCCATGCGTTGCTATGGATTTTAAAATTTTATCATACTACATGTTCTAAAACTAATGGATGGTAAAATTTGTTGGAATGTGCATACAAATATGTTCTATTTTTTTAATCCGTAGCAACGCACGTGCATTCAGTTAGTCAATAAAAAATAGAGAGAAAAGGAAACGAAACTACAAAAACAGCCTCCCAAACTTTTTTCTCCCTCCCTATTTATTCTTTCTTCCTCTCTCTCGTCCTCACTCGCCTGCATCTCTCCTCGAATATTCGTTCTTCCCGTCCCAATCTCCAACTCCCTCCCCAAGTCCCGCCCGACACGAATTCGCACCCCTAATCCTGATTCCGCCGTCAAAATCCAACCTCGCGCCGTTCTCCCCCCCCCCCCCCCCCATTCAAGGCTCGCCGCGCCAATTCGGCCCCGAGAATCTGGTCTTTCTGGGATTCTTGGTCCCTGTTGGGGTTAAATTCAATTATTTGCGGTGGAAGTTTGGATTTTTGGTTCGAGTTTCTATGGAAATTTAGTTTTCTGGAGATATTTTTTACGCCTGCTGATGGTGTGGCCGTGGCCGCCGCCGGCACGGAAGTTTGGCGTCCGGCTGGTGGTGCAGCGGGCAGAGGGTCTGCCGCCTCTGACAGCAGCCTCGAAGGGCGCGGAGGTGAAGGTGGCGGCGGAGGTGGCTTGGAAGGGCCCCAAGGCTAGGTGGAAGGGCTAGAGATGGCAACGGGTAAATACCCATCGGGTATTGCCATTCTATACCCGTACCCGCTAGGTGTAAATTTACCCGTCGGGTTACCCGTATCCGCACGCGGGTAGGAAAATTTACCCGTACCCGTACACGCGCGGGTATTACTACCCGGCGGGTAACCCGTACCCGCAAGCATACCCGGTTCAACACATAAGAATATCATCAATTTAGACATTCATTAATCATACATGCCAAGCACAAAAGTGTCTAATGATCAAAATTAGTACATCACATAAACATACTTGACATGACCATATCAACATATGACAAACAAATAAACAATCAACAACAAGTAGATAATAAAATTAACATTTGAGTAGGATGTCTAGTTGTCTAATGCGGGTATTCATTACCCGCGGGTAGGCGGGTATGGGTAGTATATACCCGCACCCGCCTACCCGGCGGGTAGAGGATTTCGCCCAATAACGTACCCATGGGTACATAAAATTTTCCATACCCGTCTCTTTATCGGGTAAAACCCGTCGGGTATTCGGGTATCGGGTACCCATTGCCATCTCTAGGAAGGGCCCCAGGGTGTGCCGCAACCAGACGTGGTTTGAGGCGGCGGTGGCCGACGTCGAGGAGGGCGCCACTGCTGTCTCGGTGGTGGTGGCTTGGGAGGAGGAGTTCGAGGACGTGGTGCTGCTCACGCCGGTGCCACAGCGCAAGGCGTGGTGCCAACGCCCCCGGGTCCACACCAGCGCGGCAGGGGGCGTGAGGAGGTGAAGCGGAGAGGGAGCGGAAGCAAGCGGAGCGGGAGGGGAGGGAGGCGATAGAGGCCGGGTAGAAGAGGAGATGGGAGATGATAACTGTTAGTGGAAGTGGAGAGGAGGGGTAGTTAGATATGAGAGAGGGAAAGGGATGTTAGATAGATGGTCAAGATTTCAGTATTCAGATCAGACGGTTGAGAAGGAAGGAAGAAGAATACATCAACTATTAACTCAAACTTATTAAATAGTAAAGATAAACAGCTGTTTAAAAGCTCCACCCAAAGCCCTATAATACCGCTCGCTGTCTGGTGCATCCCCGCCGACTCCTGCTATTTGGCAAAATACTAACCACTAAACCACCCCAGCACACTAGCCTCCGCCATTGCCCCACGTGCCATGGCGCCTAGTGCCTCGCTGGTGACAATGGTAGTTCACCCCCGGCCCTGTTTGCAAGGTAGGGATGAAAATCATAGGAATAGAAAAAATAGAAATATAAAATAATTGTATAAAACAGAGGGTTAGAAAAATATAGAAATTTTGTAGGGATGCGTGTTTTGAACGCAGGAATTGAAAGAATACAAAAAATTTAGAGAAAGTGTAGAAGTGAATAGTAACTTCCTTAAACTAACTAAACATTCCTCCGATCCTACTCATTGTCTTCCCCCTCTCTCTCTGCCACGGTCAAGCGCGAAAAATTGGGTTTAGAGTTGACGTTTTGTTTCCTACGTTTTGTGGAGGAAAGCAAACCTTTGCTTTGGAACGGGTGCAGCATTCCTCCGTACCAAACGAGACAATTAGAAAATTTTTTAGAGGAACTTGAATCCTCCACTTTTTCTATGTTTTTCCCATGATCCAAACGGGCCCTAACAGGTGAAATATTGGCCTTCTTTCATGTTTTTGGTTTTTATCCTTTGGTTTTGACGTTTTCTTAAAACGGATTCTTCAAATGGCTTTCCGAGTTTAAAACCGTGTGTGATGTCCGTATCAGCGTCTCTATCATTTGTTGCCGTCTCAAAAAACGCAAACAAAAATCATCAACCGTATCCCAAAAGACCAAATACGCAATGTTTTTTTTAAAAAAAACAACAAACAATGTTTTCACTAAGCTATCTAACTAGGATAGAATAATCCTCAAATTATTATGTCATTATATTCCTTAAATACACTCCTTATCGATAAGAGATAAATATGGCAGAATTGTCGTAAGCACTTCTATAACCATATAGTCGTAAGTACTTCTACGACCGTATAGTCGTAAGTTCTACTGCGACTACTCATATAGTTGTAAGTTCTTCTACGACCACATAGTCGTAAGTCTTACTGCGACTATCCCATGATCGTAAATCTTTCTACAACCATGTAGTCGTAAATCTCACTGTGACTATTATGTGGTCATGGGAATTCCTACAACAAGTCTATCTTCAACTGATTTATCTACGTCAATAAACTACATTATCGATTCGTCTAACAATGCAGTTAGAACATGCGTTAGTCCACTAACTACATACGATCTCTCTCTGACAACAATCGCTACATAGTGAATAGCCTCTTGTGTCTCTCTGACAGTAACCTCCGTCAGGCAGTTATGATCCGAAGTGTCAAGACATCTTCCGGCGCAGGACAATTGCCGTCGCTTCACCAACTATTTAAAGGTTAACGTTAAAGGGAGAGAACGAGGATGATTGGTGAATCATTCACGTAAGATAGCACTAGCCATTCATGTAATTCTTTGTTGTAATCTACTTTCTAGCAACTAGCAATCATACTGGACGTAGGGTTGTTATTATCTTAGGAGAAGGCCCGAACTAGGACAAAGTTTCCCGTGTCTCTACTTCATAGGTGCATACGCCGAGTCTTTTAAGAGTTCCCTCGAATCCAAATAAATCATACGTAAGATCGATATTAAGACATCGACAGTTGGCGTCGTCTGTGGGGATTCTTCTTTCAAGACTCCGGTAATTTCATTGTCGGCAAGCTTCTCTTTTTCCTCCTGATGTCCTCATGGAAGATGAATGGAATGAGGAAAACTGGTTCGATTTGGCGGACTACGCAAGTATCGACATGAAGGCCTGCTACGACTACGAGTAGGTCTTGCTTGCTTCCGACTATGAATGTCTCTCCGGAAATTCCTCTGGTGATCCCGGAGATGACACCGCTGGAAAGGCTAATGAGGGGTCAAAATCCCCCACAGCAGTATGCCCAATTGAGGACTTATCTCCCCCAAGCAGCAAGGGTCAATTTGACCATGATGAGAGCTCGCAAAGCGATGGTGGGTCCGTCCCCAAGCGTTCGAGTCCCACAACATCGCCCCGCGTAGTTTCATAGAGCCCCAGACTCTACTGATCGGGGAGTGCATCGCCAGTTCCTAGTGGCGACTCTCTGGATGACCTGGCAAAGGCCTTGGGCGGGCACACTTCGTGTTCGTTCGCATTCTCGCAGGGAGTAGATCAGGCTAGGGACGATTATAACCTAGACTTTCCCTACCTGGCGGGGTTTACTCCAAGCCGCGATGCGCTCTCGCTGGATGATTCTTCAAGCGAGGGGCCCTCCGTCGAAAGTGGAGATTCTAGACAGGAGGTTTTTGCTCTGCCCTCATATTCTCATCAACCTCTCAGAGGAAGGCTTGAGGATGCTCCCCGGCGATCACACTTTCCTTACTCTCGTGGGGATGGTAACGAGACCTCAAGTGATGAGCCCGATCAGTATTCTGATGAGTGTAGGAGAAATCTTAGAAATACTCACTCTCCTCTTAGGCGGCCCCAGTTTGCTTCAAGGGTCGAAGATCCTGAGACTGCTTGGCAAAGACGACTTGCTGCTCAGAATGCTTTGCCTGGGCAGGCCCAGTACCAGTCCAAAGAGGCATAGGAGCTTCAACGGATCAACAACTTGCTCGAGAACCTGACTCAAGAACTTGCTCGAGCGCTGGGCTACAACCACTTCGTTGAAGACATTGCACGAGATTAGCCCCGCTGACATCTCTCCGAGAGTCGACAAGGTACGACCGTATCTAGTCATTCGCGAAACTTGCCTCGTAGGAGTCGGTATGGTGACGGGGCACGTCGTACTCCCGATCGCAATACCAATCGGAGAAGGATGCCCCGAATTGCTTCGGATTAGCAAGTCGACGCCCGATCACCACTTCGAGCAAGAAACCTGCAGCAATAGATGGACTATGAGTGTCAACCCCAAGTGGACGAGACCTACTACAAGTCCAATCCGCCTACCATCGGGCATTGCCGAGTGCGTTCGCCTGGTGATGCTAACTACCTGTTTCCCTAGAGGAAACGACAGGAGATCGTTGCCAAATGCTAAGCATTTGTGCCCGAGCTCCGAGCAGTGCACTAACCATCGTGGTTTCGACTGGTGAGCATGGAGAAATTTGACGGGTCTCATAATCCTATTGAGTTCCTTCAGATTTACACAACCGCGGTTTGGACAGCAGGAGAAGGCGAGCACGTCATGGCCAACTATCTTCTGATGGTGCTCGAAGGATCCGCTCGATCCTGGTTACTCAACCAGCCTTTCGAGTCGATCTACTCATGGCAGCACCTCTGTGACCTTCTGATAGCCAACTTCCAGGGTATGTACAATCGCCTTGGGAAGGGAGACAACCTGCATCGAATGCGCCAAGGCACCAATGAGACCTTACGGTAATTCATCTGGCATTTCAGTCAAGTTGAAATATTTAGTTTTTGGCTGTTTGCAACAGAGAGTACATAGATAATGACACTTACGTACGATTATAGCCGATTTAGATAAAGTCATTATAGTACCTATTACAATCAATTTGTAAATTCTATCTTTAAAAATATTTTATTTAAAAATTAGCTACTATAAAAAAACCTATGGTCATATGTCAAAAAAACCTATGGTCATTTGTAAATTCTATCTTTAAAAATATTCTATTTAAAAATTAGCTACTATAAAAAAAACCTATGGTCATATGTACAGCATCCAACCATCAGCAACAGTAACCCTAAAGTCAAAATCTCAAAAAAAAAAAAAGACCCTATATCTAGCTAGGGCTCGTACAGGCATCCAACCATCAGCAACAGTAAGGCGTGGAGCAAGCGATGACGGCCATATTCTTTTTGAACTTTTGTGGTTTTTAGCTCTTTTTTGAAATTTAAAATAAACAGTATGATTTTTTAAATGGTTTTTAAAGCCGTTTAGAACCTAAAACTCTATATGTCATCCATATTGACGTCTTCACTGTCTACTACCATCTCAAGAAAGTATAGATAAAAGCTATCAGCTACCATCTTAAAAAAACATTGATAAAAATTATCAGCTATAACTAAAAACTATAATAAAAAACAGAGCCAACGCGGCTCGTGGCGGTATTTTCAGACGTTGCTTTAGTAAGAAACCAAATCTGTGTTGTGACCTGGTGGGAGCAAGGGCGCATGAATGGCAGCATAAACTGAAAAGGACAGGGTGCCCAATCGAAAACTACAGCCTTGCATAAAGTTATTAGCCTGTCTTCTGGTTCATTTCCGCCACAAAAGTTATGGAACAAAATTGGAAGTGTATGGCAATTGCTAAATACCTTTTCTTTTCCCCAGAAAGGTATGATTATATGACATGGTGTCATTCACAGGATTGCTTGCAAAGATACTGCTGCCAGTTTGGACAATGGGTCTCACCATTTTCAGTTTTTGCTTGTAGAATGCAAACTTGTACAGTGCAAGGGAAACACCACATGCATCTGGGTTGTGAGGGAGATCAGTTGTCAAACAGCAAGAAGAAAGTACACTGAATTTGGAACCATCATTTTCAAACTCCATGTAACATGTGTTTACAACCAGCAAATCATAAAAAACCCATTGACAACTGAATACAATCGGAAATTAAGTGTGATTCTGAAATAGGATTGACATAGGGTGAGGAACAATCACTTGAAACGCTACATCGCACAAAAGAGATTATCTGAGATTATGTTATTGTGTTACAGACTGAGCATTGATGGGCTTCAGAGACAAACTTTCCTAATTGAAAAGGTAAATGCAGTGTTTTGCACTCCTTTACAGCTGAGACTCTGGCTCCTTTTTCTCCAAATACCTGTCAAATAATGTTGCACTTTTTTTATTAACTTCAGTATTGTCTTTTTCATTGCGTAAAGGAACTTGGTCATATGGCCCAAGAAACATACGCATACATCATTATAAAAGCATGTTCAGTCTAGACAATTTTGTGCTTCACTTAAAAAATGAATTTGGAGCAGAAATCTTACCCCTGGGCCCTAGCCCACCGAGACAGCTGATAGAGCTGGACTGATTCATTGGAAGCATGGCATGCCAGAAGCAAGTAATTCCGTGGTTGTACCATCCAGGCAAACCTCATAAAGAGTCCTGAATACACGCACATGGCTGCAGCAAAAGGAAATATTTGATTATTATTCATCAAATACATACAGTAGTACCTTACTACCTCAAGAAACAAATTTCGAGTATTTAACCTACCTGCTGTCATGTTGCCAGATATCATTTCAGGAGGTTTCTTCATGTCAACCAAACCCTGGAAGTATAACAATATAGGTTATCAGAGGGATCATTTGACATTGTTGGACATACGACAAAACTTGAAAAGGTAAAACTAAAGCACAGCTTGAGCAGCGGTGTGATGCATGAACATGCTGACATGCAAGTCATTTTGTTTGGCTCCATATACATTGTACTTGCACAATTACCAGTTATGCCTGAAAAGACAGAAGTTATCAAGCTACCACTGTGTCTGAGATGTGTTAAATATTTTTTCTTTTATTGAGTAACAAAAACTCTCAACAGCATTCTGCAAAATGGGTGAGTATCCGAGCCATGGCCCAAGTATTTCATAAATGTGAGACCACACAAAGTCTTTAGTTTTGTTCTACATAGAGCGAGCACAATCTCACTTCGCTGCTAATGTCATATCTAAGTGTCTTTGAACTTTAAAGACTAGACAAATCATTGACAGCTATTCTACAACTTGGAAAAATAACTGTGTCTCCATTGATGCAAATTGATCACTAGTTAAAAGCCTTAGAGACAGCCCATTAGTGAGGAGATCAAGAAGGTGATTTTTCCTAGAGATTAATGTTGATTTATTACGAGTTAATGTGTAAGAAGCAATTAAGTATAAACAGTACCAGACATGTTTGAAGCTAAACACATTATTTCGTCAGTAACAAGTTTTCCAAATACAAATGAATATGCATCCACTTCATTGCCAGCAAGCATGTACCATATCAGAAACACTTCTGAAGAATTCAGGTTATCAATCAAATGTTGCTCTGGTGAAAAAAAGACAGTGCCTTATTACTTCAAAATACAAGTGTTGCAGTGACCTAATGTACTCTGCCTTGTTCCAGTAACTGCATATAAATTGATCCATCTAGAACACATCTTTTTATCGAATGGCATCATTTTTAAGTAACTGCCAGCAACATGCCTTTTCCTTTGGAACCTTTTACAAATGACAGCCACATGGTCTGCAAGGAGGATGTTGTGAAAATCAGAATTTCTATGCTGTTGTAAATGAGACGTTTGCCATCTAATAAACCAAACATAAAAAATTTTCACATTATCTTTGTTGGGAGAGGGTCACCACGCCACCTCGGAGCAACAGCATCCGTTGGATGGTCTACCGTGAGCCAAGTCTACAAGTCAACCTCAGCAAGGTTCACGCGGCCAACCTCAGCGAGGTTCACGAGGCCAACTTCGGCGAGGCTCACGAGACCAACCCCGAAGGGGGTCCATGGCCAGCCCCAGGGCGGTTGGGGCCAACCCCAGACAAAGTCCGAAGTTAGCCACGAACCAACCCCGGAATCCCAGACGTGGCGGGACCCACACGGATCATATACCCTCCATTTAGATGGAAATTGAGGATTTACCCTCCTGACCCATGTGTCAGTGATTTATGATGACCCCACGTGTCATTGAGATGTGGAGGGTAAATCATCAATTTCCCAACTAAATGGAGGGTATATGATCCAATCTCCCATGTAGATATCCCTAGGAGTAAGCGAGCCCCAAGGGCGCAAATGTGGCATGTTCGTGATGCAATAGTGGTAGAACAAATACGCAAATCGAGAGATCATTGTGGGCGTACCGCAAGGACGAAGCCCCAGTTAGCGACGGGTCCCCAGAAGTGGGTGGTCTTGGGGCCGACGGGGCTGTTCCAGAAGGTCTTGAGCGCCGTCGACATGGCGAATCCTCCGGCAATTCACCGCACCTGGTACACACCACACCGCCACCGAACCGTCGTCACATCAAATTCCGGCACCAAACATACAAGACCACCATCTCCGCATGCTCTCCAATCTCACAAAGAACTACCGCAAACGCCACAGGCAAGAAAACCGAGGTGCCAGCTTTAACGGAACCTAACTAGCGTAAGATCAAGCCAACCTCAAATTCTACACCAATAACCCTCAATTCCTCGTCAAACAAGAACCCTCAATTTGGGTCAGAGAGTAGTTCTTGTTTCTGGCTAAGATCCACCCACCCACCGAGACAAGTACACGAACAAATACTCCCACCCAGGAGAGAGAGAGAGAGACCTCGTGGTTGGTCGCCGCCGTCGTCGACGATGAAGGCGAGAAGATGGGGGAGTGAAGGCTCAGGATTGGGTAGAGACTATTCCGGTTATGGGGAGACTGGACTCGGTCTGGGCCTAGGCCCACAACTGGCGTGTAAATGGGTGCATGTAATGGAGTTGATGGGCCTAAAGATCCAAAAGGTCCATCCAGGGATTACTATTGGCCCACCAGGAACAAAAGGTTTTTCCTCTTAAAAAAAAAAGAAAGGAACAAAAGATTAGGAGATATCCAGTCCAAGGACTTATGGACTTTGCCAGGATGGCGAGCTTGCATTGAAGAATGTCTTTTTACAGAGAGGGTGGTGGTTAGGAGCGAAGGAAGATAAAGATGAAGGTGAACGATATATCATGTCGTTTTTGGGGGAGGTGGCTGCTCTATCATCAAGCCTTAGGGCATGGATTGTTTTTTGCCATATGAGCTAAGGTTCTATTTAGAACGCGGGATTTTTAACTGAATTTGGCAAAAATTTTATAGGTTGCAGTTAAATTTTCACCCAAATTAAGAAAAAAAACCGTATTCGAAACATGTCCTAACTTTTTATAAACTACTGCAGACGCTAAGGCTCCGTTTAAAAGTGATGTAACTTTTGGCTGAAATGACGCTGTAGCGGCCATTAGTTTTTTATAAGATATTCAATTAAAGAAAATAAATAAAAACTAAAAGGTATCGTTATATCTATATGATTAATAAAAAATAAAAAATCTATGTTAAGAAACAAACGTATTTTAAATAGCTTTTTGCCCCACAAACTGTTCGAAACGGCTAAAGCCTAGACTTCCACAAACTAATAGATATACTACGTCCAGTATTTCCGGGGGGGGGGGTTGCGGCCCGCGCGCCCCCTCCACGTTGCCTCCCCACGCGCGGCCGGGCGACGGGTGTCCCCCGGTTTTTGGTACGGCCGGGGGAGGCAAATCCCTCCACTTTTTCCGAAATTACGTAAAGGTCCTTTTTCCTCGCGAAAAGGTCCCTGCGCCCAGTTTTTTTCGAAAAATTTTTTGGATGGCGACCCGCGGGTTTCCAAAATTACGCACAGGTCCTTATTTACTTACGTACAGGTCCTTGGAGGTCCTCGGTTTTTTACGGAAAAGTCCTTTTATTTTTCCGAAATTACGCGCGAATCCTCGATTTTTTTTGACGCTCCCTGCGAATTGCCGTCTCTTTTGCTTCGGTCCACACGGTGGCTGGCGTGGCGTGGCGCCACGCCTACGTGGCTAGTAGGATTAATAACACAAGCCACTCACCTTCATTCAAAGGTACAACGTTAATTGATGGGATTCGTTGAGCATCCAGCGTTCATCTTAAAAACGTCTGGTTGTTGAGCGGCATTAAATTGATGGGATTGGAGGGCAGCGTTACACGAAGTAACGATGGCAACATTAATAACCCCGATCGACCATTTTTGTCGATACACTTCCGAACTGTTGGAGAGATATAGCTATTTTTTTAATTTTGCTTTTAAACGTTTCTTTTTATAAATTTAGTCTTCTCTATAGATCTATTAAGCTTCATAGACAAGGACGAAGCCACACCTCAGACATGGTAGGCTTTAGTTTGGACTGTGAAAAAATATCGTATATAGACCAAGTAAATTTAGTCTAGCTTGGATAATATTTTCATGGTCTAGTCCAGATAGCCTACATCATTTCACCACTGAGCCCGGGATGTAACTAAATCCTGACTCTACCACTGTTGATAGACGCGCACCGAGTTAGGAGAGAACCGTGGCTGCACTGCACAACTATAATTAGCACTAATCATTTCACCACTGAGCCCGGGACGTAACTACATCCTGACTCCACCACTGTTGATAGACGCGCACCGAGTTAGGAGAGAACCATGGCTGCACTGCACAACTGTAATTAGCACTAATCATAATTAATTAGTGTAGAATCGGATATAGCAACAGAGGGGGGGTGAATGGTACCTCTTTAAAAATGCTCCCAAAAGTATCCACAATGTAATCTCCTCCGATAGCTATGAAAAGCTATGAAATAGATTCATGCTCTCTGGAAGTTCATGCTTAACCAGACATGCGAAAGAATCGAAGAAAAGTGAGGCACTGAAAAGAACCAGCAAAGAACAGTTGAAACTCAGCCAGGGCCAGTCAGACCGCCATATAGGGGCCAGTCAGACCGCCGCTGTATAGGGGCCATATAGGGCTACAAACCCAAGAAATCAACTCAAAGACATAATACCATTGAGAATATAGAGCATAAGTACATCACAGAGGACATCAGGAATTAAATGCAGCTCAACAACGTTTCTTCTCATATTGATATTGTGGAAGAGAGATAAATGATTACAACTAGTTTGCAACCACTAAGTCCCCATACGCTCTTGAGGAGAAAATCACTACATGCTTCTACAGCTTGAGCTCTCTCACTCACACACACTGAGAGACACACCCAACTCTCATACTAGCTCACTCTCTCATTTCTTGCCTTGGCTGAGCTGCCCCCTGCTGCCTCCCTCTCCACATTTTGAAGGCAAGAGCTCTCCACAAAGAAGAAATACAAGAAGTGGCATACACTATCCACTCCCTTGCTTCATACACACAAGAGGCAAGGGTCAAAGTCGACATGACCAGGATTTGGAGGGAAAACCAGCCACTCCACTCATTTGCTTGAGTCAATTTACCAAATTGCCCTCAAGCACCTTCCCGGAAGCTTCCACATCCGGTACCTTGACCGTCTGGACCTTGACTCCTCCCTGAGTCTAGTCCCAGTCCGCTTCGCTGCACACGACCGCACCCGGCATCCTGACCGTCTGGACCTCCGACTCCTCCCTGAGCCTAGTCCCGATCCACTCGTCGCTGCCCGTCGTGTCCACCCGACACCGACCGAGACCTCTAACTCTACCTGAGTCTAGTCCTGGTCTGTTCCATCGCGCACGACCGCAACCGACCTCCAACCGTCTGGACCTCCAACTCCTCCCTGAGCCTAGCCACGGTTCGCTCGTCGTTGCCCGTTGTAACATCCCAAAAATTCGCTTTCTAAAAAAATTATTTCAAATTAATTATTTTAAATTATTTAAGTTTTATTTGGATTTGCCCTGAATTTCCGTTTTTGAAAAAAAACTAGATTTGAAAAGTATTTTAAGTAAAACCAAAGAATATTGTTAAATAAAAAGATATTTTGAATTTCTATAAAAATCCTAATTCAAATTAATTATTTGGAGTTATTTGGCTTTTATTTGGTTTCCTGGATTTTCTGGAGTTTAAAAATGTATTTTTGAAATTAAAAAATATTTTAAAGTATGGAAATTAATTACCAACATTAATTGAAAATATTTTTACTAAGTCCAAAATGTCTCCAGGAACTTCTGTGTATGTTTCTGGAATTTTTGGAAGTTATTCGATATTTTTCTGAAGCTTAATGAATTTTCTAGGGTTTTCTAAAAATCCCAAAATCAGAAAAATAAAATTTAATTCCCTCCCCTCCGGCCGCCACGTTGACGGCCAGATGCCGGCCACGTCTCCCGGCCGATCCTGCCTCCCCCTCCTGCCCGCTTGCCACTTGTCCGGCCTAGATGGCCCGCCTCGCGCGCCCTGGCCCATCTCGGCTGCCCCCTCCCGTTCACCCTCAGTCGTCCGATCTTCATCGCCGCCACCCGCGCCTCTCTCTCTCTGCCCCGCGGACCCCGCCCGACAGCGCCTCCCTCTCTCTCTGCGCCCCCTGGCCCGCCTGTCATCCCTTCCCCGCCTTCTCCTACCTCCGGCCGCGCCTCCTCTCCCCTCCCGCACCTGCCTCCGCCCAACCCGCCGCCCACCTCCTCCCGCGCGCGCACCCACCTCCCCCTTTCTTCCCCCACAAGTTGCGCACCCCGGCTCCTTCCCCAATCCCCGCGCTTCCTTTCCTCCCTCACCCCCCGCACCTTCTTTTTTCGTCTCCGCAATCGCCGCCGCCCGTAATCAACGGCGAGCAATCCTCGCCGATTGCCCCCCTCAGGCCCCTATAAAAAGCACCCCGAGCTCCGCCCCAACTCGCCCTACCTCGCTCCGCCCTCAGCCGCTTCTCCCGAGCTCCCCCTCGCCCTCGCGTCGTGCGCCCTTGCCACCGCCGCCGCCGCCGATTCCGGCGAGAAATCGCCGCCGCCTCCGGCACCCTCGCGCCCGACCGACGCTGCCATCACCTTCGTCACGCCCGTGCGCACCCCGGCCGCCCCTCGGCCACGCCCCTTCGCCACCGGAACCACCGCCGCCGCTTGGACCCGAGCGCTGCCGCCGCCTCCCTCGTCGCCGGCCCATCTACAGCCACCGTCGGTGAGCCCGCGCCCCTCCCCTGAGCCCCGTCGCCCCCTCTCCCTGTTGCCGCCCTCGCCGCCGGCCGTCGGCCACCAGAGTGTCGCCGTCGCCGCCTGGCCCGAGCACCCCCCTTGCCGGCCAGCCACGTCAGCCAGGCCGTGCCTGCGTGGCAGCTGACACGGCGCCACGGCTCGGCCACCTCGGCGCCCGCCTGCCCTGTCAGCGCCACGTGTGCGCCCGACACCTCCCACACCACCTCAGCCTCCTCCTAAGCCGTGGACTCGGTCTACATGGACCGGGCCCACCTGTCAGTGGGCTAACCCCTGGGCTGACGTCATAATCTGCATTTTCCAGTACAAAAATAATTCAGCCGAAATAAAAAGCCCTGCTGACGCCATAAATCCAGAATTTTCTTTAGGAAAATAATTCCCAAAAATCCATTTTTCCATTTTCTCTGAAATTAATCTTCCCGGAGCCCGTTCTTCTTCGTTTTAACTCCGTTTGAGCCCATTCAAATTTATAAATTCATCAAAAATTCCAAACTATCCATTGCTTTCATCCTTTCAAATATTTGAAATTTATTTGATATTTCAAAATTTAAATTTCAAATTCCAATACATAGTTTAATTTCAAAGCCTCAGTTCCATTCCAAATTTTCTGTGCACTTTCAAAATTTAAATTCAAATCTTGTAAAATCTCCATAAAATCCATTCTATTTTTCTTGGTCCAAATATTGTCTCAGTAATTTCTTTTCCCAACCGATCTTCTAGATATTTGTTCTCCCTCGTGGGAACCCCCAAATCCGCTGAATCTTTCTCCTAAATTCGTATGAAATCATAAACTTCCTTCCAGTATATATATTATATTTTTGTGATTTTATTTGTATTTATTTGTTTGTTTGTTTTGTCGTTTAGCGCGTAAAACCGGACGTCGCCGAAGAATTTGTCGAGCCGCAGCAAGAAGGACCAAATAGCGCACAAGAAGGCAAGTCTCCTTTGATCATTTTGAACCCATGTTTGTGAAATATTTTTAAATTAATTTAAATTTATGTGCATCGCTATTTAATTAGAACTCTAATTTTGGTGTTAAGGCATTAGCTAAATCCAACCTTGTTATGCCCTCAATTGAACTTGAATGCCATGTACCCTCGTAACCCTCGTATTACCTTTGTCTCAATAATGAGAATTACATAGTCCTTTGGTAATATTAGACGGTAGTATAATGCTTAGTCATGCTATTTAATTCTTTGGTAATCTTGAAAATGGGAAATTATGATCTGTTGTAATAACCTTGTGTTTATAAGTCTAGTGGTGATTGGAGTTGCCACTGATCTTTTAAATAAAATAAAATGTGAAAGTTGGATTAGACTGGGGTGGATGGTTGGTTGGGATTGGTGCGGAAAGCACGAGATCTTGCAAAGTGAATGCCCCACCCTAGTCAATTAAGGACCGACGATTGTGATTGTCCAGACTGAGCACTACCGTACAACCCCGAGTCTATATGGGTACGACCTAGCTGATTAAATCATGATAGTTTAGTTTAGGTGCCACCAGTGGAAAGTGGGTGCCAGGGAGTTACTGGTTATTCACAGTGAGGGACAGGGATTTACTGTACTCATACGGCGCAAGAGGGGGCTTCGGACTGGGTGGATGGAACCCTTCTACGGTGAAACCTCAGCGGGTGGTGTCTAGCTAGACTAGAGTGAGGATAAGGCTTTGTGATATTTTATCTGTGTCTCATGCCAAAGGAAGCGTGGTGATTGTTAAGATAATTTATCTCTTGGGGGTAAAGTTGTACAACCTCTGCAGAGTGTCAAACTATTCGAATAACCGTGCCCACGGTCAAGGGCGGGCAAGGAATGCATTCACATGGTAGATCTTTGGTTTTCATTTTAAAAACAAAAGTTTTGGTATTCCGAGAGTGGAGGGAACTCTCGGAGGGATGTCCTGGCGGATGGAGCCAGTATGGGTGGATGTAACCCACAGTTTTAAACTTGATCGGTTAGAATTGTTAAATTAATGCCTTCGAAAATAACTAGTAGTAATTGAAATAAAATATTGCTTTGTGCAAAAGAACCATATAGCCTTCCTTTGTCAAGCCTTGCATCTATTGCATTTTTCCCAAGACTCGCGGAGTACTTTATGTACTCACATGCTGCACTCAAAAATAATACTTAGAGGAATACCAAGCTCAAGAGGGAGACTACGACTACTTCGCTTGTGGATTCGACGAAGGATTCCTGGAGTACTAGGTCGCGCTTCCCCAGTCAATTGCCTGTGGTGTATTGATGGGTCTTCGCCGGATTTATCTTCTGCTTCCGCTGTGTTTCGTGTGTGCGAGGTCTTGAAACCTCATTTGTAATAATGAGACCTTTCGGTCAATACTTTCTATTATTGTAATAAATCATTGTTGGTGATGTAATCATTTCTGTTTAACTTTGTGCACTAGCTTTGATCTGGGACTAGTGCTGTAATACACAGAGGGTCTGGGTTCGGAAATCCGGGGTCCCGACAGAGATGGTATCAGAGCCAAAACAAACTCAAACTCTCTAAACCAACCGTCAATTACTCATCACAAACATGGGGATACCTCCACATGGTCTCTCAATTAGTGATAATCAAATTACTAAATTAATCATATTTATATTAAATGTTATTCATATTTAATTAATAGTAATCATAATTAATTACCATTAATCATGTTAGTGTTTATGATTAAGCATGCATAATATTTTATTGCACTCATAATTAATTAGTATTGATAATATTTAATTAGTACTAATTAAAGCACTAAATTAATTGTATTTTATTTAGTGCTAATTGCATTTAATTAGTAATTATCATAATTAATTAGCGTTAATTATGTCAGTGCTAATTAAGCATGCATAGTATTTTCAAATCCGCATGATTTCCTGTCTGTGCACAGCCACAGAGTATACTGCACAGCCCTCACTTTTCCACCACTCACCCCCTCCTTCTAAAAGCTACTAATTTCAGCTATTACTATTCATTTGGCTATAGCTTTGGGCTGAAAATAAATAGTAACAACTAAAATTAATGGCTTTTAGAAGAAGGGGATAAGCGGTGGAAAAAGTGAGGGAGAGATATATACGCATGACGGGAACAAGGGCAGTGGAATGCGTGATGTACTCGTGACCCCCTGCCTTATCCCCAAAGTGAGACTGTGGCAAGAGGAGTAAATTCTGAATTTTATCCTATGAAAGACTTTTAATTTTATGTGAACACAATATCAGTGCCTACATATACTTTCAAAACCATAGTAGTAAATCACCAATATTAGAAGTGAATTCTTAAAAGAAATATTGAAAGTGCAGATATGAACTGCGATTTTCTCATAGTAGTGCTCATTTGTTCAATCACTATAAAATACTTTAGATCTAATTAAAAGAATCATTGCGCAAGCTATGATGTGAGAGGTTCAGAAGATTGGGCATCACCATGCAAATGCAATAAAATAATATACATATTTAATTAGCATTGGTATGATTAGCGCTAATTAATTATGATTAGAATTGACTAAAGCATTAAATAAAATAAAATTAATTTAGTGCTTTAATTAGCACTAATTAAATACGTTTAGCACTAATTATGGGTGCACAGTGTTGCGGCATGCAACCGATGAGGCGGTACTCAATTGGTCTCTACCGAGCTACCCTAGCTCGGTAGGTTGACAGAGAGGGCTAGATTTATACAAACAAGTATTTAAAGATTAAATTGAAAAAAAAATAGCTACAATAATATTTCTGTAAATAGTTCTAAACATCGAAGCATATGGTTAAAAGATTATATAATAATCCAAAAACAGAGATCGAGCTAGATATTGAACTCATTCTCCATCGGTTTATTTTCTAATGCACTTGAGTCGATCTCGAGCCAAATTATAAACAAAAAAATGGCTTGCTGCTGTGTAGGGTAACTATGACACCGGCTTGACTAATGATGTTACTGCGTTAGCTCCAAGTGATATCCAAGCATGCAGGGGCGAAACTGGGCCTCGGGCTGGGTAGACTACAGCCCGAGACCCAACAATACTACTAATACTACTCCCCTCTAACATATACCTAAAAATTATTAGAATGGCAACCCAGCCCGAGGCCTCAATTTATCAGCCTGGCAGCCCAAAAACAACTCAGCCCACAGCAGACAAATCAGCCCATAGCAACCCATCAAGTCAGCAGCCCATACATGAATCATTCACCAAGACCCACAAAACTAGAGAAGAAAACCCTAATCCCCAACCCCAGCCCCCAACTGCCCAAATCAGATCTGAACCAGTCTTCTCCTGCACGAGCCCCCACTGCTGGCCGCCGCATTGCCTGCACCGCTGTGCGCGCCTCCATCGCTGGCCACTGCCCTCGCCCCTCGCTCCTGACGCGGACATAGGCACACAACGACGCCACGATCCACGCACCCCCCATCGCTGGCCGCCGCCTTGCCTTCGCGTGCCTCCACTGCCGGTCGCCGCCCTCGCCTGCGCCGCTGCTCGTGGAGTCATGGTCATGGACCTGCGCGGCTGCGCCTTCGCCGTTCTACGCTCCGCCCTCCGACTCCGCCCCTCGCCTCGTGGACCCGCAGGCTGCAGCCGAACCCCGAGCATGGTGAGCGCCAGGCGAGCGGCGAGCAGAGAGCACAACGATCCAGCGAGTGCCAGGCGAGCCGTGAGCACGGTGAGTCGGTGAGCACAGCAGGGAGCACCGGAGCTGTGGAGTAGACAGCAAAGAGTGAGACGAGATGGGGAGATGCCGAGACGGGCTGGAGTGGGGATGAAATGCGGAATGCCGTGGGCGGAAGCGGAAGGACCAAGGGCCCGAGGTGACGCATTTAATAAATTACCGAGCGACGATCGATTCAATGTTTCAGACTTTCTGTGATTCACCGAGCCGGAGACACTGAGGCTATGCAGTGGAGCAGGTAAACCAGTAAAAAATTTATTTTTATGTTTTGAAATTAGTATGAATGATTAGATGAAATGATATATATTTAATGTTTTACATTTGCTATTTAGGAATTAACTATTAAGATTTAAGGATATAAATTACAAAATGAAGGGGAGCATTTCCATCATGAAATATTTATTGTGGTGCATGATCAGATCATTGTTGAATTGAATAATCGCTTTGCAGAAAGATCTACTAAGTTATTAAGGTGCATTGCTTGTGTTGATCCAAAAAATTCTTTCATCAATTTCAATAAGGACAAATTAATTGAACTTGCTAGAATGTATGCTGGTGACTTCTCTTAATATGATTGTGTAGTCCTTAAGAACCAACTTCACACATTTATATTTTTTTTTATTGTGATTTGTGTGTAAAACTTGAACTCTTCAAATATTGAGCATTAAACAAAACTTTCATATCAATGATGCATTTGTGACGTATTTTTTGTTATATCATAATATAGTTCTAGATTTATGATATACTAGATTGCTACTTAGTTTAAATTTAGCCTGGGGCATACTTAAATTCTGAATCCGCCACTGTAAGCATGTATGGGTAGACAAAAAGCTAGAACATGCCACATGGAAAGCACGAGGTAACTAATCCTAATAGTGTTTCTATTTATTCGAGCTAACGTAGAAGAACTAGAATACGAATTGTTTTGAGCTAATATCGATTATCGAGTGAGCTAGTCTAAATTCAAACTCGACCCGTTTTTCACCGAAGCTCAAAGACACAAAAACTCAGCTTATCTCCTTTCAACTCGTTCTCGAGTCAAGCAAAAGGCGAGTCGGACTCAAAAGCTTTTCTAGCAACACTACTTACTGGTTACTACTTGTAAATTTTAGCCACTAAAGACCCATTTTTCATTAGATATATATGCTACAATAGTGGCCATTGCAAAGTTGTTCCTGCCTAGATCTCTAATAGCTGTGATCCACACCCCCAACCCCCCCGGGATATCTCCGTACAAGTTGCTACTGCGATATCTATCTATCTATATATGAATCAAAAGCTTAAAAAGATATAATAATATCATTTAAATGATATATGAGAAATAAGAGTATGTATCAAATTGTTACATATATATGAGAAAAAAGAGGAAAAATAAAAATCCTTATATCCTCACGAAAATACAAATCAAAAATTATATTAAAAATCTAACATATTTAAAACAACTTTTGACCTTCTAGAAGTTAAAAACTGTTTTAAATAGGGCCTTATTTGTCTCTTTGTCTGGAATTAATTTGTGTATGTAACGTTTAGTACACAACCGGAGCTTTCCCACCGAGTGTACAGTGATACTCGCCGGGCGTCACCCGAAGGACACGATATGTAACTGTTTGCGAATCTTAATTAGTTTGATGTAGTCTCGAGTACACTGTGGGCCTGGCCGGCCACTCAAGTGGTGTGCCCTGTGGGGATATTGGTCATATTATTTTAGTTATTACGGATGGTGTTTAGTTATAATTGATAAATTTTATTTATGTTTTTAAAGATGGTAGTAGATGGTGCATATTGTTTTAGGCTTAGGAGGCTAATTAAAGAATTCACTTCTAGAAATCGTTTAAAAAATTATCTTATTTGTTTTCACTTCTGGAGAAGCCGAAGCCACCCCTAAAGCTCCATTTAGGATGCATGGGGCTCCTTGCATGAATAATTAATAGGCTAGCTAGACTGGTTTGTGATTTCAAATTAATTTTTGCAATATTAACCCCAAACTGCAGTTTTGAAACGAATTTTGTTTGCACTTTGCACCGTACCTTACAGTAGTTTTGATTAGTTTAATTAGACTACCAGAGGCAAAGAAAGGTGATTTTTTAATAAAAAAACATTGCCTTTTTATAATTAGAATGGTATTGATACTCCAAGATACTAGCAGATACAAAATAGCTAGTGGCCTAGTTGTGCAATCATGAAACAATTTGCTTCGTTTGATGTTACAATTTGACTTATCTCCGTGCGCGCGGCTATGGTCATTGCTCGCTGCATGGCAATATATACGAAATTCTAGTGTTAACCCAACCAAATATTTATCTTTTTTAATATATTTTTCGTGTATAGTATAGTATTTTAGCCGTTAATTTTGTATTGGTTCAATGTCACCTTAATTAGCCTTCCACTTCATCAGTGTGTAATGCCCTGTTTAATCAGCATATGCAACCTTTTCAGGATACCTAATAGATGTATTTAACGCTCTGGATGCTTGGACCGCCTGATTGGAAGTTGGAACATGAAACCGGACAAACCTAATGAAAGTCAAATTATGAGCAAAATTTGTACCGGTGCCTTGACTCCATCATGTTTGGTTTGGGTGGCAGAAAAAGAAGCGTCTTCAATTATTATTTTTAAAACATACTCCATTTATTCATCTTTTTTACTAGCTAAATACCTGTGCGTTGCTACGGATTTTTAAAAGAAACTCATGGGTGGTAAAAAAAATTTAGAATATGCATACAAACATGTTCTAAAAGTTTTTAAATCTGTAACAACACTCGGGCATTCAGCTAGTGCAAGTCAATTGTCAAAAAGGTAAGAGGAATCAGGGGCATATATTGAATGATGATGAGTTAATTTTCATCAGCTTCTAACTATATAAATTTCACAGATTTGCATCACCAAGAAAGATAGTGCATATAAAAAAATTATACAGTCCAAGCAGGACTACCACAAATGATACATCGCAAGTGCAATAAGGCTAAATTATGTCACATACATCTTCCTGAGTTCAGGTGAATTAAAACCCCTTTTTTTTGCCAAAAAGCCCAGGAGGAGATAAAAATGCCAAACAGTACTTCCATAAAGGGAGAGGTTCCATCTGCAACTTCAACACCTGACCGTGCAATTCCTTGCCGAGTGTTGATGCCCCAATATCACGGCAGGCACTCAGCATCCTGGTGATGGCAACAACATCCGGCCGGCGGTTTGACAGCAGCATTGATCTGAACACATCAACAACAGTTGAAGGCTCTCTGTTCTTTAGGTAGGCATCAACCAACGCAGTCCAAGCCTGTACAGTCTTCTTGTCTATGACATAGAACACCCAGCGAGAGTATTCTAGTTGACTGCACGCGCCGTACATGGTGATCAGTGATGTGCATAATGAAACATTTTGAAGGAACCACCTCCTCAAAGCGTATGCGTGGAGCTCCTTCCCCTCCCTCAATGCTTTCAGCTTGGTGCATACTGGGAGGACAGTCCCCACCGCAATGAGATCAGGTCTGATTTCTTCTTGCTGCATCCAAACTATGCACCTCAGAGCCTGGTCTGGTCTCCCATTGGATGCATACCTAGACAACAGCGTCGTCCATGAGATGGCGTTCCTCTTCTTGGTGCTATAGAACACCTGCCTCCCAGAGACCATGTCGCCGCACTTGCAGTATATGTCTACCAGCCCTGCCTGGACCTTTGCAACATCTTTACGATCTCGAAACTTCTTCAACACAAGCCTATGAATCTCCCTGCCCAAGTTCCACGCACGTAACTCACCGATGACTGGCACGATCGAGGTGAGTACCACAGAGTTCACCTTGACACCGTTCACCACCATCCACCGGAAATACTCCAACGCCTCCCTCTTCATCCCCTTGTGTGCGAACCCAGCAATCAGTGCCCCCCCCCCACGAAACCACGTCCCTCTTCAGCATTTCCTCAAACACCCTCACCGCTAGCTTCACCTTCCCGCACCGGAAGTACACACCCATGAGCCCCATCATCAGCATCCCCGGCGCGCCCACGAATGCGTTCTTGACAAGCATCGCATGCTTGGCGGTGGCCATGGCCATCAACGGCGTAGCGCACCCGGAGATAGACTTGAGGACGCAACCGTATGTGTACTCGTTCGCGTCGGCCCCTGCGGTGCGCATCTCCGCGAACCCGTCTGTGACCGCGCTGCCTGCCTCGCCGCGGCCCCAGCGGACATGCCATGGAGGAGCGCGTACCACGAGAAGGCGCTGGCCCGGGGCAAGCCGTCGAGCACCTGGCGTGCGTCCTCCGCGGCGAGGTAGAGCTCGACGAGCCTGGCGAGCAAGAACTCGTTGGAGTCGAGGCCGTGGACGCGGAGGTGGGTGTGGATCAGGTGGAGAGGAACGCAGCGAAGGCGGAGGGGTTGGCCAGGACGCCGCGGTGGGAGAGGTGGTCGAGGAGTGAGAGTACAGACAGGAGGATGGCGCCGCGACCATGCCGTGGAGGCTGGCGGCATCTTACTGGCTCGGGAAGGGACCTTGTGGGGCTGAGGAGAGGGAGAGGAGGGCACGGAGGGAGGGTTTGTGGAGGGAGTAGGTAGAGAGGAGGAAGAGGAGTGGTTCTTGGAGCGCCTCAGGGGCAGCGATGAGGTTGCCACCGGACAGCGCGGCGTAGATGAGGCATGGGTGGGAAGCCATGGCGCAGGCCAGGGAGCAAAAGGCAGCGGCGCGACAGGAGGGGCAGGGGGCGTGGGGAGGTGAAGCGGAGAGGGAGCGGAAGCAAGCGGAGCAGGAGGGGAGAGAGGCTGGGTAGAAGAGGAGGTGAGAGATGGTAATTGTTGGTGGAAGTAGAGAGGAGGGGTAGTTAGATATGAGAGAGAAGGAGATGGATGTTAGATGGATGGTCAAAATTTCAGTATTCAGATCGGACGGTTGAGAAAGAAGGAAGGAGAATGCACCAACCACCAACTCAAACTTATTAAATAGTAAAGATTTTTTACAGTCTTCAAGTTTATAATTTACACTATATATAATAATAAAATTATAATATTATGAAAGCATTTTTAATGACAAATTTAATGATATAATTTTTGTATAATTAATCTAGATAGAAAGTTTGACTGTATAAAATTTAGAAAATCAAGTAAAAAAAGAATAAATAAAGTATGACAGAATCTCTCTTCATCCATTAAAGAGGGAATAGATGTTTACGTGAGCATCACTGTTCCAAATAGGAACGCCAATGGAATAAACACCACAAAGTCACCTAGTACCATCTAACACCCTCACCCAAAAGAAGTGTCTTCAATTATGCGGCGTGCTTGAATCTTTCTTGTGGAGTATACCCTAATAATCGATCTCTATAAAACGCACCTACTCTGACACTGTCCAAGCCAAAATTAACACAAGTGAAGCTTGGCAAGCTCCTGCCACTGCGCAAAGACGACGACATGAAGGCCATGGCGTACTCTTGTTCCTCGGCTTCTTCCTTTATTGTGCTTCTCCTTTGGCCTCTCATGGCGTCAGCAGCCGGCGCGCCGGCCTACGAGACCAAGTCCATAGACCCCGGCCTCGCCGTCATGCCGCTGCCGCAGCCGGTGTCCGGCCCGGAGAGCCTCGCCTTCGACCGCCGTGGCGGCGGGCCCTACGCCGGCGTCTCCGACGGCCGCGTACTCAGGTGGCACGGCGGCCGCCTCGGCTGGACCGTCTTCGCCTACAACTCTAGGCACAAGTAAGCTGCATGTACACATGCACGAGCACGTACGGAGCACGCGTGTGTAGCTATGGAGTATATCTGTATCAGTGTATCTGTTATACACATGCGTGCATGGATGCTTCAATCAGTTGCGCGCGTGCGTGCAGGAGCGTGGGGATGTGCGAGGCAGACAAGAAGCTGGTGGTGCCGGAGAGCGTGTGCGGGCGGCCGCTGGGGCTGCAGTTCCACCAGAAGTCCGGCGACCTGTACGTCGCCGACGCGTACCTCGGGCTGATGAGGGTGGAGGCGCGCGGCGGGCTGGCGGAGGTGGTGGCGACGGGGGCCGGTGGCGTGCCGTTCAACTTCCTCAACGGGCTGGACGTCGACCAGAAGACCGGCGACGTCTACTTCACCGATAGCAGCACCACGTACCGGAGAAGGTACAGAAAAAGTTAATTAAGTATATACTATACAGTGCAGTTAACGTACGTGCCTGTTCTCCATTTCTTTTGTTCTATATACGAGCTGAATTAGGTCTCATGCATCCGCGCCATTCACGTGCATGGGTTTTAATTAGTTTAGGCTTCTATGCTATTCCTACAGTAATAGATAAATATTACTTACCATTTTATATGTTTAGAGATTAATATAACTTTTATTAGAGATGAAAGTATAGCACACTCCTTATTAAATAGATTTTATTAATAGATGTATCTAGATATTATCGGAATGTTTTCTTCCTAACAATCATTCGGATTTGAATTTGTTTGTGATCCTGGCATATTGTACTCCGTATTGGCATGCGCACGTACATGGAGTACCTATCGTGCGTGTTAATCTTACATGGTTTGATTACTTGTAGTGCTGTAAGTTTAAAACCTGATAAGAAATGATAGCCTAAACAAACTCTTAATTTGTGACAGTTCCGCGAGATTATTCCGATACTAATCCTATATGTATGGGATCTAAATCATGTAGTGCAAAGCATAGAGCTTATAATATGTGTAATGACGATTTTGTAGCTAGGTCGACGATCCCAACAGCATAGTTTTTTAAGAGTAAGAACTTGCACTATTGTTTCTTTAATATCTAAATTAAATTACAGAAACGCTTAACTCCGTATTAGCAAAATCTTTCACTTATCCCTGTGCACTTTTGAGGCGTTCACTTTTGCAATACCTGGTGTCAACTGAAACATTTTGACACAGATATTGCACGAACACATCTACCTGGAATGTTTGTATCTTACTCTCTCTTAACAAATAAAATGCTCCGTTATCACAAGCTAGGCAGCTTCATCCTGTACGGCTGTGCATGCTTCTGGGAGGAATTAACGACCTTAATGTCCGATCGTTTGTGCAATTAATCACTGGAAATCACCACCTACCACTACTAGCACTAGCAGTCCACATTAGCCTAATAATGGCCTAAACTCCTCAACTGTGCGCCCTCACATCGCGCAATCGACAGCCGCACCCACCTCTGTCTTAACTAGCTCTTTATTGAGTAGTTGATCAATGTAACTAGCAACCGAAATGAATGTATGATTTTAGACAACTGGAAAATACGTAGATCTTCTCATGTACAGGGAAAAGGTATATATATGTCATTTTTCGTTTTTCGGCGGTTTTTTATTTCTCTCATTAATCGGTACTCATTGTACTTAATAAACCGTAGCCAGAAAACTTAAGCCGCGCAAAAAAAAAAAGCTCATAATTTGTTGTCAGTCACTATGTTGACTTGAAAAGAAAGTCCAAAACGTCGTTCTCTTTTTACTGGTCTGAGTACTGCCATATGTACTTTTTGTAGACATGTTTAGAATATAGAAATTGATTTCAGAGGAGTATATGTAAGAATTATCGCAATCCTTTCTTAAGAAAAAAAAATATCACAATTCAAATAGGATCTAGAATTTTTTTTGGATTCTTTTGGGCTTATTGCATATCGCTTTTGGTTTATGCTACAAGAACTAACTTTTAAACGGTATTCTAATCCTTATATGCTACAGTGTCTTTTTTTGGGCTTATGCTATAGTGTTTGTGGCTTCTAGTTTATGTTATAGAAAACCCGTACTTTCAGACCCTTCTAAGACCTGCAGAGGCGTTACTAACTGGTCTCCAGTTTCATCGGCTCTGTCCTGACTGAAAGCGATCCAGATTGGAAATCACTCTTCAAGATATATACAAAACACTGCAGCATCCTGTAGATAATAATAAAACATGTATAGTCAAAGTTTGTGTGCAGGCGACAGAAAGCGTAATTACACCGGCGACAGAATATGGATGAGAGGAGCATGGAGTTATGATCCCAGCAAGATGATAGTACTACCAATTGACGCGATCTAAACGCCACTATTGAGCACTGCAGTGGTACTAATGGCGTTGGCTAATTCGCACCTGTGTCTGTCTGTCTGTCTACGCTGCAGCGACTACCTACTCGTGGTGGCCCTCGGCGACGAGACGGGGCGCCTGCTCCGGTACAGCCCGCGCACGCGCCGCGTCGCCGTGCTCCACGCCGGTCTGTCCTACCCGAACGGCGTGGCGGTCAGCGCGGACGGGACGCACGTCGTGGTGGCGCACACGGCGCTGAGCGAGCTGCGGCGGTACTGGGTGCGCGGCCCCCGGGCCGGCAGGATGGAGACGCTCGCGGAGCTGCCGGGGTACCCGGACAACGTACGGCCCGACGGGCGGGGCGGGTACTGGGTGGCGCTGAGCCGCGAGGCCGACGGCCCCTCGGTGGCGCCGACGGTGGCCGTGAGGGTCGGCGGCGACGGCGCGGTGGCGGAGGCGCTGGACGGGTTCAGCTTCGTGACGGTGAGCGAGGTGGCGGAGCGGAACGGCACGCTCTGGGTCGGCTCCGTCGACACGCCCTACGCCGGCGCCATCAACTGATACTTCTATTGTTACTCCTACTACGGCATGCAGCGATCGTCGATTCGTCATTCACCATGCGTTGATCGAGTTGAGTGGAAGCGTACGTGCACAGTGCATTGTGCATCACGTTGATGCTGTGCGTACATCCGTGTGCGTCTGTGGCGAGTGTACGCAAGAACCTATTCGTATCGGTTTTTCGCCCATAACTTTTGGTTGTATCTGACAAATAGTAATAACCAATAAAACTAGTTTATAGAAACTATCGTATTAACTTTTAGCTTTTTACTGAATGCATTATGTAATAAAGAGCAAACGACGATACAACACAAGGCATTATAACATTCGGATCACTATACGGTTTGCGAAATTGTGACATAATAAAATATATAGTGCGTTACAACATGTGAAATCGCAAAATGACTGATAGTAGTAGCTGATAAATAGCAGCGACTGATAGAGGCAGCTTATAAAAGTTAGGACGTTCATATTAGCTTTGGCTGGGTTCTTTAGCACTTATAGCTTTTGGCTTGTGCTATAGTGTGTAGCTTTTAATCGGTGCGTCTTTTAAGATATGGTCTACAGGTAGATTGTAGTATAAAATAGTATCGAGTTCAGTTATACCGGTCAAAATTACATGCAATTATTTTTCTTTACGTATGCCTCTCACAAACAGTTTAGCATTCAAAAATTTCAGCCATAAATCATAAACTATAATTCAAAAAATTTCATTCTCTGATTTCTAAAATCAGAAGTTAGTAGTCAAAGCTAGTATGGATGGGCCGTTAGTCAGAAGGGACTGCATCTCAGTTCAGCTGCCTGCGTTGGGCAGTGCCGCAGTGGAACTGCACACTGTTGTTGTTCAAAGCCATGTGGGGGTTCCCTGTCCCTGTCTTTCTGACGGACGATGCTCTAGCAGTAGGGCAGTGCAGCAGGCAGCCGCGTGGTGATGGTACTCGGAGTCAAGAAGCAAAAAGCCTCCATCCAGCCGCTGGTCGCTGGCCGCTGGCCATGCGATTAATTGCCGAGAGGCCGCCGCATGGACCGAAGCGTCCGCCGCCGGGCCGATTCGCGTCGACGGGTCTTGACTGGAGGAGCGCCTTCGCACGAGCGCCCACCGCTCGGTCCCGCGCGGCCGCCGACTCGGATGCCTGGTTCCAACGGCCGCAGGGCGCACACCAGCCGCTGCCGCAGCCATTGCCGCGGTGGAGCAGAAAACGGCTGACTTCTCGGCAAAAATGGCTCGCTTTTGTTGGCACCGAGGTTCTGAACAGCCTGCTCCAGCCTAACGACTATCGCATAGCGGACGCTATGTATAGTTGTGAGTTTTATAGGTACTAGTAGTGTGCTCGTGCTAACGCTACGGTAAAATACAAAACAAGATAAAATTTGTAAAAAAATAAAACGAACAATCAGATTCATTAAGATTCACGTCTCATATATTGTATAACCAAATATTTTTGTCAAATAATGAATGTCACATAACGACTGATCTTTTGAGGAGGCGACAACAGCATTGGACTCACCCACCGCCGACTTAGCACAATTTCTGCCTTACCAAATTAATGATATATTCTCAATACAAATATATTTATTTAGCTAGTGCAATGAACCTTGACCAACAAAAAGTATCTTTTGGAGGAATGACAACGTGTAAAAATCATTCTCAACATCGTGCCAATTATTAACAGAGAATACACATAATGTGTCAATACTAAAAGCTTCATAGTTCATATACACTTTTGATGCAGCTTTAGAAAATTTATTATGGATATCTCGTATTATTTCTTAAATTGCCCCGTTAATGCAGCAGGTCTGAAACTCATTTTCTTTAGGGGGGTTAAGAGGTCTGCCCGTGACGTCAAATCTGATGCGTATGCTGCTGTGGTGGTATCTATGTTTCTGGCCTATTTTGGACATTTTATCGGGCCGTTTCTGGTCAAACTTAAACTAATTTACTTTGGTTGTAGATGATTTTGGAGAGAGTTTTCGTCATCAGGTCAAGTGGCTAAGGTGGTTCTTCCTAGGCAACCGGAACTACAGGACAAGTTAATAGCACAATCAAGGCAAGATGCTGAAATTTAGGAAGGCATGTCTTGTACTTTCTCCAACTGTAGATAACTTACTACTTTGTTGAATGGAGAATGTAGAACCATTTTGTTGTGTTAGTGACTTCTGTTTTGGTTTTGCATCTTGAACAATTGATGTGATCAGCTAATTTCAATTGCTATACCATCTCGTCCGCTGTATTAATGGCTGGTTAATGGGGAAGTTTTCCTTTCTACTGTGGCAAAATTACGAGTTGAGCAAAGCTTGTACTTTTATGTTTCACATCTGAGAACCTGATGGAAACTGAGTAACACATCCATTGCTAAATCTCATGGTGAGTTCTTGTCTGGAATTCTGGATTTCTTGGGTACTGTTTCCCCCAGATACTTGTATTCCTGATTCATAGCTTTGTAGATCAACGTTTTGATGTACTTCTACAATGTTGTCCACTTGACCACATATATCTTTCAACCAAATGGAGTATATGTATAGTTCCATCATGGAGAGTAAAAATCTTGCGTAAAAATAGTGACCCATCAGACTTAGCATGGGTGCAACACAAAAGGTAATTACAACAATCCCCTGTCCTGTTCCATGCAATAAACATACGTTTTTCCAGTTTAGTACAACTGATCTATCTTTCCTGTATCTGCCTCAATCATGGTTTCTGCAGGCAATGTTTATACATCACAGCTGATCCAAAGTGCCTGAGCCAAAATCGTCAGAATGAATCAAGAATTAGCCAATCTGAATCAGCTGTCCATACACCTCAAACCTGTACAAAAAGAATCAGTACAGCTTGCTGAATTCAGTGTCCTGCGCTGGTTCACCAAGCCGGAAGAAGAACGTATCCCTCTCGAGCATCGTCTGCAATGAGTCCATCACCCTCGCCATGGATGCCCACAAGAATGGTGCGGAGCAAAACCCATATCCAAAGATTGCCAGAACCCTCACGACACCATCATGGTACCATGGGAATGCCATAACCAAGAGCAAGCCAACAATCGCAAGCCAGGTCGTGAGCACAGCAAGCAGCGGGAGCAGAAATGCATTGATCACGAGCACTGACAAGGCGAGCGCACCAAACAGGTACATGGACCAACCCATGATTGGGTGTACTGTGCGTGGGATTACAAAGAACGGGATAGCATAGGCAGCAACCATGGCCACGATCACAGTCATCTTTATGAGCCCCTGCGCCAGGGCACTTTGTTTCTCAGGTCGCCGGTTATAGCACAGTTTTGCCATCCCTGGCCTTGCCAATTTGGTGATGGCTATGATCACTATGTACATTAACACCTCCATCAGAATCACTGGGATTTCAGCAGCGTAACTGTGAATTGTGAACAGGGAAAGGAAATGCGAGCAGGGAAAATGTTAAATGCACTGTATGTACGGCATAAGGTTCTTCCATCTGCCAAAGTACATATTTCAGTTAGAGATTGTTGTTTTTACTCACCCAAGATCATCCCAGCGTTGCTTGTGCCAAGAAAGGCCCAACGGCAAGATTGGCCAGGACCACCAGTACCAAGGTTTAAACCAAGGGGCACTTGGGAATGTGATCACGCTGTTTGGCCCGCAGGGAACATGCCAATGCAGCTTGAGATCTGCAATATTTCATCAAATGGGTGTTTAAACCTTTGTAAGCAAGAGCCAAATGAAGGTGAGAAATTGGAGCTGAATAGCAGTTGCACTCACAGTAGTAGGATGCATCCATCTGATAGCCGAGAGGAAGACGATATGTCCCGTTCAGCTTGGTGCCGTTCTCAGGAGGGTGGAACATTGGTTTGTCAAGCAAGTCTGGGTAGCACCCAACCAGAAAGCCTTGGTCTGCACCATCAGAGTTGTCACGGCCAATTTCCAGGTCATGAAGCGTGCCCTTGAATACATCCATAGAAGGCTGTAAATTGGAGAAGTTACCTATGTCAGATTACTTATTTGCAACAACATATGTCTGAGAAGAAGATATTTTCAGGTACATTAACAATGATCATTATTTCAGGTGCGTTAACAATGATCGATGTAATGATGGTCTAAATTGAATAGCTTCCAATTGAAAACTATTTAGAACAAGTACACAAGAATAATCTTCAGGCTGTGTGCTGGTGGTGGTTCGTTGAGCAAATCATGTCAACCATACACATTGGCAGATGACATTCACAATTCACTAATGAGTTTCAGACTCAAGAAAATTAGCTGATCACATCAATCGTAAAATAATTCCCACAACCAACAAGTTCAATAGTCAATACATACTCACCTATCACCAATATATTTTCCCTGGACAAAATAACTGAGGAATAATTCTTCTACAAGAGCATTTTGTTTGTCATAGCCTTGGTGTCCAGCAAGTGTTATGAGCCTATGGCTGTCCATTGTATTCCCGCTGCATTACAATCTTTAAGTCATGATGGTACAAATGATACACATGATGTCATGAATGCCGAAATTTTAACCATGCACTTACGTGAGCCCGGACATGTCATACTCAAGCCCAAGTCCTCGAAATATCTGCAAAAAGAGCATGGCAACAGCTAAATACATTTTATGCAATGTGAATAAACAATACCATGACCAAGGGGCACTTGGGAATGTGATCACGCTGTTTGGCCCGCAGGGAACATGCCAATGCAGCTTGAGATCTGCAATATTTCATCAAATGGGTGTTTAAACCTTTGTAAGCAAGAGCCAAATGAAGGTGAGAAATTGGAGCTGAATAGAATTCACAAAGAAGTTATTCTCAAATTGGATCAAATTTCCCCTCCAAAAAAACATCGACTCAGTTTATCTGCTCATAGAGACTCCGTCACTTGCTCACTTTGCACTAAGCCGTCACGGCATCAATCCTAACTATGTCTGAACTGTGACACTCTGAGGGGCCTTTTCTTTCCAGAAACAGGGAATAATTCAAAGCTGAGGAGGTGCAAAATTGGGAATTCCCATGGCAAATAGGGAATGGGGATTAATCCTTTCAAAATGGCCAGAATCTTTACTTATCTTCTTGCTAATTTCACTCATTGATGAATTAATCTAGGTTTCCAATTAGGCCCTAATGGCGTTATCCCCTCCCTACGCTATTGACGAAAAATCAAGAATAAATTGTGCTGCACCTTGGTATCAGAAAACAATAACAAGTAGGAATGCTGCTTTAATTTGCATGGAATGAAATAGAAAAAAAAGATAACAAAAATTTCTTGGAGCAAAGATTTATATAATTAACTGGATTAAAGATGGACAAATCCGAACCTTAGAGCTGTGGGTTTGGTGAGGGAGGGGATGCGGACTGCGAGGAGGCGACCTGGCATACACAAGAAGAAAAACCATTTTCTAGTAGATATAAAAAAGAACTTTATAAGCTAGCTGTATTAGACAACCATATACTGAAAACAACAACAACAACAACATAATGGGAGATCTCTTAACACCTCAAAAATAGACTTGCATAAGCGCATCTACAGAATATGACGGGAGCTATCTCTAAACACTTCAAAAATATACTTGCATTTTGTTTTGTACCAAAAATATAGGCAAAACTGTTTCACATTATACATCACACTACAACATAAGACAACATGAAATGCCTGCTTCTTGATTGGATTATCAAAAATGGAAGGGGCAGTTTCCTGTGTAAGGGTGATGACCAATGGAAGCTTGTTTGTGGATACAAAATCCGCAATGGCAGATGCTCTGAACTCACCATCTGCATGATACACAATCCATTATATCCAATCCAACAGTCAATCCCTGCATAAAAATGGAAAGAAATAGCTGCTGCTGAAAGCTATGGCAATTTAGAGACGAAGATACCATAGAAGGTCAACTTCTCCTCCTCTTTCTTCAGAAAGACTAAGGACGGGCGCTTTGCTGACGGGTCAATGTGGAAAAGCTTAGCTACATCAGAATTGGAAGTCTGGTAAAAGTTGACAGTATCTTCCAGCCTTGAAGCAGCAGCAAGCTCATTACTGTGAGCACCCTATAGCATTTGGAAAGAAGACAGCATAATTAATATAGTCTCCAAGAGCTAAACATACAAGTGCATCTTCAACAATAACTCCTTTTTGTTCTTTCAACTCACATTCGACCATTAAGATTTGTTCTCAATACACGGAAACAAAACATGCATGTTCTAACTTCTAACCATCGATATTCATCTATCGAATATAGAAACAGGGCGTGGTCCTCGGCACTGAGAAAAATAGCTGCCACGTGTTTTGGGTTTGAAAAGTATTGTTTTGGGTTAAGAAGCAAATGGTTGTTGATGGAATTATGAAGATGTGAAAAGAGTGTGCGTACAAAAGAAGAACACAATAACACAAGGTAAAAGGAAATTGATAGGCTGATTCAAGTACATAGGATGTAGCATAGACAAACCATATTAGACGGATAGTCAGTGAACTGTAGATGTGACGTACATATACGAAATCCTCCACAGGTACAGATAGTGCCCATTCGGTATCTGCAGGAGACCTTGAACCCCCATCAGAAGCTTTACGTGCAGCCAGACCAGAAGAAAGCCATGTTGCATACCTTATTGTACAGGAACAATGCCCGGACATTTTTCTCATCCTCCCCAAACCATTTCGATGTGATGGTGGACATCGACACATTGATGAAGCTGGCACCGGCGTCATTTGCTATAGCCTTAGCAAGCATTGTCTTCCCGGTTCCAGGTGGTCCAAACAGTAATATTCCTCGGCAAGGCTTCAGAAGTCCTCCTTTAAAAAGATCGGGCCGCCGAAGCGGAAGCATAACCAGAACTTTCTCATCGAAACACCAGCTACAGGTTCGCCTAACTGAAATTGTATCAACATAAAAAGTGAAAAACAATAAGAAACTACCGCACCATACATCTGTCCCAGCCTCCACATTTGGTGTAGTACCATTGCCTGAGTAACCCTTATCAACTGAAACGACCTCAACATTCAAAGAATTAGATGGTGCGGTTGGTAATTCCTTTATCAGTTTCTCAACCTGGATAAACAAAAAAACAACTTTTAGATTTCAGAAACAACGTGGCATGGGCTATAGCTCCACCTAAAAATGAAATGATGACCAATACAAATTTGAAAACATAAATAAAACTTGCTTTAATGGTAACATTGATGAAATAATCCTAGATGGTCATCAGTTGACAAGTCAGATCCACTTTTCGGAAACAAATGTCAGCATTATGAGAGGTTAAAGCATGCAAATTTGGGCATACATATGCATCTGTATGCAGGGATAAAATTTAGTTGGCAATGACATATCGATCATCTGCATGAGGGGATAAAAATTTAGTCGGCAATGACATATATCTAGTTGTGTACTCAGATCTACCAATGTTGGCGAGTAAGTAGTTACATTAACGTTTAGCCAGGAGTAGTCTCTGATCGGACCTTGGAGACGACGTGCGATGTGTCAAGCAGCAGCTCCAGAAGCTCGCGGGCGGCAGTCCCAGCGACCTTGTCCCGCAGCTCGGCGAGCGGGGCGCGCATGCGTGCGGCTGCCGCGTCCACACCCTTGAGTCGGGCGCTGAGGCTGTCGATCGGCGGCTGGGGCTGGGGCGCCAGGGCGAGATCCGCCATGGCGGAGGGTTCAGCGCTCGGATGGGGCTGTGGACGAGAGGAGGGAGACTTGGATCTGGGGAGGGAGGGAGAGCAAAGCATGTCAACCATACACATTGGCAGATGACATTCACAATTCACTAATGAGTTTCAGACCCATCACCTTCGCAGGCGCGCGCCTCGGTGGCATCCACGACCCACTCAGCAACCTCGCGGAGCCGGCGCTCGGCGTCGCCCTCCGGCTGCCCGATCGGCGTGGATTCCAGGAGCTCCATGAACGGGGACTGCTTCTCCCTCCCGGAGGCCGACGGGTCGTCGGCGAGGCCGATGGCGCGCCGCACCTCCGCAACGGACGGCTGGGGTCGGAGCCGCCGTGAGCGCTGGGTGAGGAGGCGGCGGAGCAGAGGAGGCGGAGCGGCGGAGTGGGGGGAGGAGGAGGGTGCGTACAAGGAGCGAACGCGTCATGGGAGGAGGGGGAAGGGGAGGTGCGGAGAAACCCTAGGCTGGGGCTTCAGTCACGAAGCGTCGCCGTCGCCGTCGCCACCTACGAGGTAGTGTGGAGCAGGGTAGGCGGAGGAGGGAGCGGAGCGGGCGTCGGTGCTGGTGACTCGGAGGGGGAGGGGAATGGGGAGGTTCCGGGAGAGCGGAGCGGCGGATGAGGGAGGGGAGGAGGCGGCGCGGAGACGGGGGAGAACGGGAGAAAAGTGGGGAGGCGCGGGATTCGCGCGAGGGGCGGGGGTGGGCAGCTTACCGTTTCGCGAGGCATGCATGATCCAAATAATATTGACCTTAGGATCTTCAATGAGTAAGAGAAAAAGATTTGAGAAGAGATCCAGACCATTCATTTGTATGAAGTTGGATTACTTTGGTACACAAATCTGGGTGGACTTAGATTAGGCATGACTGTGGGGGTGGTTAAAGGGGGTGGATTTAGCAAAGAAAATTTTGGCGAATTATAGAGTAGGGTAGATTTAAATCATGTCTCGTGTGAAACAAACATGTAATAGATACTATACATCAAATTACGAGCATAAAGAATCTCTACTCCTTAAAAGAAGGAGTTCAAGGTGATGGTGCATCCTACACTTCCTTCTTTAAAAAAATATACTGACTGACATGTGGGCCCCACCCTGAAATCCGTGCGCTGCCAGCACTGCCTCCCCCGCCGAGTCCCGTGCGGCTGCCTCCCCCCACCTCATTTCTTCCGCTCTCCCCTCCCTCCTCCACCGCCGCGCCGCCCTTGCCTCCTACCCTCCCTCCGCCGCTCCGCCCTCGCCTCCTCCTCCCCACCCCGCGCCGCCGTCGCCGCCTCCTCCCCGGCTCCTCCGCTCCGCCTTCGCCTCCTACTCCCCACTCCGCGTCGCCGCTGCCTCTTCCCCCTCCTCCCCACACCGCGCCACCGCTGCCGCCTCGTCCTCCCCCCACTCCTCCGCTCCGCCGCCTCCTCCCCCGCTCCTCCGCGCCGCTGCCGAGTCCTCTCCCCCCGTTCTCCGCGCCGCCACTCTCCCCTCCCCCCATCTCTCCCCCTCCCACCGTCCCGATCCGCGCCCATCTCTCCTCACCGACGGTGGCAGCGCGGATTCTCCTCCCCACCGAGCCCTCCCCCCCGGGTTCTCCACGCTGCCACTCTCCCCTCCCCCCGTCCCAAACTGCGCCCATGTCTCCTCACCGAGTCGTCTCCCCGCGCATCAACCTCGACGGGCTCGTGCCGCTGGCGCCGCCGACGCAGGAGGTGGGGGTGGGGCGGGGCTGGAGCCAAGTCTGCAGATGGAGGCGGCGCGGGCACCGTGCCGTACGCCGAGTTCCTCCAGCTCTGCTGCGACGCCGCTGGGCTGGACGCAGGCCCCTCCGTCGTGCGCACGCTCGATGAGTCCAGATCCGTCATCATGCTCGGTAAGACCGTCTTCCTCCAGCCCGAGATGGTATGATCATCTTGCTAGGCTGTTCTGATGTCGAGTCAGGGAGACGGGGCTAGATTTAGGAATGAGGAGATGTGGTTTCCTCAGTTAAGCAAGCTCTAGAATTAGTACTTTTCAAAAGCAAGAAAGCTCTAGAGTCTTTTCCGATGATTCTATAGAAATTTCATATATGAAACCAAGATAGTTACCTTTCGAAAAATTCGAATTTTAACTGCTTCGGATTTTACCATGAGCTCGGCGCGCGTATTTTTCGAATTCCATATCTCTTTACTCTTTCCGTAGTTTTAACTGCTGACAAATGCAAAACTACATACCAACAAGGAGAATGCCTCGCTGCAAGCTATAAAGCTATTGCTTTTCAACAATTAACCAATTTGACAAACTCGATGCCTAATTAGAAAAAATACTGTTTGGCAGTTAATGGAATGGACTAAGTTATCAGTGTTGTTGAAATGTCATGCTAGGATCCTTGTACATCAACAATTTTAGATTCTAATCATGATGATCTTTTTCGCTGTTTTACAATGCTTTGTATTTTTTAGACTTATTTTCATATTCTCAATGAACAATAATCCACGTTTTAGAAAAAAAAGCTATTTCAAATTCATATAATAACAAACAATCCAAATATCATAAACTTAGTTCCTAAGCTTGTATTGTTTCTTTTGGTAGCAAACAATCTGTGTACCAGTGAACTATTGGATCGAAAATGTTAACAGTAACATGTATTTTGTATAATATGTGCATGATTTATTGGAACAAACAGCTAGAAGCTATTGTCTCTTCAATTTATTGTGTGGACTGTGGCCGAAAAGATAGCAATTTCGCGTATAATACAATTGAATATGACATTTGAACTACATTCTTTTAAGAATGCTGATGTACAGAAATGCACTTATATGACTTACATATATGCATATTCATGATATTTAGCTAGGAAATATTGGAATTTACATAAAAACATAAAGTTAATGTTTAAGGACTAAGCCAATGCCCAGAAGCCCTACAGACATGGAAGTTGTCTTGTCCCTTCTATGTGTCCCAATGTTCTGCAGCCGTCTTTCCATATAAACATGATTGACGAATTTCATGGTTCCTTTATCTTATTTAGGTCGGTATTCTTGGGAACGCTGTTGATTTTCATGACAATGATCCTAGCAGCAGTACACAAGCAAGTAACAGTGAAAGGCGAAAAATGATGATAGCATTTGACATGAGGTAAGGTTTAGAGCAAAATCAGCAAATCGAGACACTTATGTTTGCATCCATTGGTCTGCTTTTGAAAACAGTGAACCAATATTTAAGATGGACCTGTATATGTTATTAGTTTAAAATTTTAAATTACTTTTGTTCCCTAGATGTGTTGGCTTCATCATGGCAAAGATGGTTATGAGAGAGCTCATGGATTCTTCAACTTTCCTAAAATTCAAGTCATTCTTGACAAAGGTGTGTTCTATGCACTTCCCTCAAGTTATATCATTTCCGCCATTTGTGATTCCATCCATGTTCTCGCAAAGATCTATGTTAGTCATAGTATGCCTACACAGTATAGCACTACAGCAAAGCACTGAAGGTAAATGGTATTTTGTGAAATTTGCATGGTATACTGAAGGTAAATGGTATTTTGTGAAATTTGCATGGTAGTAAGTACAGAATTAGGGAAATACCATCCTTAGCTAATTAATAGCCAACCTAATTGAAACATAGGCTCCATAATGTTTGTCATACTGGGGTTGTGTTTTATTTCAAGATCTTAGATGTCCTTCTGACTTCCAATGTTACAATTGTTTTGTTTTACTAAAATTACTTAGTTCTGTTTCGAGATTAAATGCCACATGTTGATGCAGGCGACTTAAATTTGAAGTCTTGAGAAATCTTAATATTGAAACTAAGAAAACTATTATTTCCATGATTGGTATCCTCTGTTGCAGGGAAATGATCCATCATGTTTGCGTGAGTTCCTTCTACCAATTCTGTGCCACAATTTTCCATCTGGGAATATTGGTCTGCAGGTAAGGATCTTTATTCCTGGTAATTTATTGGCATATCATTCCTTGAAGCTATCTGATACTGATCGTGTGGTTTATTGCTGTTCCTTAGATGCTAGATAGGCAATGGGGTGCTGGTTGGAATCTTTTGGCCTTATTGCTGGCAATCAAACCTGACAAAAGGATAAGGTAAGATCAATCACTGCTGTTGGTACTTCCACAAGCTATACATTGCAAAATTTGAAATATGGTTAGTATTTGGCATTAGAGAATTGCAAACTCTTACTTTGTTTTACAAACTTAATCTGCAGTTGTCTCGATGCATTGCGGCATCCCTTCCTTTGTGGACCTAAATGGCGTATAAATCCATCCGTGAATGTCATATGGTGGGGCTTGGGATCAAAATTAGGTTTTGAAACTTAGGTAATTTTAAAAGTCACACTGATTATTAATTCATTCTTCTCCAGAACACGTTTGTGTGTATTGCTGGTCAAAATGTTAAAACTTGATTGCATGACTCTAAAACGAACCTATTTGAGTACGACGGAGAGTATCACGTATCATTATTACTGTTGTCTTCCTTACTTCACGAGCCCACTATTTAACCGGAAATGATTTGTAGTTATTTGGCGACCATAATTCGTAATGAGCTCCACTGTTTAGTGCCAAACTATCTATTTATTGTGGAAAAGAGAAGATCTACTGCTTGCTCTATGTATCAAACACTTGTAAATTTTATAGCCCGTGTAGAGTTCATCCGTACAGTGCCTTCACATGTTGCCATCTTCTCTATCGTGTCATTGTGTGATTACTCGATCAATTTATTCATTGGGCAAGAACAGTGGAATACTCTTTCCTGCTTTGGAGCAGCATCTAGAGACAAGACATGATCAAAGTACTTATTTGGTCAAATTGATGGCCATGTTCGACCAAGCAAATTCAAGAAACAGTTTATAATGAATTGCAGTCTGGAAGCCGTTCCTGTAGCAGTCGTTTGTCTTTCAGAGCTTGATAGTTCTGTGTATGGAAGTACCATTTGTCCTTGAGGTAAAAAGCTCTTTAAAATGGTGGGCGGTTCCCGAGAAACAGTGCCGCATTTCCTTTTTGGGCTCAGTTACATGTTTGCTTGGTTCTCATTTTTGGGCCCAAGGTAAATACTTGTTCCTACCAGCTGATTCTGAATTTATGATACACGAAACTTCTTGTTGCGTTGATCAATGATAGACTCGGGAAATCTAGGTTCTTAACAACACAAGAAAGCAAAAGAGGAATGAAAAACCTAGCAAATGGGATATTCCTTTGCCAAAGGTAATTCTCAATGCACAATATTATTGCCTGCTTGTTTCAATCGGTTGTTTGTCTGCTTGTTTCAATCGGTGGTTTCCTACTTTGACTAAATATTATCACTATTTATATCCTTTCAAGTCAGACCTGTGGTTGAACAAGAGATGTTCAAAGTTCAGTGAACTGGCAAGAGGAAAAGTAATACTTCATGTTCTGAAACTCACAGGTGATAAAAAAAATTTAAGAATATGCATACAAATATGTTTTAAAAGTTTTTAAATCTGTAGCAACGCACAGGCATTCAGCTAGTATATATTTCAATCATGAGTATATATGAACTACGTAGGTTTTATATACTCAAAGGATACGTTTCGAATTATAGATTCTAATATGTGTTGAAATAGAATTATGAACCAATACTAATGAAATCACAAAACATAGAGTGAATTTCCCCTAAATATGTGCATAGAATAATGTATAATAAAAATATATGCATATATTCAAGTTAGACTATTTAATGGAGTTCAATCTATATTTTGAATCTGAGGAATACAATAACATATAATAATATGATGTCCAATGTATATTGTATACATCTATGATTTTTACCTTTTCATCCAAATAAGACTAAGCAATATCATAGTTAACAAATGAGTTAGTCTCATATTTGCATTTATTATTAATCACATCTAAATGAGGCTAAACAATATCGTAGTTAATAAACAAGTTAGTCTCATAATTACATTTATCATTATTACCAAAATCAATTTAATAGAGCTTGAACTTACATCAGTGCGATCAGCATGGCATGGGCGCAGAGAGAGAGAGAGAGAGAGAGAGCGCGCGAGAGAGAGAGTGGGATGGTGAAGGAGAGGACGAGTGGGCTAGGCGCGCGGCTAGCCCAGTGAGGAAGAGAGGAAATGAGATGGCCAGGGGAGTTGGGCCGAAGGCCATCGGGCCAAGGGAGGGAAGGGAAGGAAAGGGCCGGCCCAAAATGCATTTTCAAATTTTGAATTGTATTTTCTTTTAATTGAGATTTGAATTCTTGGCTTTTTGTTTTTATTCAAATTTGAGTTTTTGCTTAGGATTTAGATTTTGGATTTGAACTCATTTTTCATTTGAATTTGGTTTTACAATTTGAATTTGATTTTCAATTCAATTTCCAAAGCCAAAAAATAATTGAAAAAGAGCCAAAAGCCAAATGTATTAAAAAATTTTAAATTGCCCCAAATTTGGGTTGTTAAAATCAGTAGCTTGGGTGTCCTTGGCATGTTCACGCGTACTAGCCAAAGCATGAAATGTACTAGATTGTGTCAAAGGTGGAGGCTCACTTGTGTATTTTGAGCTAAGTGCTGGCAAAGCACCAGAACCTTACTTCCTCTTTCGTTGCAAATCTTATGTATGGGCATATTGTGGGGAATAAGGACATGGAAGCAAAATGTATCATGCTAGCCATAGAGAAGAAATACAAGTACAAGATCAGCTACGTGAAGGCATGGAGGGTGAAACAGAAGGCAACGGAGAAACGGTTTTGCACATTTGAGTCCACCTACGACAATCTCCCTCATGTATTGGATGTGCTACAGGAGAAAAACCTTAAGATGTACATCGCTATCAAAGAATAGCCGTTAGTCAGATCGAGGGGTTGCTTGGTAATGCGATGGGCTTTACTTGCATTTGGTGCCTGCATTGATGCCTTTTGGTAATGTTGGCTACTAATGTGTGTGGACAAAACTTTCTTGACTAATGTGCGTGGATGAGGCTTTCTTGATGGGGATGTACAAAGGACATATCTTGATGGCAATTGTCGGACCCCAAGTTTACTAACCTGGAACCCTCTGTGAATCACTGCATTATTCCCTGAATCAGTAGATAATGCTCACAGATACAACGCTGCATCATTTCATATACGATAAAATCATACATTACAATACCAGAGTTCAAATAGACCATGTCGGGCCAGGGTTACAATAGGGCCGTCAGGCCAAATGTCTTACAACACATAAAGAGCGAAAGCGGAAGCGTACATAGCGTAGGGGCACAACTTGCCACAAGCAAGTGACTGGGGTCAACCTGAGTACCATCGCTATTAACCAAGGGCCTGGCTAATAACGGAGGCACCCACCAAAACTAGCCTGGTCAACCGGATTGAGGCGAACAACAAGACTATCGAGGCCTAATCTAATAGCCACCACCTTCATTTCCTTCGGCAACCTGATCCTCATGGTAGGCGTAGTGCTCTTGATTCTCAGTTTCTGAATGGGGGTTAAGAGCGAGGGTGAGCACACTATCCACCGTGCTCCGCGAGTCAACACACAGAATGCATGTATATGTATTGATGCAAGGCTAAACAAGGGTGGCTCGGGTTCTTTTATTTGCATAAAGCAACTTTTGGAATAACAATAACTTAAAAGTCCCTATGACCTAGCATTTTTCAAGAACTTATGATTTGATAATTGAGAGTGTGCAATAATTTACAATGGGGTAGGTTACATCCACTGATTTTATGGTTCCATCCACCAATGTTTACTTTTATTTAGACGGTTACCTCCACCTTATTACCAACACTGGAGTACATCCCTCCAGGATAAATTACTAAAGCTAGATTGCATCCACCTAACAAACCTTTATTCCCAACCTCAAAAGTTTTGAAATAGAACTAACTCGAGGAGGATTTCCATATCTGCCCTTGACCATGGGCACGGCTATTCGAATAGTTTGTATATGTACTCTGCAGAGGCTGTACATCTTTACCCACAAGAGATAATCGTCCCGATGGTTTTACATGATTCCTTAGACATGCAAATCAAGAGAATATCACGAGGCTTTTACAATACCTAGCACTCTAGCATATCACTCCTATGGGGTTACTTCCATAGGTTGTGCGGGATGTCCACCATAGGTTAGCGCAGTCGGACTCCACTCTCCACATACACTATCCTAGGCAACGTCACCTACATCCGGTGTCCCGTTCCAAGTGGGGCTTTCATTACCCACCTACACACGTTCTCCGTGAAATGACTAGAGAGTTCAGTAAATTATCAGCCAAGCCTACAATATGCCAGCTTGTGGTTGTACTGTTATACACGGAGGGTCCACACAAGATTAAGCCCTTAATTTGTCTAGGCGGTTCATTCCACATCCCCTGTGTTACATCCACACCCACCACACTCACCACCTGCCCAAACAGGTTTAGCAGATTTTTAGGGTTTTGAGAAGCATAACACAAATTAACATAATTATTCAGCCATGTGCATCCCATGGCTGTCCCAAAACTAGTTTCCATGTTTAGAGAATGGTTATCAGGGCTACTGAGGCCCTGGACCTTACAAGACTAGCATGGCATTAGTACAATTTATAACTACCTTAGTTATAGCTTATACCTAGGGCGACAATGATCATGGGAGTTCAAATGTTATTGGTGGGGTTTGTTATTACGAGGTAGATACATGGTTATTAGCTACCTTAAAAGTGACATACGCTTTGCGTAAAAAGTAAAGCATGCAACTTTTCATAATTTAAATGAACATAGTTTCACATAAAATATAGGCGCAAAATGATCAAAGTATTGACTCGCCTGGATCGAAAGCTTGGGGGTCTTGTGCTGCTTCAAGCGGGGGCTCGTTCGTGTCTTCGAACTCTACTCGGACGAAGGAACCGGAAAAGCAACACAAAAGAGCGAAAGCAAATAAATACCAACTAAAATAAAACCAACCTCAAATGAACTCAAAACTGAACCAAACTAGAACCATCAGATAGATCTTGATTTTATAAAAATTTAGAAATTGGTTTCATTAAATTTGGAGCTATGGTTATGAAGTTATAGCATTTCCAAGTCTTAATTTCTGGAAAATACGAAAACTAAAAAAGGGGATGGAAGGGGTATTGCCGACAGGTGGGGCCGCATTTATCAGAAGCGATTAACTACCCTCGGTCGGGTTAGGACCGCAGTTAAATGGTCGATTAGGGCAGTATTTAAGCAGTGGGGACATTAGTCCGGCCGCTGGCCTCTCTGGTCTGCCCTAGCCATGAGGAGGGCGGAGCCCACCGGCGGCGAAGGGAGCACGGAGGCGCAGCGGCGTCGGCTGAAATGGGCCACCCACCCAGGCGCGCACCTCAGGGAGGAGCCAATTGGCCAGGCTCGGCGGGACGGCGGCGGCGGAGACAGGGGAAGGGGGCGTCGGCGGTTTGGGCATAATTTATTTATGGGGAAGCTTCCCCAGGCAAACATGACCTCACCTGGGGCGTTGGCTGTGGCCGAGATGGAGCAGGGCGGGCCGGCGGCGAGAGTGGGCTTGGCGGCGAGGACGAAGACGGCGGCGGCTTGCTGGGGAGGGCGGCGGTGTCCGGCGAGGTGGGGGTTGTGTTCCCGGGGTCCTGTTGATGCTTCACACGCGGGGAATCGGCCCGAGGTGCAACGGTCTGCCAACGGTGACCGACGCCGGAGTTGGGGAGGATGTGCTTTGCCGGCGGCTTACAGGGGATGAGAAGGCAATTAGCCTGGGAGGATGAGAGAGGGAGAAGAGGGGAACTCGGGGGAAAGCTCGAGAAGGCCTAATGTTGACCGGTGGCGCGGGACGGTGGTGACGGCCGACGGTTCGCCTGAGGCAGAGGAGGCGATTGAGTGTGATTTCCGAGTGAGTGCGGCGAGACTTTGGTGCTTTTTATAGGGGCCGGGGGCGGGTACGTCGGGGAGCAAGGCGGCGTGGCACCGTGCGCGCGGTGGCATCAACGCCGTGCGGCCACAGTGCGAGTGCGGCAGAGGCGTACTACGGCGGCACAGTGAGAAGCGACAATGGCATGCACGGTCGGGCGAAGGGTGAAGCGTGCGGGAGACGTGCTGAGGGCGACCGAGGACGCGACCACTCTGCAGCTGCTGCTCCTTGGCCGGCAGCGACAGACAGCGAGCGGCGTGCACGGCGGGGTGGTTCTGAAAATGAGGCTGGGAGGCGTGCCCGGGGCCGGCCACTGCGAGGCGCTGAAGACGAGGGCTGTCGACGTCGCATTAACCCGCCGGCGCTGGTGGTTGAGGGGAGGATGGCGACGAGCTGCGGCAGACAGAGGAAGAGGAGGTGCTGCGGGTGTGAAGGAGGAAGATGGGTGCTGCGCCAGAGAGAAGAAGGAAGAGAGGAGCGGCCGAGATTGGATGAGAAGGGAGGATGGACGGCCGAGATTGGCTGGGGAGAGAAAAAAATTCCTTTTAATAATACATATATATTTTTCTCCTCTTTTTGAAATAATAATGCAAATCTTAATTTCCTGAATCCTTAAAAAAATTTGAAGTACATTTCCTATTTTAGATTTAAAGAAATTAATTTGATTTACTACCTTGGAGGTAAAACAAGGCTTTCAATTTGGATTATTTTTGCACTTCTTGAACTTTCTTTTTGAAAACCAAAAAGGAATAACCAACTGAGAATAAAGGATTTTAATTTCATTAACATAAGTTTGAACTTTACATCAATACCAAGGTTTGAAAATGGGATGTTACAGCAATTGGGGTGGACGACAATAATTAGATCCTGAATGTGGCTATTGTATTGTGGAGAGTGAGAATTTTGAAAGTTGGTTGTGGTTCTTTAGGCATCTTCAGGTTGGAGTTGCCGGTGAACATCCCAACATTTGCACCATTCATGATGAAGACTATCAAGGCGCTTCAAGAAGACGAAGATGAGCCTTTTCCTTGGTGTGACATGCAACACCGTTGGTGCATGCATCACTTAAGTGCCAACTTCTGCAAGCAGTTCAAAGATGACAAGTTGATAAAGTTGTTTAAGAGGTTGTGCAAACAAAACCAACAAAGGAAATTCAATGACAATCAATATAATATATTGGTGGAATAATTTTATCGATGTTGTAGTTGAATGACGAAGAAATTTTGAATTATTATCATTGTGATGTGGTTTTATCCATAGTGAATATCTACCTTGGAGCTAGGTTTTCAAAACATATCTAGTGGAGATTATATTTATTTGTTGGAGTCATTTAATGCTTGTGTATATTATGTTCACCCATAGCTATAGGTATTAATCGTATACAGATTATTCATTTTATCCGATATCTGTATCCGAACTATTTGATTCGTATTCGATAAGTAAGACTCAAAGAGTGTCAAACATATTTTTATTATCCGTTTTATCCGGCATCTGTATCCGGACTGTTTGATTTATATTCGATCCATTAACACCCCAATTTGTATTCGATCCATTAACACCGCTACCCATAGCTTGCTACGAATTTTGTTGTCCTAAGCCCGTAACAGGAGTAGTCATCTGAAAAAGACTATGATAGTTGTCAAGCATGGCATCGGCAATGCTCTGATCCACCGGCCGAGCTCTGACGGTCGATCCCGCGTGCATTGGAGGACCAAATACAGGCCCGTTCGCTCATGGAGAGCATGCGCCTTTTTAGCTCCGATTGCATTGGGAGCAGGGGCGGACCCAAGCCTGATGCTAGGGGTGTTGAAGCACCTGTCTAGCCCATTAGCACTATGGATTACCCATTTAGGGTCTGTTTGGTTGCCTGCATGCAGGTGGCTCGCACCAGCGCATGCAGGGAGATGGTGTTTGGTTGGCTGAGGAGAGGAGAGAGCCTGCACGAGCGGATGCAAAAAAACAGCTGGAGCCAGGCTGAGGAGGAACGCGGCTGAGGAGCTTCCCTCCTCAGCCTGGCCACGCTCATGCAGCCTGCATCAGCTCATCCAGGCAACCAAACAGACCCTTAGTGATCCCATGGAAGAAGTTGTGATACATTTTTTTAATATATCATCCCTTGATTGGTGCTATTATATTCGTGCGTATCCGTAAGAGTGAAGAACATAGAAGCAGTACTTGTTAGGTTTATTACCAGATCATTTCTGGTCCGCCACTGGTTCGCAGGACCATCGTTTTCATCAAAAAGTACCGCACCTGCCATGAGCGTCCACGACGAACTAAGCCTGAAGTGTACTGCGCTGCAGTTCTGTAGCTATGCATGCATGCGATGCATGTACGCACATGATGCGTTCATGCATATGTACGCACTCTTGAGGAAACTTCGTAGGGATTGGGAATAGGTGAAATTCAAATTTTAGGTTTAAATTTTATAGACAGAAACCGTCCGGGAGAAACTAGATTATTGATGGTAATCTGCTGGGAACCAGTGCTGGCTAGGATTTGTCTCTGTTTTTGTTTTGTTTTGTTTTTTTTGTTTTTACATTCTCAAAATCGACCGGATACAGTCCCACCATCCTTCATCCATCGGTTTATGCACGAGCATGCATCGTTATACCTAAAATGTGTTGCTCTAAGATACACCTGCATCGTTCAAAGCATGAACTCGGCTTTCTTTTTTCAGTTTTATAGTGCCAGATCGATCTGATCTTCAGATCTATACCGATCTGAGCCCACCAAGCTCACTTGCCCATCTCTGACTTATTCATGAGAATGGTGAAGCAAGAAGGGCTCCTCTCATGTGTTGTGGTCAGTGGCGGAGTGCTTGATAGGGCAAGCCCTGGCTTGAGCCAGGGCTTGATTTTTTCAGCAACCCCTATATACCCCCCTCGCCTCCTCCACCTCCGCTCCACCCGCCGTCTCCCCCTCGCCCCTCTCGCCGCCTCCGATTCCTTGGACTCCGCCGCCGCCCTCGACTTCCCCCTCGCCTCCTCCACCTCCGCTCTGTTGAAAATCTAGTCAATTTTCGGCATATTTTAATCCAGAAATTCAGCATATAAAACATGACATAAACATGCATGAGAGATCTAGCAACGATGTATTCATATTTGCTAACGAACAAGCTAACAGAAACATCTATTAACATATTCATAGCGCACAGAAACAAATACAGCAGAAAAGTTTTAGATTTATACCCTCGGGCGGGGCCAGTGCCGGAGACACCGGAGGCGCCGTTACCATCAGTCGACATGATGGCCTATTCGATGTAGTCGATCAAGGCGTGATGCAGGATGAAGCTTGATGCAGGAAGATGTTCGCAGTGCAGTCCCGCGAACGGTTCACCACGTAGACGTCGCAGATTGAGTAGTCGCGCTGATGCGCTCCCCAAAAACTTGATCGCCCGCCTACCCGTGCAGGTACACAAACGGACGAAGTTCCGGAGGCCTACTCGCCCAGAAACTTGCGCGCGCAAGATTCTGGACTGGAGATGACAGAGAGCAGCAACAAAAAACAGAACCACCAGAATACTGTTCTCCCTTACTTTCCCGTATGGAGTAGAGAGTCTTTTGTAACAGCAAAAACGAAGAGGCCAGAGTAACTGCAGCCATTACCTCGGAAGTAACCGCAGTCATAATCCACTGGTAACTGCACCGTTACTGCCAGCCACTCGTTAATGCTAGTTACTGCGAGTCGATTCGATTTTCGAATAGATAAAGAAAAACGCGCCCGCACCCGACACGCCTGCGCGCGTACGTACGCACACGCACACGCACGGCACGGCACGGCGCGGCGCGGCGCGGCGCGGCGTGGCGTGGCGAGGCGAGCGAGCGAGCGAGCGCGCGCGTGTATTGGCTCTCTCCAATTCCACAAGGGGGTTACCACGTTCCACCTTTTAAAGTGGTGTAACTCTCATTCAATTCTCCATATGGGACTAAACAATTTTCTACCTAGCATTAGTTGTGGGCCTAGGAATTTCATTTGATTAATTGCTAGATTAAAATGGGCCAATCCCAATTAATCCAACAATCCTCACCAAATTTCAAGGCACACGAGAAATGCTCTCAGTTCTGCTGTTGTTTGATATACCAGTGTTTCGATGGAGACTGTTAAGTTGAACATCCACCTAGAAAAGGAGTTACACTCATCCACAACTGAACAATGGACTATGCCTTGAATTGACAGTTTTGTGCGAACAAGCTTTACCCAATTCCTTTACTAGTACTAGGCTGCCTAAAGCATCCCCTCTGGTTGGAGCGTATAAGTCATACTCCATGCCTATTCATGAGTATCTAGAGATCACCCAAATCTCATAGACTGTGACCAGCAGTCGAACTCATATAGGTGTGTTCTTTCTAAGATGTCCTGTAGGCCGACATCTCTGCTTTAAAAAAGCCACCTGGATCACATTAAGGTAAAAACCAACCTGCCATACAGAATAGGAGAGAAGCGCATCACTGAAGAAATGAGCCCTGTAAAGGTCTCTCCTCCCAGTCAACCAACAGTTTGTTCCACCATCCTACTTCACGGGATCTCCGATCACATAGAACAGGTTACCACTGTGGTATGACTCATGTGGGTCTCAGGCCCATCTCACTCGATGCACTATCTATCACATTACGTGATAAACCCTTTGTAAATTGGTCTGCCAGATTCTTAGCTGTCTGGACATAGTCCAGTGCTATAACTCCGGAGTTTTTCAGCTTTCTGACAGACTTCAACCGCCTCTTAATATGCCTAGATGACTTCATGTTGTCCTTAGAACTGTTCACCTTGATAATTACAGTCTGATTATCACAGTTCATCAGGATAGCCGGTATCGGTTTTTCAACCACCGGCAGATCCATAAGGAGTTCACGAAGCCACTCAGCCTCAACAGTGGCGGTATCTAACGCTGTGAGTTCTGCTTCCATTGTTGACCTCGTTAAGATGGTCTGCTTGCAAGACTTCCAGGAAACAGCACCACCTCCAAGTGTGAACACATATCTACTCGTGGCTTTTATCTCATCAGCATCAGAGATCCAGTTTGAATCACTATATCCCTCCAGTACCTTTGGGTACCCAGCATAGTGAATGCCATAGCTCACAGTTGCCTTTAGATAGCGCATCACTCTCTCAAGAGCACGCCAATGATCATCTCCCGGATTTGAAACAAACCGGCTTAGCTTGCTCACAGCAAACGAGATGTCAGGCCTCGTAGCACTAGCTAAATACATCAATGAGCCAATGATCTGGGAGTATCTCAATTGATCCCTTGTTATTCTTCGGTTTTTCCTCAATAACACACTAGGATCATAAGGAGTAGAAGCAGGTTTGCAGTCACTATAACCAAAGTGACTCAAGACCTTATCCACATAGTGGGATTGCACGAGTGTAACCCCACCATCACCTTCTCTCAGTAGCTTAATGTTAAGAATCACATCAGCCACTCCCAAATCTTTCATCTCAAAATTCTTGGACAGAAAGTCCTTGACCTCCTCAATCACATTGAGGTTGGTCCCAAAAATCAGTATGTCATCAACATACAAGCACAAGATCACTCCTTCTCCCCCACCATAGCGATAGTACACACATTTGTCAGCTTCATTCACAACAAAGTCAGCAGATGTCAAAGTTTTGTCGAACTTCTCATGCCATTGCTTAGGTGCATGCTTTAGGCCATACAAAGACTTTAACAACTTGCACACCTTTCCTTCTTGACCTTGTACCACAAACCCGTCTGGCTGATCCATATAAATCTCCTCCTCCAACTCTCCATTTAGGAAAGCTGTCTTAACGTCCATTTGATGAACGAGAAGACCATGAGAGGCAGCCAGGGCAAGTAGTACTCGAATTGTGGTCAGTCGGGCAACAGGTGAATAAGTATCAAAGAAGTCCTCGCCTTCTTTCTGGGTATAACCCTTGGCCACAAGTCTTGCCTTGTACTTTTCAATTGTACCATCAGTCCTAAGCTTTTTCTTGAAAATCCATTTACATCCTACAGGTTTACACCCATAAGGACGGTCAACGACCTCCCAAGTTCCATTAGACATAATAGAGTCCATCTCACTCCATACTGCTTCCTTCCAATAGTCAGCGTCAGGAGAAGAATATGCCTCTTCCATGGTTCTTGGAGTGTCATCCACGAGATATACAATGAAATCATCACCAAAAGACTTTGCAATCCTCTGTCTCTTACTCTTTCGAGTAACTTCATTGTTATCCTCTTCAGGATTTTCCATAGGCGTTTCCTCAACATGTTCTATCGGCACAAAGGAATCAAGGGAAATTATAGGTTCTTGACTAGATGAGCTAGGTACATCACATTTCATAGGAAATTCATTCTCAAAAAATGTAGCGTCTCTGGACTCTATGATTGTATCAACACGCATATCAGGTACTCCAGTTTTTATAATTAAGAACCTATAACCCACGCTGTGCATAGCATAACCAAGAAATACACAATCTACGGTTTTTGGTCCAAGTTTGCGCTTCTTGACAATTGGCACGTTAACTTTGGCCAAACATCCCCAGGTGCGCAAGTATGAGAGAGTCAACTTCTTCTTTTCCCATTCCTCGAATGGTGTTACTTCTTTATTTTTTGTAGGAACTCTATTCAGGACATGACACGCGGTCAATATAGCCTCACCCCACCATTCCTTAGAAAGTCCCGCAGTGTCTAACATGGCATTAACCAAATCAGTTAGAGTGCGATTCTTTCTTTCGGCAACCCCGTTTGACTCGGGAGAATAGGGAGGCGTCATCTCATGAATAATTCCATGTTCCTCGCAGAATAAAGTAAACTCATTTGAAAAATACTCTCCCCCACGATCAGACCTTACCCGCTTGATTTTCCTCTCAAGTTGGTTTTCTACCTCAGCTTTATAGATCTTAAAGTAATCCAACGCTTCATCTTTTGTTTTTAATAAGTACACGTAGCAAAATCTAGTGCAATCATCTATAAGCGTCATGAAGTATTTCTTTCCACCTTTAGTCAACACGCCATTCATCTCGCATAAATCAGAATGAATGAGTTCTAACGGTGCCAAATTCCTCGCCTCTTTTGCTGCCTTGTGAGGCTTGCGAGGTTGTTTCGATTGAACACACGCATGGCACTTAGAACCTTTGACCAAAGTGAATTTCGGGATTAAACTCATATTAGCTAAGCGCGTCATACACCCAAAATTAACATGACAAAGTCGTGAATGCCAAACATTAGACTCATCATCATCATTACACACATGGTTCACAATTTTATTACAGGAATCCATCAAAGAAAAACGGAACAAACCTCCGCTCTCATAGCCTTTACCAACAAATGTTCCATACTTAGACACGACACATTTATTGGACTCAAAAGCAACCCTAAAACCATCTCTACATAGTAGAGATCCGCTAACGAGATTCTTCTTTATGGAGGGGACATGCTGCACGTTCTTCAACTGCACGGTCTTTCCCGAAGTAAACTTCAGATCGACCGTACCAACACCATGAACAGCTGCATGCGAACCGTTCCCCATCAACAAGGAGCAACCTCGACCGACCTGATAAGATGAAAACAAGGAAATATCAGCACAAACATGAATATTAGCACCAGTGTCAACCCACCACTCAGGTGATTGACAAACAGAAAGAACTGTAGGTAAATAATTACCGTACCCCGATGTTCCTCCAGCGTCACTAATAACCATGTTGGCAGACTTCTTCTGCTTATCCTTGCGATCTGGACAATCCTTAGCCCAATGGCCAGAATCACCGCACACAAAGCAGCTGCCCTTTCCTTTGCCTTTCTTCTTAAACTCAGTAGTAGCCTTGGGCTTGACAAAAGGCTTATTTTTCTTTTTGTTGTGGAAAGCCTGAGGATTCTTCTTCTGCACCAAATTGGCGCTAGAACCTCCCTCAGCAGCAACTTTCTTGCCACGAGTATCTTTTGCCCTCGCCTTCTCTTCAACACCAAGAGTGCCAATGAGATCAGTAACACTGAACTCTTGCCTCTTGTGCTTTAGAGAAGTAGCAAAATCCGACCAAGAGGGTGGTAACTTAGCGATAATACCGCCAGCCACAAACTTGTCCGGTAACTCGCACTTATTGTTCTCAAGCTCCTTTGCCAGCGCCTGAATCTCATGAGCTTGCTCTACTACAGAACGGTCATCGACCATCTTGTAGTCATAGAACTGCTCCATGACATACAGCTCACTGCCAGCATCGGAAACTCCGAACTTGGCCTCAAGTGCATTCCACATATCTTTGCCCGTAGGCAAATGCATGTACACATCCACAATGTTATCTGCCAGTATGTTGACAAGTGCACCTCGAAAAAAGTTATCCGCTACATTGAACTTGCGTTCATCCTCATCAGACAGAGGCTCAGCGGGCTTTCCTTGTGCAACATGAAAACATTCCATGGCAGTAAACCACAGGATCGCGCGTGCACGCCATCTCTTAAAATTTGAACCATCAAACGGAGGGTGTGGCTTAAGCGACGCAGCAAAGCCAACTACCGAAAAAGACCTATCAAGTTTTTGGATTGTTGAAAATCTAGTCAATTTTCGGCATATTTTAATCCAGAAATTCAGCATATAAAACATGACATAAACATGCATGAGAGATCTAGCAACGATGTATTCATATTTGCTAACGAACAAGCTAACAGAAACATCTATTAACATATTCATAGCGCACAGAAACAAATACAGCAGAAAAGTTTTAGATTTATACCCTCGGGCGGGGCCAGTGCCGGAGACACCGGAGGCGCCGTTACCATCAGTCGACATGATGGCCTATTCGATGTAGTCGATCAAGGCGTGATGCAGGATGAAGCTTGATGCAGGAAGATGTTCGCAGTGCAGTCCCGCGAACGGTTCACCACGTAGACGTCGCAGATTGAGTAGTCGCGCTGATGCGCTCCCCAAAAACTTGATCGCCCGCCTACCCGTGCAGGTACACAAACGGACGAAGTTCCGGAGGCCTACTCGCCCAGAAACTTGCGCGCGCAAGATTCTGGACTGGAGATGACAGAGAGCAGCAACAAAAAACAGAACCACCAGAATACGGTTCTCCCTTACTTTCCCGTATGGAGTAGAGAGTCTTTTGTAACAGCAAAAACGAAGAGGCCAGAGTAACTGCAGCCATTACCTCGGAAGTAACCGCAGTCATAATCCACTGGTAACTGCACCGTTACTGCCAGCCACTCGTTAATGCTAGTTACTGCGAGTCGATTCGATTTTCGAATAGATAAAGAAAAACGTGCCCGCACCCGACACGCCTGCGCGCGTACGTACCGTACGCACACGCACGCACGCACGGCACAGCACGGCACGGCGCGGCGTGGCGAGGCGAGCGAGCGAGCGCGCGCGTGTATTGGCTCTCTCCAATTCCACAAGGGGGTTACCACGTTCCACCTTTTAAAGTGGTGTAACTCCCATTCAATTCTCCATATGGGACTAAACAATTTTCTACCTAGCATTAGTTGTGGGCCTAGGAATTTCATTTGATTAATTGCTAGATTAAAATGGGCCAATCCCAATTAATCCAACACGCTCCACCCGCCGCCTCCCCCTCGCCCCTCTCGCCGCCTCCGACTCCTTCGACTCCGCCCGCGGCGGGAGGGGCCAGTCAGTGAGGTTGGAGAAGCCGGTGTGCGGGAACTGCGCGACGGCGGGGTTCGGGTGGGCGGCGAGGAGGCCGAGGAGGTGAGGCGGGTCGAGTGGGCATGGCGAGGCGGTGGAGAGGCGGCGGGAGGGGAAGCAGCGGGGCGGGGCGGTGGTTGCTTGGCAGTGGCGGACTCGCCTTCCGCCGCGCGCTCCCGCTTGGCGCCTTCCACCGCAGCACCCTCCTTGCCTTCTACTTTCGGCACCGCTCTCTCGCCGTCGCGCTCCACCTGTTCGACGCAATGCCCGACCAGACTCCTCCCTCCTGGTATACCGCTCTCCTACCTTGATCTAAAAACTAGTTTGCTTTTGATTCGGTCCACCTTATTTTTTTTCTGTCCTCCGCCACTGGTTGTGGTCGGTCTGTGGACGATCGAAAACGTACAAGCACTTGTGCCTGACGACCTTCCAACCCATGTAGAGGAAGGACGTACGTAAACAGACCCTGAGCGGTGGCATGGCGCGTGCACATGTTTTCCTGAGCCGTCAGTGTTCAGTGCAGCTCAATCGGTGTGCAAACCGATCGGTTGGTCAAAATTAGCAGGAGCTTTAATATTCGCACCTGCTGATCTGACAGGTGCGTGCAGCGGTGGACGACCGAGATTTATGGTGCGGCCAGAGGCCACAGTGCTGCGGCGTGGCCCGTGGCTCCTGGTCGTTACACGTCAATTCACAGCGATTTATTATACGCCAGGGCCTACATGTTTATTCATTGGAGAGATTTAGGTCCGCGTCAAATAATTTCAGTTCCTGGTTTTTAACTTTTTTACCTTTTTAAGTTTTTTTGGTATTTTATCTTTTTAGGGTTTTTTATTTATTTACATTGCACGTGATGATACAACATTTTTATTTTTAAATTTAATTATTTAGAAAAAATTAACAAATACTACAATATAAAAAATTAGAAATCACGACTTATAGACCAGTTGGAACAGAGCCTTGGCCTGATATTCTAAGCTTTCGGTCTCTTCAATCTCATATTCTTTCTTTCCAAACAATATCAATTATTTGGATACAAATTGTCCATTCAGTCAGTCTCCTCCCTTTACTTTCTAGCTTTTTCCTTCTGAAATCAACAAGTATGCCCGTTTGGAATGCCACAAATCTCAGATGAAACGGTTTAGTTCCCTAGGAATGGGTAAAAAATTCGCCCCTCGTGGAGATACCAAACGTACAAATGTTAATTTTCAAGTGTTAGATAAGAAATAAACGTCGGAGGAAGCCGACTCCAATAAAATCCACCCCTCCCCTACAGGGTGGACATTTGGCTTAAGGCTTGCGAGCCGGCTCGGCTCATAACAAGCTCGAGCCGGCTCGGCTCGGGCTCGTAATTGATTCAAGGCAAGCTGAGCTCAGCGTTCAGCTCGTGAGAAAAAACGAGCTGAGCTCGAGCCTCTCGTTGGCTCGTGCGAGCTCGGTTGGGTCTCAGTTAGCCCACTAATGCCGCAGTCGAGTCGGCCCAGCCCAGTCCGATTGATGTGGTCGACCGTCGATAGACGATGCGATGCGCCGATCAGCCGAAGCGATGCGAGTTGGCACGCGCTAACCCTAACCCTTCCCGTCCCCGATCGGCGATCGCCGCCACACCACGCGCTCGGCCGCCGCCCGCCGTCCTTCCCCGTTCCTCGATTCCCTTCCTTCCCCACGTGTACTTGGTTTAATGTTTTGATGAGATATTTAAATCCATTATATCAGTTCATTGGTCGAAAGACGATAAGAAATGAATGCATCAAGATTTATGAATCAGAGAGGGAAGTTCTTAGAAAGAGTCTCAGAAGTGTGTCACATATTAGTTTAACTTGTGATTTGTGGACCTCAAATCAAAACATTTGCTATATGTCTTTGGTGGCACATTATATAGATAATAATTGGGTTATGCAATGTCGTGTGTTGAACTTTATTGAGTTGGATCCTCCACACAGTGGGGTTGTCATAGCTCAGGCTGTCTTTGATTGCATTGTTGAATGGAAGATAGAGGATAAGATCATCACACTTACTCTAGAAGACAGAGGTGAAGCAACCTCTTCTTCAGTTGTGGGTACAAGTAGCTCACTATCATCAGTTTCATCTCAGATTCAGTCATCCTTGCGTTTCACTTCTACCGAGCCTTCAAAGTCAGAGTTACTCATCTATCTAGATGAAGTAAACGAGAGTTTAGATAACAAGGATTTTCAAATTGCTCGCGTGGTGGAATTTGAATGCACATAGATTTTCAGTTATGTCGAACATGGCTAAGAATTTCTTGACTGTACCAGCTACTAGTGTATCTTCAGAATCAACTTTCAGTGCTAGAGGTAGAGTACTCGATGACTATCGGAGTTCTTTACGTCCGGCTATGGTTCAATATTTGGTTTGTGCCTCTAGCTGGATCAGAGGTGCACATGATGACATGAGTTCTCCTATAGTTATGGTAGGTTCATTTGTAATGCAATATTTGTCTATTTTATTTTTGTTTATGTTAACTTGAATATTATATATCTTTTCAGGAAGAAGATGAAGATGATGATGTTCAAACCATTCCATTTCCTAAAAGCGTCGTAGAGAGCAGCTAGTATAATGCTTCCACCAATTGTGAATTGCTGCTGTTGTGATCATGTCAATTGTCAAATTGTCAACTGCTTGTGCTACTGATTCTGTGAACTGCTCAGTGGGATGGGAAGGTTGTGATTGTGAATTAGCTGTCAGTTTTCAGTGGGAAGGTTGTGAGTCTTGTGACTTGTGAATGTGAACTGCTCTCTCTCTCTCTGTGTGTGAACTTTTTAACTCTCTATCTGTGAACTGAAGTTACTGAACTGCTCTCTGTCTGTATGCTACGCTGAATGCTCTTTGTATGCTATACTATTTCTATCAATTTCTGTGAATTTCTGTGAATCTCTGTCTGTAAACTTTTTAACTCTCTATCTGACTGTCTGTGAATTTCTGCACTGAATGGTCTCTGTTATGCGTTTTGGCTCGGTCCAGCAGCGGCGAGCCGTTTTGGCTCGTTTGGGCTCGCGAGCCGGCTCGAGCCGCCAGTCGAGCCGAGCCTCTCGCATAGCTCGTTTCCGAAGCGAACCAAGCCGCAGCTTTGAACGAGCTCGGCCGAGCCTGGCTCGAGCCGGCTCGACTCGTTTCCAGCCCTACCTCCCAGCGTCATCGCTGGTGGCGAGCTTGAGGGAAGCCGCCCTTTCCTCCAGTAGGCAGCTTTAGATCCATGCATGCCCCTGTTTGTTAGTTCCCACAGTGGAAGTAGGCTCTTTGCCATGACATGGAAGCCACTGGAGGTCTCCTCGGGTGGTGGAGCTAAGATTTAGTTACACCTTGGACTTAGTGGTGAAATGATCTAGCCTATCTAGGCTGAACCATAAAAATATCACTCAGGCTGGACTGAATTTACTTGGACTATACACTAGATATTTTTTTCATACCTCAAGCTGAAACCTACCCTACCCAGAGTGTGGCTCCACCCTTGTCCTCAGTGCTATGTCGGAGTAGGCCACCCGTCCTCTTCCTCACCGTTTCTGTGGCAGTGGTCACCGTCGCTGTCACCATTTTCTTCCTCAACCAAGAAGATGAGGTGCGCCGGAATAATTCTATCTACGCAACCCACCTGTGTTGATTTCATCAATAGTCGACCATGGTTCACTTTACCGGTTTATTTTTTATCGGAGGAGGCCGGTAATACCGATTTTGGTCAATTTCGGTTTTTTGGAGAAATTTGATCAAAAATCAAATAAAATTTTAAATTTAAATTTGTACCGGCCGATTATCGCCAATAATTGTCCGAAAATCGGTTGAAAATATCGGCCGAAAATTTTGAAACAAATTTCAGCAAAAATGTCTTCTAAATTTGATAAAATTCATACAAAACGAATTTTCGAAGCTATTTGAGTTTCTATTAGGGTCATCGATAAAAAGGTCGGTAACCGGCTGAAAGAAAAAACCCTGGAGTCGACGCCCTCTTCCCAGAGCAACGGTGGTTGCACGGCGGGCGTCCATGGAGGTCGCCAACGCCTGCCGTCAATCTTGGCTCTATCCAGCGTCAAGGAGCTACGGCGTCTTCAAAATCCTCGCAGGCGAAAAGCTCCCGTGTTGTCTAGAGGAATCCGAGGTTTTCCAATGTAATTTTTCTTGCTAGCAGGGTTCTTTCTAGAAAATGTTGGAACATGTTATTTCATGTTCCAGGGAAAAATACGTCATATGTAATCAGGGACGAAAATACGTCATATGTAATCAGGGACGCAATGTCCCAGCCTCAATGTTGTACCTACGTTGTATCTGAGGAACCAATCCGCTCAACCATGTACCAATGTTGTATCTGAGGAACCAATCCGCTCAACCATGTACTGTGTTCTTAACTATGCACCACACAGATAAAAATCAGAAGTTAAAACCAAAATGAAGGAGGTATGCACACACCACTAAGCTATGCGTCTCACATGCCCGGTCAGCATGAACTTTTTTCTAGAATACAATGTCAGCATGAACTAAACGCTATTTCCGTATGCATGGCCCAAACACTGCACTATCACTACATGACGCTATATATTATCAGAGGATGAGAGGACCCAAACAAAAAATCTAAACAAACATGTACACGCGGTCCTGGATCGAGGATTACTCCAAGCTTTGGTGAAGCATGCATCTACGCATTTATACCACGAATTATGATCACCAGCTAGCTGGTTGCATCTGTCAACCTTATCTACGTTGCCTAGCTTCTTAAAGCATATGCATGGCTGGCTGCTAGCGACAAGCCAGAGGAAAGAGAAAAATGATGACGTCGAAAGTAAGGGATGTGGCAATCACTCCTATGGCTAATCTGTATGGCACTAAACCTACCGTAGAAAAAGTTATCATAAATGATTTAAAATCATCATCACAAACGATTTCTAAACTATTTGAATTTATATATCTGTGATGGACGACTCTTAAACCGTCTGTGAGAAGTTACAACACAGACAATTTTTCAAAACAACTATCGGATCCGGATTTTACAATCTAGAATTCTCTGTGATAAGTTACAACATAGACGATTTTCCAAAATAACCGTTGGACCCGGATTTTATAATCCAGAATCCTCTGTAATTCCACCGCACTATTCTCTATATCAGTAGATAGTGCTCACAGATACAGTACTGAACATCAAAATACGTATTATGCGGAAGAGTAAATATAATAGTAGATTTACACATAGACCGATCATACCAAAATCAATAAACTGTAGCAGTGGAAACGAAACACACAGGTGGAACCCTCAGGACGTGCCCACAAATAGCCAACTGGGGTTCGTGACCTAGTTCTTGATCTCTTCATTTTCTTCACCATCATGACCGGGTGTATTGCTGAAGCGTAGCGATCTGACTCCTGATTCTAGATTAATTGAGTGAGCGAGGGTGAGCACAAACCACCGTGATCTGCGAGCCAATACATAGGATGCAAATAGATAACATGCATGGCTTATCAAGGGAAGGCTCGGGTATTTTTATTTAACATAAATTGATTTCAAAATACGATACATAGAAATTTCCTGAGACCTAAAAATTTGAACTAAAACATGATATTGGGTAAAAAGAGTGCAGTAACAATAGTAGCACAGATTCCATTCACCGTTACATAGTTTCTGCACCATATGCTACCTTTCAGCATTATAACCGCTTACCTTATCACTAGGGTGACACCCAAGACAACATAAATATGGGCTTTTCACTGCCCACTACTTTTCTAATCCCACCCACAAAAATTTTGAAATAGAACTATATCTAGTTAACTTTCCATGTCCGCCCTTGCCCATGGGCACGGCTATTCGAATAGTTTTCACTCTGTAGAGGTTGTACATTTTACCCACTAGATATGATTATTTCACAATGTCGACCATTATATGCTTTTGTAGGCGTGCGACTGAATAATCATAACAAAGCTACTACAATGCATCTTTCCAGCAGGGCTACGTCCGCTGAGGTTTTACTCCCTTAGGGGTACAACCACCCTTCCAGAAGCCCTATCTTGCGCTGTCACGTCGGAGGATATGGCTATCCTCTACCTGTCCATGGTCACACCGGCGCAACCCACACTGGGTCAATGCAAATTAGTTAGCTCTGCCTACAATTTATCAGTTTGTGGTTGTACTATTATACAATGGGAGGTCATCACAAGATTCGGTTCTCTGGGTTATCTGGTCGGTTCTACTACACTCTCGTGCATCCACTTCATCACACCCCGAACCATCCGCCTAGATAGTTAAGCAATTTGAGGTTTTTGGGAGTATAAAATATCCATGTTAGAACATACCAGCCACCTTCCATCATGACTGCCCAAACCAAGTTTTCATGTTGAAATAATGCTAGGGCAAGTTAATGCCCTCGAGTATCTAAGCAGTATTAAACAGAGCATATAGATGTAGCCTTATTTTCAAAAGTTACCATTATAGTTTTCCTAGGGTGACAAGGCTCGAATGCTCAAATGTTCCAAAGGAATGTAATACTTGCAAGATAAATAATAGGCATGTAACTAGAATCTTAAAATAATCATAGATTTGTATACAAAATAACGGCATTCAATTTGATAATTTAAACAGAAATAGATTGCATAAAATGTAGGTTCAACATGATCAAAGTATTGAATTGCCTTGCACAGTTTACCGCGGTCTTGAGCTCACTCAAAGCTTTCTCATTTGATGGTCTTGAGCTCCTGGTCTTCATCTTCATCTCAATTTTGGTCTCGCTTGATTCATTGATTTTTTAGGACTCAAATTTCTAATTACATGATAAACAACTGAATCCAAATAAATGCAAATAACTCAAAAGGCCCAATAAATCCAAATGAATTTAATTTAGCTTTATTTGAGTTAATGGGTGATTTGAGGTAAGGTTGATTGGGTACGGAGTATTGATAGAGTCAAACGGGGTTGTAGCAAAGCGATGTTGGTAGAAGAAAATTCACTGAGACAGATGCCAAGGAGGGTTCATGATAAAGGAATATTTACAAGAATATTTCTGCTTAGAACTCGGACATGGCTAGGCATAGCCAACGACAGAATATCATGACTCGACCTCTAGTTTAATAACTTCTTTTATTATTTTATATTTATCAAGGAAGTTCTATGAGTCAGGCTAGACTTATGGATAGATAGATTACCTTAGTGTCATTATTCCAAAAATGGATTCAGTTATTTGCAAATAGAATCCTGTGTATGCGCCTTCACAGCCCGAGCGGCATCAAGCTAGGCAGGCAGCAATGTACGACGGCCGGAGGCAGGGATGGAATGAGGCGACAACGGCCGGGAGGAAGAGGGAAAAAATAGCAGGAGCATGAGCATGAGGAGATCACAAGGAACTCACCGGAGCATGAGGAGATCACAAGGGACTCACCAGAGCATTCGGTGAAGGCGAGGAAGAGCCGAGGTGTCCTGGCAATGGAGGCCTGGGGCGGCACGAGTAGGCTCATGGTGCCAGTGAGATGAGGTGGAGGGAAGCCTCGGCCGGCGATGGGAAAGGCTCCAAGGCGGTGGTGTGATGCTCCAGACCGAACGAATTGAAGGCGAGCTCACTGAGTAGGTCATGGCGACATTGGAGACGTATTTGGCCAGAATTGGGGAAGGTGGCCATTTCGGTGAACTCCGGTCGAGAAACTTCAATTGGTTGAGTGAATGGGATCCTCAGGGGTGTGGGACACAGGGTGACGTGATCGCTTTTGGAGGGGATGTGCTGGGGCGGCCGGAGAGGCGTGGGCAGCCATGGCCAGTGCACGGCTCAGGCAGAGCATCGGCATGAGGAAGAGAAGAAGGGGGATGCAGGGGCTAGAGGTGGGCTCAGGTACACATTTATAGACAAGGGGGAGGTGTTGTAGAGGCCCTGTGGTCGACGACCTTGCAACCACTACGACTTATGACCATGTTGTCTTTCGACCACGATTGCCTTATGACCATGGCGGCTTTATGACCATGGCTGCTTTACGACCACGGCTATTTTATGAACACGGTTGCTTTACGACCACGACTGCTTTGCGACCACAGTTATTTTACGACCATGGCTACCTTATGACCACAGATATTTTATGACCACTGTGCTTTACGACCATGGCTGTATTGACCACCAACTCTATCAACCATGGCTCTATCGACCATACCGACTCTATCAACTACGACTCTATCAACCACACCAACTATATCGACTACGGCTCTATTGACCACACCAACATTATTGACCACAGCTTACGACCATGGTTGCTATAGTAACTCTACGAATGCTAGAACTTACGACTGCTACAGTAGTCACTACTTCGACCATGGTCGCTTCGACTACTTCGACCATGACTTTGACCACGAATGCACAGAACGAGTCAAGATTAGTTCCACAAGCCAGTATAGGGCGGTGGTGGCGCTAGCTTGGGCGATGGCATCGCCGGCAATGGGAGACCAGAGGGGAGACAGCGAGTGGTAGAATGGAACCCCAGGGGTTGGAAGATGCCTAGGAAGGCAGTGGCTTGAGCCAAGCGTCGCTAAAGGAGGGCCGGCGGCAGGTTAAGCGACCGATGAAGGGAGGCCACAAAGGCGGCAACGATCAGACGGGAGGGCGAAACTTACCGAGCATCTAGCACATGGGAAGGAGCTCCAGGGGAGGCCGACGGTGTGAAGCTACGGCGGCACGAGGAGCTTCGTGACACCGGCAAGCTACGACAGAAGGGAAGCTTGGCCTATGGTAGGGGGTTACGGTGGTGCTCCAAGGGAGCTTCAGTCAGACAGAATTGGCCCGAGGTGGCCTCAGTTGCCGGATTGTTAGTTGACTGGAGTTGGGAAAGACGAAGCCGTCAATGAGCTGTGGGGCATGGGAGGCTGATTCCTTGTGGTGGGAGGAAGAGTGGGATGTGAGGAAAGTGTTGGTGGCCTACCGTGGCTTTTATAGGCGATGCAATGGCCTAGCAATGTGCGGCCCTATACGGCTGGTATGGCAAAGGCATGGGGCGGCATGGCCAAGCACAACCATCGGGGAGGAGGAGTGATGGAGGGGACATGCGACAAGTCGGAGAGGACCACAATGTTGCGAAGGAGGAATGGCGCGTGCGTGAGCGAGGGATACAACAACGGTCCTACAACGCACGGTGAGGAATGGCAACGTGACGGGGCAGGGCCAGGCGGGGCTATGGTTGATGGGGGTAGTTGTGGCATCTGGTCACGGCGGCATGGGCGCACCCTGTGGCTGACCTCGGCAGATGTGGTGCAGTGGTCCGAGCGGTGCTCCACCGTTCTCTGGTCAAGCAGCGGGTCAAAAAGGGCAGGGTCGGATGCGACGGCGCATTATGGTGACGAGGGAGATGGATACGACAAGATTTTGGAATTCATATTTCTAGTTTTCATTTCCAATTTGAAAAACTCAAAATTAAATCCAAGTTTGAGTTCTCATGTCAATTTGATTGATGGATTTGTTATTTAATTCGATTTCTAGATTTTGTTTTCTTAGAGTTTTAAACTCACATTTAAATTATTTCATATCTTTTATCGTCATGATTGTTATTTGTATTTGAGAATTATTTCTGGTTATTACTTTGCTTAGCACAAAATTCAAGAAACACAAAATAAGATTTTGACAAGGTTTTCAAATGCCAATGAGATGCAAATAAAAGTTTTAAATTCTTCACAATTTCAAACATCTGAAATTTAAGGTGTTACAACAACCGTCTGTCATATGTCAGATATCACAACAGTTCTTAAACATAGCTATATGTGATATCTGACATATCACAGATAGCTAATACCAAAAATCGTCTATGATATGTCAGATATCACAGACAGTTCTTAAACATTAGCATATATATATATATATATATATATATATATATATATATATACACACACACACACACACACACACACACACACACACACACACACACACACACACACATATATATTGATAATCACAAAATAAATATTGGCAGGTTGACAAACCTCTGGATCTTTCGTCTTAGTGCCCACAATTTCCTGCATATGTCAGTAAATGTAGAATCCACATATGTTATCCTATAGCTGTTGATGGCACTAAAAAATGGAATTACATATATAGGTATTGCCAGTTCTAAAGGCATTATTACGAAGTGTGATATACGGTTATTGTATTGTAGCGGGTACCAGAAATTGCGTCCTATGTTGTAGTGTGGCGCTGGACTCCTTGTGTCTCCCTCCCCGAGCAATGTAAGCGTTGAATAACCTATGTGATTCCAAAAAGTTAGCCTCGGACATTGCAAACAAATGGAAGAATATAATAGAGTTATATATATAGAGGAAATGAGTTATTTGTCAATTGCATGTTGCACACGGGTGAAGTCGTGGTTGTTCCTAAGTAGGGAATCAAGATATATTATCTTACTCCACTTTGGTACAATTACAATCAGAATCCAGTGAGACCTAATCATGTATGCCGTTATAGTGATTAATCCTAAGTTCAAGTTGTGTATGGCAACTAGTGAAGCACTTACCTGGTAGAAAGGTACCAGGATGTAGTCCTTGTCATTCTGAGCAAGCAATCACGTCGTTATGTAATCTTCGAGGAAGGATACATTTTCCTTGATGGATTGCTTAGAGACCAAGTGCGGGTCGAGGAAACCCACCGGGTCTCCCAGTCGCTGAACTTGTTGGATCATGGATCTATACATAAGCAATGAGTTATGGTATTTATCGTTACTACATGAATATAGAACTTGATTGTACAATACACTTATAGTGTCCAACATTGTAGAAGTGAGGCGTCGAATTCGTTGAGGTCAAATAGTAAGAATAAGTCTTCGAAGGTCACGATGAAGTAGCCCGAGTCGTAAAGAAGATGCGCCTCCTTGTACCTCTACATGTACCAAGTATGCAAAGTCCTACAAATTAGTCCAAGATTGGGCAATTGTGACTCAGGACCAACGACACTTCGAGCTTGTACTTCCAGGGCCCAGGAGGCACCTTAATTTTCTTTGGTTGGGTCTTACTATCTCGCTTGAGATACATCTTCGTCATCATCTCCACGGGAGCTGATGCAATGGCCTTCTGAAGTGGAGCCTGAGGTAGAGTCATAGAGAGTTTTGTTTGACAGGCATGGTCGTGTAGAGATCGTGGCACGGAAGGATCTAGGGCAATGTCCCTCTTGGCTCACTGGACGACTGTGTGGATGGCATTCCCTAGTGTCATAATCTCTTCGATTAGGGGCTTCTCAAGTAGGACGGTCCTAAAAACATCATTAATTATGTTCACCTGGACCTTCGCGGAATCGTTTCCTAGCTGGGCACCGTGCACATGTGTCCCTGGCAGGTATGGAAACACCATCCTCTGCCCAGCGTCAACGGGAATGGAGCCAACAAGCCTGACTCTGAGGATGCACGACGTAAGCTTCTACATAATGGTACACGATAAGATAAAGCATCCACCAAGTCTATCTATGTAGCATTCTAGAGAGGTACATTACCTGAATGTCATCGATAGATAAGTGGGCGTTGCTATATTCAAAACGTGGCATGGATGTGCAGTAACTCCGATGTTGAGGGGGACTGGGTACCACAATAATGGGGGTGGCTTGCGAGTGGTTACAGACTTCTCTCAGTTCTTCCCTCATTGAATCTATCTCTTCTTGAAGTGAGGTAGTTATCTTCTCTCAAAGTGAGGCAGATAGTTGTTTCTCAAGTTGTGCATAAAGCCCATGTTTCATTTGTTTCTTGCGCAAGGCCTTGGATAACTTCCTACTCCTATACGCCTTGGAGTCATTTGGGAATTCGTACCTCCAAGGTACATAAACCCCTAGGCCTCGCGTGCAACCCCATGGATAGTATAGCCTTCTCTCTGACTGATTCGAAGGAGCCTTGGGAAGATTTGGTAGTCAATGCTTGCTACAAGAGGCAATCATATTATTTTAGACCCCATGAAGTTATGGACCTATTAACAACTAGGTAGTTTAACATATCTTACCAGGTGTTGGTAAACTTCCTTGTCTATGGGGTTTTTTTAAAGAGAAGATGCCAAAGATGTGGTTGATGACCTCGCTCTTAACCAGTTTTGGGCGTGCTCATTTGTGATCTCGACAAATGGCAGGGAGGCTTCCGATCGGATTGCGACTTTGTCCTGCATCCTCCATTGTGGGATTTTTCCCACATACCCAGTAGTGTCGAGTCTATGGGGGTGAGTGTTTTGTGCCAGAAAGCCTTGTGCGCCACACTTTGCTATTGAAATTCAATCATCGTCTTCATCCGTCCAAAGGCCTCCCATGTTTCCAGTGACAAGAAAGAATACCTCGTGAAGGGCGTGCGATCCTTGGTCATGTAGTGCATGACAAGCGTGCTCTTGAACGTCTTCCATGCTTCCCATCATGAGGAGCATCTGTCATTGCATGAGTCCCTTGACTTCTTCTAGGATCTCGAACGAGTTTGAAATTTTCACCCACTACTGATTTTTCTCTTTTTGTCAAAGCTTTCTAGTTTGCTACGGTGATGATGACTCATTGTCTTCCAAGTATCCTGTAGGTAGTTCAAAATGCTGCCCTGTTTTCTTCAGTTTCAGAGAGACCCCATCCGAAGAGACCTCCGTGATAGTCATTCAACCCTCTGGCCTTTTTAGTACTCCTCTGCCATGCTTGGTTACCCTGGTCTTCGGAGCGTCAGAACCATTAGACGACGTTGATGGCGATGATGATGACATCATCTCTCTTACAGGAAAAAAACTACTTACAGCGAGCTGTGAGCATAAACATTGGCACATGGCGGATCTTACAAGAAATAAGAACATCCGGTGAAGTATATTATTGCTAAAAGGTCTCTTTGCAATACTAACGTCCTAACCTAGTGTTTCGGGTTCTACAAAGTAAATTATGGTTGCAGTCTCTTCCTCCTTATCATTCTGCATGTTGGGCTTGATTGTTGTCTTAGGCATAAAAAATCTTTGGGCTGTCACACCCTTTATTTATAAATGAATGGCGTGGCACTTCAAAGGTTCTTTTATGCCTAAGACAGCAACAAGCTTAACTCACATGATGATGAGGAGAAAAAACAACAGCTATAAATTATTTTGTAGAACCTGACACACTAAAATGTGTGATTTGACATTTCAAATAGATCTTGTGGCAATAACAAAGTGAATCACAAAGGACACTAGAGTGTGTGATTATTGCTACAAGGTCTTTTTGGAATATTAACATACCATTCCAAATAGATCTTGTAGAATAACATAACCCTCCTTTAAGGTTGTCTCTAAGAACTCCAACTCACTTAGAAACAACTTAAAAACTTCTATCTTCATACACCCTCACAATTTGTTTCTCCCCCAACTAGGATTTTGAGTAATGTGATATGTAAGAGAAAACTAAGATAGTCACTATTAGATATGCCATGTAGTTACAAAACCAACAAGGCTGAAACTTAAAAATTATATGAAAAGACTAGCAAAAACTCATTGACAGCCAGTACTACTACTGAAAGCATCTAGACCCCTAAAAAGGATTTTGGTAATTAATGAAATTAAGAGAATATGGAATATGGGACTAACGTGTTTTAATGAGTATGCGAAAGGATAGTCCACACACATGAGCGACAAGATGCAAGCCAAAGGACACGCGTGAAAATCAAATTGGCTCAAGACAAAGGTATACTTAGAATAGGACCCCTTTTGAGTTTTACCGGTCTTAGGTGAATGGTGGAAGACCGGATTATAGGATAAATGATCGTACCATCAAGAGGGATCTTGGCCAAGTAGCTTGAATACTTATCTCATGTGCCAAATGGTTTTGTCTTAAAAGTTGCATCCTTTAAAGAAATCTAGTTTTCAAAAGAAATCTGTGCTCTGTCTGGAAGAGCGGTAGTACCGCAGTTTTGAACGTCGGAACTACCGGAAAGCGGAAGTTCCGCAACCAAAATGCGGTAGTACCGGCCAGCGGAAGATCCGGTTTAGGAGCGGATCAATATTTCCAGAGAGCACCCTTGGCTCATTCCAAAGTCTTGCGGGAACGGAAGTACCGGCTGCTTGAACGCCGGTACTACCGCTGCGAGCGGTAGTACCGCATCCTAAAGCGGTACTTCCGGACCCCGGAAGATCCGGAGGGAGAGCGGATCAATTTTTCCAGAGAGCGCCCTCCGGATGAAGCCTGGATTTCTCTGGAGCGGAAGTACCGGCTATTTCAACGCCGGAACTACCGCTGCATGCGGTAGTTCCGCCACTCAGAGCGGTACTTCCGGAGTCCGGAAGATCCGACTTCAAAGCGGATGCATTTTTCCAGAGAGCGCCAAGTCTGGGACCCTTTGGAGTTTGGCTGGAGCGGTAGTACCGCGCCGACTTTGCGGAACTACCGGGTAGCGGTAGTACCGCAAATATCAACGGCGGTAGTACCGCGCCGCCGAATCCAACGGTCACTGCAGACGTCTAACATAGCCGTTCTGGCGCGAAGATTTGGTAGCGGTAGTACCGGTCTTTGGGAGCGGTAGTTCCGCTCGACCAGAAAATTTTCTGGAAACTGGGTCAAACGGCTAGTTTTGGTTGGTGGAGGCTATAAATACCCCCACCACTGCTCAAGGGCCAAGGTTAGAGACTCATTGCATATTTCTTAAGCCCAAGTGCATTCATTTCACCTCAATTCTCTCTTTGCACATCAAAGTGAGGTGGTTGAGCATTTAGTGCTAGATTTCATTTGCAAATCCATTTGGCACTAGAGTTGCATTCAAGTGAACACCGGGATTTATTACTCTTAGTGCTTGCCGGCACTTGGACGATCCGGTGGAAGTTGTCTCGGTGATCTTCTCAAGAAGATTGTGAGAAGACCCGGCAAATTGTGAAGGTTGGAGCTCGCCTACCCGGAGTGGGGAAGAGCTACACTAGTGATCGAGGTGCTTGGCTCAATTCGTGGAGCCGGTCCGATACGTCCGGGCTTACCTCAACGTGGACTAGGGGAAACCGGCAAGTTTCCGAATACCACGGTAAAAACATCGGTTGTGTCCCTTGTCTCTTTAGCTCTTGTTCTTTTGCTTTATTGAGATCACTTATTTGTTTAGAGCTAAATTGTTGACTAGAATTGCATAGGATTAATTGCTTTACATCATTGTCATTTAAATTGTGGAGAATTAATCAAGTAAACAAGAAAAGTTTAAAAACCTCCTATTCACCCCCCCTCTAGTCGGTATCCTTGATCCTACAAGTGGTATCAGAGCTTGGTCTCTCACTTTTAGACTTAACCGTCTAGAGAGAAAAGGATGGCTAGTGAGGGGATTTCGGTAGGAAAGGCACCTCTATTTGATGGCTCAAATTATGCTTATTGGAAGATTAGAATGTCAATTTATTTAAAGGCCATGAGTCCTAATATTTGGAAAATCGTAAATGATGGTTACGTCATGTCACTTGATCCCGACAATCCAACGGAACAAGATGGGCGTAACACTCATTTAGATGCCCAAGCCATGAATGCTCTTTTTGGGGCCTTAAACGCGGATGAATTCAATAGAGTGAGCAATCTTGAGACGGCTCACGCTATTTGGAATACCCTTTCGGAAATACACGAAGGGATATCCACGGTTAAGGAGGCAAAATTGCATCGGCTTAGGATTAAATATGAGACATTCATAATGTTGCCCCATGAGGACATCAATGAGATGTACACACGGCTCAACAACATTGTGAATGAGCTCAAATGCCTTGGCACTAACCTCTCGGATCTTGATGTTGTGAGAAAGATGCTTAGGGCTCTACCGGAGAAGTACGAGATGTTGGTAACTCTCTTCCTCAACTCACCGGAATTGGCAAGAATGACGCCAACACAACTCTTGGGTAATCTAATTACCAATGAGTTGTACAAGAAGGACAAGGAGGAACTTTTGGAGCAATCCACCTCCAAAGGGAAGAAGATCACCGCCTTCAAGGCAAAGGCGGTGGCAAGTGAAGAGTCCGAAGATGAAGAAGAAGACTCCGAAGAAGAACTTGCCCTCCTTGTGAGAAGGATGAACAAGTTCATGAGAAGACGCTCAAATCGAGGAGGAGGCTATGATAAAGGAAAGAAGTGGCAATCATCCTCCAACAAAAACAAGTATAGCAACATCCGTTGCTATGAGTGCGATGAGAAGGGGCATATAGCTTCACAATGTCCCACAAAGAAGGATGACAAGGAGAAGTCATCCAAGAAGAAAGGCTATCATGGCAAGAAGAAGCTTTTCAAGAAGCTCCACAAAGACGGCAAAAATGAAGCCCACATTGGTGAGTGGGATTCCGATGAGGAATACTCCGACTCCGACTCTAGTGAGGATGAGTCTCCCAAGAAGAAGGGACTTGTCGGCATCGCCATCAAGGAAGCTCCATCGCTATTCTCCACTCCCACATGTCTTATGGCAAGAGGGGAGAAGGTAAAAACTCTAGATGACGATGAACCCTCCTATGATGATTTGATGGACATGTTAGTAGAACTAAATGAATTTCTTGGAAAAGAAAAGTCAAAATTCAAGGTTTTGAAAAGGGAGCACATAGCTCTTCAAAAAACCTATGAGGAGCTAAAGGAAGCTCATGACTTGCATACAAATAAGTCTAGTATGAGTATTGGCATATCTTGCAATATTTTGAATGAGATGCCTAGTGTAGAGAAAGTAACATCTAGCATATCTACCTCTTGTGATGACTTACTTTCTATGCCATGTTCTTCTAAGATTGATTCATCTAATGCCTTGTCTCATGTTCATGATGATATGCTAGTAGATGAAAAGCAAAATTTAAAAGAACAAGTTCTAAAATTGAATAAAAGTTTGGAAAGAGCATACAAGGGAAAAAACACCCTTGATAAATTGTTAAATACCCAAAGATGCTCTTTCAATAAGGAAGAACTTGGATACATTTCCAAGAAAGGTAAGAAACCGATATCCAAACCTCCAAGGTTTGTAAATGAGAATGGTAAGTATTGTACAAAATGCCGGAATGTAGGACATATGGTAAATGATTGTTCTAGAAATAGTGTGCATTCCATTGGCTTGTATAATTCTTGTTACATGCTTAAAAAATCTAAAAATGGAAATGTAATTGCTCATTTTATTGGCACCTCGATTTTGGGTGCTAAAAGGAAATCCATTTGGGTGCCCAAAACCTTGGTTACTAACCTCCAAGGACCCAAACAAATTTGGGTACCTAAAAGAACTTGATTTTCTTTTGTAGGTGAACTATAAAACCGGCGGAAGGCATTGGGTGTTGGATAGTGGTTGCACTCAACACATGACCGGAGACCGGAAGATGTTCACCACCTTTGAGAGTGGAAGCAATGACAAAATCACCTTTGGAGACAATAGCAAAGGAAAGGTATTGGGATTGGGTAAAATCGCTATCTCTAACGACCTTTCAATTTCTAATGTATCACTAGTCGAAACATTAAATTTTAACTTGCTATCTGTTGCTCAATTATGTGATCTAGGCTTAACATGCTCATTCTCAAAAGAAAATGTTGTAATCTCAAAAGACAATAATAATGAACTAGTCTTTAAAGGCTTTAGATTTGGGAATCTCTATTTGGTAGATTTCACTTCAAATGATGCATGCTTAAAAACTTGTTTAATTGCAAAAACTTCTTTGGGTTGGCTTTGGCATAGGAGACTAGGTCATGTGGGTATGGTTCAACTTAAAAAGCTTTTCAAACATGATCTAGTGATTGGCTTGAAAGATGTGAAGTTTGAGAAAAATCGACTTTGTAGTGCTTGTCAAGCCGGAAAACAAGTCGCTAGTTCTCACCCTTCCAAAAGTATCATGTCAACCTCTAGACCATTGGAGCTCTTACACATGGATTTGTTTGGGCCAACAACCTATAAGAGCATCGGAGGAAATAGCTATTGTTTAGTCATTGTGGATGATCACTCTAGATACACATGGGTCTTCTTCCTAAATGACAAAAGTGAAACCTCCGGGATTTTCAAAAGTTTTTCAAAAAGAGCCCAAAATGAATTTGATTTTAAAATAAAGAAAATTAGGAGTGACAATGGTTCTGAGTTCAAAAATACAAAAGTTGAAGACTTTTGTGATGATCTTGGAATAAAGCACGAACTTTCCACAACCTACACTCCGGAGCAAAATGGAGTTGTAGAGAGGAAAAATCGAACATTGATTGAAATGGCTAGGACAATGCTTGATGAGTATAATACTTCCGACAAGTTTTGGGCGGAAGCTATTAACACCGCTTGTCATGCCATAAATCGCCATTACTTACATCGACTTCTGAAAAAGACTTCCTATGAACTACTTATTGGAAGGAGACCGAACATCTCTTACTTTAGAGTATTTGGTTGCAAATGCTATATTCTAAGAAAAGGTGTTCGGCTCTCAAAATTTCAAAGTCGTTGTGATGAAGGCTTCCTTTTAGGGTATTCCTCAAATAGTAAAGCCTATAGGATCTTTAATAAAAATTCAGGATTAGTTGAAGAACCATGTGATGTACAATTCGATGAAACTAATGGCTCTCAAGAGGAGCAAGAAAATTTGGATGATGTAGGTGATGAAGGATTACGAAAAGCTATGGAAAACATGCAAATTGGAGACATCAAGCCAAAGGAAGATCCATCTTCACCAAGCTTATCAAGACAAGTAGAGCCACCTACTTCATATACCCCAAGCAATGTTCAAGTTGTTGAAGACGAGCAAAAAGATCAACAACAAAACAATTTCAAGATTCACAATGTGATTGCCAAGGATCATCCAATAGATCAAATATTGGGTGATGTGAGTAAGGGTGTTCAAACTCGCTCTAGAGTAGCTTCATTTTGTGAACATTACTCTTTTGTTTCTTCTCTTGAGCCTAAACTTGTAGATGAGGCTCTAGATGATCCGGATTGGGTAAATGCCATGCATGAAGAATTAAACAACTTCGCTCAAAATGAAGTATGGACCTTGGTGGAAAGACCCGAAGAGCACAATGTGATTGGCACCAAATGGGTCTTCCGAAACAAACAAGATGAAAATGGCATTGTGGTAAGAAACAAGGCAAGGTTAGTAGCTCAAGGCTATACTCAAGTCGAAGGTTTAGACTATGATGAAACATTTGCACCCGTTGCTAGACTTGAGTCAATTAGAATCTTGCTTGCTTTTGCATCTAGCTTTGATATTAAATTATTTCAAATGGATGTTAAAAGTGCTTTCTTAAATGGAACAATCTCCGAACTTGTATTTGTTGAACAACCTCCGGGGTTCGAAGATCCTAAATGTCCTAATCATGTTTATAAACTTGCAAAGGCATTGTATGGTTTAAAACAAGCTCCTAGAGCTTGGTATGAACGACTTAGAAATTTCCTTCTTTAGCTGCAACAAATCTTATTTTTCAGCTAGCTTCAGAAAATGCTACCCATGCCCTATTCAAAAAGCAAGCATATACAACACAGATGTGATTATTTCTTAATTATTAAATCAATTACAACGGAATAATTCCTTAATTATACGCTGAGTTTATTATAATTACATTGGAATAATTTCTAAATAGATGTTCGCCGTGTGGGATCATTACACTTGGCTATTTCCTTTTAAATAAGGCCCTTTACGATGATCAACACACATATAGCTTGCTTCATTGCTTGGTTCTTCCTCAAGCCTAATGCCGTCTCCGAATAGACACAACTCGTCAAATTGATTGTACTCTTTCTCATCCATGACATTCTCAACTCCGACAATCCTTCTTTTTCCAAGAAGAACTACGTGGTGCTTCTCACATGTTCGAGGCTCACAGTAGTGACATCGTACTTGTTGACCTTTACACCCCGTAGGAGTTAGACCCAACGGCAGTGAAATAGAGGGATCTTGAAAATTACGTAGTCGAGCTCCCAAATCTCCTCTGTAAGCCCATAGTAGGAGCTTGGGCCAGTAGTACGGAAGTGCTCATAAAATGCATCTATACAATGACCTGGGTTGTATAAAATGTGTACCATCAATGTCATATCCTTGCCATGCCATAATTGTAATTTTTTTCTCTTTTACCAACCATTGCAGTGTTTCACTTGACGCCCTCCTAGTGAATCGCACGTTCAACATTCACTGAACCGATGGTTGTTTGTCTCCTGATCCAAACCTCTGACTAGTCGGGATTCTCTTAGCGTATCATGTCATTGTGCTCTTCAATATACAGGGACACTTCAGTCATGTGTTGCAAGACTGTGAAATGGGCTTGAGCGTACGTATCCAGATCAGAAGTTATTGTTTTCCTTCCAATGGCCTCGACACCCTCTAGCCTCCCCTCATGATGAGATAGAGGCACACCTATCGGTTCGGCCTGAGTCATGTAATCGATGTAGAACTCGATGACCTCTTCGGTTGCATAACCTTCGATTATGCTGCCCTCCGGTTGAGATCAATTACGTACACAGTACTTGAGAATTCCCATGTACCTCTCAAACGGGTACATATGATATAGAAATATGGGGCCGTATATCTTTATCTCTTTCACAAGGTGGACAACGAGATGGGCCATGATATCGAAAAATGACGAAGGAAAATAGATCTCAAGATGACATAGAGTCATCACCACCTCGGTCTACAGAGCATCTAGCTTATTGGATTGATGACCTTCTAAGCAATTGCATTAAAGAAATAACACAGTCTCATGATTGTCACTCGAACCTTGTTCAACAAAATTGAGAGACCAGGTGGTCGTGACTCCATGTGAATGATGAGTAATTGACAAAGGTTTAGGATAGTCGAGTTTGGTTTGAGTGGTTCGGAGTCGAGCCGTTGCGTGGCGCAATCGGGCTCGGTCGGATTTTGGTCAAACTTGGTCATTTGGGCTTAGGATGTATATTCTAATGTTTCGACAGGTTTGGACTTCGTCTGTGGTAAGTGTGATGGTATTTACGCTTTCATGTGTCGAGCGGTGCTATTTGACGTGTTTTCTTGTCTGTGTGACTGCAGGACGTCGAGTTGGAGTCGTGGCGAGACACGGTGGACCGGACTAGGCGCAGGTGGCGCTGAGGTCAGAACGGTCGGGATGTGTCGAAGACGACGTGGACTCGAGGTGGTTGCGAGGCGTGCGAGGCAAGGAGCACGTAAGCTTCCCGGAAGGTGCAGGAGGGGCGAATCGGGAAATTCGCAAGGCTGCACGAGCGGGAGCGGGCTCCGTTGGACGTAGCGGGCGTAACGGGGCGGAGACCCGTTAGCCAAGCGCTATAAAAGGAGAGGAGGGGCTGCATGCCCACTTGAGCACTTGAGAGAGAGTTAGGGTTTTAGAGTCAAAAGAGGCTTTGATGGCTTGCTTTGGCTTTAGGCTTTAGTTGGTGAGGTTTGTTGGTGGAGGCAGAGGTGTGCTCCCTGCTTGTCCCCTTCGTGGTTCTCTGTGTGTTCTTGAGAGAAGGATGGAGAGTTCTTGATCAATCCAAGCATGTATGGGGAAGTAGAGAGTGTGTGAGTTGAGAACCCTCATGTAATCATTCCTCTTGTATCAATCATGTATCTCTCTTCCTCTAGATCAATATGAGATGGTGGATTTTGAGTCTTGTGGCTCTCTGTTGTTCATTTCTCTACGATGCTTTCTATGTGGATTTCTTGACTTTTTGATTCTCGAGTTCTTGCTTACTGTGGAGGTGCAAAATGGGTTGCTTAGTGATGGGAGAGTGATCTTAGACCATTTGGTCAGCTAGAATCCCAGAGACAAGTTTTTAATCCCAGTTTTGCATTTTTGAGTTCCTCTGCTCTTGTTTTGCCTTCCTAGGTTTTGGTGTTGTTCTTGATTCCCTTGTTAAGATGGCTTGAAATTTGGTATGAAGAGTCCAGAGGCTATTAAATAGCTACCCTCAAAATTTCATAGCCAAAGGATCAACGGTTGGGGAGTAATTTGGTTTTTGGCTCGGTTCTTGCAAGATTTCAGATTTTTACCCAAATCTGAAATTCTTGTTTCTTGGAGTGGTTTTCTTGAAATTGGCTCTTGGCTTATTCTTTTGGGAGTGTTCCCTAGCTATCCTCAAAGTTTCCCAAGCCAAGAATCCAAGAATCTTTGCAAATCTCTCAGCTTTCAGAAAATCCCGTTTGCTGTTTTTCTCGAGAGGTACTACCGCTCCTGGAGAGGTACTACCGCTCGGACCAGCGGTACTACCGCTCAGCGGTACTACCGCCCGTCACAGCGGTACTACCGCTTGAGGCCAGATTTTTTTCTTTGATTTTTCTCGCTTGCTGGTCTCTGTATTTGTGTTTTTCCTGCTGCTGGGGTGTCTTGTGAGCACTGGTCTTCTACCTTCATAGCTCCCATAGCTATTGGAGAAGAAGATACGTGTTGGGGGCGATTTTTAGAAAGCGACATTCACCCCCCCCCCCCTCTGTCGCCATTTCGGTCCAACAAAAATATTTTTAATTGCAACAGGAATCAATTGTGCCATTAGCACATGATAGTCAGGCAACTTCATGCCAATTAATTTCAAATCTTTCATGGAAACAAATTTCTTCATGCTGGCAGAGTGGCCGGACAGAACTTTCACACCACGTAGCACTGAGAAGTTTTAGTTCTCTCGGACTTTGATAGGGTGTAGCAAGCTAGAGGAAAATACGTCCGGCCTTTATCGGTCTCTATCAATGCTAACTCGGTCCTGATGTTCATAACGACTAATTCACACCATACATTAACACCATCCTTTGTTTTGTCACAAATATTCGGTAATAGACCAATCAAGCTATCACATACATTCTTCTCTACGTGCATGACATCGATACAATTATGAACTTTTAAGTGCTCTCAACAAGGCAAGTCCTAAAATATTGATCTTTTCTTCCACATGTTCTTCTGATGGGTCCTCAACTTACGTTCCTTTTCTAGCACAACATCAATACCCTTGACCATATCGTAGACCTCTTTCGTGCTAAAAGGCCTTGGTGCTGAGTCATTCTCTTTTTTCTGTCAAATTGTTTCTTCATCTTGTGATATGGGTGATACCTTACAAGAAACCTACGGTAACGTATGCACATAGTTTTGCACGACTTGTTCAACCACACACTCTCAGTATAATCTAAGCAGTGCGGATAGGCTTTGGCTCCTTTTGTACTCAAGCCCGGTAGGTTACCAAGGTCAGAAAAATCATTGATGGTGCAGGACAACATGGCGCATAGAGTAAAGTTCTCTCGTTTGTCCGTATCCCATACCTGCACCCCCTCGTTCCACAGTGTCATAAGATCTTTTACCAATTGTGCTAGGTACACATCAATATTACTCCCAGATTGCTTTGGCCCATGGATAAATAGTGACATCAAAATGTATGTTCGCTTCATATACAGCCAAGGAGGAAGGTTGTGCATGCATACATTCACGGGCCAGGTGCTATGTCGGCTGCTCATGTTACCAAAATAATTCATTCCATCTGTACTCAACCTAAATCTTATATTCCTCGGTTCCACACCGAAGCTTGCAAATATCCTATTGATGTTCCTCCATAAGGCAGAATCAGTAGTGTGTCTTATCATTCCACCATTTTTATGCTCCTCTGAGTGCCAACGCAGCAATATTACATTCTTTCATTTTAGAAATAAATGCTTCAAATGGGAAATTATAGACAGATACGATAGAATCTTAGCAGGAGGTCCTTGCTTCATCTCGATGCCCTTGCCATTATCAGAGTCATTCTTACGCTTGTATTGTGATGCTTTGCACACCAGACATACATGTAAATTTTCATACTCTTTGCGGTAGAGGATACAATCATTCGGATATACATGTATTCTTTCTACTTCCATTCCTAATAGACAAAGAACCTTCTTGGCTTGGTAGGTGGTACTCGGCAACACATTTTTCTCTGAAAGGATGTTTGCTAGGAGACCTAACAATGTCGTGAAATTCTTATTAGACCAACCATTGCTTGCCTTCAATTTTAACAGTTCAAGAATAGATGACAACCTTGTGTATTGTGGCTTGCAGCCCAGAGATAAAGGTTTCTCTAAGTCCTTCATCAAGCCTTCGAATTTACCAAACACTCTCTCACTATAGTTCCCTTTTGCATCATGTAGCATCTAATCCGTATTGTCATCATGCGACCTATCCTCAAAGAAAGCACAGTCTACAACTGACATATTGTTGTCTCCGTTAATGATGTTATAATTGTCTTTCTGTATAATCTTCTCTTCATCGTGACTGGTTCAATATGTATACCCCTTTTTAAAACCCCTTCAAATTAAGTGAGATTCGACCTGCGCTGAGTTGGTAAACATCTTCAGATTATCTCAATCAATGCATGGATAGTACATATATTACATCCCCTTCCTCAACATATCCTACTCACCCGCTCTTCTAAAAGCAGACACGCCATTAATATACGCTTCACTCACACAATTCTCAAATACATCCAGGTTTGATCCATCTACGTTTCGTGTGTAACAAATTAGTGTCAAATTGGATTATTAATACTACTATAGCTAGCTATATCCTAATACTTACACATAATTGTTATTCACCTTATAATAAATTGTTCATATCTAAATTAAGTAGTTAGCTACGTACTATTCATGAAGCAATATATATATCAAGCAAGAATATATTGAAGTAAACTAAGAGTAGTGACACATCTTTAATTGGAGCAAACTACCAATTAAGCTAGATCTAAACCTAGCTATCATCTCTCTTTGTTACAAGGCATATAATTAGAAGCAAATACTAACCTCTAATCACCAAGAACAAATCGATCTACAAGCTAAACCTAGAAGCAGTATGGTTTCACTAAACTCTCTAAAGCCAACCACATCCTTCAATGCAGCGCAATAAAGACAGAACTGTTGAAACCCCGCTGAGTAGGCATTTAATAATGCGTTGTATCCTAGATATGTCCAACCCGCAAATTATCTGTGATACATAATTATCACAGATGGTTCTCATTAATAATTGTCTATGATAATTACTTATCATAAACAGTTCGTATCAATAACCGTCTGTGAATACACATCACATATGGTTCTAAAGTAGAACCGTCTATGATAAATACTATAGATATTTCTAAATGGATTTATTCATCATATACCCTCCCCTTAGATGGAAATTCAGAATTTACCCTCCTGGCCCACGTGTCAGTGACTTATAATGACCCCACATGTCATTGAGGTGATAGGGTAAATCCTGAATTCCCAAAATAAAAGGAGGGTATATGATCAACTTTCCCTTTCTAAATTCATTCTCATATACATAAATGCAAATTCAGTAATGTCTCAGCAGTACATATGCATTACTTAGTTATTTTTTTACCAATCAGTAATGTCGTCATGTCGTTATATCGAGACCATTTACATATATAGAAAACAGTAAATATAAATTCAGCTGGTTGATTTTACATATGACCAAACAGCGTAGCCGGTCGCTTCTCACAAAAGATAATAAAAAAGTAGAAACCTAACTGATTCGAAGTTTTTTCTAGTGGCGGAGGTAGCATGCTATCTCTGTCTCCAAACTTCGTAGGCGATGTGGTCAACATTGGACGGTTTGGGATCATCAGCGAACAAAGCACAAAATGCGTCCACCTGCTGACGTACTCGCTTGAGTGTCTCCCGAACACCCTCTGACTGAACAATCAAGTCAAATTGAGCCCATATGCCCTCCTCCCTTTCTTGAGGGGTCTTGGCAAGGTTGACTCAGTTGCTCGCCGCCTCGACTGAGCACTCCAAGTGACAACAAGCCTCCTGGAGACATGTAACATCGTTGTGGAGGACCACATCAATGGTGAGGTTAGCTCGCCAGAAGCAGGAGACCAACCAGAAGACGCGGCGGAGAAGGATGCCAAGACGGCAGAAGGTAACCTTCAACTGCTTTGCCAAATCATCGGACATAGGAGGGAGGACACTGTTGGTATAGTGTCCTTCCGCAGCATCCGTCAGTAAACAGCCGATGAGGTGCTCATCTAGGATGGCCAGGTTGGCCATCAATGCCAGCGATAAGGAAGAGTAGTGAGCAATTTATTTATGCTTGAGAGATAAGGAAGACAAGGAAGATAGCCGGCTGGCGAGTTGGGTAGTTCACGCAGTGGGTTAAATCCCATGCCCCCGACATGGAGAAATGGCCTCCTCCACAACTTTGGTGGTGCAAGATATGGAATAATGACGAGCAACATGTCAAAAGTGTACAACGGGGTCCTAAAGGTTGCCTGATCCCTGGAACCATACTAGCGGGTAGTTCGTTAACAGACCCAGGATGGTGAAGAAGCATCTACAGGAAGGCAAGCAATTCTCCGAAGTGATGTAGGCATTCATGGATAAGAAGATCGAGAAGGCTCGTTCCCACAATACTCGGCTCTTGTCCGGGATCACGAAGAAATTCGAGATCCATCTGAGGATGAAGTATGTCATGGGTCAAACTACAGGGGATCAGAAGCAAGTCTACACCCTCGACGACGAAGCATCCTGTGCATGCAACAAGCCTCAACTTCTTCACAAGCCATGCTCCCATGTGTACACGGCATGCTCGGTGTGGCGGTTGGTCTTGTCACCTTACATCTCTGAGTACTACAACATGCACCACCTTTATGGCACATGGAGTGCCGAGTTCAATTCGTACAGGCAAGACATGAACTACAGGGACATATGGACAGGAGAGGTGAAGTGGATGCCGAACGACGCACTGAAGCAGGCAAGCCGTGGAAGACAACAATCCCATTGTATCTAAAATAACATGGATGAGAGTCAGCGTGGTCAACTGTTAGGCGCCCATGATGTAGACTATGCAAGATGATCGGCCACTCCATAGGCAACTGCCCAAACAGAGCTAGTTCAAGTAATGCCCTGTAGTAACCATGTTGTATTGCATGTGGTGTCATATTCTCTAGATATACTTGTCTTGTTTGTTATCATGTTGAAATGCATCGAACATGTCCGTGGTTTTTTCACTTACTTTATTTTTGTAATGTTGAAATGTTTTTCTTTATTTTTGCTTTGTTGCTCTTGATGTATTTATTGAAGACTAACTTCCTCTCGTATGTTCCTCAGGAGATGGCACAGCCTCCAGGTGGCATCACGTATGAGTTGCTGGACCCATGTTGGGACAGGCAACATCGATGCCTGGCGTGGTCGTTCGGTGTCGGCCCTTCGAGCCTCGTCCTTAGGGACCCCCAGAGAGCACTGGTCTCTAAACCACCGGTACATCCTACACCTACGGGACACCGAGCTACTGCCGTTGGCCCACATGCTAGACCTACCGCAAGCTTTTTAGTTCAACGTGTTGCTCCTTTCAGTGCTTGTGGACCACTGGTGACCGGAGACACACGTTCCATTTTCGGTGGGGGGAGATGACCATTACTCTGTAGGATGTCAGCATTATCATCAGTCTACCGCTGTAAGGTACTACGGTAGAGCCATCTCCCAGGCAAGCAGATTGGAGAGCACGTATGGAGTACAAGTTTGGTCAGCCACTCCCCGAGAACATATCAGGTGTTCTACATTAGTGGCTACGGCAATACATGATCTGCCTCGTGGGTGCAACGGAGGAGTTAGTGCGAACACACTACCTTGTGTACTTGTTGTTCCTGATTGGGTGAGTCTTATTTCCTACCACCTAGGGAGATTGGGTGTACCCTGGCTACATCCATCTCACTGAGGCGTTGGTGAATGCCTTACCGAACGAGGTGCCATAGTACAGTTGGGGCTCCTAGTGCTCTGCGCTATGTATCGAGGGTTATGCGATGCCTCACAGCGTAGTACGGGCGAGGAGCCATTCCTTGCAGTGTGTAACATCCTTGTACAGCTGTGGGCATGGGAGTATTTTTCGGTGAGCAGGCCATACTTCCGGAGTGTCATGCACCCTTTCCAACTCCATACTTCTGGAGTGTCGTGCATCCTTTCCAGCTCACTCCTGAGCTATACAGTGCGGACGCAGTTGACGAGCCCACAATGGGTACCCATTGGGCACATGGTTAGCTACGGTGGGCCAGAGAGAGGCCAAGGCTGTGTATCCCAAATTCCACAACTAGTTCGAGACTCTACACAAGGATGAGATCGTCTGGTGGCCATGGGCTGCAGAGTTAATTGAGCGCACCGCCCCCTTCAGGTTATCCTCTTAGTGAGGACAAGACCATGCATATTGGATGATGACATGCCACCTGGTGTTCTCCTTTATGGTCAAGTCTTACTCCCCACAGTGGGTAATAAGACAGTTTGGCCTGTATCAGGAGGTGCCAGTACCACTGGGATGACCACTTGCACCGCAGGCCCACAGGTATGTCGCCATCTCGTTTAATCCATTTACGTATTGCGTGCACATCTTTTTTCACTTATGTAACATACTAGTTTACTTGCAGGCAAACGAGGAGAGGGTGCAGGGGCGATGACTGGAGGCAGACACAACTACTGTGGACGCAGCTGTGGGCCGAGAGGGCAATGACGGAGGTTCTCTATGAGGCATGACCATACGATGTTGATATGTACACTACGTACTTGCGGTGGTACGTCTCGTGCACGAGCAGCAAGCTGACAAACCCAGCACTGCAGCATCCACAGGACATCGTACAAGAGGCCGTTGTGTGAGCAGGTCTTGACCAACACCGAGACGCATGCCAGGACGAGACGGTAAAATATTTTATGCAACTTAATTCCACGCCTCCACGTCTCTAACTCAGTCTTGGTTCCCTTGTAGTATGATCGCTTTCTCCGTATCCTCAATGAGGCTGGTGATGCTCTACGACATGGAAGGGCAAACACCGTCAGTCGCCTCCTGGACTCCATACGTGCCATGTACGATGACGCACTGGCGGGAATGAGGACCATCAGTTGCGGTCAGCACGACGACATTGCCATACAGCGAGGCGGACACCGAGGGCAGCCTCCCTCTGCACCTCCCTCGACACATCCGTCGCAGTTCAAGAGTCGTCCCAGCTACAGCCGCTTGTCCTCCATGCACCTCGGCCCAGCGGTACGACAGTTCTTAGATGTTTATTCATTCACTCCATTGCGACATATCTCTCAGTACCGCTTTTTCTTGGAGCACTTGCAACGGGACAGTAGCTTGCTTCAGCCGTCGTCGTCATGAAGTACACTATGTAAGCGGCTTTCAAAATAAATTTTAAAATATTTTTACCTCATTTTCTACATTATAAAATTTGTACTGATAGGACACATAAATAAATTATAGACGAAAATTCTAAATGTTTCAAATCACAAAAAAAATACACAACCAAGTAAATTGTATTACTAGGCTTTTACAGCAAATTTATTTATTTATTAACCTCATTTCCAATTTCTAAAATTTTTTACAAAAAGTACTTTCGTTTTTTCTCAGAAAATCCTACCGGGCGACGGTGTGGCGCGGTCGCCGATGTGCTTGAACCTGCAGCCGGGGCGCAGAAAATTGCGGAATCCCACGCTCAGAGAGGGCGGTTTTGGCCTGGCAAATCCCACAGGGCCTGTTCTTTTCCTCCGAAGCTGGTGGCTTTTAGCTTTTGCTACAGTATCTAATTTTCAAACAGAGTATTTTCTCAAGACGGGGTATACAAGTAAAACGATGTACACGTTAAAAGCCCAACATCTGTACCATCCAAAATCGCAAGTGAGTATCTATTTCTCTGTAATCTGTACCGTAAATAGCCAACATTCAAAAAATTTAGCCAAAGCCATAAGCCGTAGCTGTTGCCAAACAGGCCCTGTGCTTGGCCTCGCCCCCTGCGTACGCCCACGAACGGGACTTTGTGTGTAATGCATATTTCCGCGGTCCCTGAGCACTGAAACTCCGCATGGTAGGCTTTGGTTTCTCCGGGGCGAGAGCCGAAAACGCAAGACCACGCTGGCCAGGGCTACACTTGCAAAAAACAGGTACCGCATGGCCAGATATGCAAAAAAATTCCCCATTGTAGACGCTGAAGAATACATGCTTTTAGAGCATCTCCAATAGTGACTTATGAGCTAGCTCTAAGCATATTATTTCATATTTTAATAGAAGAGAGAGAAAAATTATCTTTTGATCAAGAGCTAGTCTCATACACACATTCCAAGATTATGTGAGAGTGTCATGTGAGGCTATTTATGTTATGAGCTATGTGCTAAAAGTTAGTACTATTGGAGAAGTTGTCTTAGAGCTAGTAACTAGCTCATACTGTTGGAGATGCTCTTAGAGCTTGCTAGCCCAGACAGCTTTTATGGGTCTGTTCTTTAAGTCAAAAACTGATAGCTTTTGGCTTTTGCTACAGTACCTAACTTTCAAACGGAGTATTTTCTCAAGACGGTGTCTACAAGTTAAACGATCTATACGTTAAAAGCCTAACATCTGTACTAGCCAAAATTACAAGTGAATATTTGTCTCTTCGTAATCTGTACCGTAAACAGTCAAAATTTAAAAATTTTAGCAAAAAATCATAAGCCGCAGCCGAAAAGGACAGGCCCTAAAAGGCATGCGCTTGCACTGTCCAACGGCACAGAGACCAACACGACGCCAGAGAGAAAGGCAAGCTGCCTCTGCTGCTGCCGCTTCTGCATCCTCCATGGAAATGGAGGCCAAGTGTGCTTCTGCCACCTTGTTCATGTCCTTCTCCCTTGTGCTTCTTGTCCTCTTGTTGCCTCCCATGGCGACCGCTTCCCCGGAGATGAAGTCCATCTACGCCGGCCCAAGAGTCCTGCCGGTGCGGCTCGGCAGGCCGGCGTTCGGCCCGGAGAGCCTCGCCTTCGACCACCGCGGCCGCGGGCCATACACCGGCGTCTCCAACGGCCGCGTTCTCCGGTGGCGCGCCGACCGCCGCCGCCCCACTTGGACAGAGTTCGCCCACAACTACAAGCTCAAGTAAGTCACTACACATGGAATGCATGAATGCACTGATGAGTTAACCGGAACCGGCCGGTGATCAACGGCGCCGCCATGCATGCAGGACGGTGGCGGAGTGCGCGGCGAAGAAGAAGCTGGTGCTGCCAGAGGGCGTGTGCGGGCGGCCGCTGGGGCTGCAGTTCCACCGCAAGTCCGGCGACATGTACATCGCCGACGCGTACCTGGGGCTGATGAGGGTAGGGCGGCGCGGCGGGCTGGCGGAGGTGGTGGCGACGGAGGCCGGCGGCGTGCCGTTCAACTTCGTGAACGGCGTGGACGTCGACCAGAAGACCGGCGACGTCTACTTCACGGACAGCAGCACCACGTACCAGCGAAGGTATAGCACGGGATCGGCATTTATTCAAGTACTGTATATACCATGACTACCCTTTAATTTCCTTTCTAATTTTTATATGCAACGAATGATAATGAGTAATAAATACTCGTATGAATGGAGTTACGTACAATCGAGCGTATGTGTACGGACGACCCTAGACCTAGTACGTACACGTGGTAGGTGTTGATTTGTGCGACGTGTCAGTGTCATGTGCGTGGTACATGCACCCTCTCAAGAAGTGTGCACGGTACAGTCTCGTTGGGTAGTGTAAAAGTTGATAAAAAAAACTGAAGTTTTTTTCTATAAAAAATCTGATAAATTTGAAGGTTAACAAAAGAAAAAATTGTAGTTGATTGTCTGGTTAGCCTAGCTAGCCCACTTTGAATCATTTCTTCTAATCACAGTCCTTTAAATTTTAATCGTTAGTGTTTCTGAAGGTGGGAAATCAAATTTTGCGCCAACTATCAACGCTTTTGTTATGTACTATTTGACTTTTCAAAGTAAAAAAATGTCAATTTAACCACTAAATTTTATTATCATATTTGTAAAATAATTTTTAAAAAAGTATTTTTCATGATAAATTTATTTATACTATTTCACATATAAAATTACATATTTTAGATAATATATTTGGTCAAGATTATAGTTTGACTTCACTCATTCTAGAATAACTTCCTTTTGTGACTAGAAAGAGTATCAATTTTGGTTTGCGTAGTTCCTTAGTAGCATCTTTAGCGCAATGGTCATACTCCCTCTAGCCACAAAAGAGTAATGCACTGGAATGTGTGTAGTCAAAACGTAACAATTTTGACCAATGATATTGTCTAAAATGTGTGGTTCTCAAAATATGAAAATGATATTAGTAAATTTGTCATTACACGTGCTTTCATAATAGTACACTTTTGCAACCTTTCTCGAATAATGATAATAATGTTCATCGGTTAAATTGATAACTTATTGACTTTAAAAAGCCAAAAGGGTCAGTCTTTCGCCGGAGGGAATATGTACTACTACACATGTTTCATGTCAATCTCTTTTTATCAATCTCTGGATCAACCACTGTCACTACGAGAAAGTGGTTTTTTTTCCTGACGGGAAAAGGTAATACTTCTACGATTGACATGGGATGCTATGGTGATTAGTCCATACAAAGATGATAGGTACGTGACATGTCGGACTTAAAAAATTAATTCTGAATTCTATGTATTTATTATGCTAGTCTCATTATCAGTAGCTAGCACACATATACAACAATATTCATATCACATCCATACATGACTAAATAAACATAGCAGAATGATATAATTGACAACCAAAATTAAATCATAACCGATTAGTTTTACAACAAAAGGGCCAACTGGCCAAATAGTTCACATGACATAAAGTTTACAATGAAAACAAGGATAAAGAGACAACAAAAGCCTGCAAGTATGCCTCAGCCCAACCACAAACAACTTACTAGGATTAAACCTTAAAGGTAGGCATCATCATCGCTAAAATCCGCGACATAAAAGTAACAATACGACAGGGCTTCTTTCTTATCTTCTGAATATGTTCAACAAGCGATTGTGAGTATGATATGGTGAGCTATGATACCTTCTTAGGATATGGAGAGCTCTCCAAAATCCTAGAAACTTATACGTTGTGTTGGTAAGCTTTCCGGTTCTCGCAAAGTCCCTACGAACATAGAGTTACTCTATCATGCCCGCACTAGCCTCAAAGAAAACTTATCAACTGTCACATGCGGTTTGATTACTAAAACATGACAACTTATTATGCTTGGTCCTCCCTATAAGAGGTACACGTGGTTTGTACCTTATTTCTTAGATCTAACTACACCATAGATTATTGACTCGGGTAAGAGTACCACATACACAAATCTCATACAACCATATCGGTCTCTGTATATATAACTCGACCAAGTCCAAAACATATTTTTCAGGTTTATTTATTAACCAAAATAGCAGAGGAATCCCCTTTGGAACATTTCACATGTGTTTCCCATTTTTTATCATTTCACAACTTCCATCCTAACACAACTAGTACTGTTACACAGGGCTAAGCATCTACTAATTCGCTTGATCCACAATTCCACAATTAATTATACAAGCATTGGATAGTAATACTATGGTAACACCAACGGGGATATCAATTTATCAGGATAAAGTTAATGCAATAATTGGGCATAACTACCCTCCTTTCCAACATGGCAATTTAACCAAAATTATGCACATGCATAATAAGTTTGAGCACACATACTAAATAGTGAAAATATGGAGTCAATATGGACAAAAGTGGGTGCTTTCCATGCTCGTTGAACAATGGTTCTTACTTTGGATCAACCTCGCAGTATTTCTGGCATGTCGGTATGTAACGGGAAAAGGCCATGATACACAAATAAACACTAAATAAATTCAAAAGGAGAGAAACATCAAATATTTTTGCAGACTATGAAATTTCATTATTTTTAAAAAATTAGAAACAAGATTGACTCAATTTAGAGTTTACATGCAAAAGTTATGAGCATTGGAAGTTGGTTAGGTGGAGAAATTCTAGAAAAAGAAAGGAGAAAACACAGTGCATGAATTTTCATTTTAAATTCTATTTTCTTTCTAAAGGAAATTCTAGATTTACTATGTTGTTAGTCTGATAGTTGAGGTCGGGTGCATGGTGAACCGAGTTTATGGGCGTGTCCACGGGGCATCTGGTCCCACATGTCAGCGACTCAAGTTTTAAAACCATTTTAAATTAAATTCTTTATTAATTAACCTACTGGATGTGCTAATAATCTTTGTCATTTTTTTCATTTTTGTCAAGAGACAATAATCTTTTCATCGTGCCTGCATGTGCTAATTCTGGACATGTGTATAAATGTATAGCTAACACTGAGCTGCAGTTTTCTCAGTACATTATCTATTCATTATTTATATAATTAGTTCGCTTAAGATGTTAGACATTCCAAAATTGTTGGAAGAAAAAAAATTAGAATATATGGGTATTCAAGTTTTACGACGGATAAAATTGTTCCTAGATACGAAGAAGTACATTATAGCATTTAGCAGCGCAGTTGTGGGGGATTTGGCATAGTTTTTTTTCCGATTTAAGATGGGATTTGGCTCTATTTTGACACTTAATTATACTGAACATTTGCTACCTCTTACCCTTACGAGCAGATCAAGTTGTTGCCGATCTGGACGAAGCAACATGTTAGGCAGCCACTATTACTACACACACAACATTCTTTTGGCAAAAAGGAATTATTCCGCACTCTTGCATGTCCCAACTGTACTGGATCTTGGGCATGTAGTAGCTAGCCAGTAATACGATAGCTCTTCACGTGGTTCGAGATTAAACGAGAAGTTCTTGAAATCGCCGTTGCTGGCAAACTTCTTATTGCTAAAAAATGCACAATAATTAATATTCCATCTGTTTCCCTGCATTTACCGATGGCCTTGAGAGTATCTGTTTCAATATATTTATTAATTAAGAGAATCTAAAGTATAGTTATTGTAATTTTTTTACTCTCAATCTCTACTTAAATATTTTGAAAAAGATTAAGTAATTATGATATGTTATTTAATATATATATATATATATATATATATATATATATATATATATATATATATAGTTATTTCTTACTAAGTATTTTTTAGATTTAAAGTTTCTTTGATCTATACCCATGATAAGTTCTAGACAAATATAGATAAACAGAGCGAGTAAACCTCCTAGTGCTCAATTGGAGCAAAGCAATTGGACCAGTAGTAGCATTAACAACTCTTTACTCTTCAGTTAGGCCCTGTTTGGCACAGCTTCATCAACAGCTTCATGAGCTGTTGTGAGCTGTTTTTTACCAAACACCCTTTTTGCAAACAGCTTCATGGATGAAGCTCCTTAAATCATGCTCTCACAAGGGAATGGGGTGGGGTGAAGCTGAAAATAGTAGCTTTTCACAGCTCTCTCCCTCAGGCTCGCAGTTCTAGGAACCCACTGCCCTTGTAGTTGACAGAAATTACAGCACTTTGCCACTGGGTCCCCACGCCTGTTTCCTCTCCTCCCGTTCGCACTTCTCTACCGTTCGCACTTCTCTAATGATTTTAATTTTTTAATTCATACTCATTCAAATATATTATTTTTTAATTCATATGACCATATACAAACATACAACTCCAAATGTTAGAACAAGTAAGGTAGACAGGGGCATCTTGGACAATTGCCCTCTTTCAGCCATGCATGAAGTTGTTGGTGAAGCTGTTTTGCCAAACAGTTTTCCAAAACAGTTTTAGCTTCACCGGTGAAGCTGCTCGTGAAGCTGAAATAAAAAAACAGCTTCACTAGTGAAACTGAGCTGTGCCAAACGGGGCCTTATTAGTGTACTACTCACCGATCTGCCGAACACAATTAACGCACTGCGTTAAGAACCGGAGCAGCTTTTTCTCTAGTCTACGGAGGCTCAATCATTAATTCATTGTATTGTTACTTTTTGGTGTTATTAAGCGTAGACTAATTATATCTCCACCTACGCGCGTGTGCATGCATGCAGCGACTACCTGCTGGTGGTGCTGTCCGGCGACGCGACGGGGCGGCTGATGAAGTACGAGCCAAGGACAGGCAACGTCACCGTGCTCAAGTCCGGCCTCGCCTTCCCCAACGGCGTGGCCGTCAGCGCCGACCGGACGCACCTCGTCGTGGCCGAGACGGCGTCGTGCAGGCTGCTCCGGCACTGGCTGCAGGGGCCACACGCCGGGGAGACGGAGGTGCTCGCCGAGCTGCCGGGGTACCCGGACAACGTGCGCCCCGACGACGGCCGGGGCGGGTACTGGGTCGCCCTGAACCGCGACAAGGAGTGGGCCGTCAACGGGACCACGCCCAGCTCGGTGGCCGCCGTCAGGGTGGTCGCCGGCGGCGGCGGCGGTGACGGCGCGGTGACCGAGGCGCTGCGTGGGTTCGGCGCGGCCACGGTGAGCGAGGTGGTGGAGCGGAACGGCTCGCTCTGGATCGGCTCCGTCGACACGCCCTACGTCGGCTTGTTCAAGTTCACCTCTCTCTAGCCTCTAGTTGTTGTAGTGAGAATAGCGTGCCAATTAATCTTGTCTAGTAGACTCGTGCGTGCGTGTACTGCATGTGCACGCGTGTGGACTCAACTTGTGTGGACTCGTGCGTGTGATGATACCTTGTCAATTGTCATTTGCATCCTATGGAAGTTTGGGCATTTTTAGCCCTATGCAGTACAACAATACCAGAAGTAGCCTCTAAGTATATGCAATATCATTTATGGCCTCCTCCCCGAGCACGGGACTCCGGCCGACCGATGCGTGTGCAGACCCACGCCCCGGCACCGCAGCACCCGGGTCCAGTGGCGGAGGACGAGAAAAAAATAAGGTAGGGTGGATCGAAAGCAATACTTGATAAGTGATTCTTTGCTATAGCTTGAAATCTTATGTTTTACACTTGACCTTTGGTTATCAAAATCATCAAAAGCTGTTCTAGCTTGATTATGTATGCTATTAGCCCCACCAACATGCACTCGAAGTGACATGTATGCATTCTTCCATTTTTGAAACCCAACTTTTGTAAAGGTATCATAACCAAATTTATCATCCATTCGATCATGTCTAAAAAGATAACAATAGAAGCAAAAGGCCCTATCCTTCTCCAAACTATACTCCAACCAATTATATTGCTTAAACCAATTTTTTTTTTGAAAGGACTTTTTATCCTTTGAGAAGGGGAAATTATGACCGGTTGGTTGAGTCGGGCCCTTAGCTATGAAAGCCCTCCTAACTTCATCTCTAATATTAGGAGCAAATCTATCAATTGGAATAAGAAGCCCCAGATCAGAAACAATATAATCTGGGTTGAATTCAGTTATAAGATCACCTTGCACTATCTCTTCTTCAATTACCTCTTCCACTTGTACAGAGCCTAATTGTAGTTGTTCTTGCCGCTCTTCCACTTGCCCAGCACCAACAGACTCTCCCACCTCCACTTCAACATTTCCACTTTCACGAGTGCTTGGGTTTGTGGCACTTGAACCCTGATTAAAATAGCTCTTCAAATCTAAATACATAAAAGCAAATAGATAAATAAATTGACCTATGAATTTGCAAAATGTAAATTGGCAAATGTAAACTGCATATCAATTATCAAAAATTAATAACACTCCTAATATATGCCTCACCTCTATGTGATTTTTCCTTTCCCCTTCTATCCATTGCTCAAGCCTCAAAATCTCAAATAAAAATATCTTCAGCCGCTCCCCCAAACCCCCACCGCACCGTGAGCAGAGCAGAGAGCCAGAGAGAGAGTCGAGCGCCTCCTCCTCCTCGCGAGTCCCGCCCGCCCGCCGGCCACCTCCCGCCCGCCCGCCCGCCGCCTCCCGCCCGCCCGGTCGCCTCCCGCCGCCCGCCGCGTCGCCTCCCGCCTGCCCGGTCACCTCCCACCGCCCGCCGCGTCGCCTCCCGCCCGCCCGGCCACCTCCCGCCCGCCCGGTCGCCGCCCGCCGCCCGCGGTGCCGCTGCCGCCCGCCCGCCGGAGCGCCGCTCCCCCACCGCCGCCGCGCTTCTCACTTTCTCAGCATCTCAGGAGCAGCCGAGCACAGCAGAGAGCATTGTTTCTAGGGTTTACATTATTGGGCTATTGGATAGAGGGGTATATGGGGGTCTATTGCAAAAATTTGAGGTATGGCCCAAGCCACACCTTGCCCTATCGGGCCCTCCGCCCCTGCCCGGGTCATACGGTCCGGGAGTGCATGATTCTTGCAAAACCAGCGGTGGTCTAAGGTTGTATGTAGTAAAAAAATGCTATCGTGGTTGAATACGGTAGTAGTCGAGTAAGATAGTGGTCGAACATAAATGTGGTCGAAAGCGGCGGTAGTCAAAAGCGGTTGCGGTCGAAAGCGGAGGTGGTCAAAAGCAATAGCGGTCGAAAGCCAAGATGGTTGAGGAAGGCAGTGGTCGAAGGCGACTGTAGTCAAACAGCCATGGTCGGAGCGGCTGCGGTCGTACGCGACCATGGTCATGAGCCACGAGGAGAGGGTGGCGGCGGCGCTTTGGCTCCGACAGTCGAGGAGTTCGGCTTTGTCCAAGCTTGGCAAAGTGATCGACGGTGATCCCTCAGGTGTGGTGAAGCTCACACGGTCATCGACGAAGCCGGAGGCGACCTCGAGCAACAGCGATTGCCGAAGTGGTACCGGGGCTCAGGAAGAGAGAAGCGTGATACTGGGGATCATATGCTATTGGACCACATGACTCGAGTACTGCGATGCCAGGGCGTAGGACTGCACACACGTCAATCGGGCGGAGTTGCGGAGTCCCGCACTTGGGGAGGAGGCCAGAAATGGTATACATCCATCCTATGTCGCTACGTTGTAACCTTAATTAGCCAGAAGTAATCACCGCTGTCGTTGTTCGTCAAGGAAATGTATGATGTACTAACGCAGTGTCGACTAAAACAAAGTGTTCGTCACCTTTGGAGAATGCCTCAGACGGAAAAAAAAAATTTAATGTACATCGCCTCTATTTAGAACATGTGAATTTCACATGAAACAATTCAATTCGCGTAGAAAACAGAAAATTCTTAGCGCGAAAACTCCTCAAGTTACAAACGGAGCCACGCTTTCTCTGTGGTTTTCCTTTCAAGTTACTCCGAGCAGGAGTGGCTACTCCAGGTGAACAAGGGCATCTTTGCAAGTCGATGCATACAGGTCCCGTTTTGTATTTGCCATATTATCAGCCATTCTGTGCTGCCAACGCTTTGTACTTCCATACGATACTTTTTTTATGGCTAAAATAGTAACGAATAAGATTACAAATTCAACCGACCAGGAAACCTTTGTCGAAAGATAAGAACAGACTATTCCCGCTCATATGTGGTTGCTTTTGCAATGGAACAGACAGAGTAGTAGTTAAAGAAATCAGTCATAAGTGCGATAAAAAGGCATTTTCCTTGTGTATACGACGTACACGACGTACAGGAGCACGAGTACACGACGTAATCCCAAGCATAGAATGTTAAGTGCTAATCAGGTTGAAGCTGTAACTTCACTTCCTAACGGTCCATGTGATGATACGATGCCTTTTCTAATAGCTCAAGCTACAGACGCAGATAATACCGTGCATCGAAAAAATATAAAGCTGCAAAAATTGGGATGCGTCGTGGTACAAGAATGTCATAGATTGAAATGGTCCAGCAACTTATTTCTACTCGACGGTACACACAATTGACGTCCTCTGTGGAGATTTGAACGATCCGGTCTGTATATTTCTTATGGAGATCTGAATGCTTCCCCGGCATACCGCACGTTACCTAGCTCTTCTTCGATCCGCAGGAGCTGTACGGAAATAAAAACATAGTCAAGGATACTGGGGGAAACATCACACCGAAAAAACACCCTAAATCAAAATAGAAAGATTACAGATGGAAGTATAAGCAGGAGGGTATTTCCTACATAGAGCGGTAAAATTGCACGCACAACAGGATAAGCATATTTACCTGATTGTATTTGGCCAGTCTCTCACTTCGGCACGGAGCTCCGGTTTTAATCTGAAACGTACAATTGCGGGTGTTATTAGGATCATCTGATGAATGCTGTTGGAATTGCAATACCACAATTACGATTTCTGGTGGTCCCTTACCTGCCCACTTGCTAAACCAACAGCCAGATCTGCGATGAAGTTATCTTCTGTTTCACCACTCCTGTGGCTGACCATCACGCCCCAACCAGCAGCTTTGGAATCAAGAGCAGCTTGAATTGATTCAGTGACAGTACCAATCTGATTAACCTGGGAAAACAAAAAAAAATGAATAACTGTGTTATATTCAGCAGCCCATGCTTTATCTTGGCTTCGTACTGTTCAGTAGAAGGACCCAAAAGGAATTTGATGGTAGGCAGTGCTTTGCATCACATCCCCATAGTCATTTTTGTTTATTGTAACACAAAGGAACTATGCGTTTATTGTAACACAAAGGAACTATGTTAACTACTGTGCCATCTTATACGCCAATTATGTTCACCAAATACAATACAAGAATGAATATCCATTTTCTCCATTATCATATTAAAAGTCCATTATCATATTAAAAGAGCATGTCAGAAATAGACAGTAAATGCTTACCTTTAGCAACAGAGCATTGCAAGCCTTTTTGTCAATAGCCTCTGCAATACGTTTCGGGTTTGTGACAAGTAAATCATCCCCCACAAGTTGGATATCAACTGAGGACTGCAATGAAGCCCAAGAGCTCCAGTCATCTTGATCAAAAGGATCCTCAATGGATACTATAGGGAAATCCTTGACAAATTCTTTGTACAGATCACACATGCACTGGGCCGAAAGAACATGAGCTCCATCATTAGGCTGATTCTTGAAGTTCAGATCATAACTTCCATCTTTGGTAAGGAACTCTGATGCTGCAACATCCATTCCAATTTTAATCTGCACTAGGATTTTTTTCAGTATTAGAAATTAAAAAAGAAAGGAGTGATCGAACAGGTGGCAAATGAAACAAGATGGATTCACACCTTTCCCGTGTAGCCTGCCTTCTCAATGGCACCCATAAGCAAGACGAGGCCCTCTCTGTTGTCTTGAACATTAGGAGCAAAGCCACCTTCATCTCCAACGTTGCATGCATCTTGACCATATTTCGCCTTAATGATGCCCTTCAGGACATGGTAAACTGTATTGTGGACAAAGTACAGCACACGGTGCAGATATTTTCAGCGAGGATTAAGGATCAAATGACCAACAACAAAAAATGAGAAGAACTGTAGCCCGAAGAGTCTACTGAATAATCATGACATGGGGCAAGTGTCAACCAAGATCAAATAGAATTCATAAAGTTGAAGTGCACTGCCCTATTTTAAATACCATTAAATTACCTTCACTGCCCATACGTAGAGCTTCAGCAAATGAAGTTGCCCCCACGGGTAAAAGCATGAACTCCTGCATGGCCAGATTGTTGCCTGCATGGCTACCTCCATTTATTACGTTGAAAGCTGGGACAGGCATGACAAGCTCCTTGGTTCCCGCCAACTCCTGAATATGCTTATACAAGGGAACTCCCTTTGCACCAGCACCAGCCCTGCATACACTTAAAGAGACTCCAAGAATAGCGTTGGCACCCAACTTTGATTTATTCGGGGTTCCATCAATGTAAAGCATAATCGCATCAACGTCACTCTAGTTCCTGGCAAAATGATTGATAGATTTCATTACAAATTAAATCCCAGAAACAGATCCAAGGTTGATAACTGTAATTTGACAGCACCTCCTCAAATTTAAAAATCTATTTCGATGCAAATTGACAAAAGCAATACCAGTCCTTTACAATCCTATAGACGGCAACAGGGTATGGTGGTATGTTATGAACCTTAGTTCATAACGGGTAAACACCACCAAGAAGATGGCCGGATGGAGTCGGCGTAGGGAGGGAGGAGAGACTATAGACTAGGAAGACTTTGTTATTACTCTGCTTGATTACAATAGCATGCGGTAGCCCCTTTATATAGATGGCTCCCCCTAACAGATCGAATCTAATTCCAATCATATCTCTAACTCTATCTCTAATACAAGGAAATCAATCTCTTATTCAAATAGAACCCAATCTCTAATGCCTAATAATAACCTGGCTGGGCCCAAGGCCCACGCCTATAACATTACACCCCTCCCGGACAAGCAGCTTGTCCTCGAGCTGCTAAACGGCGGTCAATGGAAAACCTTCGATGCCGATGTAGAAGACGAACGGTGGCGGAGTGCTGCAGCGGATGGAGACAGACGACCAGATCCACGCGGAGCAAAGCTAGACGAAGTGTAGCGCCTTCGGAAATAGAATGCCTGCAAAAGATTTTTTTTTAGACGTCGGTCGGTTTTAAAACCGACCGCAACTCCCGAGCGCATCGCTTGCGTCGGTCGGTGCGACCCGTGGTCGAGAGCGGCGCTGGCAGGAGCAGAGGGGGCGGCGCTGGCGGAGGCGCCGCAGCGGCGTGGGAGACCGGGCGACGGCGATGAGTGGCGGTGGCCGGCGGAACGGTCGGCCACGGTGGGCGCCGGAGGAGCGGCAGCCAGCGAGTGGCTGCCGACGAAGCGGCGGCCTGCGAAGCGGCAGTGACGGCGGCAGCGGCTGTGACACGGCCGGAGGGGACGCCGCCGGCGGCGGCGATACGGGCGGAGGAGGCCCGGACGAGTGGCGGCGGCGCAGGTGGAGGAGACCCGGGCTGCGGCGGCAACGGCTCGGCGGCGACGGACCGCGCGGCGGTTCCAGCGATGGCGGCCCCGGCGGCGGCGACTGACGAAGCGAAGGCGGACCAGGCGGCGGAGGCTAACCGCGACCGGGAGCGAAGACTCCGACAGCGGTGGCGGCGGATCAGCCGACGGCGGCCGAGATGGCGGCGGATCTGGCCACGGCTTGGGCGACCACGACCCGGACGACGGCGGATCTGGCGAGGTGGCCCCATCGATGGCGGCGGCTGCACTGGCAGGGGTGGCCCGAGCGCCGTCGACGGAGCAGCGGAACGGCTCGGGCGCCGACGGTCCATGCGGCGGCGGCGGAGCAGCCGAGCGACGGCCATGGAGGACGGCGGCGACAGACGACGTCGCGGCGGCGGCAGCAGACGCCAGGCGACGGCGGGTGAGGTGCTGAACGGAGGGGCCGACGCTGCGGCGATGTGGTCGGGATCTGGCGATCTGCTGAGGGGTAGAGGAAGCTCTGGTGAAGGCTGTGGCCGTGGTTCTTCTTGTTGTTGTTGAAGATCTGATGTTGGATGATCCTGTGTCTTGCTCTTTGTTTCTTGTTGCTCCTTCCTCCGATTCTCCATCCTCTCAAGGATGGCCTGTATGTTGAGAAAGCTGTCTGTCATCTTGTTGATGCTGGCCATCTCGTTGACGCTAGCTTTTATCATGGCTAACGACTCGGCAGTAGGGCGAATCACAGAAACCATGGTAGCAGAAGTCGTGGGAAGGGATCGACTGCTCTGATACCAATCTGTTATGAACCTTAGTTCATAACGGGTAAACACCACCAAGAAGATGGCCGGATGGAGTCGGCGTAGGGAGGGAGGAGAGACTATAGACTAGGAAGACTTTGTTATTACTCTGCTTGATTACAATAGCATGCGGTAGCCCCTTTATATAGATGGCTCCCCCTAACAGATCGAATCTAATTCCAATCATATCTCTAACTCTATCTCTAATACAAGGAAACCAATCTCTTATTCAAATAGAACCCAATCTCTAATGCCTAATAATAACCTGGCTGGGCCCAAGGCCCACGCCTATAACATGGTAGCAGATTGTTTCTCTCCCTATGCCCAACTGCCCATTTAGTTAATTCAGGCAAATTCATCCCCATTACCAGAAATTTGGGGAATTAAGCCCATCAGAAACAGTGGTTAGAAATATCCAAAACCATTTTATAATTGTATATATAAGTTCAACAATTGAGTTAGATGTTAGTAAATTTGGTAGTCTGAAACACAGTTAGTCACGCAATAAAAATATTTTGTATAAGTTCAACAATTGAGTTAGATGTTAGTAAATTTACTAGTCTGAAACACAATTAGTCACTATTATGATTCTTGGCTCTGGATCTAAGATAATATGAATGGGTAGGATGGGGAGGGTCTTCGATTTCCTGGTGTGGCACTCCTTGCCTCACCGTGGTTGAAAATCGGCTTAAACAACTAGGGTTTGGGGAAGGAGAAGCTGCTTTATTTCTTTCCTGTCCTCTCTGCTAAACCGCAGGAGAATATTTATATATTACAATTGCCGACTATAAAAGTCCAAGTCAGTTATAACTCCTTATCTAATATGAATTATAAAGACTTTCCTAATCTAATAAAACTTTTAAGGATAGAACAGGACTCAGAATCCAAACAGAACTTGTTAGTTCTTGTTGGATTCGACTGCACTTTTGGACCACCTACCATAATACTTCCCCCAATATGCATCCATAACATTTCCCCCTCCCAAGGGAATAGCTCGTCCTCGGGCTGAAAATTAGGATATTGATTCTTGAAATCTGTAAAAGATATCCAGGAAGCTTCAGATGCTGGTTGACCAACCCATTGCACAAGTACCTCCCATTTGTCCTTGTAAAGGCGAGAAGAAACAATCGTTGATGGAGTAGGCAGAACACGACCATTAAATATAGAACGAAGAGCTGGTGTAGCTGATGGAGGACAACCCACAAACTTCTTCAAGAAGACCATATGAAAAGCATCATGGATATGTGCAGAAGGCGAAAGTTGAAGCTTATAAGCAACTGGACCAATACGCGCAATGATTTGATATGGGCCATAATACTTGGGTGATAGTTTGGAGAGTTTTGCTGTAATGCCAGCAGCTTGGCGGTGATGAAGCTTGAGCAAAACCCACTGGCCAGTCGAATTCAATTTCACAATGATGCTTGTCATAAAAATCCTTCATACGCTGCTGAGCTTGCAATAAACGTTCACGAATTTCAACCAAGAATTCATCACATGAACGTAAAGTAGCTTCAACTGCAGAAACTTGAGCGGGTCCTTCATTGTAAGGAATAATGGCAGGAGGAGGCCGGCCATACACAACCTAAAATGGAGTGGCCCGTAGAGCAGAATGATACGAAGTATTGTAACAGAATTCTGCTCACAGAAGCCAGCGAACCCAATAACGAGGACGATCCCCACTGAGATAACGGAGGTACATTTCAATTATACAATTGACTATCTCACTTTGACCATCAGATTGTGGGTGAAAAGCGGAAGTCATGTCGAGGGACACTCCTGCCAAAAGAAACAATTCTTTCCAAAAGTTGCTAGTGAAGATAGTATCCCGATCACTAACCGTAGACTCAGGAAAACCATGGAATCGACAGTGGCATCAAAGATTGCATGAGCCACAGAATGAGCCATGTAAGGATGTGCCAATGGGACAAAATGAGCATACTTCGAAAATCGGTCCACCACCAAAATTACTGATTTCCTATGTACACGAGGAAACCCATCGATAAAATCCATAGAGATATGTGACCAAACTTGAGTGGGGATTGGCAAAGGTTGTAGCAAACCTGCAGGATGAAGGTGTTCCACTTTATTTCGTTGACAAACATCACAACAATTAACATGATTGCGAACCAAGTCTTTAAGGTGGGGAATATAGAAATCCTTGCAAATGTGTTGCAAAGATTTTTGGATTCCCTCATGACCAATAGCATGGGTTCTGAAATGATATTCTGTACACAAGCTGATAAAGCTGGAACAAATATACAGCCACAGTATAAAAATAAGCCATCAACAATAGTCCAATTTGGGGGGAGCTCTTGTGAGGCCAACTGGGATTGTAACAGCTGAAACTCCGAAAGAGAATTGATCTCTTCTTTAAGCTGATCAAGCAATTGAAATGTAGGAACAAATATGACCGAGAGGGACATATGTTCATCTCGTCGAGACAAAGCATCAGTGATTGTATTTGTTTTACCTGGTTTGAATTCAATTTGAAAATCAAACCCAAAGAGTTTGCTAACGCAGTGGTGTTAAGGAATCGTGGTTAAGCACTAATCAAGGAGGTATTTCAAGCTATTATGATCAGTTCAAACCAAGGTTGTTAGAATCTCGATTCTGTCATACGATCATAAAATTTTGTGATTTAAGATTGACTAGACCGATCCGATTCTATGGTAGAATATTAATTTTCTTACAATTCAACCCAAACTTTTATAGCATCATGATCAAAATTTTCATACAATCCTACTAGATTCTGTCGATTCTTTTGTTTTATTATAAATAATTACTTGTATATTTCCTTTTAATTGAAAACTAGCTGAATGTCCATGCGTTGCTACGGATTTAAAAACTTTTAGAACATGTTTGTATGCATATTCTAAAAAATTTTACCACCCGTGAGTTTAAGAGAATGTAATATGATAAATTTTAAAAATTCGTAGCAATGCACGAGCATTCAGCTAATAATAACAATAATGATAAGTAACAGTAGGATAACTACTCTTCTAGGATTCATAACATACCAAAATTCACTGATCCTCTGGAACAATAATGATACGACCATTGCAACTGCTACGACCACTGCAACTGCTACGACCACTGCAGCTTCTACGACTTACGACCAAGGTGTCCTACGACCACGGCAGCCTTACGACCATAGTGCCTTAAACCACGGTTGCCTTATGACCATAGAGCCTTACGACCATGGATGTCTTACGATCATAGCTGCTTTGACCAAGGCTACCTTACGACCATGTTGCCACGACCATGTCCGAGCGCCGACCGAGTTCTCAAACTTCCGACTGTTACTTCAACCATGGCGCATCATCTCGATGCTACGACCACGGTACATAAGCCTCATGCGCACACAAACGATCTCCACGCACCCACTAACTCCACTAACTTATACCTATTCCCATGTCTCCTGGAATCACTCCACGATCCGCACAAGACCGCTTCTCACAGCTATGATCGCTTCACACGAGCACCCATGTCTTCCGACTTCCCTTGTACCTAGATGCTCCGACTGCTACAGTGTTCTTCCGAGTACCGACTACAACCACTGCAGCTTCTACAACTTACGACCATGGTATCCTATGACCACAGCTGCCTTACGACCATAGTGTCCTACGACCATGGCTGTCTTACAACCATAGTGCCTTACAACCACGGCTACCTTACGACCATAGCTGCTTCAACCACGGCTGCCTTACGACCATGTTCGAGCACCGACCAGGTTCTCAAACTTCCGACTGCTGCTTCGACCATGGCGCATCATCTCGATGCTACGACCATGGTACAGACTTCCCTCATACCTGGATGCTCCGACTACTACAGTGTTCTTCCGAGTACTACCTACGACCACTGCAGCTTCTACGACTTACATCCATGGTGTCCTACAACCACAACTGCCTTACGACCACGGCTGCCTTACGACCATAGAGCCTTATGACCACAGATGCCTTATGACCATAGCTGCTTCGACCACGGCTGCCTTACGATCATGTTGCCACGACCACATCCGAGCACTGATCGAGTTCTCAAACTTCCGACTGTTGTTTCAACCATGGCGCATCATCTCGATACTACGACCACGGTACATAAGCCTGATCAGCAGGAAGACGCCGTGCAAAAGAGTTTGCAGAATTGCTAAGCGTAGATGGCAGGGACACACGTCCTTCGAGATCAAGGACGGCCTGAAGATGTTCATGGGCTATAGATTGTTCTTCCTGACGCTTCAACACTTTGCCTATTAACTCCTTCAGTTCGCGCAGCTCCGTAGTGATGTGATCATTAGCCATGGAAACTAATACCAAACTATTATGATTCTTGGCTCTGGATCTAAGATAATATGAATGGGTAGGATGGAGAGGGTCTTCGATTTTCTAGCGTGGCACTCCTTGCCTCGCCATGGTTGAAAATCAGCTTAAAGAACTAGGGTTTGGGGAAGGAGAAGCTACTTTGTTTCTTTCTTGTCCTCTTTGCTAAACCATAGGAGGTAATTTATATATTACAATTGCCGACTATAAAAGTCCAAGTCAGTTATAAAGATAATATGAATTATAAAGACTTTCCTAATCTAATAAAACTTCTAAGGATAGAACATGACTCAGAATCCGAACAGAACTAGTTAGATCTTGTTGGATTCGACTGCACTTTTGGACCGCCTACCATAATACTTCCCCCAATATGCATCCATAACAGTCACACAATAAAAATATTATATTGCACTAAATGTCCCTAAAGTAGTTCTTCCATGCCCCTTCAGTTAAGTAATCAAACTTTGTCTCACTCCACCTTGATTTGAAGTTCACAAATGATAATCCACTTCTAGATGGATATGAGTATGATATCATTAGAAGTCAAGATATGGTAACATGATGATGCCACAATGTGAGGCACACTCTTCGTACCATCAGAAATTCAGAAGCACAGGCATACTTCTAAATAAGACAGGCTTGCAAACTAACATGCTATCACATTAGAAAAGCATATCGAAGTAGCTCAAGCTAGAAATTAACTAATCACATTTAAAATCCACACTACTAACCAATGCAAGCGTAAAAATTCAGAGCTGTAATGAGTCACTACAACCATAGTCATGAAGAGGCTACTAACACAGTACCACATCAGAAAAGCAGATAGTCATTGCTTGAACAAGAACTTAATCGATTTCATTACCCTGCATAACTAGTGAATGCAAATCATCTAGAGTGATCGTCATTATGCACTTGCAGTACTTGAAAAATCCATTTCACATTAAGGTAAAAGCATTTCAAACTTCCCTAATCATAACTAAATGTCTAAATCAATACAAAGCAACAAATTTCACTAAGTTTCAATGTTTCATAAAGGACCTACTAAATGTTAGTCGCTGGACTCTTGCTCTTGGTGATAGCAAGATCCTTACTCTCATGGAGAGGATGACACTAGGAGATGGGGCAAGTTTTCTTGTTTATTGTTCACACAATGCCATACCAACCTGAGGAGTTGGAGATACATATTTATAGGCTAAGAACCAGCCAAGCATATGCTAAGATGCTATCCTAGATGCTGTCCTAAAGCGGTCAATATGCTGTCCTAAAGCAAAAGCAGATGCTGTCCTAAAAGCAGATGCTGTCCTAAAAGTAGATGCTGTCCTAAAAGCAGATGCTGTCCTAAAGCAAAAGCAGATGCTGTCCTAAAAGCAGATGCTGTCCTAAAGCAAAAGCAGATGCTGTCCTAAAGCAGTCAAAAAACAAAAACTACCACAGCCCCACAAAGACCACAGTACAGGGACTTATTCATCATTCTCCCCCTAAGTCTTGTGTGTTGTCTTGTGGGAGGATCGAACCATCCTGATCTTGGAGCAGAGCTCAAGGAACTTGATCCTTCCAAGAGGCTTGGTGAGCAGATCCGCAAGCTGATCCGTGGTGTTGATGTAGCTTGCCTTGATGCTTCCTTCATCCAAGCAGCCTCGGATGAAATGGTACTTCACCCGGATGTGCTTGCTCCGTTCATGAAAAACGGGGTTCTTTGCCAGGGCTAGAGCGGACTTGCTGTCCACCCTGAGCTCCACTGCTTCAGTGTCCCTGCCGAGGAGATCACCAAGCAGTCGAGCGAGCCAGAGCGCCTGAGTCGAAGCGGTGGAAGCCGCTATGTACTCGGCCTCACAGCTAGACAGGGCCACCACCTGCTGCTTGACTGACTGCCAGCTAACGAGGCACTTGCCGAGGAAGAAGAGAATCCCGCTTGTGCTCTTGCTGGTGTCAATGTCGCCTGCGTGGTCGCTGTCGCTGTACCCGATGAAGTGTGTCGCGCCGGGACACCTCGGGTAGTGCAAGCCGTAGTCGGAGGTGCCCGCAACATAGCGGAGGATCCTCTTTACGGCCTGCTGATGCTCCGTCGTCGGTCGCTGCATGAACCGACTGACGTAGCCGACGGCGAACGCCAAATCCGGACGCGTGTGGACGAGGTAGCGAAGGCTGCCCACGATGCGCCGGTACTGCGTCGCGTCCACCTCCTCCGCCGTGCTGTCGCGACTCAGCTTCAGCCTTTCCTCCATAGGAGTGTGGGCTGGGTTGCAGTCGGTGAGCCCGCCCAGCTCGACGGTGCGCTTGGCGTAGGCGGTCTGACGAAGGGAGATACCGGAGCTGTCCTGGTGGACCTCGATCCCCAGGTAGAAGGAGAGGAGCCCCAAGTCGCTCATCTGGAAGGCGGTCTTCATCTCCGCCTTGAACGCCTCGACCTCGGCCTCCTTGGAGCCGGTGATCACCAGGTCGTCGACGTAGATGCCTACCAGCAGAGCATTGCCGCCTTTGCCCCGCCGGTAGACCGCAACCTCGTGTGCGCTCTGCTGGAACCCCATTTGCTTGAGGGTGGAGTCCAGCTTAGCGTTCCAGGCTCGTGGTGCCTGCCGCAAGCCGTAGAGGGCCTTGCGCAGGCGGAGAACCTTGCCCTCCTTGCCGGGGATGACGAATCCCGGCGGCTGACGGACGTAGACCTCCTCCTTTAAATCGCCGTTGAGGAAGGCGGACTTGACGTCCATGTGATGGACGCGCCAATCCTCCTGGGCTGCAAGTGCGAGGAGAAGACGAACGGACTCCATGCGCGCGACGGGTGCGAAGGCGTCATCGAAGTCGACCCCCTCCTGCTGCCCGATGGCTGACGCGTGTCGCCATCCCCGCCGCTGCCGCTTCGTCCGCGCGCCATCCCAGCTGCCCGCTTGCCGTGTCGCTGACAGGTGGGGCCCACCTGTCAGGGCCCCGTGCCCGAGCGGGACTCTCCTCCCCGTGTCCGGCGCGAACTCGCCGCCGCCTCGCCGTCTTCTGCCCGGACTCCGCGCCCGTGCCGCCTGGGACTCCTCGGGAGCCGGGTATAAAGGGGCCCGACCCCCGGGGGTTCTCGCCGTCCCGAGCCGCCGCCTCCGCCGCCGCTCATCGCCGGAGCTAGCCGTCGCCGAGCCTCCGTTGACGCCGCCGGGAGCACTCGCCGGTCGCCGCTCGCCGCCCGGTCTTCGTCACCGCCGGTGAACTCCGCCGGCGCCGTCTACTGCCGCCGGTGAGCCTCGCCAGCCAGGACCGCCGCCCGCTCACCCCGCCGCTCGGTCACCGCCGCCGCACCCCGCGCCAGCGACGCCTCGCGCCCCGTGCACGCGCACGTCAGCGCTGACGCCAGCCGCGCCCGACCCCCGTGCGCCCGGACCACCGTGCACCGGCCTCTGCCCGGTGGGGCCTGCATGTCAGCTGTGCACCGTAGACCCCAAGCCGAGTCAGCCGCCACGCAAGCAACCACATCAGCCCTAGGCTGACGTGTCAGCCACATCAGCACCTCGAGGCACCAGGTGCCACGTCATCTGCCACGTCATCTGCCATGTCAGCCCGCCACGTAAGCCCAGGTGTCCACGCGTCGCCCCGTCAGCAGCCACGTCAATCTAGCCGCTTGCGCCAGCAGCCCGCCGCCCGCACTGTTCCGTACGCCGCGTCCACCGTGGACTCAGCTCCCCGTGCACCCGGTCCACAGCACAGTGCAATTTCCTATTTTCCCCGATTTTCTTTAGATCCAATTTTCCAGAGGCTCGTTCTCCCTCGTCCTAGCTCCGATTGACCCGATTATTTTTCCTAAATTCATCTAAAATTGAGCTCTATTTTTTGGTTCAGGTTTGAAAGTTTTTGGAGTTCATTTGAATTTTATTTGATTTTATTTTGTATTTTCGATTTGCAGATCAACATGGATGTAGCAGAAGGGCCGATCGAATACGATGCCGAACAAATAGTTGACCTAGAACAAGATGACTACAAGAAGCGTGCTGACGAGGATGTGAAGTCGATAGTATTGAACACACAGATGAAGGCATCATCCCGACATAATAAACCTAAGAAGTCAAACAATGCAAAAGTCCTGCCTCAAGGTGAGTGGTCTTCAATTGTATCTTCTTTACTTATTTTTGGGAATTAATTAATAATAAAAATAATTTCTCTGTAGATTATGAGTGTACAAAAGAAGATGCTGATATAATTGAATACATGAAAGCAACACCAGAAAAAAGGGTACTCGTCAACATCGATAATAATTGGGTAAACAGAGATGACATGGATTGTCTTTTCCGTGACGGTGAGCAAGTGAATGGCGCTGTAAGTATGTTTAAGACTGTCTTTTGCATTGATTGATGTATACCAAATATCTGGGTTCAATTCTGTACTGTCAAATTAAAATTTTGCAGGTCCTAAGTGCTTATATTCATTGTATCCGGCATGAAGAACACCTACAACATAGAGAAGGTGGAGATGTTTATTTAGAAAATAAATTTATTTCCAGCTTGCTAAAACGTGACGGAGATCCTAAGGTGGCATTGAACTATAAAGATGACGTAGATTATACAAGGGTCGAAAAGTATTTACACGCTGATATGGTAAACTTGTCGATGCCATTATTATTATTATTATTATTATTATTATTATTATTATTATTATTATTATATATATATATATATATATATAATATCATGCAGATGTTTATTTTGTTAAGTTAAAGATAAGAAAAATTTTAGATAAAACTCTGTTAGTGCAGATGTTCCTTCCAATTAATATTGAGAAGTTTCACTGGTACCTAGCGGTTGTGAATGCCAAAAAATGTGAGATACATGTCTTGGATTCTTTCGGACGAGAACTATCGGACCGTCGAGATCTCAAAACTACGGTAGGTACTAATGATAATATATAGTTTCATATTGTATTTTAATTCTAATATTCCTTTCTAAATATTGGTGTTTCGGTCACAACAGTTAAGAGGACTGGAAAGAGTAATAAAACTTGCAGCAGACTCTACACAGCTGTACCAAGATAAATGGGCGGATATTAAAGTGGCATCTTGGCCAATTATAGATAAGATCACTGAGAGAATGCAAACAGATGGGTAAAATATCATCTGACTTGTTGTGTATGCCATTGCCTGACTTGCAACGGTATCTATATCACTCACGTTAGTTTTTTTTCACTTTTGCACAGGGTAAGTTGTGGTTTATGGATGATCAATTATATGGAGTATTGGACTGGAATTACTCTATCTGACCATGTGACCCAGGTAATTCATAGGGAGATTTCTAAACATAGTCACTTTTTTTGTTAAATATAATCGGTTAATAGATCAGCACTTGCTCATATTTTCAGGATGATATAAGTAAGTTTAGGTTCAAGCTCCCTGCAATCTTGTGGAACTCCACATTAAACACAGCGAGAGGGTACCAGGATGATGAACAAGATAAAGAGGTCAGCGATAATCCAGATGATGTCATAATGATCGATAATCCGGGTGAGGTCACTCAACTGTCAGAAATTGCTGCTGGTCCTCAACCATCTGCCAAAATATTCACTGACAGAAAGGAACTATTGTGTTGGTTGAGCACATACATCTGGTCGATAGACGATGAAGAGTGTTTAGAGTAAGTATTTTTTGCTAATTAATTGCATATATACTAATATACTAAGATGTGATCAACTAATTCGTTCCTGGTCCTTGTTTTTTTTTGGTAGCAAAGAATGGGTTCGAAGCACCAGACCATATCCAATTTCTTTAAGTCTCAGAACACTTAGAGATATTTTAGATGCAAATAAACTCATTGATTGTGATTGCTTCAACATGGGTGTTCGGACGGTTGCGTGCAACGAAGCCTTGTTGTGGTTAGATGACAAATTCCACTACATGGACCTCCAGTTCTGTGTAAGTTGATATAATTGTTCCCTTGTTGTGTGTGTGTGTGTGTATATATATATATATATATTAAACAAATAATTCTAAATTTTGCAAAATGAACAGTCCATATCTCAGTTTGGACGAGATCCGCGGCGGTGTGACAAACTAGACTTCAAAAAACTCGCAAAATTGCTTGAATGCTGGCCTGACATGGAGTACGATATTTCACATTCCAGCAGTGTAAGATATGTTCTATATACTCCTTTAAAAACTTGTGTTTTATCATTTGTCACTTATAGACTCGGTGTTTGTTTATAGGTTCTACTGCCATACCGTCAAATGGAGCACTACACATTATACATACTAGACATGGGTACCAGAACTGTGTCTATTATGGATCCTCATCCTAAAAATGGAATGTTTAAGGGTTCTGATCCATGCATGCCATATATACACAAATTACATAACATTGCCAATAATTTCAAACTCGCCATGGAATTGGCACATCCTGCGTGGAAAGACGATATTTTTTACTGGCGTCGTCAATTCCCAACATGGGTTCCAAAAACTACAGACTGGTAATAACTTATAATATGTTTCATCTTTATTATCAAATATCATTTGATTTATCTATAACAATTAAACACGTGCTCTTCTCCAGCAACCTATCAGGCTTCCTTGTATACAGTTTCATGTGGTCGTGGAATGTCGTAAGATTACCAGTTATCAACACTGTGAGCATATAATATTCTCTATGTATATTTTGTAGACTACATAGCAAATTAATAAGTTAACTTATTATCTGCCATGCACAGCGATCACATTCACTGAGGACGAATTTCTTGGTGGACATTTTGAAGAGCAGTGAAAATGAATGTAAAGACAGTATCCCTGGAGAACTCCAAGACCTAATTAAGCAAATCAGAAATTAGATGGTTCAGGCCAGACATGACTTATTATTGCCTTGTTATGCATTATAATTGGCCTAGGCTTGTAATTTCATGACCTGAACTTGCTGGTGATATACATGAGTGTTTTCCAGATTATATACATGGTGATATACAATTGCGTGAAACTTAAACTATGAAAAAAAAAATATCGTCATTTGGTTGTTTTCATGTGCATTCCTGAAATGCCGCCGTGGCGTTAGCACGGGCACTATACTAGTAATGACTTATGAGCTAGCTCTAAGCATATTATTTCATATTTTAATAGAAGAGAGAGAAAAGCTATCTCTTGAACAAGAGCTAGTCTCATACACACATTCCAAGATTATGTGAGAGTGTCATGTGAGGCTATTTATGTTATGAGCTATGTGCTAAAAGTTAGTACTATTGGAAAAGTTGTCTTAGAGCTAGTAACTAGGTCATACTGTTGCAGATGCTCTTATGGTTCTGGGGCTTTTTTGGGCCCGGTTTGGCCGTTATTTCGGCTTTTGATTTTTAAATAGTAATAGTTAGAAGCTGTACGGAGAGAGATATCTTCGTGTAATTTTGATCAATATAAATGAAGTTATTACAGTGTGTAATATAATTGACTAATAGACATCGTCTTAAAAAGACAATCTATTTAAAATCTAAATACTATAAAAAACTATTTATTCTAAAATATAGTTTTTAGAAACCAACATGAAACATAGCCGGCTTTAGCCTACAGGTTGGTGGTGAGTGGTGACCGGTGGGTGTGAGGGCGAGGTGAGTGAGGCCATGTGCCGAGAACGTGAGCACGTGCGGTCCGGGCACACCGGCGGCGAACGCCGTTACCGGAGTTCGCCGGATGTACATGTGAGACGGCGGGCCGAACCGGCCGGCGTAGAGCCGGGCCAACATGGCGCAGAGATATCGTAACAAAAGCT